>CM062294.1:574229523-575429523 GCA_031216915.1 Pictodentalium vernedei
TCACAGATTAAATCTATATGGATTAATTAAGCTTGTAGGCCTATATTCCACTGAAATAAGATTAAATCTATATGTATTAATTAAGCCTGTAGACCTATATTCCACTGAAACAAGGATTAAATCTATATGCATTAATTAAGCCTGTAGACCTACATTCCACTGAATCACAGATTAAATCTATATGTATTAATTAAGCCTGTGGGCCTATATTCCACTGAAATAAAGATTAAATCTATATGTATTAATTAAGCTTGTAGACCTATATTCCACTGAAACAAGATTAAATCTATATGTATTAATTAAGCCTGTGGGCCTATATTCCACTGAATCACAGATTAAATCTATATGTATTAATTAAGCTTGTAGACCTATATTCCACTGAAACAAAGATTAAATCTATATGTATTAATTAAGCCTGTGGGCCTATATTCCACTGAAACAAACATTAAATCTATATGTATTAATTAAGACTGTGGGCCTATATTCCACTGAAACAAAGATTAAATCTATATGGATTAATTAAGCTTGTAGGCCTATATTCCACTGAAATAAAGATTAAATCTATATGGATTAATTAAGCTTGTAGGCCTATAGTCCACTGAAATAAAGATTAAATCTATATGTATTAATTAAGCCTGTAGGCCTATATTCCACTGAATCACAGATTAAATCTATATGTATTAATTAAGCCTGTGGGCCTATATTCCACTGAAACAAAGATTAAATCTATATGTATTAATTAAGCTTGTAGACCTATATTCCACTGAAACAAAGATTAAATCTATATGTATTAATTAAGCTTGTGGGCCTATATTCCACTGAAACAAACATTAAATCTATATGTATTAATTAAGCCTGTGGGCCTATATTCCACTGAATCACAGATTAAATCTATATGGATTAATTAAGCTTGTAGGCCTATATTCCACTGAAAGAAAGATTAAATCTATATGTATTAATTAAGCCTGTAGACCTATATTCCACTGAAACAAAGATTAAATCTATATGGATTAATTAAGCTTGTAGACCTATATTCCACTGAAACAAAGATTAAATCTATATGTATTAATTAAGCCTGTAGACCTATATTCCACTGAAACAAAGATTAAATCTATATGTATTAATTAAGCCTGTGGGCCTATATTCCACTGAAATAAAGATTAAATCTATATGTATTAATTAAGCCTGTAGACCTATATTCCACTGAAACAAAGATTAAATCTATATGTATTAATTAAGCCTGTGGGCCTATATTCCACTGAAATAAAGATTAAATCTATATGTATTAATTAAGCCTGTGGACCTATATTCCACTGAAATAAAGATTAAATCTATATGTATTAATTAAGCTTGTGGACCTATATTCCACTGAAACAAAGATTAAATCTATATGGATTAATTAAGCCTGTAGACCTATATTCCACTGAAACAAAGATTAAATCTATATGTATTAATTAAGCCTGTAGGCCTATATTCCACTGAAATAAAGATTAAATCTATATGTATTAATTAAGCTTGTGGGCCTATATTCACTGAAATAAAGATTAAATCTATATGTATTAATTAAGCTTGTAGGCCTATATTCCACTGAAATAAAGATTAAATCTATATGTATTAATTAAGCTTGTGGGCCTATATTCCACTGAATCACAGATTAAATCTATATGGATTAATTAAGCTTGTGGGCCTATATTCCACTGAAACAAAGATTAAATCTATATGGATTAAATAAGCCTGTGGGCCTATATTCCGCTGAAACAAAGATTAAATTTATATGGATTAATTAAGCCTGTAGGCCTATATTCCACTGAAACAAAGATTAAATCTATATGTATTAATTAAGCTTGTGGGCCTATATTCCACTGAAATAAAGATTAAATCTATATGGATTAATTAAGCTTGTAGGCCTATATTCCACTGAAACAAAGATTAAATCTATATGTATTAATTAAGCCTGTGGGCCTATATTCCACTGAATCACAGATTAAATCTATATGTATTAATTAAGCTTGTAGACCTATATTCCACTGAAACAAAGATTAAATCTATATGTATTAATTAAGCCTGTGGGCCTATATTCCACTGAAACAAACATTAAATCTATATGTATTAATTAAGCCTGTGGGCCTATATTCCACTGAAACAAAGATTAAATCTACATGGATTAATTAAGCTTGTAGGCCTATATTCCACTGAAATAAAGATTAAATCTATATGGATTAATTAAGCTTGTAGGCCTATATTCCACTGAAATAAAGATTAAATCTATATGTATTAATTAAGCCTGTAGGCCTATATTCCACTGAATCACAGATTAAATCTATATGTATTAATTAAGCCTGTGGGCCTATATTCCACTGAAACAAAGATTAAATCTATATGTATTAATTAAGCTTGTAGACCTATATTCCACTGAAACAAAGATTAAATCTATATGTATTAATTAAGCTTGTGGGCCTATATTCCACTGAAACAAACATTAAATCTATATGTATTAATTAAGCCTGTGGGCCTATATTCCACTGAATCACAGATTAAATCTATATGGATTAATTAAGCTTGTAGGCCTATATTCCACTGAAATAAAGATAAAATCTATATGTATTAACTAAGCCTGTAGACCTATATTCCACTGAAACAAAGATTAAATCTATATGGATTAATTAAGCTTGTAGACCTATATTCCACTGAAACAAAGATTAAATCTATATGTATTAATTAAGCCTGTAGACCTATATTCCACTGAATCACAGATTAAATCTATATGGATTAATTAAGCTTGTAGGCCTGTATTCCACTGAAATAAAGATTAAATCTATATGTATTAATTAAGCCTGTAGGCCTATATTCCACTGAAACAAAGGTTAAATCTATATGTATTAATTAAGCTTGTGGACCTATATTCCACTGAAACAAACATTAAATCTATATGTATTAATTAAGCCTGTGGACCTATATTCCTCTGAAATAAAGATTAAATCTATATGTATTAATTAAGCTTGTGGACCTATATTCCACTGAAACAAAGATTAAATCTATATGGATTAATTAAGCCTGTAGACCTATATTCCACTGAAACAAAGATTAAATCTATATGTATTTATTAAGCCTGTAGACCTATATTCCACTGAAACAAAGATTAAATCTATGTGTATTAATTAAGCCTGTAGGCCTATATTCCACTGAATCACAGATTAAATCTATATGGATTAATTAAGCTTGTAGGCCTATATTCCACTGAAATAAAGATTAAATCTATCTGTATTAATTAAGCCTGTAGACCTATATTCCACTGAAACAAAGATTAAATCTATATGGATTAATTAAGCTTGCAAACCTATATTCCACTGAAACAAAGATTAAATCTATATGTATTAATTAAGCCTGTAGACCTATATTCCACTGAATCACAGATTAAATCTATATGGATTAATTAAGCTTGTAGGCCTGTATTCCACTGAAATAAAGATTAAATCTATATGTATTAATTAAGCCTGTAGGCCTATATTCCACTGAAACAAAGATTAAATGTATATGTATTAATTAAGCTTGTGGACCTATATTCCACTGAAACAAAGATTAAATCTATATGTATTAATTAAGCCTGTGGGCCTATATTCCACTGAAATAAAGATTAAATCTATATGTATTAATTAAGCCTGTGGACCTATATTCCACTGAAATAAAGATTAAATCTATATGTATTAATTAAGCTTGTGGACCTATATTCCACTGAAACAAAGATTAAATCTATATGGATTAATTAAGCCTGTAGACCTATATTCCACTGAAACAAAGATTAAATCTATATGTATTAATTAAGCCTGTAGGCCTATATTCCACTGAAATAAAGATTAAATCTATATGTATTAATTAAGCTTGTGGGCCTATATTCCACTGAAATAAAGATTAAATCTATATGTATTAATTAAGCTTGTAGGCCTATATTCCACTGAAATAAAGATTAAATCTATATGTATTAATTAAGCTTGTGGGCCTATATTCCACTGAATCACAGATTAAATCTATATGGATTAATTAAGCTTGTGGGCCTATATTCCACTGAAACAAAGATTAAATCTATATGGATTAATTAAGCCTGTGGGCCTATATTCCACTGAAACAAAGATTAAATCTATATGTATTAATTAAGCTTGTAGGCCTATATTCCACTGAAACAAAGATTAAATCTATATGGATTAATTAAGCCTGTGGGCATATATTCCACTGAAACAAAGATTAAATCTATATGTATTAATTAAGCTTGTAGACCTATATTCCACTGAATCACAGATTAAATCTATATGTATTAATTAAGCCTGTGGGCCTATATTCCACTGAATCACAGATTAAATCTATATGTATTAATTAAGCTTGTAGACCTATATTCCACTGAAACAAAGATTAAATCTATATGTATTAATTAAGCCTGTAGACCTATATTCCACTGAAATAAAGATTAAATCTATATGTATTAATTAAGCTTGTGGGCCTATATTCCACTGAAACAAACATTAAATCTATATGTATTAATTAAGCCTGTGGGCCTATATTCCACTGAAACAAAGATTAAATCTATATAGATTAATTAAGCTTGTAGGCCTATATTCCACTGAAATAAAGATTAAATCTATATGTATTAATTAAGCTTGTGGGCCTATATTCCACTGAATCACAGATTAAATCTATATGTATTAATTAGGCTTGTAGACCTATATTCCACTGAAACAAAGATTAAATCTATATGTATTAATTAAGCCTGTGGGCCTATATTCCACTGAAACAAAGATTAAATCTATATGGATTAATTAAGCTTGTAGGCCTATATTCCACTGAAATAAAGATTAAATCTATATGTATTAATTAAGCTTGTAGACCTGTATTCCACTGAATCACAGATTAAATCTATATGTATTAATTAAGCTTGTAGACCTATATTCCACTGAAACAAAGATTAAATCTATATGTATTAATTAAGCCTGTGGGCCTATATTCCACTGAAACAAAGATTAAATCTATATGGATTAATTAAGCTTGTAGGCCTATATTCCACTGAAATAAAGATTAAATCTATATGTATTAATTAAGCCTGTAGGCCTATATTCCACTGAAATAAAGATTAAATCTATATGTATTAATTAAGCCTGTAGGCCTATATTCCACTGAAATAAAGATTAAATCTATATGTATTAATTAAGCTTGTGGGCTTATATTCCACTGAAATAAAGATTAAATCTATATGGATTAATTAAGCCTGTAGACCTATATTCCACTGAAATAAAGATTAAATCTATATGTATAAATTAAGCCTGTAGACCTATATTCCACTGAAATAAAGATTAAATCTATATGTATTAATTAAGCCTGTAGGCCTATATTCCACTGAAATAAAGATTAAATCTATATGTATTAATTAAGCCTGTAGGCCTATATTCCACTGAAACAAAGATTAAATCTATATGTATTAATTAAGCTTGTAGGCCTATATTCCACTGAAATAAAGATTAAATCTATATGTATTAATTAAGCCTGTAGGCCTATATTCAACTGAATCACAGATTAAATCTATATGTATTAATTAAGCCTGTAGACCTATATTCCACTGAAACAATGATTAAATCTATATGTATTAATTAAGCCTGTAGACCTATATTCCACTGAAATAAAGATTAAATCTATATGTATTAGTTAAGCCTGTAGGCCTATATTCCACTGAAATAAAGATTAAATCTATATGTATTAATTAAGCCTGTAGGCCTATATTCCACTGAAACAAAGATTAAATCTATATGTATTAATTAAGCTTGTAGGCCTATATTCCACTGAAATAAAGATTAAATCTATATGTATTAATTAAGCTTGTGGGCTTATATTCCACTGAAATAAAGATTAAATCTATATGGATTAATTAAGCCTGTAGACCTATATTCCACTGAAATAAAGATTAAATCTATATGTATAAATTAAGCCTGTAGACCTATATTCCACTGAAATAAAGATTAAATCTATATGTATTAATTAAGCCTGTAGGCCTATATTCCACTGAAATAAAGATTAAATCTATATGTATTAATTAAGCCTGTAGGCCTATATTCCACTGAAACAAAGATTAAATCTATATGTATTAATTAAGCTTGTAGGCCTATATTCCACTGAAATAAAGATTAAATCTATATGTATTAATTAAGCCTGTAGGCCTATATTCAACTGAATCACAGATTAAATCTATATGTATTAATTAAGCCTGTAGACCTATATTCCACTGAAACAATGATTAAATCTATATGTATTAATTAAGCCTGTAGACCTATATTCCACTGAAATAAAGATTAAATCTATATGTATTAGTTAAGCCTGTAGGCCTATATTCCACTGAAATAAAGATTAAATCTATATGTATTAATTAAGCCTGTAGACCTATATTCCACTGAAATAAAGATTAAATCTATATGTATTAATTAAGCCTGTAGGCCTATATTCAACTGAATCACAGATTAAATCTATATGTATTAATTAAGCCTGTGGGCCTATATTCCACTGAAATAAAGATTAAATCTATATGTATTAATTAAGCCTGTAGGCCTATATTCCATTGAATCTAATTCGAAAAGTAATTATGGACTCTGACACGTGTTTCCGTCGTTCATTTTGTATACTGGAGGCGGCCATCTTGGTTTTTATGGTAGCACGTGGTTGCTATGTGACCCAAAGGCCCACAACAGAACGGGAGTATGTTTGGATGGTGTATTCAATTCAATAGGAGTAAATCTAATTATTACAAACAACCCGAAAATAACTCCAAACCACCCAAAACTATGGAAACTCACTTTATTTGGTACAGATTCCCCCATTTCGGGCTTATAAGAGTAGCACGTAGTGCTATAAGATGCGGTTATATATATAAGAGTAACTTTATTGGTTCATTTACTTCCTTTAATTACCCAAATAAACCCGACAAGTTGTACTGGTTCGAATTCTCAGAATCCTCTGCGTCTATAAGCTATGCTATAATTTCTGTCTACTTGACCCTGTTCGTTTGTTCTGCAGTATACTCCTGTAGAGTAAAAAAAATCTAACAGTTGGGACAGTTTTGCTTATTGTTACTATAATTAGCTTTCACGGCCTGTCCAGGCTAGTTCTAACCCCATTACAGGCACTCTTGTTTTGTTTCGAATAGCATATGTTTCATTTATCCAGATCATCCAATCAGTTCACTTTACTGCAGCTAACTAACCAATCAGATCATCCCATTCATCTAAACCTGCATCAGAACTATGTTTTTGACTATTATTTCCATATTTGTGGCCTGTTTCCTATCCGATCACGTCTACACCTGTCCGGGTAGCTGGTGAAAACATTCGTTTTCTACGTGCCTGTGACCTTCATCTGTGTATTTTCAATTTACGATCTTCTACCTATTTCAATAGTGCCGCCTACCGCCGTGCCCTCACCTTCCATATTTTGTTTGGCACTAGGTTCATTCTTGTTCAATGGAACTACTCTTGGTTATCTATAATCTAGTCCTGAACTCTCCTCTCTTGTCCACGGATGGATGATTGGATCTATCAGATGCTTTGTTGAGACCTGAGAGCTAACAAGATTATATATTTTGATGCGCACTTCGCCACTCCCCCAACACCCACACTATAAACCTTTACAGAGTTCACCATCTTGATCACTCACAACGCGTGTGTCAGTCACAGATGGATGATTGGATCCATCAGATGCTTTACTGCGATCTGAGAACTAAAAAGATTACATATTTTGATGCCAACTTCCACACTCCCCCAACACCCACACACTATAAACCTCTACAGAGTTGACAATCTTGATTACTCACAACGCGTGTGTCAGTTCATATCTCCCCGTATGAGACCATGACCCCTTTAAAGAAATCCATCATCGAAGTAGGTACTGAAACCACCAATGTCCTCGTCTCGTATTTGACGACCACAAGCTTTTCAGGTACAGTTCGTCCCCTGAGTTCCAATGTGTTCTATGTGCCAGTAGCTGCCAGTAGGCACATAGAACACATTGGGACTCAGGGGACGCGTTGTTGATTGACCATTCTCAGAAACTGACACTCATGTTAACCATCGCTACTATGATTAGATGTCTCTGTCACTACTATTAGATTTTTCATTCACCATTGCGTCTAGAACAAGGTCTTTGCCACCAGCTGATTCTCGCCAATATAAGTACTTGTACACTTTATCCGCCACTCACCACCACTGTGACATCGAAGCAGGGCTAACACGAAACCAAATATGCAACTGGACATGCCGTCACTTCCTATTCCGATTCTTCAAGTACTCGTATGCTATGGGTAAGTTATTAGCAACTAGTGAACCCCTGAATGTTATCCTCCGATAATGACCCTGACACCACTGTGATCATTCACTATCCAGTTCAAGATATAAGTGGTCAGTTAGATCTTACCGAGGGGTTACTTAAATCACAATGGTCGCAGGGGAACAAGCAGTGTTGGCAGTATGATCAGGGAAAACAGTAAGACAATAGTAGTATTGGTAAAATCCAGCTACAGTGGCCTTGTGGTCAAGGGCACAGGATGGGGGGGGGGGTGGGGTGGCATGGGGGATTTGGCCCTTGCCTTGAGGTTATGGGGCAAAGGGGCAGCGAATTCACTTTTCCGCCAGGAGAGCACTCATGGAAGAAACTTTATTTTCTGAGTACTGTGACTGAGAAACTCTAGTGTATTTGCTACTAACGTATTTTATGTTGCCTATTCCAATGGGGGGGGGGGGGGGGGGGGGCTAAGTAGGTAGAGATGCAGGCTGCAAGCCGAGAGGTCCTCGGTTCGAACCCCACCTGCGGCAATCGCGTTGTGTCCTTGGGCAAGACACTTCATCACCATTGCCTACGTGGGGGCACGGTGACGTCGTGTACTAAGGCGTACTGCACGTCGATGGTGCACCTGTCTTCAACCAATGCTAACCCTGCTTGTGTGAAGTTCGTATGTTGGGGAGCTGACAGTTGCTCGCCGTTGCGCGGTGGTTCTCTCCGGGTACTCCGGCTTCCTCCACCCGTAAAACTGTCACGGTCATGATTAGCCATTGTGCAGAAATATGTGACCCTAAACACCAATAAATAAATAAATAAATAAATAAATAAATAAATAAATAATTCCAATGGGGATCGTACGGTGGCTGATTTAGGCCACCCTCAATACTTTTTTATCTCGAGATCTCGAGATAATATCTCAAGATCTCGAGAAACTATCTCAAGATCTCGAGATAATATCTCAGGATCTCGAGATAATATCTCGAGATCTCGAGATAATATTTCAAGCTCTCGAGAAACTATCTCAAGATCTCGAGATAATATCTCAAGATCTCGAGAAACTATCTCAAGATCTCGAGATAATATCTCAGGATCTCGAGATAATATCTCGAGATCTCGAGATAATATCTCAAGATCTCGAGAAACTATCTCAAGATCTCGAGATAATATCTCAAGATCTCAAGAAACTATCTCAAGATCTCGAGATAATATCTCAAGATCTCGAGATAATATCTCAAGATCTCGAGATAATATCTCAAGATCTCGAGATAATATCTCAAGATCTCGGGAAACTATCTCAAGATCTCGAGATAATATCTCAAGATCTCGAGATAATATCTCGAGATCTCGAGATAAGCATATATAATCGGCGTCACCCTTTGATCATTAGCATGAATTCACTCAAACTGTTTATTCACTTGTCGCATCTTTTCCGACAGCAACATATTCGTGCCCCCCATGACAATTACACGAATTCACTCCTGCCACTCAGAAAACTTATCAACCAACCACTTTGTTGCGAAGTCATGAGAGCCCGCCAAATCTCAGTCCAGCACTAATATAAACAGAGTCCCGTCATCCGAACTTGCACTTGCTGGTGTCTTGTTCCCACTCCAATCCCAAAATGTCAACCCAGCACCCGGTACCTCCCAGTACCTACTGTAGTGCCTTTTACCCCAAAACAGAACGTTTTCTCACTACTTTACAAAATGAAAGGTTTGTGTCTGTCTGACACTCCAAATCCAAAGTGTTGATTCAGTACCCGGTACGTCCTAGTGCATACTGTAGTGTTTTTTACCCTAAAACTCAACGTTTTCTCATTTCTTTTCCTCCCAGCCCCATGCTGATTGTGGAGATGTTTACCCTAAAACACAAAGTTTACTCACTGCTTTACAAGACACACACCCATAAATATCAAATATTTCCTTCCAGCTCCACATTGAATGGAGCGATTTTTACCACAACTCACAAAGTTTATTCACTACTTTACAAGACACAGACTCGTAAATACCAAATAGCGCCCTCATCCCCACGCTGAAAGATTTCATCCCCACTCCCTTGGTAGATTTTTCACCCACTTTCCACTTTGCTGACGGAGACATACAGCATAAGTTTAACCCCATTCCCGCGTCCATTTTGACCGAGCAAATCGACGGTGGTACCCGATGTATAATAACCCTACACCAGCGACAGCTATAAACCTCCCCGAGGATTCCCTTTCCGCACGTTGGTTTGAAAAGTCTGGATTAGGCGTTACTAGTTACCTCCTGCGGATACTGCTTCCGGACGAGTGATTAAGGACCTCGCGTATTACCAACGTCAGTGTTAGAAAAGGGCTTGCCTAGTACAAGGCTGCAGATGCTAGACAAAACCGTGAATTTATGGTCAGTACCCAGCAATCTTCTGACACCCAGGAGCCGTTGTCACAATTACACACCCAAATTGAAACCCATAACCCTGAGTCCAAGAGACGAATAGAATTCCCCCTCCTGTGAATCCCAAACATGTCAGGATGGGCATGCTTATATACGCTTATCTCGAGATATTATCTCGAGATCTCGAGATAATATCTCAAGATCTCGAGATAATATCTCAAGATCTCGAGATAATATCTCATGATCTCGAGATAATATCTCGAGATAAGCATATATAATCGGTGTCACCCTCTGATCATTAGCATGAATTCACTCCTGCCACACAAACTGTTTATTTACTTGTCGCATCTTTTCCGACTGCAACATATTCATGCCTTCCATGACAATTACACGAATCAACTTCTGTCCCCCAGGAAAGTGAATAACTTATCAATCAACCACTTTGTTGCGTATTTGTTATGAGAGCCCAACAAATCTCAATCCAGCTCTAATATAAACCGAGTCCCGTCATCCGAGCTTGCACTTGCTGGTGTCTTGTTCTCACTCCCATCCGAAAGTGTCAACCCAGCACCCAGTACCTCCCAGTGCATACTGTAGTGTTTTTTACCCTAAAACTCAACATTTTCTCACTTCTTTTCCTTCCAGCCCATGCTGATTGTAATGATGTTTACCCTAAAACACGGGGGCGCGGTGGCTCAGTTGGTAGAGGTGCAGGCTGCAAGCCGAGAGGTCCTCTGTTCGAATCCCACCTGCGGCAACCGCGTTGTGTCCTTGGGCAAGACACTTCATCCCGATTGCCTACATGGGGGCATGATGACGCTGTGTACTGAGGCGTACTGCACGTCGATGGTGCGCATGTCTTCAACCAATCTAACCCTGCCTGTGCTGCGCTGCAGCGTTCAGAGTTACGATGTTGGAGAGCTGACAGCTGCTCGTCGTTGCTCGGTAGTTCTCCCCGGGTACTCCGGCTTCCTCCACCCGTAAAACTGTCACGGTCACGATTAGCCATTGTGCATAAGTATGTGACCTTAAACACCAATAAATAAATAAATAAATACCCTAAAACACAAAGTTTACTCACTGCTTTACAGGACACACACCCATAAATACCAAATATTTCCTTCCAGCTCCACAGTCAATGAAGTGTTTTTTTCCCCAACTCATAAAGTGTACTCACTACTTTGCAAGACACAGACCAGTAAATACCAAACAACCCCCTCCCCACCACCAGCTCCACACTGAAAGGTTTCATTCCCCACAGTGAAATGAATCACCCACTCCCTTGGTGGATTTTTCACCTACTTTCCACTTTGGTGACTGAGACACATTGTCTCTTGATACGCTGTTATTCCACGGACCCGTCATACAGCATAACTTTAACCCCATCCGCGCGTCCATTTTGATCGAGCAAATCGATGGCGCTACTCGGTGTATAATAACCTTACACCAGCGACAGCTATAAACCTACCGTCGGATTCCCTTTCCTCTCGATGGTTTGAATAATCTGGATTAGGCGTAACTAGTTACCCCCTGTGGATACTGCTTCCGGACGAGTGATTAAGGCCCTCACGTATTACCAAGTCAGTGTTAGAAAAGAGCTTGCCCAGTACAAGGCTTTTCCATTCCTTAATTTTGAGATCACCCTTCGCACCTCCTCCGATTTGTTTTCGCTGCACACGAAGTTCCATAGATTTTCCTCGACCTGGTTCGGACACTCTGGTGGGCTCCCCATGCCCCATCGCTTATCGTTTACCTTTTTCCCAGTGCTTGACTAGTTCTGATGCGATTTAATCTTGCTCTTCTGTAACTCTGCCATCTACTTTAATTTCAATTGATTTTTCCTTAATAAGTTGTTGTCAACAACATACAAATACTTCAACTGGACTAACCAGTTTCAATTTTTATTCCAATTAAGTTCCTGGAGTCACCAGCTTAATTATTGGATTTTTATATAATGTGATCAAGTTCACTGGAATCACCAGTTCAATTATCATTTACGAGTACTGGAATTACCAGTTTAATTATTGGAATCTCAATCAACTGTATAGTTTTAACAATTCTAATTGTCAATAATAAATTAGTTCGTAATTTTATAGACTGGAATTCAAACTATTTTATCAAACCGGATTATACTGTTTTTGTACTTTGGTTTGAGAAGGGTTAATTTCCAGCAAAAGGAATTACAGTACATGGAGAGTGGATTGTAACTAAATCACCCGCGGAGGGGAGTTATCACCCAGATTATAACTTTCAAATTTTGAACATATCGACAAAAAACACAAGCAATGTTTCAGCCAATGGACCTCCAGGTTTAACCCGGAGGTCTATTGGCTGAAACTTTTCTGGTGCTGGTTATGCTTTGCAACAAATTTGCAATTATTCCTCGGGTGGAATCTCCACTCTGCGGGTGATTTAGTGATAATATACTCTCCACGTACTGTATTTAATTTAGACCTATAGTAAAAATTACTGTTTAGCTACAACTGGTATATCTGTGCCAAACTATGTTTTTAATCACACTAAACCAAACTACTGTATACCAGAAAAAAGTTAAAATACACACAGTTAATTGAGATTCAGTATTCCTTTCACTGACTACATCAGTACATGACATCTATCTCCTAGCCCTATTCTAAAATGTATTACATAGTTCAATGACTTCAATCGAACACACTGGAATGACCAGCTTATGATTGAGTTGAAGGCGTTGCGGGATTGAGGGGTTAACATAAAAATTTAACGGTCTTAGTTTAACTCTTAGGGTTAAACAGCAGAGTCGGCGCCAATCAACCATGACACTTTTCAGTCACTTAACAAAGCTAAATTGCAGCCATTGTCTTATAATTTATGCCCTGGTAAACGACAGAAAAACTGAAAGGGTTAAAATTGGAATGTGCCAGCATTTAATTATCCACTAAATTACTGTGAGATAATTATTTGGAATTTAGAATTAACTCATCGTATATACATGATTCGGACATCCCGATTAAATGTTTATATTCTGAGAGCCGGAAGAACAAAGACGGCCTTGACTTGCTTCAGCCTGACTCTGTGGAACATTGTTCCTTCAGTTTCCGTAAAGCCAACTGACTAAACTGGGGTGTGAATTATGCACAATTTCTGGGAATAACCCATATTATGCAAAAGCATTTATATGCTCCTTTCAATTTGCTAGTAACGGTGAGACTTGGTTGGTTTGAGTTGCTTTCGCTAGGAATCACCTGGCATGAAAAGCGTCGAACGTCGTCTGCATCGGCTTTTTTAGCTGGGATTTTCCAACAATTTTTGTTGGAAATTTTGTTGGATAACGTCACCTAATCTCCAACCCGACTTTTTGACAGAACACAGAGTTCTCAAAATACATGGCGTTTAGTAACGCACTAAAGTATGCATTTACACTCAAATGCATTTTAAAGACGACTTTGATTGATACTTAGGAAGAATATACAACATTTTGTGCAATTTGGATGTTAATACAGTGATAGGCTTTGCTTGCGCAGTTTCAAAAACGGGTCAAGGAGAACGTTGCACTGCGCAGACTCCAAGACAAATTCGAAAGAAATGCCGTATTTAGAATCGAATATATTCAGTGTTTTACGTGATAAAACAAGGAATTTACTCATTCGCGGTGTTTTCGGGGATGGAGATATATCAGCATCTGTTTGGAATGATTCTCAGGAATTATTGCCACGTATGTTCTCACAAGTCATTTTGATTTAATTGCGTAATTCAACTTCGAAGTGGGGCATGACGTGCGAGATTGAGTGCAGTTTAGAAATGTACGGAATTTGAAATGGTCTTCCTAAACGGGATTTTCCATGCAACTTGTAAACAATGTTGCGTCTATTTTTTTTTATCAGCAAACGGCTGGAATAAAATAGGGACTTGGTGATCTTGCCACCATTTTACACCTTTATGGCCCTTTACAGTTCTTCGTCCACTCTGTACCCAAGTTCCCGTGTTGACACCCTAATCTTTCCTACCCTTTCCTTCCCTGCCTCAACTAGGCTCGAAACTATGGCGTCGGCCATCTTCTGGACACTGCCCCCCCCCCCCCCCCTTGTGTACCGTTGCAAGCTTTGGTTTCAGTTTTTCTTCGAACTTCGCCCAGTCAGCATCCTTTTTGAGTTCCCAAATCTCCTTGAAGCTTCCTTTGCTTTTACCGAGGTTTTTGGCCCTGATCGTCACTGTAATAAAGTTGTGATCACTATCCACCTCCATTTTAACCACATCATCCACTTCTACCCCTATCACCTCCCTGCATAAATTAATATTTGTGAGAATGTAGTCGATTATTGATTTTCTGTCGTTCCTCTCCCAGGTCCATGTCCCCTACACCTCGCGTCCCTGTTCAGAATCTTCAGACCGAGCTCATTTGTGAAGTTAAACAGCTTCCTTCCATTCCTGTTGACGTTCTTGTCCCCACCCTCTATGCCTCTTCCTTATCATCTGTGTGTCCATTAAAGTCACCCATCAGAATTATACCGAGCCCCCTGTTTTCTAGTTCTGTGATATTGGACCTTAGTGTTGAGTATATCGAGTCATTCCACTCCGGTTTACTTCCCTCCACCGCACAGTACACAATCCCAAGAGCAATACTTTTGTTTCTCAGGTTGATCTTCACCCATCCAATTTCTTTCGATATCTCAGCAGAGGTGCTGACATCTTCCAGATCTGTGATCAGCGACGGTTTTAAATCCTCTTTAATGTACATGCCTACCCCTCCCCCTTTTTGTGGCCTTCCGTTCGCACCACACCTATCCACACGCACCCGCTTACTTGGTCTACCCGTTCCTCGTGTCTTACCCACGTCTCGCCTAAGCCCATGACATCAAACTCCTCTGCCTCGATCAATGTGTCCATTTCACTTACTTTCCGGTGGAGACCCTGGATGTTGCTATAACCCACTTTCAGAGTACCGAGATTCATTGGCTTTCGCCTACTAGTTCCATTGCTTTCTGGCGCTAGCCTTGGTAATCTTATTCTGCCCCCCCCCCCCCTCTCTCTCTCTTGTTCACCCCACCTATGTCCACTCTAGTTATACTTGCCTCTGACCTCCCATCCCGCTCCTCTCCTAAAAAGGCTCTGCAAGCAGCAACCCGTAGAATTTTATCCCCCAATACCCGTTTCCCCACCCTGCTAAGATGCAGCCCGTCACGCCCGTACATGCTCCCATTGCCCCAAAACGTGTCCCAATGGTCAATAAAGTGTATTCCCAGGTCAACACAGTAGGCCTCCAACTCTTCATTTAGCGCCAAAATCCTTGAGTTCCGTTCGTCCCCACTTCCAAGGACAGGAAGGACCCCGGATAAGACTACCCTTGCATTCATACTTAGCAGTTTGCTGACTAATCCTCTATATGACTCCTCCAAACTTACTGACCTTCTTTCACTGATATTGTTGGTCCCCACATGGACCACCACTACCGGTTCGGGCCCTGACCCTGCCACAATGCCATCTACCCGGTCCCTCAGATCCTCCACCTTCACACCCGGAAAGCTCAAGACTGTTCGATTAGAACAATCAGGACCACAAACCACATTGTCAATCCCACGTACAATGCTGCTCCCTGCCACAACTAATTTTCTTCTTCTGGCCCCAGTTCCTGGATCATCTGCACCTCCTCTCGTTTTGCATGCCTTTGCCCCCCCCCCCCCTTCTCTTCACCGCCCTCCTTACCCCATCTGGCCTATCCACATCAACAACCATCTCGCCCCCACAATTCCCCCCTCACTCTCATCCCCAGGTGTATCAGAATCTAAAACACTAAACCCGTTTTCTAAACACCGCCTAGCAACGTTGGCAGCCTTACGCCGGCTCTGGTTTCCGGACTCTATGCAGCCCTGTCCTGACACCACCTTCTGAATTTTCCTACTAGACCCCCCCCCCCCCCCTCCTCCTCCTCGGTTACACCACCCACGTCAAGCATTCTTCCCCAGCGTTTCCTGCTTCCCAGTTTTCTCCTTGAGTCCACAACGACCTTCCACCCATTCAAATTCCGTTCAGGTGCAAGACGCATGGGCGTCGAGAAGAATATCGGCCCGAACGATAGACTCCCGACGAAGGGGCCCGCACGATGTCAAACACACATTCAGAGTCGCCAAGATAACAAGACAATTTTCAATGAACCGAACTTTGACCAAAGGCATGAAGACGGGGACAACCATGAATTAACCGAACCAATAAGCGTAGAAGAGGTCATGGGTAGTGTACTCCTGTTGAATCGAACACAATACTTGAACACACATAATGCCTATATCACCCATATGCAACCCATTCAAATTCCGCATCATCATTTTACATCCTTACATCATTCACACTTCTGAATTCAGAGCGTGAACACCTGATTTCGAATCATGGAGAAGCTGGGACTTTCAGAGACATTAATCAAAACCATTTCAGCTCTGGGCATCTCTTGCCCTGTCACCTGGACTGTCCAGGAGACAGGCAAGAGAGTCCACCTGAACCTGGAGTTTGAGATTGAAACAACCAAGACACCACCCTCTTCGGGGTGAGGTAGCACCTTTGGAAAGAGGATCCCCTCTCTCACTGGTCCACACCCAAAGAGGCACGGAGGCCCTGTAAAGAGGAAAAAGAAGAAGAGTCCATCAACCAAGCGCAGGGACGCCCGGCGCTTGGAGGCATTCCGGAATAGGAAGAAAGAGTTGAGTGAGGGGGTGGAGGCTCTGGATGCAGCCGCCAGTTCCCCTCCTAGTCCCACTGGTGCATCCAATCAACTGCCGGCTCCTGAGCCGGTACAGTTGGATGTGGAACATCCAGTGGAGACTGAGGAGGAACTGGAAGTTGCTGTTTCACCGCCTCCCACCCCTCACTCCCCCCTTCCTTCACTACCGGAAAGCCCGGGAGCGGTACAGCCACCAATCTCTATGGATACCATAATGAGAGGGATAGAGTTGTCCAGAGCAGCACAGGCAAGAGTAAGAAAGTACCTAGAAGAACATAACGCGCACACCTCTACACCACCACCACCAGCCTCATCACCATCACCATCACCATCACCATGCCAACCTCCAAAGAAGAAGAGCCGCAAAAAGGCCAGAAGGGGATAGACCTTTTCCCTCCTTCCTTTTCCTCCTTCAACACGCCTAGACATGTGGAAATCCATCACCTACAGTCACTGAGGGTCGAAAGGGGCTTGTTCTCCATATCGCCCCTGCGCGACTTCGGCGCGCGAAACCATTCCTTTCTTTCTCAAATTCCGTTCATGTGCAAGACGCATGGTTGTCAGGAAGAACATCGGGCCCGAACGATAGACTCCCGACGAAGGGGCCCGCATGATGTGAAACACACATTCAGAGCCGCGAAGCGCCGAGAAGGGGGAGATTTAATTCTTTTCGTGTCGAGATACAGCCACCAAGGAGCTCGAGTCGTAAGTGGACACTCGGGTTGACAGAAGATGAATTTCGCAGGCAGATGAAATGTGTCAACAAGAACCTGTCGAACGAATGAAAAGTTTCAGCGCGCCGGAGGTGCATAGGGACGAGGTGGGATTGAAATCCCTTGCGACCCGAATAATTTCATTTGCCAATGAAGAGACCTTCTAAGAGGAACTTGCCTTATGTCCAAACAACTTCACAGTCCACTAATCAAACACCTCAATCCAGAAGACAATGAAAATTGGACCAACAATGATCACCGCTATCCAAACAAACTCAACGAGCGTGTTTTGAGAAGTGTTCTGACAAGTAATCACAGCTTCCTTCCTAATCTTATCTTCTTCTGGGGTCGCAAAGGATTTCAATCTCACATCGTCCCTGTGTACCATCGACGCGCAAAAACTTTTCATTCATTCATCTAATCTTCACTACGACGTCTAACCTGTGCTGTATCATAAACCACCCATGGAAGGACCATTGAGCGGTTGGGAGGGTTGCACTACTCTCGCGTACACCTTTTTTTACTTCCAGCTACACCAAAGATACAACACAGACCTCCACGGACAAGACAGGAAAAGCCGACCACATTTGACCATCCAACCGCCAAACCGCCCTAGAAACTGAACCACGGAAACACAGCACCACGGTGAAGAGACGGTAACCACCAACAGAAGAGCTTCATGCAGACTTTGCCAATGATAGCTCCAACACAAAATGACAAAACAAGCGGCAGACTATACTTGCCTGAAGACCCGACAAGACCAAGAAAACAGTCACATAATACAAAAACACTTCTTTTTCTACCTTTTCGTCCCCTGAGTTTCAATGTGTTCTTTGTGCTTACTGACAGCCTACTGACAGCCTACCGACAGCCTACTGGCAGCCTACCGACAGCCTACTGGCAGCCTACTGACAGCTTACTGGCGGCCTACTGACAGCCTACTGGCAGCCTACCGACAGCCTACTGGCAGCCTACCGACAGCCTACTGGCAGCCTACCGACAGCCTACTGACAGCCTACTGGCAGCCTACCGACAGCCTACTGGCAGCCTACCGACAGCCTACTGGCAGCCTATCGACAGCCTACTGGCAGCCTACCGACAGCCTACTGGCAGCCTACCGACAGCCTACTGGCAGCCTACCGACAGCCTACTGACAGCCTACTAGCAGCCTACCGACAGCCTACTGACAGCCTACTGACAGCCTACTGGCAGCCTACCGACAGCCTACCGACAGACTACCGACAGCCTACTGACAGCCTACTAACAGCCTACTGGCAGCCTACCGACAGCCTACTGGCAGCTGACTGGCAGCTTACTGACACATAGAACACAATGGAACTCCGGAACGTTTTTTTCTCTTCCACCTATTTTTTTTTTAACTTTTTTTCTGGTTCTCTCTTTCCCCAATAACCGCTATGGAAATACAAGACAGTCAGTCTAACAACATCCATATCCCCCGGCGATTTTTATGTTATGATAGGAATTTATTTACTTATTTCTGCACGATGGCTAATCATGACCACGACAGTTTTAAGTGTGGAGGAAGCCGGAGTACCCGAAGGGAACCATCGAGCAACGGCGAGCAAATTTCAGCCCCGCAACATACTAACTCCACACAAGCAGGGTTAGCATTGGTTGAAGACAAGTGCACCATCGACGTGCAATACGCCTCAGTACACAACGCTACCGTTGCCGCAGGTAGGATTCGAGCCGCGAACTTCTCGGCTTACAGCCTGCGCCTCTACCTACTGAGCTACCGCGCCCCCTATGATCGGAATAATGTCATTATCGACCTGGACATGGATTCATACCCAATAATGTCATTTAATTTGTTTAATCGCAACTGAAGATATCTTCCAAAAACTGCAATTTTGGTAAATTCAAAGTCGACAAGGGCTATAACTCTGGTAAAATCCGTTCCATATGCACACGTACACATCCTACTCCATACTGCACACTAAGTTTCGTAAACATCCAATGAAATATGCAGAAAGGGGTTAAGAGGACAAGCATTTGTGATGAAAATTTTGCTATTTTCAAGGGCTGTAACCACGCACAATTTGTCGCATCGAAAATTCCTGACCACTTGCACATCTACACTTGATTGTAATACTTCAGACAAAGTTTCATAAAAATTCACTGAAAACTGTAGGAGGAGTTAAGCGGTCAAAGTTTGTGATTGACGGACGCACGGACAGACGGACTAAAACCATTTCCTTATCCCTCTCCAGGCTTCGTCGACGGGGGGATAAATCATTTAATTTCCCTAATCGCAAGTGAAGATATCTTCAGAAAACCTGCAATTTTGATACATTCAACGTCGAATCGAAACTTCCTTTCCATATACACATCATACTTATACTGCACACCAAGTTTCGTAAAAATACAATGAAAATTGCAGGAGTTAAGTGGACAAGCATTTGTGACGGAAATTTTGCCCTTGTAAAATTTGTCGCATCCACATCTACACTTGATACTAATACTTCAAACCAATTTCGTGAAAATCCCCCCCCCAAAAATGTTGGTGGAGTTGAGCGGACAAGCCTTTTTGATGGAAATTTTGCTGTTTCCAGGGGCCATAACCACGCAAAATTCATCGCGTCAAAAATTCCTGACCACATGTCCATCTACACTTGATATTGATACTACAGACCAAGTGTCGTAAAAATCCAATGAAAACTGTACGAGGAGTTAAGCGGACAAAGTTTGTGATGGGAGGACCGACTGACGGATTGATTGGCGGACGGATGAATGAATACCATTTCAATACCCCCTCCCGACTTCGTTGGCGGGTGATAATAATAAACGCTATGGAAATTCGTTAACCATTTTGGCTTCGACTCTCCCTTCTCTCCATCCCGAGAGGTTGTTGATCACCTTCAGGAAGGCGAGCGTTGGTCCTGCGTTCAGTCTTCATGCCCCTTTTTCGTAAACGCTCCTCAAGAGCTCTCGGGTCCCGGCCCAATAGGAGCAAGCAGGCCCGTTCCCGAACCTGGAATGTTTGGGTTGGTGGTACCTTGCCAAAGTCTGTTATTCTCAGATAGGCTGAATTGATAACATCGCCAACGGACCCGAGGCAGACTAAACTTGCCGATGAAGGCCTCCATCTACTATGCTAACAAGTGGCAGACTATACTTGTCTGAAGACCGACATCACAAGAGCACAAGAATCGTCCACCCGCACTCTTCTCCGCCTTTTCATCGTCCCGACATGAAGCTGACGATGACATTTCAAAATTCTTTGAAAATGTATATTATACAGTAATAGAGTGTCGAAAGGGGCGTGCCCCACACGTCAATATGCGCCTTTGGTGCACAAAAATCATTGGCTCCAAGAGTATGCTCCTGATATCATTCCACCAAATATACATGTAGTGACACACTTCCACTTCTTTTGGAAAGTCCGAGGTGGAACAATTTCACGGTATCCTTTTGCCATCTACCTGTAATAATACAGTATATTTGGCAGACATATGTTTGGCTGACATATTATTTCCCCAATTCAGTTTAAACATACCAGCTTTGGGGTACTGGATTTGGGGAAGTAAATAATAAAACCTTTGTTTTCTTTGTCATTTATAGAAGAGAATTCTCTCTCTGTTGGTAAATTACAGGACATACAGTTAAAACCAGAAGTCGTGTCACGAACTGTGCGCTTATCCAGGCTTAATTGCGCGTAGGAATTGCGCGCAATTGCCATATCGAATGGCATCCAAAGCACGGCAGGTTCTCCTGGTTACTCATAGCAAACACAGGCAATGTTTCTGCCAATGGATCTCCGGGTTACCCGGAGGTCCATTGGCTGAAACATTGCTTGTGCACAGGCCATCTGTACAGAATTTGATAGCCTTTCTATGGTCATAACGCGTAGATTAACGCGCAGATCGACGTGCTATTTGTGCGCATTTCATGACAGGACTTCTAGTTTTAACTGTAGAAAGATTTCCGGTTACAATCTTGTCGGCGCAGGAGTTCGGGTCCATCCGTCGACAAAGCTTCAAACAAAAGATTCGTTAACCCTTTACCTAACGTAACGGCCAAAACCGGCCAGCGCTATTCTCAAAAATCGTCAATTAATTTTCATTATTTTTTTCATTTTTTGTCTCAAAAACATAGGTTATGACCCCTCGTTGGAACGAGCTCGTTGTGCTGTGACAAAAAATGAAAAAAATTATTTATTCAAGAATTATTTTTGCAAGTGTCGTCTGCTTTTCATGTTAGGTAAAGGGTTAAGCTGGCTGAATATATTATTTGTTATGCAAATAAATAATAATCGGATTGTATGGGCCGCGGCCAGATCGAGCTCTTAAGAGCTTGCCTTGGCAGCGCCTCATGCAATAGAATCACATCAATAAAATATAAGCGCTATTTACCAAATGCTATTCAATGACACTGAAGCGTCGATTACACCCTTTAGTTTGAACAATATTTATTTCCAAAGTTTAAAAAGTTACACAAATCGAGTACGGTAATGAGCGAGCACAAAACATTAATGGAAATGGATTCAGTAACAAGCTGGTAGCTCATACTATGCTGTTTCCTTATAGATAAGTCGTTTATATTGTAACAGACTGATTTCGGTGATTTGGTAATTTCGTTTACTTGTGCTGTGTATACGGTTTTTTTAGGTCAGATTTCTGGGCCCAATTCTTACCTGCCATTCTTTGATTCATACTAGTACTTGAATTTATTTCAAAGTACAGTATTTATGTCCCGTTTATACCTAAAATTTATAGTTGTTTTCAACGTTGTGTAGAAAACAGGGTTATCCACCATATTGGGGAACTGTCCGTAATTTGTTTCTAAAACAGTTGGTGATTGGCTGAGAGTTGCGTTTTACGCCAATCAGAAAATTATTTAAAATTATGCTGCAGTTCTTGTTTGGCAGAACGTTTTATTGGTCACCGCTGTCTATAAACGCCGTGTCGCGGTCTGTTTAAATCACTTTTTGGTCGTGGCCAGAGAACCTCCAGGTTCGTCCACTTCTCTTAATGTAAAAGAACCTCCAGCTTCGTCGCATCTGAGAAGTTTGTGACATGCGAATTGGGGGGGGGGGGGGGGGGGATTATGGCTTATAAAATAAATTTCCAGGCGCGACCAAAGTCATTATTTTCGACTTGTCTCAGGGCATGTTGGGAAACCACTGAGTTGAGTTGGTTTCAGTTGTCTTGAGGGTGTGCCCGTGTGTACAGTCAGACGTAAGTTCGTCCGTCTGTTTACCCGTGCACATCTTCAAGCCAAGTTGCTTTTGGACGTTTATTAGTCCTACTGTCCGTCCGTTCATCTGCCCGTGGCGAGACAAGCTTTACTGTATATAAAGTCAGAAGAGACATCTCAGTCTTCATTCCTCATGTCTTCGAATCCCTATTTATAGAAATAAAAGATAAACATAACTCCAAAATTATTGGCATCATATATCGACCCAACACCCCACCTAAAGCCGACATCAACCTCTTCTTATCAAAATTAACTGAAATAACGGATGTTTTGAATTCCGAAAATAAAAAAAGTTTATATTATGGGAGACCTGAACCTCAACCTTTTAAAGGCATCCACACACTCCAAGACAGAAGAATTTATTATCTCATGTTTAGCCAGGGATTTTTACATTATATTACTAAGCCGACGAGGGTTTCTAGACATTCTGCTAGTTTGATAGACCATATCTTTACAAACAATACTTCACAAACAGCACTACCGGGAATAATTTTATCGGATGTATCAGACCATTTTGGGTTTTTTTACATTGGAGTTACACCCAAAATATGTAATGCGCCACTGTTTACTCTGAAACAAATTATAAACGCAGAAAGAATCGCCGAATTCAAAACACTTCTCTCAGAGAGTGATTTTAACCCGGAAATGGAGTCGAATTGTCCCAACGAGTCATACGAAACTTTTCTTAGCATCTATATGAAAGCCTACGATAAAGCTTTTCCGTACAAACGTGTTCGTCAGAATAAGAAATTCATTAAGAAGCAGCCCTGGATGACAAGGGGGTTTATCATATCCTCTATCAATAAAGAAAAATTCTACAACAAAAAACTTAAGGCCCCCAACGAACAGAACGTAATAAATTACAAAAACTATTGTAGAATCTTCAACAAGGTAAAAAAGCAGTGCAAAACCATTTATTATAGAGGCATCTTAAACGAAAATAGAAACAATATGCGAAGAACATGGCAAATCTTAAATGAAGCTATAAATAAGGGAATACGCGAAAGGGGGTTGCCATCGTTTTTTATACAGGATGATATAGAAATAAAAGAAGCAAATAACATAGCAAACGAATTCAACAATTTTTTTATCAGCATTGGAAAGGCTGTAGCCGACCAGATTCAGAAACCAAACAAGTCCTACTTAGACTACATGAACACTAATATCTCTAACAACTTTTATCTCTTACCCACAGCTCCCACAGAAGTCAGCCGAATAGTAAATAAAATGAAGCTCAAATTATCAAAAGACTGCGATGGTATAACTAGTAGTCTTCTTAAACAAACAATAAACGAAGTATTGGATCCCCTCACACATGTTATTAATAATTCTTTTATTAATGGCAAAGTACCTGATAGGATGAAGATTGCAAAAGTGATACCTATATTCTAAACAGGCGACGAGCATAGATTTACAAATTACAGACCTGTTAGTATATTTCCCGCGTTTTCAAAAGTACTGGAAAAGCTAATGGAAACGAGACTTACAAATTTTCTAAATAGATTCAATATTTTATACCCCCACCAGTACGGATTTAGAAAACGCCAGAGCACCATTCACCCAATCCTCCAACTTCTGAAAAGCACCGCAACAGAAAACAATAAACAGGATAAAAACAGCACTTTAGCACTGTTCTTGGATTTGTCAAAGGCCTTCGACACGATAAATCACGAAATTCTATTATGTAAACTCGAAAAGTATGGTATCCGAGGCCTCGCGAATAATTGGTTCAGAAGTTACCTGTCTGACAGGCTTCAGTATGTTATGTACGAAGAACACAAATCAGATTCAGCGAAACAAAGCTGTGGAGTCCCACAGGACTCAATTCTGGGCCCTGTACTCTTCCTTTTATATATCAACGATATTAGTAAATCAACATCACCCGATTTATTGTCGTTTGCTGATGATACCACGGTACACTGTTCTGGTTCAGACGGGAATGCCATAACTCACTATTTCAACAACGAAGTTCAAAAAATATTTGAATGGTGCTCGGCGAACCAACTGCTGTTAAATGCTAAAAAAAACACTTATATTATACTTAACCCAAATAAAGGTAAAAATAATAATTTCTGTCAAGAGATAAAAATAAATAATCAAAAGATAAGCAAAGTCGGGGGAAGTGAGACAGAAAAATCTCTAAAATTTCTTGGAATAAGCATTGATGAACATTTAACCTACAAAGCTCATATATCTAGGCTATGCTCGAAAATAGCTCACGCAAATTATAACCTCAACAAAGTAAAACATATTCTCCCACGCAAAGTCCTGAAAACACTGTACTACGCCCTGGTTCATAGTCATCTGGTGTACGGGATTTTAGCATGGGGCAATTAAAGAGCTATTAATAAACTAGTTATCATGCAAAAGCGCTCATTAAGAATAATAAATAACAAAAAGTACAATTCCCATACAGACACCTTATTTAAGGAAAATAAAATACTCAAAGTAGATGACTTGTTCAAACTGCATGCATTACTGTTCGCGCATGACTGGCAAAATGGCAGATTACCGGCTTCTTTTAACGATACATTCAAAGTTACTGACAACCCACTCGGTAGGACAACCCGGCAGTCGGGACATTTATACATAGAAAAAACACGTACACGAACCCTAGATAAACTTCATCTATACGCCATCCCGAAACTATGGAACGCTTTAGACGACACAGTTCGAAATATCAGTAACAGGTCTACATTTAAGAAAACATTGACCTCAACATTCCTTTCGTCATATTCGACGTATGTCCGTTGCGATAATCCCTACTGCCCAGACTGTACTTAGTATATATTGATCATAGTGACCCATTAGCAAATTAAACAAATCCGCAATTGAAACATACTAGTCGTGCGATATGTCTTAATCTTGCACCCTCGTCCAATGCAACCTGCAGAGTTTTTCCCTCTAGTTGCCCCACTAACCTCGCGTAGAGACACACACGGTAAAGAAGCTCCAAACAATACTCTTGGGGAACAAATTTGCGTTCGGGAACACGTAGTTAAGTCAAGTCGGTCGGCTAATCATGGGAAATCGCATGCAGTGAACTGACCGACACCTAAATGCTGTCAGCTAGTTTACGGCATTCGCCTCCCATGGTGCGCCCACCGATATTGACCCCTCGTCCAATTATAAAGATCATGATCTTTCTAGTTGGAACGATATTATCCACTCGATTTGACTGATTGTGTCTCTTGAACTGTATGCGGAGCAATGATGGTAATTTAGCAAGCAGGTTGCTCTCTGCGGACTCTGCCTAAACAGAAACACAACCCTCCCGCTGGCTTTTTATCCTAGCTTCTCACACTTGAACGTAATTTCGACCCAAGGAACGGAAAAACCAGCATCCCTATCATAGACCGGATAAATCGCCCCATGTTTACTCATCTAGTCACAGTCTGTTCGCGAGTTCTGTTTCCTTTAGGGGGTGGCAGGTAGACAGCCAATCTGGCTATGCCACTTCCCACGGTATGCTATTTGTTATTCATGTATAATCTTTATTTTCGTTTACATCATACATATATGTATATCGTGAATAAAGAATCTGAATCTGAATCTGTCCCCTGGAGCACTCCCATTGAATCAAACTCATCAGAAACCAGAATACACCTCATGGTATGTAGCACTACGAATCTACTGGTGTCCTCTAGAAAATGTCATGGACGTGGCGTTCCCGTATGGGGTCTAATCTCAAGGTTGTCAGCCACTCACCTGTATACTCATTAACCCCCTTTACCTAAGGTAACGGCGATCGGCCAACGCTATTCTCAAAAACTGCCAATTAATTTTCATTATTTTTTTCATTTTTTGTCTCAAAAACATAGGTTATGACCCCTCGTTGGAACGAGCTCGTCGAGCTCGTTCCAACGTGGGGTCATAACCTATGTTTTTGAGACAAAAAATGAAAAAAATTAGTTATTCAAGAATTATTTTTGCAAGTGTCGAATGTTTTTCAGGTTAGGTAAAGGGTTAATTATTGGATATAGAGGGATAGTATCTATCAGGAGACTAATGATGACAGTGAAGAAGGTGTTGATGTTGGAGGAGGTAGTGAATAGTGACACTAATGATTCCGAAAATGAAGAGTTTGAACTTTGAAACGGGTGAAGATATTACTGTTGGAGGGGGTAGGAATGGGGGTGGAGTTCTCCAGAACCGGATGAGAGCTACAGTGATTTGTTGAAAATGGCTCGTCAGGAATCTGTAAACATTTCAGGCGTGGAAGGGCTGACGAAATCCTAAAAAGTTTAATACACAAACAGTGCCACGCTTCATTCCCGGTTCCGTGCTGAAGATTTTCTGGGTATCGGGTGGCTTTCGGAAGTGGGAACCCGGGAATTCCTGTTCCTGAGATTAAACCCTAGGCACAATGCATTAGAAGCTGGTGGTTGGAAATTTGGAAATGTCTCAATAAAATATTTTGTATTCCGTGCTGCACGACGAAGAATTCAGGCATCCCGAGTCCCGGCCCACCAACATTGTCAAGCGAATTTCAAAACCTTCATTTTCCCTGCATATCCAGGGTAGTCTTATATCCCGAGAAATGATTCAAAGGAAACCTGGCGACATTTTAAACGACAACAAAAACATGAACATGAGATCAGTAAATGATACGAAGCATAAATGTGTGTTCACAACCTAAGGGTCGCACAATGCTGAGAAATATCAGCCCTATCATTTGATCGTTGTTTCAATCGTCAATCTACACTACGAATCGAAATTTCGAATCTAAAAAAATCGAATCGAATCGAATCGAAGCTTCCTTTTCCATCCTACATCAAGCACAAAACGCTTATCGCTTGTCTCTCAAGCACTCGTTCAGTATCGAACAACCATAGCACCTCTTGCTTGCTATCTATGTCACAAAGGGTACCAAGTGCGTGGCCAAGGTTCTATATCATGCAGTCTTTAAGCTCTCTGTCACTTCCATGACTGGAGATGGTGAGAATGAGAGGGCTCGGACACGAATAAATTATGTGGGTGGATCATGTGGTCGTCTATGACTATGAGTAATTCGCACGAGTCACCGCGTGATAAATGAAATCACACGCTCCACTTCACACGGAACCTGATTTCTGTCTTACCGCCGTTGCTGACAACGTCTTTGAACAGGAACATTGTTTGTTGTACTCGGTCAGTGCCAGTGTGGCTTCCAATACGTTTGATAAGTCATCGAAGGCACCCAACATGCGTAGGCCAATATCGTCGTCGCCTAAATCGAATAATCCCAAAAATATGGCAATGGTCTGGCTATTTTCTGTCAGGATCTTTCCTCTTCCTCGTAATAGCGTATGCATTGAAAGAACTTATACTTCTTGGTTTTTGGATATCTCTCTTGCACACAGGACTCGATAGTCCGCGGGAAGGCCCGCCGCCATGTCTCTAGGATCGATTTCACTGAATGCCATACCAATGAGGCATTGTGGTTCGAAAGGGGGACGGGGTCGGTTGATATGGTCAAAGTAAAAAGAGTAGAGTTGTTCCGGCTGAAAATTCGTCGACGTGGCTTTAGAGAGATAACACAATGCTCTGTACGCTCTGTGTTTTGACGTATTCGTTATGAACCTTTGGTCGAACTGACGATAGATGTTGCAGTAGGATATCTCGCACTAGTTGCAAGCCTGAGTTTTGATGATGTGATTGTTGTCGACTCGCTTCATGTAATTCTCGCTGTCATCACGCCTGTAAATATATGTAGGCCTTCCTGCTTCCCAAGAATGCAACTAAGCCAGCGTTTGACTTCATCCCACATGGAATCCCAACCGAAACTGATGTTGTAGCCCACTAGTTTCATGTGTCGCAACAGTTTCGCATTGAGGCCGACAATCGCACCAGCGATGTTGTTGAGAAAGCATTTCTTCAACAGTTTCGTGAGGAAACTCTCGGTAAATCTCTCCCTGTGTGGGACGAGCTATATCATTAGAGTCTTCTATGACAGAGTGTAGATCTTGGGAAAGATGTGGCCGAAGCGGAGGAATATGCTGTCACAGTGATACTCATCCAGTAACTCGTTTCTGTCGACGCGAGATTCAGATTCAGATTCTTTATTCAAGGTACACATACAAGTAAAATATGGTTACAAATAAACATATTGCACAAATGTAATGAGTAGTATACCGTGGGAAATGGCATAGCCAGATAAGTTGTCTACCTGCGACCTCCTGGAAGATGGGGTGAATGCAATCAGGCTGTGACTAAATGAACGAACTTAGAACCAGTTATGTGAAACATGATGGAGAATGACGATCGAATAATTTCTTTTCTGGAGGTTTGGTGCTTCATATACGCCAGTGGAAAGATGGTGACTCAAGGATGGCAAGAAGCAACCTGCTTATAGGACTCCCTCCACTACTCACCATAACTCCTGAGGGCGGTAACAAGTTCCGTCGTGAAGTTCGTATAGTTTGGACTGCGACAAAGAGGTAGGTCATGATGTTTGGGCGTGGATTCTACGTTAGCTGCATTATCATCGTGGGATGACGAATGTTGTGATTTATTTGTTTAGATTATTGTTTGCAAGTTCTCAATTGTGGACATATAGTATTTTACATAGCACAACTGTAAGGAGGAAGCACAACAGGTTGCACAAGACGAGAACTCCAGATGAAGACGCAGAGCATGACTTTGACAGTTTCCAAGTTTACGAAGTGCAATCAGGGCAGTAGGGATTATTACAGCTCACAAAACTGGAATATGAGGAAATGAATGTGGAAGTTAAGTTGTTCTTAAGCATGCTTCTGTCGCTAATATTACGAGTTATGTCGTCCTGAGCATTCCATAGTTTCTGGAAGGAGTATAGAGGAAGTTTATCCAGAGTTGGGTTCGTGTTTTTTCTTTTTCTGTGTATAGCAGGCCCGACTGTCTAGTTCTCCTACCAGATGGATTGTAAATAATTATGAATATATCATTGAAAGAAACAGGCAATCTGCCGTTCTGCCAGTCAAACACGAACAGTAGTGCATGTAGCTTAAACAAATTATCAACCTTGAGTATTTGGTTTTCTTTAAATAGGGCATCTGTATGAGAATTGTACTTTCTGTTATTAATGATCCCTTTTGCAAGACAGCTAGTTTTTTGATAGCTCTTGAGTTGCTCCATGCCTGGATTCCATATACCAGATGGCTATGTATGAGGGCGTAATACAATGTTTTCAGAGCTCCGTGGGGGGGGGGGAATATTTTTAACTTTGTTGAGACTATAGTTTGCAAGTGCTATTTTCGAGCATAATCGGGATATGTGAGCCTTGATAAGCGTTCATCAATGCTAATTCCTAAGAATTTCACAGATTTTTTTGTTTCAGTGGCCTTGTTAATGTTTTGGTTATTTATTTTTACCTCTTGACAAAGATTATTGTTCCTACCTTTATTTGGATTAAGTATGATGTACGAGGTTTTCTTAGCATTCAGCATTAACTGGTTCACAGAGCACCATTCGAATAGTTTCTGAAGCTCATCATTGAAATACGGTGTAATGGGATTATTGTCAGAGCCCGGGCAGTGTGCAGTGGTGTCATCGGCAAATGTTAAAAGATTGAGAGATGTTGCGTTACTTATATCATTTATATATAAAAGAAAAAGAACAGGGCCTAAAATCGAGCCATGTGGTACACCTCAACTCTGTTTGGCTAAGTCCGATTTGTGTTCTCCGTACATAACATATTGAGACCTGTTGAACAAGTAACTTCTAAACCAATTGTTGGCGACACCTCGGATGCCATATGTTTTCAGTTACCTAATAGTATTACGTGATGTATGGTATCAAAGGCCTTTGACAAATCCAGGAACAGTGCTATGGTGTTGTGTTTTTCCTGTTTATTTGTTTATTGCAATGCTTTTAAGGAGCTGAGGAACAGGATGGATAGTGCTATGTTGTTTTCGGAAACCGTATTGGTGAGGGTATAAAATATTAAACCTATTGAGGAAACAAGCTAAACAACCGCATTAAACCCTCCTTGTCCATACTGATCCCGATTGCTATGTCCATTTTCAATATGCACCAGATGTGTACGAAACAAATGCTCTATGTTACGGAAACACCCTGGCCTTATCACGCAATGGCACAGTATCTGTGTCGCAGCAGTAAACAACGCCAATATCTCGTCGACCTCCTTCTTAGCCACACCAAGGCAGCTCACACACTTGTATATTAAAATTATGGCGCATTTAACAACTGAAGATCACCTTCCAGCAATTCACTAGGTGGTGGTTGTTGTTGTGACTTCTGTATTCTATCAGATATCTCTTGCAACCGACGTCCACTGTCCCCTTGCAATAACTCACCCTTCCTTCTTTTGTCTACTGAATGTGTGTATGTACGAAGAATAATTCTGCTGAAAACTGAACAGACTTGAAAAGATCGAGGGTATTTATACGCATGCTAAAATTGGCTCTGATTGGGTGAGCGCATGCAAATGTGAAGTTGTGTGAAGTGATTTTAGAACGGCTAATTGTTTCTGTGCAAATAATCAATAAAAACTGTTACTGGGACAAATGATGTTGTCGGTCTTTCGAAGTGGTGTTGATCGATTTCAAAAATTAGGTGTATGAAAACAACATTGAGACAGTATTGCGTGGTAGCGAGTGTTCAGTTCCATGAAAATCTGTGAACAATGCGCACAATGTTATGAAAGCGAAGACGATCGGTTTATGCCGGCAATGGCTCTGGCGTTCGTCTTCTGAGCATCCAACTTATCAAGATCCTACTGCACGTCTGAGTTAATAAGGGTGACGCTATACAGATACGTGGATCTATACCATTATCACTACATTCCAGAAACTCGTACGAGCACAGAGAGATGGATCCGTTAGTAGTGGCTTACATACAGATTATCATGATAATGTGCATGTCCTGTGGTTTGTATCAGATTCGAGGCGGTGTCCAGAATGAGATCACAACGAGCCGGCTTTGCCGGCGAGTTGTGATCCCATTTTTGGACACCGCCGAGAATCTGATGCAAATCACAGGACATATACATTATCATGATAATTCATTTATCTAGCAATTCTGTCACATAAACAGATTAAATCTTCACCCTTTACCCAACGTAACGACCAAAACCGACCAACGCTATTCTCAAAATTCGCCAGTTAATTTTCATTATTTTTTCATGTTTTGTCTCAAAAACATAGGTTATGACCCCTCGTTGCAACGAGCTCGTCGAGCTCGTTGCAATGAGGGGTCATAACCTATGTTTTTGAGACAAAAAATGAAAAAAAATAGTTATTCAAGAATTTTTTTGCACGTGTCGTCTGCCTTTCATGTTAAGTAAAGGGTTAAATATATATTATTTTTTAAACATTTTTGGGACATAATGTTCGGTCGATCACTGAAACGCACAAAGAATGTATTTTACTCGCCAAATGTACTAAAAATCCTTGTATATAATATATTATATACTATATAGTTTTACACACTGTTATTATTAACAGGGGCTATGAAAAGCGTGGGACACTGCCCACGACCCGCAGGCAGGTTCCAAAGTAGCCTAAAAGGTATTGCGGGACAGAAAAATTTTCGAAGTCCAGTGAGTGAAAAAAGGCCATAACTCTGTGAAAAATTATCGGACAGAACCCGTTCCTTGTGCATATCCCTTCCCCATGCAAGTCTATCAACATTCGAACAGACATCTCCAAATCCGACCGATGGCTTTCAAATTACAATCCAAAACGTTTGTATGGGCAGACGGACGGACTGACGGAGGAACGGAGGTCTTCACTAGATTGTGGATATTCCATGAGCATACCAAGAATAAATGAAATTCAATATGCAGTGAATGCTATGCAGATGTCTTGAAAAATTTTCTAAGTCGAAAGAGTGAAAAAGGCCGCAGTGAGAAAAATTTTTGGCCGGAACCCGTTCCTTGTGCATATCCGTTCCCCTATGATGGTCAATCAGCGTACCAAAGGAGATCTAAATCCAACCTATGGCTTTGAAATTACAATGTAAAACCGGTTGTACAGACAGATGGACGGAGGGCTTCACTAGATAGCCCCGAATCCTCCTTTGAATGTCGGGGGCATAATAACGGGGAGGCAATCGGTAGGTGAATAAAGGGAGATAATTGTACTCTGACAGATTGTATGTATTATTAATCGCTCTACCCACAAACGTCACAGGCCAGTCATTATTTCCCCCAAGTACATGGGTCAAGATGAAATATCAGCACGACACATTCTTATTATTAATAAAGGCGAAGGTAATTGGTATGTGAATAAAGGGGGGTAATAGTCACATGGCTAATGACATCACTTTTACCGCCAAATGTGCTATAAATCCTCGTATGTAATATATAAAATACAAAACATTTTAAACTCTTTTTATTAATAAAGAGGGTGCTAATTGGTACGTGAAGGGAGATAATAGTCACATGACTAGTGACGTCACGGATTTAAGATTTTCTCTCCAAATGTTCTAAAAATCTTTGTGTAATCAAATATATTATATACTATATATTTTTACAGACTCTTTTTATTAATAAAGGGGGAGGTAATTGGTACGTCAATAAGGGGGGTAATAGTCACGTGGCTAGTGACGTCACGAATTCAAACTTTTCGCGTCAAATGTGCTAAAAATCCTCCTATATAATTAAGTGCTATATATTCTTAGACTCTTTTTGTCAGTGAAGGGGAGGTAATCGGTACGCAAATAAAGGAAGGTAATAGTCACGAGGCTAGTGGCGTCACAAATTCAAACTTTTCCCACCAAATGTGCTATAAAATCCTTGTATATAATATATTATAAATACTATATTTTTACACACTCTTTTTATTTATAAAGGGGGAGGTAATTGGTACGTAAATAAAGGGAGGTAATAGTCACGTTGCTAGTGACGTCATAAATTTAAACTTTTCCCACCAGGTATGCTAAAACTTTTCGTATATAATATATTACATACTATATATTTTTACACACCCTCATTATTATTCATATCCTCTATCCTTCTAGAAAGAAGGCGATTGGTTCGTTTCCAGTGATGTCACGCAATTCTGAGAAGCGTGTAAAAGCTTACGCTGTCCAAGAGGCACCCACATTATAACACGAGCGATTGTTATTACAACTACCCTAATAATGGATTTTCACGACATTGATCTCGAGAAACAACAGACCATTGAGCTTTCGTTAATGGAAAAGATGACATGGTCATTTTTTTATGCGCTACAGCACTGCCCTGGCTGCTCACAAATACAATAATCAGATCTTGTTGGACAAGATATTCTATGATAATGAATCGACAAAGGTATTGAGGAGGGGATTTTTCGAAAAGGAAGTGAGCGATGAAGATCTGGAATAGTTGGCAATAGAACTAAAAACAAGGTAAAGAAACATTTCGTCCAGAACTAGACACTCGTGTAAAATACCATGTTGTTCTTATATGAATTTGAACAATGTATGTAGGATTGTTATGAAGGTCTGAAGGAGATGACCCTTGGTGTCAGCTGTAACAACATTTTTCTAAATACAGAATCTTTGAGATTGCCGTTCTGATTCCGGTAGTTGAGGACGGTAGCGATTCAGATATGACCAAGAGCTTTTTCCAAAGGACTGGCGGACTCAACCTACTGTTGTAGGAAGAACTTGTTCCCAAAGTAATGGAATTTCCAGGACAAGTCATCGACCGTGCCTAATGGATATCTGGTTTGGAAAACATATATTTGTTTACCATGTATGGATTCGGTCCATCTGTGCAATTGTTTGTTTACCATGTATGGATTCGGTCCATCTGTGCAATTGTCGCATGTGCACAAATACCTGTTAAGAAATCAGGTAAAAAAAACCTACTGTATTAACCATATCAACACCATTTCGGGAATGAGTGAAGATGTGGGAAGTATTATACTGAGAACAATCTTCTTTGCTACCCTGGCCCACAAGGGTTCTATGGAGTACGGTAAGAGGTTCTTAGATGATCTCTAAGCCAATGTTTTAGAAAAGAATACAAAACTTGTGCAGCAGTCAGTTTCGACCCAAAGCCGCCTCACTATCTTATCGCATATCTACATAATGCATTGACGGTATATGAGCCCAGAAAACCACGTGGAATGAAGGTCCAAGCAGTCAGGGAACTTGGACGTGCTTGCAGGTTGTTACAGCCGATAATGTTACAACGCCGCATAATGTTACACCAACGCATAATGCTACAAAAAAATGTAGTAAACAACCGATAATGTTATAAACTCCGCATAATGTTATAACTTTTTTCAGCCCGTTATGTAATAAAAATCGACGCATAATGTTATAACTTTTTTCAACCCGTTATATTACAACAAATTAACCGATGATGTTATAACTTCTGTATACTAATTCCAGTTACAGCTTTTGTAGATGGACTTTAACATTTATTTTCGCATAAAGGTATGTAATATTTATATTAAAGGTTTCTGCTCTAGTTAAGGCGAGGAGACCCCCCCCCCCCCTCCCGGCTCCCGGGGATTTATCATAGAATGACCTAGTCACGTTACATAGACGCCGATTGTCCTGGTAACTCAATCGTGTGACGTCATTTCATGATCATCTAGTGCACAGCATGGTCAAGGCTGGGGTGGTGGGTGGGGGAGGGGTGCTGTTTTATTCGGTTGATACGTTTACCAACATGGGTAGTCTCCGGTTCCAGAAATGTAGTATACCATAGTCCCCTGATGCCTTTGGGGGTGGGCAAATGTCTCTGTTTCTGCTTGTTTTGGGGCATCTAAAATATCTTATTGTTCATTAATTTGACATTTTAACAACTAACAGTGAACAAAAATGAGGTGGAGTTAAAAGAGATCAAAAAGTTGGATGGAGCGAGGTTCATATGGTGGATGTGGCGGGTTGATACTGTCGTACGGAACAAGAATAAAATGCGAGACTGGGTAGGAAGATGAATGGGGTTTAGGAGGATTGAAAGGGGTGCGCGGGGATTAGGCTGAGGAAGAGAGGAGGTCATGGATTAGTACATCAGGGTGATTGTGCAGAGAAGGCTATCGGAGAATGCTATAAGAGAGTAGTGCTAGACGGTATGATAATATAGATGGTGGAGATGTTGGAAGAAGTGGAAATGATGAATTTGGGATTACCGTTCTGGAAAATGCAGAATCACCAGAACAGGCAGTATAGGGAGAAGGAGGAGGTTGTGGAGGAAGAGTTGCGTTGATGTTGGTGATGGTGTTGAGTTGTTATGTATGTTGAAAATGAGCCATTTTGTAGGACCCCGAGTCAGGACCCCGCAAGTGACGTCATGTCAAGTGACTGGGCGGTCATGTTGGGTTGTCATGATAGTACGCATAGGTGCCATGCTGTGACGTCATTATCTTGATAATAGGTGTAGGAGTGCGTATGCGCAGCGCGTGTTGTTGTGGGGACACGTGCTCCGCCTCACCCCTAACAACCCGACAATAGATATTGAATTAATCCAAACAACCCGACAATCTTCAGAAAACTGACCAAACACTCCCGAGAACACTCCCAAATAAAGGTAGGATAGTATCCTTAATGATGGTATGAGACGTATGAAGAGGCACTCACTGCGCTCATTTTCAAAGTTTTCATTTTGAGACGTAAGATTTTGCGCACATCGTGATCATTTTCATAACTTTCATTGCTTCATAGGCCGAAAAGGGAGATTCCGTGGGTTTAGTATCCTTAAAATATAGGATAGTATCCTTAGCTAATGTCCGATCATATAATGGACGCGTAATTATCACAGAAATGGATTTATTACAATAATAGTATATATTATTTAAAGTCAGAATGGTCCAATTCTACACTGAGATCTGAAGAGTTCCCTCAAATACAGACAGACGGTCTCCACCTGAAACTGATGCCATGACAGTAAAAATTACCAAAGATATGTTCATTTGAAGTTATAACATTATTGGTTAATTTGTTGTAACATAACTGGTTGAAAAAAGTTATAACATTATGCGTCGATTTTATAACACAACGGGTTGGAAAAAGTTATAACATTATGCAGAGTTTATAACATTATCGGTTGTTTACTACATTTTTTGTAACATTATGCGTTGGTGTAACATTATGCGGCGTTGTAACATTATCGGTTGTAACACAGGTTCCATCAGGGCAAGTGTAACGGCATGCTGGACCCATCCTCAACTTTTTTATTGACACTCTAGGCATGCTATTGAGGCCGATATAACTGAACCATTTACATGATGTACATCTATACCGCCAGATTCAAATTGTTTGACCTTCCGCTACCGCTCCACTATTATTTCATCAATGCCATCTTTTGGACATCAATCTGTGTTCCATGGTAAGAATCCACCACCGCTCCACTATTATTTCATCATCGCCATCTTTTGGACCTCAATCTATGTTTTATGGTAAGAATCCACCGCCGCTCCACTATTATTTCATCAATGCCATCTTTTGGACCTCAATCGGCCTTCTGTGGTAAGAATCCACCACCGCTCCACTATTATTTCATCAATGCCATCTTTTGGACACCAATCTGTGTTCCATCGTAAGAATCCACCACCGCTCCACTATTATTTCATCATCGCCATCTTTTGGACATCAATCTATGTTTTATGGTAAGAATCCACCACCGCTCCACTATTATTTCATCAATGCCATCTTGTGGACACCAATCTATGTTCTATGGTAAGAATCCACCACCGCCCCACTATTATTTCATCAATGCCATCTTTTGGACACCAATCTGTGTTCCATCGTAAGAATCCACCACCGCTCCACTATTATTTCATCATCGCCATCTTTTGGACATCAATCTATGTTTTATGGTAAGAATCCACCACCGCTCCACTATTATTTCATCAATGCCATCTTGTGGACACCAATCTATGTTCTATGGTAAGAATCCACCACCGCCCCACTATTATTTCATCAATGCCATCTTTTGGACCTCAATCGGTGTTCTGTGGTAAGAATCCACCACCGCTCCACTTTTATTTCATCAATGCCATCTTTTGAACATCAGTCTGTGTTCCACTGTAAGAATCCACCGCCGCTCCACTATTATTTCATCGTTGCCATCCTTTGGACCTCAATCTAAGTTCTATGGTGAGAATCCACCACCGCTCCACTATTATTTCATCAATGCCATCTTTTGCACCTCAATCTGTGTTCCATGGAAAGAATCCAGGACCGCTCCACTATTATTTCATCATCGCCATCTTTTGGACATCAATCTATGTTTTATGGTAAGAATCCACCACCGCTCCACTATTATTTCATCAATGCCATCTTTTGGACACCAATCTATGTTCTATGGTAAGAATCCACCACCGCTCCACTATTATTTCATCAATGCCATCTTTTGGACATCAATCGGTGTTCTGTGGTAAGAATCCACCACCGCTCCACTTTTATTTCATCAATGCCATCTTTTGAACATCAATCTGTGTTCCATTGTAAGAATCCACCGCCGCTCCACTACTATTTCGTCGTTGCCATCCTTTGGACCTCAATCTAAGTTCTATGGTGAGAATCCACCGCCGCTCCACTATTATTTCATCAATGTCATCTTTTGGACCTCAGTGGGTGTTCTACGTAAGAATCCACCACCGCTCCACTATTATTTCATCAATGCCATCTTTTGGACCTCAATCTGTGTTCCATGGAAAGAATCCACCACCGCTCCACTATTATTTCATCATCGCCATCTTTTGGACATCAATCTATGTTCTATGGTAAGAATCCACCACCGCTCCACTATTATTTCATCAACGCCATCTTTTGAACATCAATCTGTATCCTATGGTAAGAATCCACCACCGCTCCATTATTATTTCATCAATGGCATCTTTTGGACATCAATCTGTGTTCTACGGAAAGAATCCACCGCCGCTCCACTATTATTTCATCAATGCCATCTTTTGGACCTCAATCTATGTTCCATGGTAAAAATCCACCACCGCTCCACTATTATTTCATCAATGCCATCTTTTGGACCTCAATCGGTGTTCTGTGGAAAGAATCCACCGCCGCTCCACTATTATTTTATTAATGCCATCTTTTGGACCTCAATCGGTGTTCTGTGGTAAGAATCCACCACCGCTCCACTATTATTTCATCAATGCCATCTTTTGGACACCAATCTGTGTTCCATGGTAAGAATCCACCACCGCTCCACTATTATTTCGTCGTTGCCATCTTTTGGACCTCAATCTGTATCCAATGGTAAGAATCCACCACCGCTCCACTATTATTTCATCAATGCCATCTTTTGGACACCAATCTGTGTTCCATGGTAAGAATCCACCACCGCTCCACTATTATTTCGTCGTTGCCATCTTTTGGACCTCAATCTATGTTCTATGGTGAGAATCCACCGCCGCTCCACTATTATTTCATCAATGCCATCTTTTGGACCTCAATGGGTGTTCTATGGTAAGAATCCACCACCGCTCCACTATTATTTCATCAATGCCATCTCTTGGACATCAATCTGTGTTCCATGGTAAGAATCCACCACCGCTCCACTATTATTCCATCAATGCCATCTCTTGGACATCAATCTGTGTTCCATGGTAAGAATCCACCACCGCTCCACTATTATTTCATCATCGCCATTTTTTGGACCTCAATCTATGTTCTTTGGTAAGAATCCACCGCCGCTCCACTATTATTTCATCAATTCCATCTTTTGAACATCAATCTGTGTTCCATGGTAAGAATCCACCAACGCTACACTATTATTTCATCATTGCCATCTTTTGGACCTCAATGGGTGTTCTATGGTGAGACTCCACCACCGCTCCACTATTATTTCATCAATGACATCTTTTGGACCTTAATAGGTGTTCTATGGTAAGCAGTCTCTTTGGTAAAATGTCTCTTGGGTCGATATTTAACCCTTTAGACTCTGGTGGTATATTCCATGCCAGTTCAATACCAGAAATTAGAAGAGTCCATATTTATTATTTGGGGTAGACCAATCAATATTTTCAACGTGCAGCCCCGAGGCTGCACGTTGAAAATATTGATTGGTCTGCTCCACACATTTACTGAACAGCCATCCTTCTTAGTGATGTTATGACGTATCGTGTTCCTGGCTGGAAAAGCGGCCGCTCGGGTTCAAATGCTTAATTTTTCCAGTAGTTGTGTATGCTTTTCGGGTCGCCGTGGTAAACAGAATGATGATGCCAATACTGACCTTGACCGTTATGATTTGTGGTCGAACATGGAAGAGTTGGCCTGTTGTGAGAGCAAAACAGAGGAACCTGGTGGAAGTGTCATGAAAGTACGAATATTATCGTTTGACGGATGAACGGAGGGGCGGAGATTGAATTGTGTGAAGATGCCAGATGGTAGGATATGTTCCGTACATCACAAACGACATTATATCGGGAGTCCGTGGCTTTGAACATACTCTGAAGTCATACATGCATTCGAGGTACAGAACGTGTGAAATAAATTCAGAGTTTGTTACAATTAACGTGAATGGTGAAAAACAGGCTCATGCTGAATTTATTCTTTTGAGTGTGAAAGACAAAGATATTTTCGGTTTGTTGCATCGATGAAATTGAAAGATTTGGTATGTGCCAATGTGGACTGGAGTCGTTAAGATGTACAGCTTCTAGGTCTTATACAATGTTCTCTACCAGGCTTACGAGACGTAAAGTTCAAAAGGTTAAATCTGGTCACTCTGAATCTTCACTGATGGTTTCGTCCTCTTCGTCCCCTATGGAACATTTCAAAAGTTTACCTTTGTTTACATCGTACATAGTTTTATAAATGCCATATTTAATCGTTTCAATGTTGAAAGGCCTATATTTCGATATCCTGTTCCAAATTTGTGAGTATGAACTCTCGTTTTTGTTCTGGTTTTCTGAATAGTTTGCATCTTGTCTTGAATATGGGTTCCAGTAATACTGCCTGACGAGTGGTAAATGGTTTCAAAGCAATGGTGGCCGATCTCACGAGACGGGGATCTGTGCTGGAAAAGCACCTTTTCTGTGTGCAATATACGTGAATTTCGTCCTTGTAGTCCCGAAGATTGTGCATATTCAGGCACCGAATGGAACGTCTCATTTTCAGCATGAAGGGTTTGTTTCTCTTTAGAGCCAAACGATATTTCGCACGTAATAGTTTCACTCTCGTTCTGTCGACAACCTTTCTGACTTTGTTATAAAACCGTTTCTTCGTGTTTAACGCGGTACCATGCTGTGTCTCTGGTTGCTTTGAAAGCTGTGCTATCGCCATCACGAATCACGGCAGTGCAAGACAGTTCATGCTCACGCTCAGAACATGCCCAGACGCACTGTGCACTCAGTGTCTCCATACCATTTCAATCTCTGTTCTACCCATCGTCTTTCGAAATGATTTCTAAATCGACGATCAAATCCGTGCTGTCTTCAATGACAATTATCACGCTGTGACGGCTGTTGAAACTACGCTTGTGTTACATTCCATCGAAAGAGATGGTTATGTCATGTTTGTCACATAGTTATGACGTCACGCCTTTGTTAAAAGTGTGTGATATATTTCGAAGAGATGGTTAGAGCATGTGTGATATTCAACATATTTCGCCACACTTTTACCAATGAAGGAACAATAGACAGTGATTGTGTAACCTTTCAGTTCTAATACAAACACAGCCGAGAGGAAAGATTAAGGGCACCTGTGCTAAAATGTTTTGAACAGAGAAACGAGAATTTACCTGACTTTTGATTTTATTGAAAGAGTTAAAGAAAGAAATCCACACCCGGGTGTAAATGATAAATGGAACGTTTAATTTCTCGCTCAACCTTTTGAGCGCAATGACGAAACGGAAAAAATGAAGTAATATCACTTGCTTTCCATCAATCTTCATGTGTCTTGCAAGTTTGGCTTAAGAAATTAACTAATTAAACGGGAATGGACACGTGTCAGACAAGGGTTCAGTGGAGTGTTTGGTTGTTCGTGTTTTGATTGTTTGTGCAAACATCAATGTGACAAGTCGGTTACAGCACAAAAACTCGTGATATTGAACATACAAACGCTCGAGCTAGTTAATCGGACAAGTCCTCGTCAACTAACTCTCGCGATTGTATATTCAATATCACTCGTTTTCTATGCTGTAACCTATACTTGTTACCGTTACTGGCCTGTATACAGTTATGCACGTATTGCCTTTGCTCGAACCACAAACTATCGTATGAGTCGTTTCTTTTACTTATCGTCGTCTGGATGCTAGAATGGCACATACAGTACATGGAGAGTGTATTATCACTAAATCACCCGCAGAGTGGAGATTCCAACCGTGCAATAATTGCAAATTTGTTGCAAAGCACAACCAGCACCAGCAAAGTTTCAGCCAATGGACCTCCGGGTTAAACCCGGAGGTCCATTGGCTGAAACATTGCTTGTGTTTTTTGTCGATATGTACAAAATTTGAAAGTTATAGCCTGGGTGATAACTCCACTCTGCGGGTGATTTTGTTACAATCCACTCTCCACGTACTGTAGGACATTCTAACACTCAGGCGACGTTATGTCAGAGAACGAGGAGGTGGTGTTGAGACTACTGTGAATCTTCATGTATTTACAAAAGAATGCATATGATTTTGGAGTAATGTCTGGCCATTGCAACAGCATCTTTGTTGATAATAAACAGCGTAGAGGTTGGATTATTCTCTGCCGCAGTGGTCTGTCTGCTGCAGAATTTAAAAAATGTCGCCTTTACAGGACCTACACTTGATCTGAACAAAGACAGCAAAACCGCTGTGTGTCTTCCCAACCATGTTGATCTTCAGTGTACTGACCATGTCACATTCCTGGCAAGACAACATGCTCACTATCTCACCTATTCTTTGAAAGGGGAGGTAATAGGTACGTGCGTCATGACGTCCTGCTATGCATACGAACTGGTTGTCCCTCTTTTTCTATTCTCATGCAGAAACGTATTCGAGCAGAAGAGACTGAGGATAGATTATGTCTCCATGAAAATGAGACCAGAATAGGTCAGGAAAAAAGAAGTTGATTAGTGTGGTGCCAGTGACATCACAAGTTTCCAACTTTCTCGCCACGTGCTAAAAATCCTTGTATATTTTAAGTTATAAACCATAATGTTTACACACCCTCACTATTATTCATTCTATCTTTCTAGAAAGAAGGCGATTGGTTCGTTTCTGGTGACGTCATGCAATTCTGAGTTTTCGCCCAAAAGGGCTTTATTTATTTATTTATTTATTTATTGGGGTTTAAGGTCATATATTTCTGCACTGTGGCTAATCATGACCATGACAGTTTTATGGGTGGAGGAAGCCGAAGTACCCGGAGAGAACCACCGAGCTACGGCGAGCAACTCAGCTCCCCAACATACTAACTCCACACTAGCAGGATTAGCATTGGTTGAAGACAAGTGCACCATCGACGTGCAGTATGCCTTACTCCACGACGTCATCGTGCTCCCAGATGGGCAATGGGGGTGAAGTGTCTTGCCTAAGGACACAACGCGGTTGCCGCAGGTGGGATTCGAACCGAGGACCTCTCGGCTTGCAGCCTGCACCTCTACCTACTGAGCCACCGCGCCCCCAAGGGCTTGATTCGCTCTTCTTGAACATACTAGAAACCGGGAATGGACGTTTGACTTATGACATAATCAATTCAAAACTTTCCCATCAAATGTGCTAAAATCCTCGTATATAATATACTATATACCATATTTGTTTACACTGACTCTCTTTATTATTCATTCTCTCTATCCTCCAAAATTGAGGAGGTAGTCGATGTTACTTAGGCGACGTCTGTACTGTGGGTTGTGCGGTAATAAATGAGGCAGAACGGGCCATCTCTGTCCACCAGCTATTGTACGAACGCATCGCCCATATCCTATTATTCCCGCTCAACAGTGCATTCGAGTAGAAAAAATTATCAACCAGTCGCTGACACGTGACTTATGACATCACGAATTTCAAACATTTTCCTGCCAAATGTGCTGAAAAAAACGAATATAAAATATTATATACACCATATGTTTACACATATGTATGATGAATGGATGGATGGGAAGTGATCTCTAAAGCTCCACTTGACCTTTGCTCAGGTGAGTTAACCCTTTACCTAACATGAAAAGCAGACGACACTTGCAAAAAAAATTCTTGAATAACTAATTTTTTTCATTTTTTGTCTCAAAAACATAGGTTATGACCCCTCGTTGGAACGAGCTCGTTCCAACGAGGGATCATAACCCATGTTTTTGAGACAAAAAATGAAAATATAATGAAAATTTATTGGCGATTTTTGAGAATAGCGCTGGCCGGTTTTGGCCGTTACGTTGGGTAAAGGGTTAAATAGAGTTGCATATTTGGAAAAAGCACAGAATTGTTCCACATATACCAAATGTATACACTACGAAAACCAGCTTGAACATCATGACAACTATGGGTTAGCATAAGAGAATTATTGTTCCATATATACCAAAGGTATATACAAGGAAAAACAGAATGGATATCATGACAGTGATGGGTTAAATACTACGAAAACCAGCATGAATATCATGACAGTGATGGGTTAAATACTACAAAAACCAGCATGGATATCATGACAGTGATGGGTTAGCATACTACGAAAACCAGCATGGATATCATGACAGTGATGGGTTAGCATACTACGAAAACCAGCATGAATATCATGACAGTGATGGGTTAAATACTACGAAAATCAGCATGAATATCATGACAGTGATGGGTTAAATACTACGAAAACCAGCATGAATATCATGACAGTGATGGGTTAAATACTACGAAAACCAGCATGAATATCATGACAGTGATGGGTTAAATACTACGAAAACCAGCATGAATATCATGACAGTGATGGGTTAGCATACTACGAAAACCAGCATGAATATCATGACAGTGATGGGGTAGCATACTACGAAAACCAGCATGAATATCATGACAGTGATGGGTTAGCATACTACGAAAATCAGCATGAATATCATGACAGTGATGGGTTAAATACTACGAAAACCAGCATGAATATCATGGCAGTGATGGGTTAAATACTACGAAAACCAGCATGAATATCATGACAGTGATGGGTTAGCATACTACGAAAATCAGCATGAATATCATGACAGTAATAGGTTAGTATACTACGAAAACCAGCATGAATATCATGACAGTGATGGGTTAGCATACTACGAAAACCAGCATGAATATCATGACAGTGATGGGTTAGCATACTACGAAAATCAGCATGAATATCATGACAGTGATGGGTTAAATACTACGAAAACCAGCATGAATATCATGACAGTGATGGGTTAAATACTACGAAAACCAGCATGAATATCATGACAGTGATGGGTTAGCATACTACGAAAATCAGCATGAATATCATGACAGTGATGGGTTAAATACTACGAAAACCAGCATGAATATCATGACAGTGATGGGTTAGAATACTACGAAAATCAGCATGAATATCATGACAGTAATAGGTTAGTATACTGAAGTGAATTGTTCCATATATACTAAAGGTATATACTATGGAAACCAGCAGGAAAATCATGACTGTGATGAGTTAGTATATTTAAATGAACTGTTCCATATTTTCAAAAGTCATATACTATGCAAATCCGCATGAACATCATGACAGTGATGGGTTAACGTACTACAAAAACCAGCATGAACATCATGACAGTGACGGGTTAGCATACTACAAAAACCAGCATGAACATCGTGACAGTGGTAGGATAACACTCTACGAAAACCAGCATGAACATCACGACGGTGATGGGTTAGTGTACTACATAAACCAGCATGAACATCGTGACAGTGACGGGTTAGCGTACTATGAAAACCAGCATGAACATCATGACAGTGATGGATTGACACTCTACGAAAACCAGCATGAACATCATGACAGTGATGGGTTAACACTCTACGAAAACCAGCATGAACATCATAATGATGGGTTAGGATACTGAAAAAACTAGCATGAACATCGTGACAGTGATGGGTTAAAACTCTACAAAAACGAGCATGAACATCATGACAGTGATGGGTTAGCATACTGAAAAAAACAGCGTGAACATCGTTACAGTGATGGGTTAACACTCTACGAAAACGAGCATGAACATCATGACAGTGATGGGTTAGCATAATGAAAAAACAGCATGAACATCGTGACAGTGACAGGTTAGCGTACTACAAAAGCCAGCATGAACATCATTACAGTGATGGATTAACACTCTACGAAAACCAGCATGAACATCGTGACAGTGACGGGTTAGCGTACTACAAAAACCAGCATGAACATCATGACAGTGATGGGTTAACACTCTACGAAAACCAGCATGAACATCATGACAGTGACGGGCTAGCGTACTACAAAAAAAACAGCATGAACATCGTGACAGTGATGGGTTAACACTCTATGAAAACCAGCATGAACATCATGACAGTGACGGGGTAGCGTACTACAAAAACAGCATGAACATCGTGACAGTGATGGGTTAACACTCTACGAAAAAAGCATGAACATCAAAAACCAGCATGAACATCATGACATTGATGGCTTAACGGACTACAAAAACCAGCATGAACATCGTGACAGTGATGGGCTAACACTGTACGAAAACCAGCATGAACATCGTGACAGTGATGGGTTAGCGAACTACAAAAAACAGCACGAACATCGTGACAGTGATGGGTTAACACTCTACAAAAACCAGCATGAACATCATGACATTGATGGGTTAACGTACTACAAAAACCAGCATGAACATCGTGACAGTGATGGGTTAACACTCTACGAAAACCAGCATGATCATCGTGACAGTGATGAGTTAGCGTACTACAAAACCAGCATGAACATCGTGACAGTGATGGGTTAACACTCTACGAAAACCAGCATGAACATCGTGACAGTGATGGGTTAGCGTAATACAAAAACCAGCATGAACATCGTGACAGTGATGGGTTAGCGTACCACAAAAACCAGCATGAACATCGTGACAGTGATGGGTTAGCATACTACAAAAACAGCATGAACATCGTGACAGTGATGGGTTAGCGTACTACAAAAACCAGCATGAACATCATGCCAGTGATGGGTTAACACTCTATGAAAACCAGCATGAACATCATGACAGTGATGGGTTAGCGTACTACAAAAACCAGCATGAACTTCGTGACAGTGATAGGTTAACACTCTACAAAAACCAGCATGAACATCATGGCAATGATGGGTTAACACTCTAACACTTAACACGAAAACCAGCATGAACATCATGACAGTGATGGGTTAGCGTACTACAAAACCAGCATGAACATCCTGACAGTGATGGGTTAGTATGCTGCGAACACCAGCATGAACATCATGACAGTGATAGGTTAGTATACTACGAAAACCAGCATGAACATCATGACAGTGATAGGTTAGTATACTACAAAAACCGGCATGAACATCATGACAGTGATAGGTTAGCATACTACGAACACCAGCATGAACATCATGAAAGTGATGGGTTAGCATACTACAAAAACCAGCATGAACATCATGACAGAGATGGGTTAGCATACTACAAAAACCAGCATGAACATCATGACAGTGATGGGTTAGCATACTACGAACACCAGCATGAACATCATGACAGTGATGGGTTAGCATACTACGGACACCAGCATGAACATCATGACAGTGATGGGTTAGCATACTACGGACACCAGCATGAACATCATGACAGTGATGGGTTAGCATACTACGAACACCAGCATGAACATCATGACAGTGATGGGTTAGCATACTACGGACACCAGCATGAACATCATGACAGTGATGGGTTAGCATACTACGGACACCAGCATGAACATCATGACAGTGATGGGTTAGCATACTACGGACACCAGCATGAACATCATGACAGTGATGGGTTAGCATACTTAAGTGAATTGTTCCGTATATACCAAAGGTATATACTACAAAACCAGCATGAACATCATGACAGTGATAGGTTAGCATACTATGAAAACCAGCATGAACATCATGACAGTGATAGGTTAGTACAATACGAACACAAGCATGGATATCATGATAGTAATGGATTAGTATACTACAAAAACCAGCATGAACATCATGACAGTGATGGGTTAGCATACTACTAAAACCAGCATGAAAATCATGACAGTGATGGGTTAGCATACTGAAGTGAATTATTCCATATATACCAAAGGTATGTGCCAGGAAACCCAGCATGAACACCATGGCAGTGATGGGTTAACATACTTAAGTGAATTACTCCATATATAGCAAAGGTATAGACTACAAAAACCAGCATGAACATCACGACAGCGATACATTAGCATACTATGAAAACCAGCATGAACATCATGACAGTGATAGGTTAGTACAATACGAACACATGCATGAATATCATGACAGTAATGGTTTAGTATACTAAAAAAAACCAGCATGAACATCATGACAGTGATGGGTTAGCATATTACTAAAACCAGCATGAACATCATGACAGTGATGGGTTAGCATACTACAAAAACCAGCATGAACATCATGACAGTGATGGGTTAGTATACTACAAAAACCAGCATGAACATCATGACAGTGATAGGTTAGTATACTACAAAAACCGGCATGAACATCATGACAGTGATAGGTTTGTATACTAAGAAAACCAGCATGAACAACATGACAGTGATAGGTTAGTATACTACGAACACCATCATGAACATCATGACAGTGATAGGTTTGTATACTACGAACAACACCATGAGCATCATGACAGTGATAGATTAGTATACTACGAAAACCAGCATGAACATCACGACAGTGATAGGTTAGTATACTACAAAAACCGGCATGAACATCATTACAGTGATAGGTTTGTATACTATAAAAACCGGCATGGATATCATGACAGTGATAAGTTTGTATACAACGAAAACTGGCATAAACATCATGACAGTGATAGGTTAGCATACTACGAAAACCAGCATGAATATCATGACAGTAATGGTTTAGTATACTACAAAAAACCAGCATGAACATCGTGACAGTGATAGGTTAGTATGCTACGGACACCAGCATGAACATCCTGACAGTGATAGGTTAGTATACTACGAAAACCAGCATGAACATCATGACAGTGATAGGTTAGTATACTACAAAAACCGGCATGAACATCATGACAGTGATAGGTTTGTATACTACAGAAACCAGCATGGATATCATGACAGTGATAGGTTTGTATAGTACGAAAACCAGCATGAACATCATGACAGTGATAGGTTTGTATACTACGAAAACCGGCATGAACATCATGACAGTGATAGGTTAGCATACTACAAAAACCAGCATGAACATCATGACAGTGATAGGTTAGCATACTACGAACACCAGCATGAACATCATGACAGTGATAGGTTTGTATACTACGAACAACACCATGAGCATCATGACAGTGATAGGTTAGTATACTACGAAAACCAGCATGAACATCATGACAGTGATAGGTTAGTATACTACAAAAACCGGCATGAACATCATGACAGTGATAGGTTAGTATACTACAAAAACCGGCATGGATATCATGACAGTGATAGGTTAGTATACTACGAAAACCAGCATGAACATGACAGTGATAGGTTAGTATGCTACGAAAACCAGCATGAACATCATGACAGTGATAGGTTAGTATACTATGAAAACCAGCAAGAACATCATGACAGAGATAGGTTAGTATACTACAAAAACCAGCATGAACATCATGACAGTGATAGGTTTGTATACTACGAAAACCGGCATGAACACCATGACAGTGATAGGTTTGTATACTACGAAAACCAGCATGAACATCATGACAGTAATGGTTTAGTATACTACAAAAACCAGCATGAACATCGTGACAGTGATAGGTTAGTATGCTACGAACACCAGCATGAACATCATGACAGTGATAGTTTAGCATACTATAAAAACCAGCATGAACATCATGACAGTGATAGGTTTGTATACTACAAAAACCGGCATGGATATCATGACAGTGATAGGTTTGTACACTACGAAAACCAGCATGAAAATCATGACAGTAATGGTTTAGTATACTACAAAAACCAGTGATAGGTTAGCATACTACGAACACCAGCATGAACATCATGACAGTGATAGGTTAACATACTACGAAAACCAGCATGAACATCATGACAGTGATAGGTTAGCATACTACGAACACCAGCATGAACATCATGACAGTGATAGGTTAGCATACTACGAAAACCAGCATGAACATCATGACAGTGATAGGTTAGTATACTACGAAAACCAGCATGAACAACATGACAGTGATAGGGTTGTATACTACAAAAACCAGCATGAACATTATGACAGTGATGGGTTAGCATACTACGAACACCAGCATGAACATCATGACAGTGATGGGTTAGCATACTGCAAAAACCAGCATGAACATCATGACAGTGATGGGTTAGCATACTACGAACACCAGCATGAACATCATGACAGTGATGGGTTAGCATACTACGAACACCAGCATGAACATCATGCCAGTGATGGGTTAGCATACTACAAAAACCAGCATGAACATCATGACAGTTATGGGTTAGCATACTACGAACACCAGCATGAACATCATGACAGTGATGGGTTAGCATACTACAAACACCAGCATGAACATCATGACAGTGATGGGTTAGCATACTACGAACACCAGCATGAAAATTATGACAGTGATGGGTTAGCATACTACAAAAGCCAGCATGAACATCATGGTAGTGATGGGTTAGCATACTACGAACACTAGCATGAACATCATGGCAGTGATGGGTTAGCATACTACGAACACCAGCATGAACATTATGACAGTGATGGGTTAACATACTACGAACACCAGCATGAACATCATGAAAGTGATGGGTTAGCATACTACAAAAACCAGCATGAACATCATGACAGTGATGGGTTAGCATACTACGAACACCAGCATGAACATTATGACAGTGATGGGTTAGCATACTACAAACACCAGCATGAACATCATGACAGTGATGGGTTAGCATACTACAAACACCAGCATGAACATCATGATAGTGATGGGTTAGCATACTACGAACACCAGCATGAAAATTATGACAGTGATGGGTTAGCATACTACAAAAGCCAGCATGAACATCATGGTAGTGATGGGTTAGCATACTACGAACACCAGCATGAACATCATGACAGTGATGGGTTAGCATACTACGAACACTAGCATGAACATCATGACAGTGATGGGTTAGCATACTTAAGTGAATTGTTCTATATGTACCAAAGTTATGTACTACAAAAACCAGCAAGAACATCATGACAGTGATGGATTTCTTGTGACAGACTGTGATGGTTCAAGTCCCAACTGATAAAATATTCCAACCACATCATCAAGGCATGTCTTCCTCAAAGGCATGCCTTGACGATGTAAATGGAATATTACTCAGTAAGGGTTACAGTTCAAAAATGGAAATGAGTGCATCAGTGAATTGCCTGTACTATGTACTGCACAGAACTAGCTGCTAGCAACAGCTCATCACCGATATTGCTAAGAAATTTTAAATTTGCTTTCAACAGTGGTAGTGACTGATGGGGATTGCAATTAGCATGTGTGAGGACAAAAAGAAGGCTGTCATTCTTGCAGGCGACACAGATGTGTATACCCAACTCCTGCATCATTATCTGGAGCAGAATATCCCATGTTTATGGAGTCATCCATTAGGGATAGGTCTGTGATAGATATTGGTGCTACTGTTGAGAAGCATCAAGACAATATTACAAGTATCACCAAGATTTCTAGTGCAGATGTTATGTATATTAATATAGGTGATGTTACACTCAGTCTTCACCCTAAGCATTACTGGTGTATAATTTCCATCTGAACTATGACATGACGAATATGCCTGATACCCAGCTTTTTTCCATTGAAAGGATTCGAAGGGAAACGAATCGGGAGGCCATTTTCAAATCCAACTGAATACCAACTTAATATTCGAAAAGAAATCGAATCTCAAAGGCTTGCTGTCAGGTTTATAGCACCCACCTGCCACACCCTTCCCCAATCACTCACCTCACAGACACCTGATTTGATTCAATTTCGAATAATAGATGTGATTCGATTTGAATCGAAATTGTGTGATTCACAGGCTCTTACAGGAGTATCTCAATAAGCAGATGGTGTGAGAAATATAGAGAAAACAAAACTCAAAATTTGTGTAATCATTTCCTTGTTTTATTATTGTCAACTAAGATGTATTCTGGGTAATGCAAAAATAAAAATTACTGACATCAAAACTCAACAGTTTTGTGTCAATCATTGTATTACCATTGTATTTTTATTTGTTACTGACATTTTAAATGCTTGTGTTAAAAGTGAAAAAAATGTTATGATTGAACTACAGTACGTGGAGAGTGTATTATCACTGAATCACCCGCAGAGTGGAGATTCCACCCGAGCAATATTTGCAAATTTGTTGCAAAGCATAACCAGCACCAGCAAAGTTTCAGCCAATGGACCTCCGGGTTGAACCCGGAGGTCCATTGGCTGAAACATTACTTGTGTTTTTTTGTCGATGTCTACAACATTTAAAAGTTATAGGTTGGGTGATAACTCCACTTCGTGGGTGATCTAGTTACAATCCACTCTCCATGTACTGTAATGTATGCCTCCTTCTCTGAAAACCGTCAAATTGAACTGATCTTTATATAATTGTGTCTGTGCTTAAATTACATGCAAGAATCAGATAAAATCTGGCAAACATTCAAGATTCGATTTGATTTTGATTTTTGTCATTGATTAAATTCAATTCAAATCCATCTCAATTACCATATTTACTCTATGTATTGGGACAGCTAAAAAGAATTATTTTCACAGGTGTACAATTCTTAGAAAATGGGGAAAGAACAGAGCCTGGTCTTGATTTGATGCTGAATAAAGTTGTGTGTGATTCGTTTTCCATCATTATATACGAAAATCGCCGACCAATTTTTTTTTATATTTTCATTTTTTTGCTTCCAAAACATAGCTTATGATCCCTCATTGGAACGAGCGTATTGTGCCCATTCCAATGAGGGATCATGAGCTATGTTTTGGAAGCAAAAAAATGAAAATTTTTAGTTACCCAAGAATTTTTTCTGTGAGTGTCGTCTGCTACTAGCGACGGGCCAACTGGAAACAAATCTCCTGAATGTCCCAAACTTTGGAGCATAAAAAAAATATATTTTCTGGAAAAAATGTGTGTCCCAAATCATAGCGTGTCCCAATACATAGAGTAAATACGGTATTTGAAAAAATTGAATCCTGGAGGGATTTGGATTTCAAACAATACTTCATTGTTGACTTTCTGAAGATAACAACTCACCCTGCAATTCTGAGATAAATGAATTTATCTTACAATCAACATGTATTTTGTCTGTATTAAGTCCGCAACTGTCGTGTGTCCGACCCCCTGATACAGATGTTTGTATCAGGGGGTCGAATACAAGGACGCTCCTTTCACGTGAGTTCCATTTTCTTCTTTTTGTTCATCTGTACGAATAAATAGTTTGTTATATATTCGTCTACATTCTTGACGTATCCCCAGTGTATTGTAAGATAAAATGATTATTACCATTATGTGGATGTACCGGGTTCTAAAGGTAGATCACAACTCGTCTTCGACTCGTCGTGATCTACCCTTAGAACCCAGAGCTCGACTCGGATACATATTTTGTACATCCACATAATGGTAATAATCTCTATGTATCCAGTCTAACTACACAGATTCAGTCGTAAAATTCATAAAAATGACATTTGAAGCGATAGTGAAGATTGTGTTATGGCTCGTTCGAACAATCATTCATTAAGTGCACCAAAGCACCATCTGCAATGATTTAACATAGCAGGTGGCACCTTGTTGAAAGGATGACAAATGGATTTTTCCTTCGACCGCCTTCAATAGTGATAACTGTCAATTTTCTAATAGTCTTGTATGTCTATTGATATTGGATTCACGATGGAGAGACAGCACCAGTCGGCTGTAGTATCATAACAATAGTCTAGTATGTCTATTGATATTGGGTTCATGGCAAAGATAGACAGCACCAGTAGGTCGTAGTATCATAACAAAAATCTAGTGTCTATTGATAATGGGTTCATGGCAAAGATAGACAGCACCAGTAGGTTGTAGTATCATAACAATAGTATGTCTATTGATAATGGGTTCATGGCAAAGATAGACAGCACCAGTAGGTCATAGTAATTTAACAAAAATCTAGTATGTCTACTGATATTGGGTTCATGACGGAGATAGACAGCACCAATAGGTCATAGTATCATAACAATAATCTAGTATGTCTATTGATAATGGATTCATGATGGAGATAGACAGCACCAGTAGATCATAGTATCATAATAATCTAGTATGTCTATTGATAATGGATTCATGACGCAGATAGACAGCACCAGTAGGCCATAGTATCATAACAATAATCTAGTATGTCTATTGATAATGGATTCATGACGCAGATAGACAGCACCAGTAGGCCATAGTATCATAACAATAATCTAGTATGTCTATTGATAATGGATTCATGACGCAGATAGACAGCACCAGTAGGCCATAGTATCATAACAATAATCTAGTATGTCTATTGATAATGGATTCATGACGGAGATAGACAGCACCAGTAGGCCATAGTATCATAACAATAATCTAGTATGTCTATTGATAATGGATTCATGATGGAGATAGACAGCACCAGTAGGTAATAGTATCATAACAATAATCTAGTATGTCTATTGATAATGGATTCATGACGGAGATAGACAGCACCAGTAGGTCATAGTATCATAACAATAATCTAGTATGTCTATTGATAATGGATTCATGATGGAGATAGACAGCACCAGTAGGCTGTAGTATAGTAACAATAATCTAGTATGTCTATTGATAATGGATTCATGATGGAGATAGACAGCACCAGTAGGTCATAGTATCATAACAATAATCTAGTATGTCTATTGATAATGGATTCATGACGGAGATAGACAGCACCAGTAGGCTGTAGTATAGTAACAATAATCTAGTATGTCTATTGATAATGGATTCATGATGGAGATAGACAGCACCAAGTAGGTAATAGTATCATAACAATAATCTAGTATGTCTATTGATAATGGATTCATGACGGAGATAGACAGCACCAGTAGGTCATAGTATCATAACAATAATCTAGTATGTCTATTGATAAGGGATTCACGATGGAGATAGACAGCACCCGTAGGCTGTAGCATTGCAACAAGTGAAAAGTAGCTTTGATCTGAGATTTGTTTTGGTTAAAACCTTTTGCTTGATTTGCTTTGATTCGATATGAGAGAAAGATCATGATTCACCGAGAGCCGTAATTCTCAAAGTGTTCTTACCAGCCAGGAGAGTTTTACTTATTTTCTGTTTCCTCATAATAAAGCCACACAAAATAAATTAACTGATTCTGAGCCATTTTTTTTTCAAATCAGTGAGAGAAGAAGAAAGAAGATTTTATTTTTAATTTTTCTTTTGCAAAAAGTGAGCAAACATGAAGAGGATTTCGACTGTCTTTTAAATTTACACAAAGAAGTATAAAAAGTGCATATTTATACAAATAAATTCATTTTTAATTTGAAAAATAAAACATTCCTCTAAAAACAAACTGTAGGTACTACAATTCAAATGCCTTATATTCTTTTGATGCTCTTCATATTATCTTTGAAGTAAAAGTATTTAATCTATGGAGATTTGTCTCATTACAATTGATGGGAACATAAATTGTAACAAGGCAAACATATTGCAACTAAATAAATTTGCATCAAACAAAATATGTAAAACGTTTTGAGTCTCCGTAATTTTTTTACTAATACTGGAAGACACTGAAAAGCAATAAAAATAGGGCTTCAAATTTAATGAGGGATTGTCTGAGAATCAAAATACTTTTTTTTAGCCTAATGTAACTCCTGGACGGGACAGACAACTAAGACTTCACTACAAACTAGTGTCATGGCCAAGGTACTATTACTTCCATCAGTAAGTCTGCCAAAATCCTATATGTTGGGACATGTGTTCTACATGTACACTACTGCGCAAGCGACTGTTACATGAATATCCTAGGTCAGAGATGAGACAAAAGTATTAAACCCACCCGAGATTACGTGGACAATGAAAGCAGTAATTAAATTGGACAAGACATTTGGAGTGAAAGGGATTGACTCCAGAGAGCATAATCACGGCATTAACCCTTTACCCAATGAATCGCTCGCATCTGCCCACCTAATCTGCAGATTCAGCAGCTGAAAAAATATTATTTTTCGGAAAATTTTAACAAAACCATATCATATGACCCCTCTTTGGAACGAGCTCGTTGAGCTCGTTCCAATGAGGGGGTCACATGATATGGTTTTGTTGAAATTTTTCGAAAAAAATTAAAAAAGATATTTAAATTAAAAATATTTGATATCATCTGCGTTGGGTAAAGGGTTAATTGTGAAATCGATTAGACCAAATAAACTACTGCATGATGTCACAGAATGTCAGAATGATAACCAGTCATCAATAATTTTCTGAATCAAATTTATGTATGTTTGTGTCGGAATGTTGCAATTTTTCAAAATCAAAAAAAAAATATTCTAACTGATTAAAAACGTAAATATTTTATGAGTGTTGGTAATGGTAAGGCCAACATCATTTCGTCGAGTTGAGATTGTTGAGTTATTCATGTATTTTGACCACAAAATTGTGAGAGTCATGTAAAATATGACAATAAGTACATCCTTTTCGCTCAGGTGCCCTAGAAATTAATTACTGCTGTAATCTGTTTGACCGAGAATCACGGCAATTTTAATATTGTATCGGACATTGACTTGAGAAACAATTGTCAATATTAGTCGGCGACTTCTCTTAGATCTTGAGTGAAAATATCGTGGACCTGGGATATTCATGTAATGGTCACTTGCGCAGTGGTGTACAAGTAAGACAAGAAACTCACCTAAACTGTAACTAGACCCTCAACTGTTAAATTCTAGTCAATATATTAACCCTTTACCTAATGCAGATGATATCAACATTTATTATTTTAAATATAACATTTTCAAAAAAATTCAACCAAACCATATCATATGACCCCTCATTGGAACGAGCTCGATGAGCTCATTCCAAAGAGGGGTCACATGATATGGTTTGGATGAAATTTATTGAAAAATAATATTTTTTCAACTGCTCTAATTTACATAATACGCGGACAGATTTGGCTGATTCGTGAGGTAAAGGGTTAATATGAGGTCTGTTTTTCAATCACAAAGGTTTATCTGTTACAGTACTCTTGAATTTAAGAACTGAAAATTGATTCTTACAAGAGTTAGTGAGAAATAACAACAAATTCTCGTGATAAAGGATGAATTTTAAGGCCTGTGTGTGAAGCTTGATGACTGTGGCCACAACCAGGGTTTGATTTAAGTAGATTGGGAAAGTGGCCTTTTCCTTGGTCTTAGGGAAATTATTTAATTAGCTATCGAAATATAAATCCACCTGAAAGCTTCTTCCAGAGAATTAAAATGAGTATCATTTTCTTAGTTAAGTTATAGGTTATAAGTTTGGGGATAATAGTGTTTTGTGTCAGAAATTAGGCCCACTTGGAAAGGGGCCTTATTTTGGCCCCAAAAAGGGCCTACATTAAACTCTGGCCACAACAGTTTCTGAATTCTGACTGAGACATTTCTTGTGACCTTCAAAATATGGCAATCAAATATGACCTTGACCTTGAAGATGTGCAAGCAACAATTAAACATGATACACTTTCTAATCGTCCTTAACATTTGTATGAAATTTCATAACTGGAATTTGCTTGATTTCTGAGTTATAGTTGAGACAAAAATGACATGAATATCTACAGATTTCAAGTTGATCTTGATAATTGATCTTTGTCTGTTTTATGTGAGTTTGACGCTCTTTCAACAGCAAAGGTCACATCATGTTGTACAGTTTTATTGGTGGAAGAAGCTGGAGAGAACCACAGAAAAGAAGTTGGAGAGAACCACAGAGAAGAAGCAAGTAACTGTCAGACTTTCCAACTTACTTAACTTTACACAGAGTTAGCCGAAGTCAAAGGCAAGTGCACCATCGACATGCAGAACACTTAACTGGTAGAGTGCTGGAAGCCCTTATTTGGGCTTTACTCTGAAGTGTCAGTACCAGCACTTAAAGGCTTCATATTTTGTGGATGTTGTTCATACCACCTTTGAAGTGAAATTATTTAGTCTGATAGGATTTGCCTTGTTACAATTTATGGGAGAGTGCCTATTGGCACTCTCCCATAAATTGTAACAAGGTAAACATATGTGAACAAATTTTGATGACCAAAAATAATTCAGCACTCTACCAGTTAAGTATATAGCACCACCATACCCCATGTGAATAATCAGGATTAAATGTATTGGGCTGAACCATGGTAGACTTGAAAATTTGTGCCCCTCCACTTTTATCGAGCTTCTACTGCCTCTGTACATTCTCCCTTTGTCCTTAGCTGGTAGAGTGCTAGAATCCTATATCTGGGTTTTACTTTAACCCTTTGAACTCTAGCGGCCCTTTTTTGGGCCATCAACGCGATACATCATTATATAGGAGGGTTTTTCGGTAAATGTGTGAGGTAGACCAATCAGTATTTTCGACGTGCATCCTCGAGGCTGCACCTTGTAAATATTGATTAGTCTACCCCAAATAATGAATATGGACTCTTCTAATTGCTGCCATTGACCTGGCATGGAAGATACCACTAGTGTTCATAAGGTTAAAGTACAGGTATCACAACATAAAGGTACTCACTAGATATATTTTATATTATTTTGCAAGTAAAATTATTTAACCTGTATTGATTTGGTTTGTTAAAGGCCATTCATGTGAACAAATTTTGATGCCCAATAAAAATTTAGCACTCTACCAGTGAACGTAGGCCCCAATAGTTTTTGATGGCTTGGACACGCACATGATGTAATTCAATTCCCTATGGGGGAACAGAAGTCAACATTCTAAATTCAGCCATTCTAAATTGTGTCCTACCACATTCATGAAGATGCCATAAGGACAGAGAAAAAGGTATCATGAGAACTTCATCTAAAATGCTAGATTCCAACCATCATTTGTTGATAGCGTACAGTGGTACACAGTGGTCTAGTGGTACACAGTGGTCTAGTGGTACACAGTGGTCTAGTGGTACACAGTGGTCTAGTGGTACACTGTGGTCTAGTGGTACACAGTGGTCTAGTGGTACACCATGGTCTAGTGGTACACTGTGGTCTAGTGGTACACAGTGGTCTAGTGGTACACAGTGGTCTAGTGGTACACAGTGGTCTAGTGGTACACAGTGGTCTAGTGGTAAACAGTGGTCTAGTGGTACACAGTGGTCTAGTGGTACACAGTGGTCTAGTGGTAAACAGTGGTCTAGTGGTGCACAGTGGTCTAGTGGTACACCATGGTCTAGTGGTAAACAGTGGTCTAGTGGTACACAGTGGTCTAGTGGTACACAGTGGTCTAGTGGTGCACAGTGGTCTAGTGGTACACAGTGGTCTAGTGGTAAACAGTGGTCTAGTGGTACACAGTGGTCTAGTGGTAAACAGTGGTCTAGTGGTACACAGTGGTCTAGTGGTACACAGTGGTCTAGTGGTACACAGTGGTCTAGTGGTACACAGTGGTCTAGTGGTGCACAGTGGTCTAGTGGTACACCATGGTCTAGTGGTAAACAGTGGTCTAGTGGTACACAGTGGTCTAGTGGTACACAGTGGTCTAGTGGTACACAGTGGTCTAGTGGTACACAGTGGTCTAGTGGTAAACAGTGGTCTAGTGGTGCACAGTGGTCTAGTGGTACACCATGGTCTAGTGGTAAACAGTGGTCTAGTGGTACACAGTGGTCTAGTGGTAAACAGTGGTCTAGTGGTACACAGTGGTCTAGTGGTACACCATGGTCTAGTGGTACACAGTGGTCTAGTGGTAAACAGTGGTCTAGTGGTACACTGTGGTCTAGTGGTACACAGTGGTCTAGTGGTAAACAGTGGTCTAGTGGTACACAGTGGTCTAGTGGTACACAGTGGTCTAGTGGTACACCATGGTCTAGTGGTACACTGTGGTCTAGTGGTACACAGTGGTCTAGTGGTACACAGTGGTCTAGTGGTGCACAGTGGTCTAGTGGTACACCATGGTCTAGTGGTACACTGTGGTCTAGTGGTACACAGTGGTCTAGTGGTACACAGTGGTCTAGTGGTACACCATGGTCTAGTGGTACACCATGGTCTAGTGGTACACAGTGGTCTAGTGGTGCACAGTGGTCTAGTGGTACACCATGGTCTAGTGGTACACTGTGGTCTAGTGGTACACAGTGGTCTAGTGGTACACAGTGGTCTAGTGGTACACCATGGTCTAGTGGTACACTGTGGTCTAGTGGTACACTGTGGTCTAGTGGTACACAGTGGTCTAGTGGTACACAGTGGTCTAGTGGTACACCATGGTCTAGTGGTACACAGTGGTCTAGTGGTAAACAGTGGTCTAGTGGTACACTGTGGTCTAGTGGTACACTGTGGTCTAGTGGTACACAGTGGTCTAGTGGTACACAGTGGTCTAGTGGTACACAGTGGTCTAGTGGTAAACAGTGGTCTAGTGGTACACTGTGGTCTAGTGGTACACAGTGGTCTAGTGGTACACAGTGGTCTAGTGGTACACAGTGGTCTAGTGGTAAACAGTGGTCTAGTGGTACACAGTGGTCTATTAGTACACAGTGGTCTAGTGGTAAACAGTGGTCTAGTGGTACACAGTGGTCTAGTGGTACACAGTGGTCTAGTGGTACACAGTGGTCTAGTGGTACACAGTGGTCTAGTGGTACACAGTGGTCTAATGGTAAACAGTGGTCTAGTGGTACACAGTGGTCTAGTGGTACACAGTGGTCTAGTGGTAAACAGTGGTCTAGTGGTACACAGTGGTCTAGTGGTACACAGTGGTCTAGTGGTAAACAGTGGTCTAGTGGTACACAGTGGTCTAGTGGTAAACAGTGGTCTAGTGGTACAGGTGAAGGACCAATTATCAGGTATTTTTTAATGCCAAAAATATTTTTTTCCAAATGGAAATAAACAAGAGATTTTGTTCTTCATGTTTTGGTCCATCTTTGTCATTTTTTGAGGGCTTTTGTGTTGAGAGATTTTGTCCACATTCATCAGTTTCCTTGAGGGCGTTTAAGTTGAGAGAATTTGTCCACCTCTGTCATTCTCATTGAGAGCTGATGTTTTGAGATGTTCTATCTAGCTTTGATATTTTCCACGAGGACTTATGTGTTGATGGATTTTGTGTTGAGAGTTTTTGTGTTAAGAGATTGTATTGTGAGGACATTTGTGTTGAGTGATTATGTTTTGAAAGCTTTTGTGTTGAGGGATTTTGTTGTGAAGGGCTTTTGTCCATGCAACAGTTTCAAGGGAATATGATTCCTGTTGACACTGCTTCATATTTACAAAATCCCATAGCCTTTTCTAGTCTTTCACATGACAAGAACATTTTTTAGGATGGAAGATGAGATCTGGGTTTACAAAATCCTACATCATCTCACATGAAATGTTTGTAAAATCTTAAACCTTTACCTAACAAATCAGCAACATCCGACTGCATAATTTACAAATTAACTGGTTAAGGGCTATATTATTTCTGGTGAACTGAATCTATTCATCAAAATTTGTTTTACTACAAATTATTGGAGAGTGCCCATAGGCACTCTCCAATAATTTGTAATAAAACAAATTTATTTAAACAGAATATTATTTATGTTTGACAGAATGATACATGAGCAAGGAAAATGTTGTCTTTTGCTCAGGTACCCTCATTTTTTGAAAGCCCTGATAGGGGGCGCAGAGGCCCACTAGTAGACTGTTGGACTTCTATGCTAGAGGCACATACAGTTTGATTGAAATTTTTTGAAAAATATGAAAAAATAATAATTAAAATATTAAATTTTGATATCCTGTGTGTTGGGTAAAGAATAAAGAAAGAGAATTATAAAAGCTCGGAACATTTCAAAATGAAAACATTTGTCTTGTCATATTTCACACAATTATCAGCTGTCAAGAAAACCTTCTGGGTTAATACTGTCTTCTGTTTCACTTTCCAGAGCAAATGGTGGTATTTTACAGTCAAAATAACTTCCGTCTCTCTTCTCCATTTTGTAGGCACCCCTTAAAAAAATCAAACAGAATTTTTTAAGGCCACACAAAGTAGATCTTCTGTTTCTCAGGCCATTATTTGTGAAATTGCATGCGGGCCGAGCGTTTATTTATTTTATTTTTTAATTTCAATAATTACTTTTTTGCTATCAAAAGTTCATGTTCTTGGTTCAAGTTTTAGGCCTCATAATCTACAGAATAGCATGGGTGGTGGTGTATTTCATCCCTTGAGTGCAAGAAGACTTCTTGCACTAAGGGACAAATTCATCAATTTTTTTAACTTGGGTAAAATATCAGACATAAACCATTTAATTTTTATTTTTTTTAAGTTTAAATTGTTTATAAAAAGAGAGCATGCGGTAGGTAGCCAAAAGGACTATGCAGGAGGTCCTGAGAAACAGATTTTTTATTTTTTTAGGCCTAAATACCTAAAAATAAATTTTCAATTTTATTTCCCGACATGATTTTACCTCGAGTGAATTTTTGATTGCTAAATAACCCTTTCAACCTGACATTGAGAAAAACGTTACAAACATTTGTTATTAAACACTTGGTGAGGAGAATTTTCAGTAAGCTTATGGAGGTTACAGAAGTTAAAAAGACTGTACAACAATTATTCTCAACCATAAAGACTTAGGATGCATGGAAATTTTCACATTTTGTTTGGGTGGATATTTTTTGATTTTGTCTGCATGGAAATTTTTCGTATTTTGTCTGAGTTGATATCAGTAAAGTTTAAACCAATCAGGTTTTATGTGAGTTAAAGAATACATCTAGAGCTATCCAGCCGTCTTATATTTATTCTGTCAGGTCAGTACATCTCATCATTTTCACAACCTGTAAATTTTACTCAATGCATTAATACAGTGGAGCCCACTTAATTGGATATCTCTTAACTGAATAACATTGTTAATTGAATATAATTTCCCAACACAAAACCATTTATCATACCTCCAGTACAAACTTGACTTGTTAATTGAATATAGGTTATAGAGTAAACTCCTATTAATTGAATAAAAAATCTTGTAACTTGTTGAGAAATTACCCCAACTCTCCCCAGTTTTCCTTTGTTTATAGATCTCTACTTTGCCTCAGTACATCCAATACAGGCATTTAATCTATTACATCTTGTTTGACAGAGCTCTTGGAGCTCTCAAACAAGATATAATAGAATAAATGCTAAGTTTATCTCTAGAATACAGGAAAGTGATACAATCCCTGTTAATTGAATACTCCTGTTAATTGAAAAATTTTCATTAGCAAAGTGATTATTCAATTAACAGGGTTCCACTGTAGTACAGTATCTTCAGTGAATCTTGTATCGATAATTCAAATAGAGATAATTTTCTCATATTTCTCTCTCCTTGTTTGACAGATGATCATGGACTACAGTTAAAACTAGAAGTCCTGTCATGAAATGCGCACAAATAGCACGTCGATCTGCGTGTTAATATACGCGTTATGCCCATAGTAAGGCTGTTAGATTCTGTACATATGGCCTGTGTACAAGCAATGTTTCAGCCAATGGACCTCTGGGTAACCCGGAGGTCCATTGGCAGAAACATTGCATGTGTTTGCTATGAGTAACCAGGAGATCCTGCCGGGCTTTGGATGCCATTCGATATGGCAATTGCGCGCAATTCCTACGCGCAATTAAGCCTAGATAAGCACACAATTAAAGACAAGACTTTTAGTTTTAACTGTAAGTATTACCCCTAGCTCAGTTGTATCCTATATTCAAATTACCTCCAGTCATACAATATGTGGAGAGTGGATTGTAACAAAATCACCTGTGGAGTTATTACCCAAAGTATCACTTTCAAATTCCGCATATGGACAAAAATGCAAGCAATGTTTCAGCTAATTGACCTCCAGGTTTAACCTAGAAGTCGATTGGCTGGAACTTTGTTTGTGCTTGTTATGCAGTGCAACAAATTTGCAATTATTGCTTGGGTGGAATCTCCACTCTGCAGGTGATTTAGTGATAATACACACTACATGTACTGTATTTCAAGAACGCACAAACTTTGCTGTGCAAACTAGCGGTAAGAGAGTGTGAATGTGTAAGAATACATAGTCATCTAGTCAGCGTGTACCGCCATGGTCACAATTTTGTATTTGGGTAACAGGTAGTTATGTTAGTGGAACAATTCTGCAATTTACAGGTAAAATTTTAATTAAATGTTTGAGTATTAGTGCTGTGCGGTATACCGAATTTTCAGTACGTTTTCGTTATTATAGGGAAAGTGAAAACCGTACCAAAACCAAACCAAAATACCACTTATTTCGGTATTTATATTTTTCTGCGAAATTGACAGAAAGTCAACTCATCAAGGTGGATTGTAAATCTAAAAGCCTGTGAGCCACATATTTTGATCGAATAGATAAGAAAGCGTGCAAATGTGAACTGTGTAAGTGACAGGTAGGTAGCAGACATTGCGAATATGTTGGAGAAAGAAATAAAAAAGTGACAGAAGAAAAACGGCAAGTTGTTAACTTGGTACTTCTGTTTCTGAAGAAATATGTCCCAGTTCCAGTATTTCCAACATTCTGACTGATTCAATATATTTTCTGGAAATTACTGTGCGATTTATTCACAGGGGACATAGGAGGTCAGGTGGGTGGTTGACTGGTTGACATTTGGTTGGAAATAATCCACTGGTTTTGAAAATTCAATATGTCGACAACTTGACATACAAACGTGCCAGTGATTATCGCGTCACTGCGATTTTTTTTTATAGCATTTCTTTCAATTCAGCATTAATATTTTAAGTTGCAGATACTTTTAACAACTGATCATTTTATTAAAATAAAAGCCCTAAAACCTTAACACCCGATTATCTGCTTTATATTCTTTTGAATAAATAATTTATATTGCATACCAGTGCACATGGGAAAAACGTGATTGACCTTAATTTTAAGACACATTAATAAACAATGTATGAAAGCCAACAGGCGACATCAGATTTAGCATTATCGAAGTTCATTTGGTCGATCGAGGCGCAGCAAATGCTTTGAAAATGATTTGCCGTTATTAGTAAATAATCGATTTGTACATTTTTTTCTCAAGGAAAATGAAAAGTTACCCAAATTTGTCATGGAGAATTGTGAATTCTCTGGAATTTTCAGAAACGTGTATGAGGCAAAGAACCATAAGTGAAGTTAGTGAACACTGATAGAGTGATTCCACTCAAAATCCCCTATAATTACAACTAGGTGAATGTCATAAAATATGTTATTTTATATGTTTTCCAAAGATGAATCCAAACAATGAATGGTGGATGACACGATCATTGACGCATTGCGTGACTTGCAATGACTGCACAATGTTTTCACAACTGGAATTAGCATAGAGAGATTAATTAAAATTTAATTACTTCAATTTACTTGCATTTTTGTGTGGATATTGGACACTGAATTCACTGGACAGCGGACATTAATCTTGTTGCAACTCTGAAAGATGGGGGTGGGGTGGTGGCAGGGCCTGACAGAGAGTGTTATTACCAGTGAAAACTTACTGAAAAGCTCTGAAGTTGAAGAATATATATGTTTCTTCTGGGGGGGGGGGGGGGGGGGGGGGTGGTGGCAGGGGCTGACAGAGAGTGTTATTACCAGTGAAAACACTTACTGAAAAGCTCTGAAGTTGAAGAATATATATGTTTCTTCTACCCGATTCAATGGGGCAGGGACATGGTACATGTATGAAGGGCAGAGAGGCCAACTGATTAGCATGGCAAGTTATTTAATGAATCACTCGATGCAGTGTGATGATTCACAATGAGCCGAGTGATTCATTAAATAACTTGCTAGACTAATCAGTTATCACAGTAAATTTTCAAGTTCATGAGATGTCAGCCCTGAACCTGTTAAGTTACGATGTGGTTAAATGTTGGGAAATTGGGTCAGTTTGCGACTATTTCCAGTGTTCTATGCATATACCGAATACCGTACTGAAACCGAGGTATTTACCCGAAAAAATACCGATACTGAACCTCAAATTTCAATACCGCACAGCTCTATTGAGTATAATAACCAGTTAAATCAATCAGTATAGAATCAACAAAGAAATCAAGAAAATACTCACCACATATGGCCACTGGGATCTTTCAATGAGACATGACTGCTGTACTGAAAAGCTGGTGATTCTTTGGTTAACAGGGGCTCCTGAAAATAGTAACAATTACCTATAAATTTACTATTATCACCATAATAGTGCAAGTAACCCAAAAATCAACTAACATCTTGATACCATTAATATATCACAACACTAAAACTGTTATAAAAGTAACAATGATCTACAAATCAACTAATATCACCGTACTGTTGTAATAGTGACAAAAACCCACAAATCAACTAATATCACCGTACTGTTGTAAAAGTGACAAAACCCCACAAATCAACTAAGATCTTGATACAACCAATATCACAACACTCATATTGTTATAATAGTGATAATAACCTACAAATCAACTAATATCACCAACCTGTTATAATAGAGTCAATAACATATGAATCTACCAACACAGTTATAACAGTGACAATAACCTACAAATCAACTAATATCACGAGAGCTGGAAGCTGCTCGTCGTTGCTCGGTGGTTCTCTCCAGGTACTCTGGTTTCCTCCACCCGTAAAACTGTCACCGTCATGATATGACCCTGGGTATTAATGTGTCGTTAAACCCTAAAAAAAAACAAACAAAAAAACTAATATCACAACACTGTAACAATAGCCTGCATTCCATTAATATCTTCACATCCTTATTATAGTGGCAATAACCCACAAATACACTCATATTACCACACTCTTATAATACTGGTAGTGATAATAACTTACAAATCACCTAATATCACTATACTGTTATAAAAGTGATTATAACTCTGGAGATAAATTTAACATTTATCCTATTATATCTTGTTTGACAGAGCTCACGAGCTCTGTCAAACAAGATATAATAGATTAAATGCCTATATTGGATGTACTGGGGCCAAATAGGTCAATAAACAAAGGAAAACTGAGGAGAGTCAGGGTAATTTCTCGACAGGTTACAAGATTTTTTATTCAATTAACAGGAGTTTTCTCTGTAATCTATATCCAATTAACAGGTCAAATTTGTACAGTAAGGTATGGTAAATGGTTCTGTGTTGGGAAATTATATTCAATTAACAGGGTTATTCAGTTAAGAGATATCCAATCAAGTGGGCTCCACTATATCACTATACTGTCATAATAACAACTTATAAATCAACCAATATCACTATGTATACTGTTATAATAGTAATAATACATTTGAAATTAACTGATATCACCACACTGTTATAATAGTGACAGTAACCTACAAATCATCACGCTGTGACAATAACCAACAAACAAGAGGCCCCATGGGGCCTGAAGCGCTCACCTTGAACAGAACACAATATAATGAGTCTACATTAAGCAATCCATCTCCATAGGATACATTGTCAATCCTTGAGTCCCTCAGGAGTGACAAAAATATTGAGTCCCTCAGGAGTGACAAAAATAATCCGGCCATCATGCCTTTTCTTCAGTTGATCATAAGTAAAATGTAGAGCTCCCCTATGAAGCCCCTTGATAAAAACTATGTGGATTAATCTTAGTTACACACCTCCAGAGAGTACTGAATACAAAATTTTTTAATTCTTCAGCAACATAGCCACTTCTGGCTCCCATAGAAAGCCCAGATATTAACCCAGGCTCTCGATTTGAACAAAGTTGAATCTGATTTCTCTAGAGATGTTGTGTACCAAAAAGGAAAGCATTCTGACTTGGATCTGAAGAAGAGAAATTTTAAAGAAATTTCTTCATATTGCATTAAGTTAAAATTTGGACTACCATAGCGAGCCCAAATATTAACCTACGGATTTGATTTGAACAAACTTGAATCTCACACCCCTAGAGATGTTGTATACCAAATATGAAGCTTCTGACTAGTGGATCTGAAGAAGAAGATTTTTGAAGAAATTCCCTCATATTGTACTAAGTTGAATTTCAGGTTCCTATATGGAGCCCAAATATTAACCCAGGCACTCGAATTGAACAAACTTGAATCTGACCCCCCTAGAGATGTTGTATACCAAATATGAAAGCATTCCGACTGGTGGATCTGAAAATTTTAAAGAAATGTCCTCATATCGCACTAAGTAAAAATTTGGTCTACCATAGCAAGCCCAAATATATACCTAGGATTCCAATTTGAACAAACTTGAATCTGACCCACCTAGAGATGTTGCATACCAAATATGAAAGCATTCTGACTGGTGGATCTGAAGAAGATTTTTAAAAATTATCTCAAATATTGCACAAAGTTAAAATTTGGGCTTCTGCAGGAAGCCCAAATATTAACCTGGGGACATGGTTTGAACAATCTTGAATCTGACCCTCATAACAATGATGTATACCAAACATTAGAAGATTCTGACCGGTGGTTCTGAGGAAGATTTTTAAAAAATATTCCCCATATTAACCTAGGTTAAAAATATGGGCCCCTGTACAGAGCCCATATATGAACCAATGGGCTTTATTTTAACAAACTTGTATCTGTGCCCCCCCCCCCCCCCCCCCCACACACACACACACTCCCTATGAATGCTGTATACAGAATATCAAAAGATTTTGATGACTGGTTCTGGAGGAAAGATTTTAACAAATTTTTGCAAATATGTTTGTTTGTTTGTTGGTGGTTAACGTCACATATTTATGCACCATGGCTAATCGTGACACAACATGGAGATGAAGTCAAGTTTAGTCAATCGTTGATCTACATGTTGCCCATTTTAGAGGACTTACACCCCAAGCATTGGTGACTGGGTCCTATTTTACTAGTAAAGCGGAACTGGTTTACCACAGTAAACAAGTGCTGCTTTTGCAAATATGTGGACTCAGCATTTTTTTGATGCCCTCTACAGAACATCCTAACATAACCGATGTCAATTTTTTTTTACCATTCAATTCTACTCGTCCTACGGAAGCTTCCTACAAAATAACAGTTCTCTGTTCCATGTGGTTTGGTAAGTATGGGCGTTTGAAAATATTTAAAATATTTCCATTTTTAGCTCCCAGGGTTCTCATGGGGAAACAGGAATTTTTTTCTGCATGAGTCCAGTACTTATGACCCAATAATACCTCATACCAAATTTGGTTCAAACCAGACCATCAGTTCAGAAAATAGAAATTTTGGACGGGGCCAAAAATCTTACCCCTCCCATTACAAAGCCAAATATTGCTTCACGAACTTCGTTTGAACAAACTTGATTCTACCCCTCAAAAGAAAGCTTCATAACACATATCAAGTCATTGTACACACTGGTTCATGAGAAGAAGATTTTAAAAATATTTTGGAGCATTTCCCCCCACTCCCCCCCTATGGGGCTGGGCATGATGAGTTGGACAAAAATGCAATGCCCCTTCGGGACCATCACTCCCACAAACTTTCACTTGAATTGGCCCAGTGGTTTTGGAAGAGAAGACCAAAACATGGTGTTGATGGATGGCAGACGGACGGATGACAGACGGATATTGGACGAAGAGCGATGAGATTAGCTCAGCTTGACTTTGTCAAGATGAGCTAATTAACTAATTCACCACACTGTTATATAGTGACAATAAACTACAAATCAACTAATATCACCACACTGTTATAATAGCGATAATCAGAGCACCAAGTGAAGTGAGCCTGAAATGTTCACCTGGATCAATTTGTCTACAAGAAAGATACGGTGTGTTATGATGGATAGTAAGAGAGAAATAAGGGGTTTTTTAGTGCTGAAGGATAAGAAAGCTTGAGGTTAAAAGGAAGTATCATCTTGTATATGCATACATATTGCAAACTGCAAAATTGTAATATATTATATTATGTTACTTATTATATTCCCCCAGCCCTGATTGCAATGACTATCATGAAAGCTGCTTTGCAATAGGATGTCTGTTTTCCTACCCTCACTCTCCCTCCCATCACACTTTCTACGTTAGGCTTGACATTACAATACATTAAGAGTGGATTGCAGCTAAATCACCCATGGAGTGAGGGAGCCCAAATATTAACCCAGGGACTTGATTTGAACAAACTTGAATCTGACCCCTCCTAAACATGTTATATACCAAATATCAGAGATTTTAATTGATAGTTCTGGAGAAGAAGATTCTTTTAATTTATGGGTGCTATCTTCAGCTATAATTTTCCACAGGGAAGGTACAGACCAAAAATCATTCATGTATTGCTAACATTAGTGAAGAAAAGTACTGTAAGTCTGTAATAACTGTCAAAAGTTCAAGGTCAATAATTTTATAATAAACCATACAAATAGAATGCAATTGAAACTTGATCTGTAAGTACTCATTAGGAAGCTACATACAAAACAATCATTTCAATATTCCATCCACAGCTGAAAAAAATGTGGAAAACCTGTTACAAATATTGAAATTTCCATGTTCAAGAGCAATAACTCTGTCATAAATCAACTGAGTGAAATTGAATTGGGACTTGATCTGTAACTCCCCATCTGGAACCCACATACAAAAAACTTATTTTAATATTTCCATCCAAAACTGAAAAAGTGCAGAAAGCATGGGACAGATGGATGAATGGATGAACGGACTAATGGACATATGAACAGACAGACAGGCTGAACACTAAAGGGCACCAGCTGTGGACAGCAGGGCCCCAATTAACATAAATGTACTGAACAATAAGGATGACAGAAAGATGAAGTACAGTGGAACCCTGTTAATTGAATAGCCACTTTGCCAATGAAAATTATTCAATTAACAGGAGTATTCACTTAATAGGGTCTGTGTCACTTTCTTGGATTCTGGAGATAAACTAAGAATTTATTCTATTATATCTTGTTTGACAGAGCTCCATGAGCTCTGTCAAACAGGATATAGTAGATTAAATGCTTGCACTGGATGTATTAAGGTAAATAGGTCTATAAACAAAGAAAACTGGGGCAAGTCAAGGTATGGTCTTGACAGGGTATGAGATTTTTTTATTAAAAGAACAGGCATTTACTGAATAACCTAAATTCAATTAACAGGTGAAATTTGTACTGAAGGTATGGTAAATGGGTTTGTGTTTGGAAATTATATTTAATTAACAGAGATATACACTTAAGAGATATCCAGATAAGTGGGTTCCACTGTACTTATATTGAGGAAAAGAAACTTTGTGGTAAAAATAGTGAACTGTGTTAACTAAAGTACATTTTACAGTGACCAGTGGCAGGGCTCATTCTTTGCCAATGCATTTTATAGCATAGCATATCAGAAGGGGAACCAGGTTAGTTTCTTGGCTCAGGGAAATCAAAGAATAGAATTTACTTGGAAAAGCATTGAAATGTCCCAGGAATATACAGTGGTTGTATTTTCCTATACAGAATTAAAATACTGTTTCATTGACAATTTGCCTGGGTCATTATAGTAACAAATAATCCTGATTTTTATGCCGTCAGCATCGAGGTGGTCTCTCCAAATAGTTTTGTATCTAATGTTCAATTATATTAGAAAGGCAATGCCTCCACATTTTGTGAGCAGGCAGTCCTTTCTGATAACAATGAATCCACTTGATGAAAAGTTTTTATCATTGGATAGCCATGATTCGCAAATGGCCATGATGTCGGGGCTCTTTGAAATAATTACTCATTTGCATTTTTTGTGATTTGTTATCAAACACCACTCTTACTTTTGCATCAACTGGAGACCCCCCACCCCCGAAAGCCCCCTCTCCCCCACCCCACCCCTCAAAAATTGGAAGTGTGTTTCATTTGAATTCATCCATTTCAAGTATGCAATTATACAAAGAATTTTAATTTTGTGTAGAAGATGATGTAAACAGGAACATTTCCTGACTGTTTATTTATTTCTTTATTTTTTAGTGTTTAAGTTCATGCATAATTCTGCAAAAGAGCCTATTGTGACTACAACATGGAGATAAAGTCAAGTTTAGTCCATCATTTATACCTATGCCACCCATTTTAGAGTACTTTCACTCAAAGTAGTGGTGAATGGATCCCATTTTACCAGTAAAACAGAGCTTGTTTACCATAGTCAACTGCTTCAATTCCCAGGGTTCCCAATCTGCAAAGAGGATGAATCGAACTAGTCAACTTTTCCATGGAACTCTTTAGAGGAGCTAGACAGGATCTCTGGGGAGCCTGTTTGTCTAAAGGAACCTTTTAGAGGGAGAGGGGTTCTCTAAGGATCATGTTTGGGTTCATGTTTGGAATCTTTTAGGAGAGCTCTTTCCTGGGGATCAAGTTTGGGATCATTGTTTTAATGAACCCTTTTGGAGGTGGGGGGAGGGGGTTCTTTGAGAATCATGCTTGGGTTCATAGTCTTAGGGAACCCTTTAGAAGAAGAGAGGTCCTCTTAGGATCACATCTTAAGACAGGGTTCATTGTCTTAAGAAACCTTTTAGACGGAGAGAGATTCTCGGAGGATCATGTTTTAAAAAAGGGTCCATTGTCTTCAGAAACCCTTTAGAAGGAGGGAACGTTCACCGAGGATCATCATCAGGTTCATTGTAATAAGGAACCCTTCAGAAGGAGAGAGGTTCTCTGAGGATCAGGTGTGGGTTTACTGTCTAAAGGAATTCTTTAGAAGAAGAGTGACCCTCTGAGGATCATGTGTGGGTTCACTGTCCAAAGGAACCCTTTAGAAGGAGAGAGGTTATCTGAGGATCAGGTGTGGGTTCACTGTCTTAAGGAACACTTTAGAAGGAGAGAGATTCTCTGAGGATCATGTGTGGGTTCATTGTCTTTAGGAACCCTTTAGAAGAAGAGAGGTTCTCTAAGGATCATGTGTGGGTTCACTGTCTTAAGGAACCCTTTAGAAGGAGAGAGGTTCTCCGAGAATCATGCTTGGGTTCACTGTCTTAAGTAACCCTCTTGAAGGAGCGAGATCCTCTGAAGATCATGTTTGGATTTACTGTCTTATAGAACCCTTTAGAAGGAGAGAGGTTCTCTGAGGATCAGGTGTGGGTTCACTGTCTTAAGGAACCCTTTTGAAAGAGAGAGGTTCTCTGAGAAGCATGGTTGGATTCACTGTCTTAAGGAACCCTTTAGAAGGAGAGAGGTTCTCTGAGGATCAGGTGTGGGTTCACTGTCTTAAGGAACCCTTTAGAAGGAAAGAGGTTCTCTGAGGATCATGTGTGGGTTCATTGTCTTTAGGAACCCTTTTGAAAGAGAGAGGTTCTCTGAGAAGCATGGTTGGATTCACTGTCTTAAGGAACCCTTTAGAAGGAGAGAGGTTCTCTGAGGAACATGTGTGGGTTCACTGTCTTAAGGAACCCTTTAGAAGGAGAGAGGTTCTGAGAGGATCACGTGTGGGTCCACTGTCCTAAGGAACCCTTTAGAGGGAGAGAGGTTCTCTGAGGATCATGTGTGGATTCATTGTCTTTAGGAACACTCTAGAAGGAGAGAGGTTCTCTGAGGAGCATGCTTGGATTCACTGTCTTAAGGAACTCTTTAGAAGGGGAGAGGTTCTCTGAGGATCATTTGTGGGTTCATTGTCTTTATAAACCCTTTAGGAAAAGAGAGGTTTTTTCAAGGATCATGTTTGGGTTCACTGTCTTAAGGAACTATGTAGAATGAGAGCGGCTCTCTGAGGATCAAGTTCCAAGGGTTCATGGTCCTACGCAACCTTTAGAAGTAGAGAGGGTCTTTGAGTATCATGTTTTGCTTCAATGTCTTAAGGAACCCTTCAGAAGGAGTAAGGCTCCCTGAGAATCCTGTTTGGGTTCATTGTCTTAAATGAAAGTGTCAATGACACTGCAACTAACTTGTCTGTGTGTTGTGTTTGATGAAAAAGATAAAGTTCAATGTTTATGAAAGGATTATGAAATAAGACAAGAAGTGTGTTAATTGGGAATATGTTAATTTCTGTTCCCTGTATGCTATGTTTTCAATAAAAATAATTTGAGCTGTAGACTGTACTAAAGAGTTGAGGGGTGGGTTAATGTGGCCCTCACATTTAATGTATGTGGCCCTTACAGTTAATGTATGTCAACCAAAGTTACAGTGAAATTATTCCAAAACGAGTCATCCTATCAAGTTACAATGAAATCCCTTCATAAATATGGCCTGCAGACTGTGCTAAAAGTTTTTGGGCTTCGGGTCTGTGTAGCCATCATGGTTGACCGATCGCAATTAAAAGGGGAAGTCCTCATCTTGACATTAAACAGAGTCATTCTTCCAAGTTACAACAAAATCCCTTCATAAATATGACCTATAGTCTGTGCTAAAGTTTTTGGGGTTTTGGGCTGGGGCAGCCATCATGGCTGAATGATCGCGACCAAAAGGGGACGTTCGCATCTGGGCATTATCTGGAGTGATCCCACTAAGTTACAATGAAATCCCTCCATATTAAATGTGACCTGCATGCTGTGCTAAAAGTTTTTGGGTTTCGGGCTTGGGCAGCCGTCATGGTTGACAGATCATGACCAAAAGGGGGACGTTCTCATCCAGATATTATACAGAGGCATCCTACCAAGTTACAATGAAATCCCTTCATAAATACAACCTGTAGACTGTGCTAAAGGTTTTGGGCTCGGGCAGCCATCACAGTTGATCGATCGCGAACAAAAGGGGACGTTCTCATCTAGACATTACCCCAAACCTGCATATGAAATTTCGGGACGATCGGACAAGAACGACGGGGTGTAGCTTGTGCTAAAGGAAAATGTGAACAGACTCACAAACTCACAGACTTTCGCACGCGTGATGGCAATAGCTTACCCTGACTTTGTCAAGTTAAGCTAAAAACCCTTTGGAAGAAGTTGAGGTTCTCAGAGGATCTTGTTTGGGTTCACTGTCTTAAGGATGTTTCTTCAAGGACTAAAAGGTCAATTTCTAGCTATTTTCAGGGACATTTTAGACAAATATTTCTAGTTTCTTACATGCATGACAACTCATCTGCCTCAAAGTATTTCTCATTTATTTCCTGCATGACAACATCTCTGCCTTGAGGTTTTAGTTTCTTACCTGCCAGACAACACACCTGACTTGTAGAGTTTCAAGTTCCTTACCTGCCCAACAACTCCTCTGCCACGAAGTATTTCTCGTTTTCCAGATAGGCTGAATATACTCCAGTGTCTTTCTCGTAACTGTATAGTCTCTTCTGATGTGTTCTCTAGCCTCACTGAGTACCTCCACTAAATTTATAAATATATAAATACTTTATGATGTGTTCTCTAGCCTCACTGAGAACCTCCACTAAATTTATAAACATATATAAATATTTTATGATGTGTTCTCTAGCCTCACTGAGTACCTCTACTAAATTTATAAACATACAAAAACTTTATCATGTATTCTCTAGCCTCATTGAGTACCTCCACTAAATTTATAAACATATAAATATTTTATGATGTATTCTCTAGCCTCATTGAGTACCTCCAGTAAATTTATAAACATATAAATATTTTATGATGTATTCTCTAGCCTCATTGAGTACCTCCACTAAATTTATAAATATATAAATATTTTATGTGTTCTCTAGCCTCATTGAGTACCTCCACTAAATTTATAAATATATAAATATTTTATGATGTATTCTCTAGCCTCATTGAGTACCTCCACTAAATTTATAAACATATAAATATTTTATGATGTATTCTCTAGCCTCATTGAGTACCTCCACTAAATTTATAAACATATAAATATTTTATGATGTATTCTCTAGCCTCATTGAGTACCTCCACTAAATTTATAAACATATAAATATTTTATGATGTATTCTCTAGCCTCATTGAGTACCTCCACTAAATTTATAAATATATAAATATTTTATGATGTATTCTCTAGCCTCATTGAGTACCTCCACTAAATTTATAAATATATAAATATTTTATGATATATTCTCTAGCCTCATTGAGTACCTCCACTAAATTTATAAATATATAAATATTTTATGATGTCCCCTCTAGCCTCATTGAGTACCTCCACTAAATTTATAAACATATAAATATTTTATGATGTATTCTCTAGCCTCATTGAGTACCTCCACTAAATTTATAAACATATAAATATTTTATCATGTATTCTCTAGCCTCATTGAGTACCTCCACTAAATTTATAAACATATAAATATTTTATGATGTATTCTCTAGCCTCATTGAGTACCTCCACTAAATTTATAAATATATAAATATTTTATGATGTGTTCTCTAGCCTCATTGAGTACCTCCACTAAATTTATAAATATATAAATATTTTACGATGTATTCTCTAGCCTCATTGAGTACCTCCACTAAATTTATAAATATATAAATATTTTATGTGTTCTCTAGCCTCATTGAGTACCTCCACTAAATTTATAAACATATAAATATTTTATGATGTATTCTCTAGCCTCATTGAGTACCTCCACTAAATTTATAAACATATAAATATTTTATGATGTATTCTCTAGCCTCATTGAGTACCTCCACTAAATTTATAAATATATAAATATTTTATGATGTCCCCTCTAGCCTCATTGAGTACCTCCACTAAATTTATAAACATATAAATATTTTATGATGTATTCTCTAGCCTCATTGAGTACCTCCACTAAATTTATAAACATATAAATATTTTATGATGTATTCTCTAGCCTCATTGAGTACCTCCACTAAATTTATAAATATATAAATATTTTATGTGTTCTCTAGCCTCATTGAGTACCTCCACTAAATTTATAAACATATAAATATTTTATGATGTATTCTCTAGCCTCATTGAGTACCTCCACTAAATTTATAAACATATAAATATTTTATATGTTCTCTAGCCTCATTGAGTACCTCCACTAAATTTATAAATATATAAATATTTTATGATGTATTCTCTAGCCTCATTGAGTACCTCCACTAAATTTATAAACATATAAATATTTTATATGTTCTCTAGCCTCAATGAGTATCCCCACTAAGTTTATAAATATATAAATACTTTATGTGTTCTCTAGCCTCAATGAGTACCTCCATCAAACTGATAAATATATAAATATTTTATGTGTTCTCTAGCCTCATTGAGTACCTCCACTAAATTTATAAACATATAAATATTTTATCATGTATTCTCTAGCCTCATTGAGTACCTCCACTAAATTTATAAACATATAAATATTTTATGATGTCCCCTCTAGCCTCATTGAGTACCTCCACTAAATTTATAAATATATAAATATTTTATGATGTATTCTCTAGCCTCATTGAGTACCTCCACTAAATTTATAAATATATAAATATTTTATGTGTTCTCTAGCCTCATTGAGTACCTCCACTAAATTTATAAATATATAAATATTTTATGTATTCTCTAGCCTCATTGAGTACCTCCACTAAATTTATAAATATATAAATATTTTATGATGTCCCCTCTAGCCTCATTGAGTACCTCCACTAAATTTATAAATATATAAATATTTTATGATGTATTCTCTAGCCTCATTGAGTACCTCCACTAAATTTATAAATATATAAATATTTTATGTGTTCTCTAGCCTCATTGAGTACCTCCACTAAATTTATAAATATATAAATATTTTATGTATTCTCTAGCCTCAATGAGTACCTCCACTAAATTTATAAACATATAAATATTTTATGATGTATTCTCTAGCCTCATTGAGTACCTCCACTAAATTTATAAACATATATTTTATCATGTATTCTCTAGCCTCATTGAGTACCTCCACTAAATTTATAAATATATAAATATTTTATGATGTATTCTCTAGCCTCATTGAGTACCTCCACTAAATTTATAAATATATAAATATTTTATGATGTCCCCTCTAGCCTCATTGAGTACCTCCACTAAATTTATAAATATATAAATATTTTATGATGTATTCTCTAGCCTCATTGAGTACCTCCACTAAATTTATAAATATATAAATATTTTATGTGTTCTCTAGCCTCATTGAGTACCTCCACTAAATTTATAAATATATAAATATTTTATGATGTATTCTCTAGCCTCATTGAGTACCTCCACTAAATTTATAAATATATAAATATTTTATGATGTCCCCTCTAGCCTCCTTGAGTACCTCCACTAAATTTATAAATATATAAATATTTTATGATGTCCCCTCTAGCCTCATTGAGTACCTCCACTAAATTTATAAATATATAAATATTTTATGATGTCCCCTCTAGCCTCATTGAGTACCTCCACTAAATTTATAAATATATAAATATTTTATGATGTCCCCTCTAGCCTCATTGAGTACCTCCACTAAATTTATAAACATATAAATATTTTATGATGTATTCTCTAGCCTCATTGAGTACCTCCACTAAATTTATAAATATATAAATATTTTATGATGTATTCTCTAGCCTCATTGAGTACCTCCACTAAATTTATAAACATATAAATATTTTATGATGTATTCTCTAGCCTCATTGAGTACCTCCACTAAATTTATAAACATATAAATATTTTATGTGTTCTCTAGCCTCATTGAGTACCTCCACTAAATTTATAAATATATAAATATTTTATGATGTATTCTCTAGCCTCATTGAGTATCTCCACTAAATTTATAAATATATAAATATTTTATGATGTATTCTCTAGCCTCATTGAGTACCTCCACTAAATTTATAAATATATAAATATTTTATATGTTCTCTAGCCTCATTGAGTACCTCCACTAAATTTATAAATATATAAATATTTTATATGTTCTCTAGCCTCATTGAGTACCTCCACTAAATTTATAAATATATAAATATTTTATGTGTTCTCTAGCCTCATTGAGTACCTCCACTAAATTTATAAATATATAAATATTTTATGTATTCTCTAGCCTCATTGAGTACCTCCACTAAATTTATAAATATATAAATATTTTATGATGTCCCCTCTAGCCTCATTGAGTACCTCCACTAAATTTATAAACATATAAATATTTTATGATGTATTCTCTAGCCTCATTGAGTACCTCCACTAAATTTATAAATATATAAATATTTTATGTGTTCTCTAGCCTCATTGAGTACCTCCACTAAATTTATAAATATATAAATATTTTATGTATTCTCTAGCCTCATTGAGTACCTCCACTAAATTTATAAATATATAAATATTTTGTGTTCTCTAGCCTCATTGAGTACCTCCACTAAATTTATAAATATATAAATATTTTATGATGTATTCTCTAGCCTCATTGAGTACCTCCACTAAATTTATAAACATATAAATATTTTATCATGTATTCTCTAGCCTCATTGAGTACCTCCACTAAATTTATAAATATATAAATATTTTATGATGTATTCTCTAGCCTCATTGAGTACCTCCACTAAATTTATAAATATATAAATACTTTATATGTTCTCTAGCCTCATTGAGTACCTCCACTAAATTTATAAATATATAAATATTTTATGATGTCCCCTCTAGCCTCATTGAGTACCTCCACTAAATTTATAAACATATAAATATTTTATCATGTATTCTCTAGCCTCATTGAGTACCTCCACTAAATTTATAAATATATAAATATTTTATGTATTCTCTAGCCTCATTGAGTACCTCCACTAAATTTATAAATATATAAATATTTTATGTATTCTCTAGCCTCATTGAGTACCTCCACTAAATTTATAAATATATAAATATTTTATGATGTCCCCTCTAGCCTCATTGAGTACCTCCACTAAATTTATAAATATATAAATATTTTATGATGTATTCTCTAGCCTCATTGAGTACCTCCACTAAATTTATAAATATATAAATATTTTATGATGTCCCCTCTAGCCTCATTGAGTACCTCCACTAAATTTATAAATATATAAATATTTTATGATGTATTCTCTAGCCTCATTGAGTACCTCCACTAAATTTATAAATATATAAATATTTTATGTGTTCTCTAGCCTCATTGAGTACCTCCACTAAATTTATAAATATATAAATATTTTATGATGTGTTCTCTAGCCTCATTGAGTACCTCCACTAAATTTATAAATATATAAATATTTTATGATGTCCCCTCTAGCCTCATTGAGTACCTCCACTAAATTTATAAATATATAAATATTTTATGATGTATTCTCTAGCCTCATTGAGTACCTCCACTAAATTTATAAATATATAAATATTTTATGATGTATTCTCTAGCCTCATTGAGTACCTCCACTAAATTTATAAATATATAAATATTTTATGTGTTCTCTAGCCTCATTGAGTACCTCCACTAAATTTATAAACATATAAATATTTTATGATGTATTCTCTAGCCTCATTGAGTACCTCCCCTAAATTTATAAACATATAAATATTTTATGATGTGTTCTCTAGCCTCATTGAGTACCTCCACTAAATTTATAAACATATAAATATTTTATGATGTCCCCTCTAGCCTCATTGAGTACCTCCACTAAATTTATAAACATATAAATATTTTATGATGTATTCTCTAGCCTCATTGAGTACCTCCACTAAATTTATAAACATATAAATATTTTATCATGTATTCTCTAGCCTCATTGAGTACCTCCACTAAATTTATAAATATATAAATATTTTATGATGTATTCTCTAGCCTCATTGAGTACCTCCACTAAATTTATAAACATATAAATATTTTATATGTTCTCTAGCCTCATTGAGTACCTCCACTAAATTTATAAATGTATAAATATTTTATGTGTTCTCTAGCCTCATTGAGTACCTCCACTAAATTTATAAATATATAAATATTTTATGATGTATTCTCTAGCCTCATTGAGTACCTCCACTAAATTTATAAATATATAAATATTTTATGATGTATTCTCTAGCCTCATTGAGTACCTCCACTAAATTTATAAATATATAAATATTTTATGATGTATTCTCTAGCCTCATTGAGTACCTCCACTAAATTTATAAACATATAAATATTTTATGATGTCCCCTCTAGCCTCATTGAGTACCTCCACTAAATTTATAAACATATAAATATTTTATGATGTATTCTCTAGCCTCATTGAGTACCTCCACTAAATTTATAAACATATAAATATTTTATATGTTCTCTAGCCTCATTGAGTACCTCCACTAAATTTATAAACATATAAATATTTTATATGTTCTCTAGCCTCATTGAGTACCTCCACTAAATTTATAAATATATAAATATTTTATGTGTTCTCTAGCCTCATTGAGTACCTCCACTAAATTTATAAATATATAAATATTTTATGATGTATTCTCTAGCCTCATTGAGTACCTCCACTAAATTTATAAATATATAAATATTTTATGTATTCTCTAGCCTCATTGAGTACCTCCACTAAATTTATAAATATATAAATATTTTATGATGTATTCTCTAGCCTCATTGAGTACCTCCACTAAATTTATAAACATATAAATATTTTATGATGTCCCCTCTAGCCTCATTGAGTACCTCCACTAAATTTATAAACATATAAATATTTTATGATGTATTCTCTAGCCTCATTGAGTACCTCCACTAAATTTATAAACATATAAATATTTTATGATGTGTTCTCTAGCCTCATTGAGTACCTCCACTAAATTTATAAATATATAAATATTTTATGTATTCTCTAGCCTCATTGAGTACCTCCACTAAATTTATAAATATATAAATATTTTATGATGTATTCTCTAGCCTCATTGAGTACCTCCACTAAATTTATAAATATATAAATATTTTATGATGTATTCTCTAGCCTCATTGAGTACCTCCACTAAATTTATAAATATATAAATATTTTATGTATTCTCTAGCCTCATTGAGTACCTCCACTAAATTTATAAATATATAAATATTTTATGATGTATTCTCTAGCCTCATTGAGTACCTCCACTAAATTTATAAATATATAAATATTTTATGATGTATTCTCTAGCCTCATTGAGTACCTCCACTAAATTTATAAACATATAAATATTTTATGATGTCCCCTCTAGCCTCATTGAGTACCTCCACTAAATTTATAAACATATAAATATTTTATGATGTATTCTCTAGCCTCATTGAGTACCTCCACTAAATTTATAAACATATAAATATTTTATGATGTGTTCTCTAGCCTCATTGAGTACCTCCACTAAATTTATAAATATATAAATATTTTATGATGTATTCTCTAGCCTCATTGAGTACCTCCACTAAATTTATAAATATATAAATATTTTATGTATTCTCTAGCCTCATTGAGTACCTCCACTAAATTTATAAATATATAAATATTTTATGATGTATTCTCTAGCCTCATTGAGTACCTCCACTAAATTTATAAATATATAAATATTTTATGTTCTCTAGCCTCAATGAGTACCTCCACTAAATTTATAAACATATAAATATTTTATGATGTATTCTCTAGCCTCATTGAGTACCTCCACTAAATTTATAAATATATAAATATTTTATGATGTATTCTCTAGCCTCATTGAGTACCTCCACTAAATTTATAAATATATAAATATTTTATATGTTCTCTAGCCTCATTGAGTACCTCCACTAAATTTATAAACATATAAATATTTTATGATGTATTCTCTAGCCTCATTGAGTACCTCCACTAAATTTATAAATATATAAATATTTTATGATGTCCCCTCTAGCCTCATTGAGTACCTCCACTAAATTTATAAATATATAAATATTTTATGATGTATTCTCTAGCCTCATTGAGTACCTCCACTAAATTTATAAATATATAAATATTTTATGATGTATTCTCTAGCCTCATTGAGTACCTCCACTAAATTTATAAATATATAAATATTTTATATGTTCTCTAGCCTCATTGAGTACCTCCACTAAATTTATAAACATATAAATATTTTATGATGTATTCTCTAGCCTCATTGAGTACCTCCACTAAATTTATAAATATATAAATATTTTATGATGTATTCTCTAGCCTCATTGAGTACCTCCACTAAATTTATAAATATATAAATATTTTATGATGTATTCTCTAGCCTCATTGAGTACCTCCACTAAATTTATAAATATATAAATATTTTATGATGTCCCCTCTAGCCTCATTAAGTACCTCCACTAAATTTATAAATATATAAATATTTTATGATGTATTCTCTAGCCTCATTGAGTACCTCCACTAAATTTATAAATATATAAATATTTTATGATGTATTCTCTAGCCTCATTGAGTACCTCCACTAAATTTATAAATATATAAATATTTTATGTGTTCTCTAGCCTCATTGAGTACCTCCACTAAATTTATAAATATATAAATATTTTATGATGTATTCTCTAGCCTCATTGAGTACCTCCACTAAATTTATAAACATATAAATATTTTATGTGTTCTCTAGCCTCATTGAGTACCTCCACTAAATTTATAAATATATAAATATTTTATGATGTCCCCTCTAGCCTCATTGAGTACCTCCACTAAATTTATAAATATATAAATATTTTATGATGTATTCTCTAGCCTCAATGAGTACCTCCACTAAATTTATAAATATATAAATATTTTATGATGTATTCTCTAGCCTCATTGAGTACCTCCACTAAATTTATAAATATATAAATATTTTATGTGTTCTCTAGCCTCATTGAGTACCTCCACTAAATTTATAAACATATAAATATTTTATGATGTATTCTCTAGCCTCATTGAGTACCTCCACTAAATTTATAAACATATAAATATTTTATGATATATTCTCTAGCCTCATTGAGTACCTCCACTAAATTTATAAATATATAAATATTTTATGATGTATTCTCTAGCCTCATTGAGTACCTCCACTAAATTTATAAATATATAAATATTTTATGATGTATTCTCTAGCCTCATTGAGTACCTCCACTAAATTTATAAATATATAAATATTTTATGTGTTCTCTAGCCTCATTGAGTACCTCCACTAAATTTATAAACATATAAATATTTTATGATGTATTCTCTAGCCTCATTGAGTACCTCCACTAAATTTATAAACATATAAATATTTTATGATATATTCTCTAGCCTCATTGAGTACCTCCACTAAATTTATAAATATATAAATATTTTATGATGTATTCTCTAGCCTCATTGAGTACCTCCACTAAATTTATAAATATATAAATATTTTATGTGTTCTCTAGCCTCAATGAGTACCTCCACTAAATTTATAAACATATAAATATTTTATGATGTGTTCTCTAGCCTCATTGAGTACCTCCACTAAATTTATAAACATATAAATATTTTATGATGTATTCTCTAGCCTCATTGAGTACCTCCACTAAATTTATAAACATATAAATATTTTATATGTTCTCTAGCCTCATTGAGTACCTCCACTAAATTTATAAATATATAAATATTTTATGATGTATTCTCTAGCCTCATTGAGTACCTCCACTAAATTTATAAACATATAAATATTTTATATGTTCTCTAGCCTCAATGAGTATCCCCACTAAGTTTACAAATATATAAATACTTTATGTGTTCTCTAGCCTCAATGAGTACCTCCATCAAACTGATAAATATATAAATATTTTATGTGTTCTCTAGCCTTGCTGAGTACCTCCACTAAATTGATGAATATATAAATATTTTAGGGTCTATTCTCTAGCCTCGCTGAGTACCTGCACTAAACTGATGAATATATAAATATGTTATGACATCTTCTCTTGCCTCACTGAGTAGTTCCAAAATATAAATACAAGAGAGCAGCGTGAAGTGTGGCATAAGCCACCGCCCACCCCAAACGATGTCATAAAAGGGTTGGAAAGTCTCCCGGGGGCATGACCAAAATCAAAAGGAAGCTTCAATACTTGACATCTAAACAAACTTGAATCTGACCCCCCCCCCCCCCCCCCCACCCCCAGTAAGATTATTCCCCATATTGCACAAAGTTAAACCTCTGGCTCCCATAGGGAGCTCTAATATTAACCCAGGGACTTGATTTGAACAAACTTGAATCTGACACACCCAGAGATGTCACATACCAAATATGAAAGGACTCTGACTGGTGAATCTGATGAAGATTTTTTAAGAAAGTTTCCGATATTGTACAAAGTTAAACTTTGGGCTCCAATAAAGAGCCCAAATATAAACCCAGGGATCACCAAACTTGAATCTGACACCAGTAGAAGTGGTGTGTACCAAATAGCAAAAGAATCGGAATATTGGATGTGAAGAAGAAGATTTTTAAAGCTTCTTATAATTATTCGGACCCCTGTATTGAGCCCAAATATTAACCGAGGCTTAATTTGAACACATTTCTATATGTGCACCCCCCCCCCCCCCCCCCTCCGGATGTGGTATACCAATTATCAAAAGATTCTAACTGATGGCAATTTCTTTTTTTATGAATTCATTCTACTGGTCCTAATGAAGCTTCATACCAAATAACAGTTCTCTGTTCTGTTTGGTTTGGGTAATATGGGCATTTTAATTTTTTGCTATTCGCTAAACCTAGGGTTGCCACTGGGCTGTAAAAAAATGTTTTAGGCATCAATCAATTACTTAGGACCCACTTAAACTACATGCCAACTTTGGTTCAAATTGGCCCATCAGTTCTTGAAATACAAATTTCGTGTGGAGCCGGAAATGGGTATGCTCCCATAGAGAGCCCAAATATTGACCTACAAACTTCCCTTGCACAAATTTTAATCTTCAACAACTAGGGATGTTCCAAAACAATTATCAAGGCATTCTCCCTGGTGGTGGAAGAACATTTTTAAAGGCCTTTTGTAGGCCTTTGGGGCATTAACGACAGCTTGAAGATGGCAGCCGCTTCATTTGAACAAAATAGAAAGGGTATACTCCAAAGAAATGGTCTGTACAATATTTGTTTGAATTTAGCCCAGTGATTCAAAAAAGACAAGTTTCCAAAGTTAACGGATGCCAGGTGACAGACGAAAGACGACGGATGACAGATGCCAAGTGATGGCAATAGCTCACAGTGACCTTTAAAAAAAAAGCTCAAAATAAAAAGTAGAAGGTTTATGTCCGATATCTTACCAAAAGTTAATAAAATTGATAAATTTGTCCTTTGAGTGCATTGAAAAGCTTTCTTATGTTCAAGGGATCAAATACACCACTACCATGCTATTCTGTAGATTATGAGTCCAAAGACCTATATAAACCAAGAACATGAACTTTTAACGGCAAAAAAATTACAAAAATAAAAAACCACCCTCCCACATGCAAATTTGACAAAAAATGGCATGAGAAACAGAAGATCTACTTTGTGGGGGCCTATAGTACAGTTACTATGTCAATCTGATTTCAAACAGTCACATGTTCTCTGATGGACATCAACATAACACAGAATACATCCCCTCCCCACCCCACCCCATCCCATCCCACCCAACCTCACCCACTCCAACTTACAGGATAGAAAATTAACATTCCATGTAACTGTCAAAAGAAAATACATATGGCATAAGTCACAAAAGGACAATGCTTATGAGAGTCACGAAACTTGTTGTATAAAGTCCCATTAATTAAACCTTTACCCAATGCAGACGATATCAAAATTTATTATTTTAAATATCATTTTTTAAATTTTTTCAAAAAATTTCAACAAAACCATATCACGTGACCCCTCTTTGGAACGAGCTCGTTCCAAAGAGGGGTCACATGATATGGTTTTGTTGAAATTTTTCGAAAAGTTAAAAAATTTATAGTAATTTATATATTTTTTATACTTACCAATGACCCAGACTTAGCTGGTGCTAACTCTAACAAAACCAGGGCCAAACACAAATTTTGCCCCCCAATCCCCAAAATTTGCATCCAAAACAAAAAGAAATCATGTCCTAAAGGACCTCCATACTACGCCTCTACTGCGCATGCGCAGTGACGCAGACGTCCCGAAATTGGCGCCAAATATCATTCTTACTGGCAGTGCCTGGTCAGCGCTATGTACTCAGCGGGGAGGCAAGAGTTCTCAACTCCAGGGAGGGCCATCCCCGTCTGGGTCATTGGTAAGTATAAAAAATATATAAATTACTATAAATTTTTTAACATTTTTATACTGTACCAATGACCCAGACTTAGCTGAATAGTAAACAGGCTGGAGGGCCTAGGACATAGAGGAAAATCCAATAAGCTCAACTATATAGTAAAGAGGTAACCCCTTAAGGAGAAAAGGAGTATTAGGCTTTACATGTATCTTTCTTATTTAATCTTAAATTAGAAAGATACACTACCCTTAATAATTGAGCACAATAACATTCATGTTCTCTATTAACATCCAGTATAACCCTTATACTAATTATTTTTAAAGCAAGCCAATAAATAAAGTAGTCCAGAGAATTGAGACTCTTTATAGTCATTTAAAAGTGTCCGAGTATTGTATATTAAAGCCCGTTTGACACTTGACATATACAAATGCTTCACACCGAGCTACACTTTAAAAATAAGACATGAATGAATTTTAAACATTAATATTACACTTTAAAACCATCCCGGAAGCGACTCAGAAATACTGACTTGGAGGAGGCATTCCCTTGCTTTTCACTATAAAGCAGGTGACCTAAGGGAACACCCGCCCCCCCCCCCCCCCTTCCCCTTGCCCTGGGTCAAATAGCCCAGAGCGAAGAGGGCAGCCGGACGGAGTCACTGCCAGAACAGAAAGCCTGCATAACTATAGTTGCAACTGTTTAGTGGACGACATTCTGAGCAACAGATAACGGACCTAAACAATGCAGGTCTCCAGAAATGGACTCAATATTTCTGAGATAAAAATTCGTAAATGTGGATGGCTGAGACCAATAAGCAGCCTTCATTAAATCTGTAATAGCAACACTATTAGCATAAGCCCAGGAAGTAGAAAGAGCTCTTACTTCATGAGCAGAAATCTTAAGCACAGACTGCTGAGAAGAAGATAAATCTTCATAAGCAGTACGGATAGTTAACTGAATCCATCTAGCAATAGAATGGACTGAAATATCCTTTCTATTAGGCATCAAAGACAGAAAGAAACGTTTCCGTCCCTTTCTGATAAACTGAGATCACTGTTTATAGATACGTAACGCTCTAACAGGACAGAGTAAAGGCCTACGCCCGTCTGAAGACGGAAGAGCCTTAATAACAATAGGTTCCGGATATTTATTAGGAGCCTGATTCTTAGCTAAAAAACCCACATTAGTAGTGAAGGTGATAGTATTCCCAACACTATGATAATGAGAATCATCCACCGATAGTGCATGAAGCTCACTGACTCTTCTAGCAGAAGAGAAAGCTAAGAGAAAAGCTGTCTTATAAGATAAGAATTTGAAATCTACTGTCCCAAGAGGTTCAAATGGCTTTTCCTTCAATTTAAGAAGAACCCAAGCTAAATTCCACTTAGGAATTAATCTAAGAGTTCTGGGTCTATTTATCGAAAAGTTTCTAACCAACTTCGATAAAGAGACATCAGATCCAATTTGTAAACTATCATGATGTGCATAGGTATCAGATAACATAGATCTATAACCCTTTATAGTAACAGGCTGCAGTTTGATTTCGTCAAACAAGTATACTAGAAAGTTTGCAATGTCTGGTATAGAGGGATCGAATATATCTACAGAATGATCCCTACACCAACGACGAAAAACCTTCCACTTAGCCGCATAGTTTAGCGAAGAGGAGGTCCTCCTACAGTTAGAAATCGCGTCCACTGCTCGTCCTGTAAAGTGCTTGCCATGCAAGAAGGACCGCACAACGGAAAAACGTGAAGGTTGAGACCTTCCGGGTTGTGATGGAGTTGGCGCGATTTCGCCTGCGAAAGAAGATCCTCCCGTGGAGGAAGCTTCCGCGGTAGGTCCCACAACAGACACCTGAGTAGATTTATCCACGGTCTCTGTGGCGACAGAGATGCTACCAACAGAATCTTGCATTGAGATTGTTTTATCTTTAGCAATACTTGTTGAATTAACGGCGCTGGAGGATACGCATATCCTATCATTCCGTCCCAAGGGATCGACAGAGCGTCTACTGCAAATGCTCTTGGATCCGGACATGGAGACACATACATCTGCAACTGATTGTTGAGATGTGTCGCAAATAAGTCTATCATTGGCCGTTCCCATTGGTAGCAAATCTGATTGAATACTTGTTTGTTGAGAGTCCACTCCGACGGCAACAAGCGACCCTTTCGTGAAAGGGAGTCTGCTAGCACATTCAGACGACCCGGTATGTGACGGACCGAAAGAAGAACGTGATGTTCCAACGCAAACAGAAGGATTCTTTCCGTTAGATTGAACAACGGAACTGAATGAGTGCCTCCCTGATTCCGTTATATACGCCACTACTGTCGTATTGTCGGATAGGATTTGGACATGAGCATCGTGAATAATGTCCATCCAGTGACGTAACGCAAGCCAAATTGACATCATTTCCTTGATGTTTATGTGCTTGCACAGGAATTGCGGATCCCAAAGACCCTGGCATCTCGAATCCGTTGGGATTAATGATGCACCCCAACCTGTTTGACTGGCATCCGTCATAACGGTAAAACTCGGATCCGGCAACTGCAGCGGAACTCCCTGAGTTAACCACTGAATGTTTGCCCAAATCTGAATCTCTTGTTTCACTTGATCTGACAAGAGAACGTCCACATCGAGCGAATGAATTTTCACACTCCAATTCTGAGTCAGGAAAATTTGAAGAGGACGTGTGCGTAACCACCCCATCGGAATGAGATCCGCGGCGGCTCCGCACAGGCCTATCAGTCTCATAAATTCTCTCGCCGTGACTTTGCCTGCGTGCAGATAATAGCGAGCGTAACAACTGACTAATTTCGCTCTGGTTAACGGCAGACGAACGAGATTGTTGTGCGTCTCGAAGCTTATTCCCAGATGAGTGAATGACTTGGACGGCACCAGATCCGACTTCTCCTCGTTTACTATAAAACCGAGACGTCGGAGCAATAGAAGAAGATTCTGAACATCGTTCTGAAGCGTTAACTCGTTGCCGTACCTCTGAAGAATGTCGTCCAGGTAGGCTGACGTTACCGCAGACGAATGAGCTCGGAAGTAGATCATTACCGAGTTCATTACCCGAGTGAAAGCCCAGGGTGCTAGATTCAATCCGAAGCACATCGCCCGGAATTGATACACCACTCCTAGGACTGCGAAGCGTAGATACTTTCGGAATGTCGGATGTACCATGACGTGAAAGTACGCATCTTTGAGATCTATGCTCGTTGCATAATCGTTCACCCGAATACTCGCTCTGACCGATCGAATCGTCTCCATATAAAACTTCGGAGCGACGATCAGCTTGTTTATCCAGCTCAAATCTATGACTGGACGGAACGAGCCATCTGATTTTGGAACCAGAAACAGATGGCTGTTGAATCCCGGAGATTCCTGGTTTTCTACAACCTCTACCGCGTTCTTCATTAAAAGAGACTGCACCTCTGATAACAGAGCGTCTCTTTTCTGCGGATTTGACGGAAGATGAGTCCACTTTGGACTTCGAGTTAATGGAGGCTTTCGTTTGAAGGATATCTTTAGACCTTCCGAAGTCACTCCTCTCACCCAAGGGTCGTCCGTAATCGACGCCCATTCTTGTGAAAAGCTCGACAACCTTCCGCCAACCGGAACGCGAAAGAGGTTTAAGCCATCACCTCCTGGACCTGCGAGGCCTGCGGTAGGAGAAACCACGTCTTCCACGACCCGCACCTCGCCCCGTCGACCTCGGGGCGTCCGACCGATTGTCCCGGCCTGAAGGACGTCCCGAACGAGAGTCGCTATCCTGACGGTCTCTCGAATAAGACCAAGAGGACGCACCGGAACCTCTATAGGAACCTCTCTTGGGCGCATTAGACCCAGAAGTGCCTGTCTTATTCGTGTCTGCTGTATCCGACTTCTTAGGAGCAGATTTGAACAACAGAGAATCCTTAGCTTTCTTTGTAATTTTATCATAAATAGCGGAAAGCTTGCCGTCAAAGAGAAGTTCTCCTGAGACCGAAGCGACTCTAAGAGAGTTCTTCACCTTAGAATCCACTAGTGTGGATGTAGCTAGGGCTGCGTCACGTCTAACCAACTCCAGATTTGCCACTGAAAGGGCGGAGTTACACGTGGAATAAGCTACTGCCCTTGAAAGAAGTCTTAAAGAGGATTGTATATCCTGAAACTCTTTCCCCTGAAGGCGCAGTGATAACGCCTTAGTAAGGTGATCTGCGTAAGATAAGGCATCTAAATTGGCTCTGTTAGACGCAATAGCTGTTTCCAACACCGCGGTTGGAATAGAAGCTGACGACGGTAATGATAGCTTTAAGTCTTCCGCCTCGTCGTCCATACGCAGAGGAACTCTCGGTATACCCTGTCCTGCCGTATCGAATTTATTCCTTGCATTAATGAAAGGCAGGTTGAGAGTATTAGCGGACAAGAAACCTGCTTTCCCCGTCCTGGAAGCAAGTTTAAATATAGCGTCGTTCAATAATTCAAATGTTCTTGCAACATTATTGGACTGCGACGGAAACTCGGGAGCGATGTCCCTGAACCGCTCAAAAAATTCAGAGTCCAATGACGCTATAATTCTCTTGTCCGGAAGCGCAGCAGTCTGGCCCGACGGAACAACTTGAGGGAGAAAGTGCCGGATGAAGTCCACGGCAGCTTTATGTTGTTCCGAAAGGGATAGCTCCAAGTCATCCGTATCCCTTTCACCATCCGGTCGGACCTCATGATGTTCCCGGTCGTCCGCCCCCGATGCTTCGGCGGAGCGTACCGACCCAGCGCCGTCGGATAATTCTCGATCCGACACCGTTTCTGTCGGTTGCTGGGATGCTGCGATAAGCTGTGCTATCTGCACAAGAATGTCCGGCGTCGAGACCTGCGGAGGCGCAGTCTTTCGCTGCTTCGCCGAGGGCAGCTCCGCATCAGATGGCTCCCGCATACTTTTCCTATGCGAACGTCCGGAGTCCATCGGTCTCGAATCCCTGGCTGCCGGATGGTGTGACCTGGTCGCCGAAGAATCCTTGATCGGCGAAGCTGGTAATATATCGGCGGTCACGCAGCCAAGGTGCGGTCGTGTGCGCTGACGAGAAGAGGAAGCCTTAACAGTCTCTGCGGACTGCTTATACAACGGAGCGTCCCGAGCAACGGACGTATGCTCCGCTAAAGACACATTTTGTACCACAACATCTGGTCCCAGATGTTGTTGTACGAGAGAGGGGCCTCTCTCGCTCGCGGCCCGGCTGGACCTGGACGAGCTAGGAACCGGACTCAAAGGCTTCCTCCGTTCTCGCTTACTATCCGCCGTCACTGGGTGTGCATCTATTATGTTTATAGTGCTCGCATCACCCAAAATTTCCTCTTGGACCGCATCGGACGAACCCGGCAGCCGAACCATTCGGTGAATGGACGCTACACCGGGCGAGCTAGCGGACGACATTTGTCTAATCTCCATGAGCACTTTTGCCGCTAGCTCTGAATTCATTTGTGACGACGGACGCACACTTGAAGAAGATAACATGGAAACATCACCCTGTTCTGGTTCCTCTGAAATAGAAACTGAGAGAGTAGAGTGACCTTGCGGAGAAAGAGCCGGAATCGCTCTTTCTCCAGAAACAACATATCGTGACACACGTTTCCAATGTTTCTCATCCCAATGTTCACATATAGGACAGGGATTAATGCGAGAACACTGACTACAATTAATACAATGATCATGAAAGTCAGAGGAAGATTTCTTCCTATTACAATTTGAACAATGTCCCTTCATTGTGAAAGAACAACAAGTCCTAGTTACTCGCAAAAACCCCTGACACAAAGATACATAATAACATGATCCATTAATAAATGAAAAAACAATTGCAAAACAAAATAATTTTGAAAAAATATTTTTTCAGCGAAGCCCAAGTTGCTGAAAAGTAACGTTGAGCCCCGATGGATCCGATGGCAAAGTGTGGTCAAAAATTTTAAATTTATATAAAATAATTAATGAGACACTTTCGGATAATATAAATGTATCTTATAGTGAGATAAACTACAGCAAAGGCAAACAGCCCCCCTCAAAAAAGGCTGTTGCCAATGAAAACAAACAGTGTAAAAACACCAGAAAACATGACTCCAGGCACTGAAAAAACTGGCCAGGAATCAGTCATCAATTACACTCTATCTGATGCAAAACAGAGACTCCCAGGGGAGAATCTGTAGAACATCAGATGGAAGATGCAGAACACAAACGTTATACACCCATGGGTGAAAACGTAACTATGGGGAAAATAACAGAAAACATTCTGTAACCAAGCAACTCTCCCAGGAAATTTTACAAATGAAATTTCTCAAAAATATGCCAAAAGCATGGGAGAATTGCAAGGGGGGACTTTAGAAGGCTAGGGGAGAGGAAACACTGAAAAAGCAGTGCAACAATTAGCAAGAATGACAACAAGAGGCCCATGCCTCGAAAATAGGCAACTTAACATAATTTCATCAAAAAATTTTAAGTACAGCCCTGATTATTTTTTGTCACTTCTTTTTCCTCTCCTCCTTCTATCCTCCTTAGAATCACATTTTCTCCAAGAATTACGTGTCTGGCATCCTTTAAACTGAGATTTACAAGCACAAAGATCAGTGAGATGTTGACTGATGAAGGGCCAAACAGAGAATGATATTTGGCGCCAATTTCGGGACGTCTGCGTCACTGCGCATGCGCAGTAGAGGCGTTGTATGGAGGTCCTTTAGGACATGATTTCTTTTTGTTTTGGATGCAAATTTTGGGGATTGGGGGGCAAAATTTGTGTTTGGCCCTGGTTTTGTTAGAGTTAGCACCAGCTAAATCTGGGTCATTGGTACAGTATAAAAATATAATATTTTTTCGGCTGCTGAATTTGCATATTACATGAAAGGATGCGCCGATTCATTGGGTAAAGGGTTAAACGATCTCTCACATTAGAATGACTAATAATGAAGGATAACCTAAGTAACATTTACCAGCGGAAGTCTTCGGAAGACAGCTATCAGGGTACACCCACAATTTCAGGAACCAAATTTCAAGAATTTTCAAGGACCTTTTAGGGTTCAATTCAAGGATCACATTGCACCAAATTCAAGAACGTTCGAAATTATGTTAGGGAACATGTACAGTACCAGCTGATCATAAGCTGTAGGATAACCATTAGAATATTTCTCTTCAAATTTAGACTTGTCACGATTAATCGAGAATCTGACTAATTTTCGGAGACACCCATAATCGACTACAATTTCATAGTCGACGATCTTGGGTTTTCATCACTCCTACTGATGAATTATTAGTTATAACTCTCATCCCCATCGTAAGACGTGTTAGAGGCTGTATAATATCAAATCGTAAGACGTGTTAGAGGCTGTATAATATCAAATCGTAAGACGTGTTAGAGGCTGTATAATATCAAATCGTAAGACGTGTTAGAGGCTGTATAATATCAAATCGTAAGACGTGTTAGAGGCTGTATAATATCAAATCGTAAGACGTGTTAGAGGCTGTATAATATCAAATCGTAAGACGTGTTAGAGGCTGTATAATATCAAATCGTAAGACGTGTTAGAGGCTGTATAACATCAAATCGTAAGACGTGTTAGAGGCTGTATAATATCAAATCGTAAGACGTGTTAGAGGCTGTATAATATCAAATCGTAAGACGTGTTAGAGGCTGTATAATATCAAATCGTAAGACGTGTTAGAGGCTGTATAATATCAAATCGTAAGACGTGTTAGAGGCTGTATAATATCAAATCATAAGACGTGTTAGAGGCTGTATAATATCAAATCGTAAGACGTGTTAGAGGCTGTATAATATCAAATCGTAAGACGTGTTAGAGGCTGTATAATATCAAATCGTAAGACGTGTTAGAGGCTGTATAATATCAAAACACATTGTAATTGATAAAGGAAAGAAGTATTACTCTCCTCCCCATCGTAAGACGTGTTAGAGGCTGTATAATATCGAATCGTAAGACGTGTTAGAGGCTGTATAATATCAAATCGTAAGACGTGTTAGAGGCTGTATAATATCAAATCGTAAGACGTGTTAGAGGCTGTATAATATCAAATCGTAAGACATGTTAGAGGCTGTATAATATCAAATCGTAAGACATGTTAGAGGCTGTATAATATCAAATCGTAAGACGTGTTAGAGGCTGTATAATATCAAATCGTAAGACATGTTAGAGGCTGTATAATATCAAATCGTAAGACGTGTTAGAGGCTGTATAATATCAAATCATAAGACGTGTTAGAGGCTGTATAATATCAAATTGTAAGACGTGTTAGAGGCTGTATAATATCAAATCGTAAGACGTGTTAGAGGCTATATAATATCAAATCGTAAGACGTGTTAGAGGCTGTATAATATCAAATCGTAAGACGTGTTAGAGGCTGTATAATATCAAAACACATTGTAATTGATAAGGGAAAGATACAATACATGACTCCAGGTCTGGCATTCTAGAAAGTATGGGAGTACAAATAATTGCCCTTTCCAGTTTGCTAAGTAGTGCAGTTGCCTTCTTTAATCTCAATGCAGCTATTATTAGACTCTTGCCACCTCAGGTCCAAACCTGAGCCAAGGCTCAGGTTTGGACCTAAGATGGTCAAGAGTCTGAATTTTCCACAGAGAGCAGAAGGCATGCATGCCTATAAAGAAAGTCTGGCCCGAGGAACTAACGACCACAAATTTTATTTTCTATATAGTAGTTTCTAGAGGTCCCAGAGTATGATTTATTTATTTATTAGGGTTTAACGACACTTTAACAGCCAAGGTCATATCATGTCAGTGACAGTTTTATGGGTGGAGGAAGCAATGACGAGCAGCTGTCAGCTACCAACACCGTATCTCCACACTGCAGCTTAGGTAGGGTTAAATTGGTTGAAGATAACAGCACCTCGATGTGCAGAACGCCTTAGTACACGGCATCAACATGCCCCATGTGGACAATCGGGGTTAAGTGCCTTGTCCAAGGACACAACACAGGAGTCTGAATCGATCACTCAGATGGTCACCCATCCAAGGACTAACCAGGCTCGATGTTTCTTAACTTCGGTGATCTGATGGGAACCGGTTACTGCAATGCTACCGCCCCCAAAGAGTATGATTAAAGTCAATTTTGATCTATTATTCTTTTTCAAAAGTCAATTATGAATTTCATAATCATACCAGCCCTACTCACATTTCATCCCTTCAATGGAACAAGTCACTATCTACAATGCTATAGGGCCAATTTGTTCTCTGTTGGTGCTATTAAACTTGTTCCTAGAAAGCTTTTAGAGTACTGACTAATGGTAAACTTGTTCCTAGAAAGCGTTTAAAGTACTGACTAATTGTAAACTTGTCCATAGAAAGCCTTTAGAGTACTGACTAATTGTAAACTTGTTCCTAGAAAGCCTTTAGAGTACTGACTAATTGTAAACTTGTTCCTAGAAAGCCTATAGAGTACTGACTAATTGTAAACTTGTTCCTAGAAAGCCTTTAGAGTACTGACTAATTGTAAACTTGTTCATAGAAAGCCTTTAGAGTACCGACTAATTGTAAACTTGTTCGTAGAAAGCCTTTAGAGTACTGACTAATTGTAAACTTGTTCGCAGAAAGCCTTTAAAGTACTGACTAATTTTAAACTTGTTCCTAGAAAGCCTTTAGAGTACTGGCTAATTGTAAACTTGTCCGTAGAAAGCCTTTAGAGTACTGACTAATTGTAAACTTGTCCGTAGAAAGCCTTTAGAGTACTGACTAATTGTAAACTTGTTCGCAGAAAGCCTTTAAAGTACTGACTAATTTTAAACTTGTTCCTAGAAAGCCTTTAGAGTACTGGCTAATTGTAAACTTGTCCGTAGAAAGCCTTTAGAGTACTGACTAATTGTAAACTTGTCCGTAGAAAGCCTTTAGAGTACTGACTAATTGTAAACTTGTCCATAGAAAGCCTTTAGAGTACTGACTAATTGTAAACTTGTTCGCAGAAAGCCTTTAAAGTACTGACTAATTGTAAACTTGTTCCTAGAAAGCCTTTAGAGTACTGGCTAATTGTAAACTTGTTCGTAGAATTCCTTTAGAGTACTGACTAATTGTAAACTTGTCCGTAGAAAGCCTTTAGAGTACTGACTAATTGTAAACTTGTTCCTAGAAAGCCTTTAGAGTACTGACTAATTGTAAACTTGTTCCTAGAAAGCCTATAGAGTACTGACTAATTGTAAACTTGTTCCTAGAAAGCCTTTAGAGTACTGGCTAATTGTAAACTTGTCCGTAGAAAGCCTTTAGAGTACTGACTAATTGTAAACTTGTTCGCAGAAAGCCTTTAAAGTACTGACTAATTGTAAACTTGTCCATAGAAAGCCTTTAGAGTACTGACTAATTGTAAACTTGTCCATAGAAAGCCTTTAGAGTACTGACTAATTGTAAACTTGTTCCTAGAAAGCCTTTAGAGTACCGACTAATTGTAAACTTGTCCATAGAAAGCCTTTAGAGTACTGACTAATTGTAAACTTGTCCATAGAAAGCCTTTAGAGTACTGACTAATTGTAAACTTGTTCGTAGAAAGCCTTTATAGTACTGACTAATTGTAAACTTGTTCCTAGAAAGCCTTTAGAGTACTGACTAATTGTAAACTTGTTCCTAGAAAGCCTTTAGAGTACTGGCTAATTGTAAACTTGTTCCAAGAAAGCCTTTAGAGTACTGGCTAATTGTAAACTTGTCCGTAGAAAGCCTTTAGAGTACTGAGTAATTGTAAACTTGTCCATAGAAAGCCTTTAGAGTACTGGCTAATTGTAAACTTGTCCGTAGAAAGCCTTTAGAGTATTGACTAATTGTAAACTTGTTCATAGAAAGCCTTTAGAGTACCGACTAATTGTAAACTTGTTCCTAGAAAGCCTTTAGAGTACTGACTAATTGTAAACTTGTTCCTAGAAAGCCTTTAGAGTACTGACTAATTGTAAACTTGTTCCTAGAAAGCCTTTAGAGTACTGACTAATTGTAAACTTGTTCCTAGAAAGCCTTTAGAGTACTGACTAATTGTAAACGTGTTCCTAGAAAGCCTTTAGAGTACTGAGTAATTGTAAACTTGTCCGTAGAAAGCCTTTAGAGTACTGACTAATTGTAAACTTGTCCGTAGAAAGCCTTTAGAGTACTGAGTAATTGTAAACTTGTCCATAGAAAGCCTTTAGAGTACTGGCTAATTGTAAACTTGTCCGTAGAAAGCCTTTAGAGTATTGACTAATTGTAAACTTGTTCATAGAAAGCCTTTAGAGTACCGACTAATTGTAAACTTGTTCCTAGAAAGCCTTTAGAGTACTGACTAATTGTAAACTTGTTCCTAGAAAGCCTTTAGAGTACTGACTAATTGTAAACGTGTTCCTAGAAAGCCTTTAGAGTACTGACTAATTGTAAACTTGTTCCTAGAAAGCCTTTAGAGTACTGACTAATTGTAAACGTGTTCCTAGAAAGCCTTTAGAGTACTGAGTAATTGTAAACTTGTCCGTAGAAAGCCTTTAGAGTACTGACTAATTGTAAACTTGTCCGTAGAAAGCCTTTAGAGTACTGACTAATTGTAAACTTGTCCGTAGAAAGCCTTTAGAGTACTGGCTAATTGTAAACTTGTTCCTAGAAAGCCTTTAGAGTACTGAGTAATTGTAAACTTGTCCATAGAAAGCCTTTAGAGTACTGGCTAATTGTAAACTTGTTCCTAGAAAGCCTTTAGAGTACTGGCTAATTGTAAACTTGTTCCTAGAAAGCCTTTAGAGTACCGACTAATTGTAAACTTGTTCATAGAAAGCCTTTAGAGTACTGACTAATTGTAAACTTGTTCGTAGAAAGCCTTTAGAGTACTGACTAATTGTAAACTTGTTCCTAGAAAGCCTTTAGAGTACTGACTAATTGTAAACTTGTTCCTAGAAAGCCTATAGAGTACTGACTAATTGTAAACTTGTTCATAGAAAGCCTTTAGAGTACTGACTAATTGTAAACTTGTTCCTAGAAAGCCTTTAGAGTACTGACTAATTGTAAACTTGTTCCTAGAAAGCCTTTAGAGTACTGACTAATTGTAAACTTGTTCATAGAAAGCCTTTAGAGTACTGGCTAATTGTAAACTTGTTCCTAGAAAGCCTTTAGAGTACTGGCTAATTGTAAACTTGTTCCTAGAAAGCCTTTAGAGTACTGACTAATTGTAAACTTGTTCCTAGAAAGCCTTTAGAGTACTGACTAATTGTAAACTTGTTCATAGAAAGCCTTTAGAGTACTGGCTAATTGTAAACTTGTTCATAGAAAGCCTTTAGAGTACTGACTAATTGTAAACTTGTTCATAGAAAGCCTTTAGAGTACTGGCTAGGTGTAAACTTGTTCCTAGAAAGCCTTTAGAGTACTGGCTAATTGTAAACTTGTCCATCGAAAGCCTTCAGAGTACTGGCTAATTGTAAACTTGTTCCAAGAAAGCCTTTAGAGTACCGACTAATTGTAAACTTGTTCGTAGAAAGCCTTTAGAGTACTGACTAATTGTAAACTTGTCTGTCGAAAGCCTTTAGAGTACTGGCTAATTGTAAACTTGTTCCTAGAAAGCCTTTAGAGTACTGACTAATTGTAAACTTGTTCCTAGAAAGCCTTTAGAGTACTGACTAATTGTAAACTTGTTCATAGAAAGCCTTTAGAGTACTGGCTAATTGTAAACTTGTCCGTAGAAAGCCTTTAGAGTACTGACTAATTGTAAACTTGTCTGTCGAAAGCCTTTAGAGTACTGACTAATTGTAAACTTGTTCATAGAAAGCCTTTAGAGTACTGGCTAATTGTAAACTTGTTCATAGAAAGCCTTTAGAGTACTGACTAATTGTAAACTTGTTCCAAGAAAGCCTTTAGAGTACTGACTAATTGTAAACTTGTTCATAGAAAGCCTTTAGAGTACTGACTAATTGTAAACTTGTTCCTAGAAAGCCTTTAGAGTACTGGCTAATTGTAAACTTGTTCCTAGAAAGCCTTTAGAGTACTGACTAATTGTAAACTTGTCCATAGAAAGCCTTTAGAGTACTGACTAATTGTAAACTTGTTCATAGAAAGCCTTTAGAGTACTGACTAATTGTAAACTTGTTCCTAGAAAGCCTTTAAAGTACTGACTAATTGTAAACTTGTTCCAAGAAAGCCTTTAGAGTACTGGCTAATTGTAAACTTGTTCCAAGAAAGCCTTTAGAGTACCGACTAATTGTAAACTTGTTCGTAGAAAGCCTTTAGAGTACTGACTAATTGTAAACTTGTCTGTCGAAAGCCTTTAGAGTACTGGCTAATTGTAAACTTGTTCCTAGAAAGCCTTTAGAGTACTGACTAATTGTAAACTTGTTCCTAGAAAGCCTTTAGAGTACTGACTAATTGTAAACTTGTTCCTAGAAAGCCTTTAGAGTACTGACTAATTGTAAACTTGTTCATAGAAAGCCTTTAGAGTACTGACTAATTGTAAACTTGTTCATAGAAAGCCTTCAGAGTACTGACTAATTGTAAACTTGTTCCTAGAAAGCCTTTAGAGTACCGACTAATTGTAAACTTGTTCCTAGAAAGCCTTTAGAGTACTGACTAATTGTAAACTTGTCCGTAGAAAGCCTTTAGAGTACTGACTAATTGTAAACTTGTTCCTAGAAAGCCTTTAGAGTACTGACTAATTGTAAACTTGTTCCTAGAAAGCCTATAGAGTACTGACTAATTGTAAACTTGTTCCTAGAAAGCCTTTAGAGTACTGACTAATTGTAAACTTGTTCATAGAAAGCCTTTAGAGTACCGACTAATTGTAAACTTGTTCGTAGAAAGCCTTTAGAGTACTGACTAATTGTAAACTTGTTCGCAGAAAGCCTTTAAAGTACTGACTAATTTTAAACTTGTTCCTAGAAAGCCTTTAGAGTACTGGCTAATTGTAAACTTGTCCGTAGAAAGCCTTTAGAGTACTGACTAATTGTAAACTTGTCCGTAGAAAGCCTTTAGAGTACTGACTAATTGTAAACTTGTTCGGAGAAAGCCTTTAAAGTACTGACTAATTTTAAACTTGTTCCTAGAAAGCCTTTAGAGTACTGGCTAATTGTAAACTTGTCCGTAGAAAGCCTTTAGAGTACTGACTAATTGTAAACTTGTCCGTAGAAAGCCTTTAGAGTACTGACTAATTGTAAACTTGTCCATAGAAAGCCTTTAGAGTACTGACTAATTGTAAACTTGTTCGCAGAAAGCCTTTAAAGTACTGACTAATTGTAAACTTGTTCCTAGAAAGCCTTTAGAGTACTGGCTAATTGTAAACTTGTTCGTAGAATTCCTTTAGAGTACTGACTAATTGTAAACTTGTCCGTAGAAAGCCTTTAGAGTACTGACTAATTGTAAACTTGTTCCTAGAAAGCCTTTAGAGTACTGACTAATTGTAAACTTGTTCCTAGAAAGCCTATAGAGTACTGACTAATTGTAAACTTGTTCCTAGAAAGCCTTTAGAGTACTGGCTAATTGTAAACTTGTCCGTAGAAAGCCTTTAGAGTACTGACTAATTGTAAACTTGTTCGCAGAAAGCCTTTAAAGTACTGACTAATTGTAAACTTGTCCATAGAAAGCCTTTAGAGTACTGACTAATTGTAAACTTGTCCATAGAAAGCCTTTAGAGTACTGACTAATTGTAAACTTGTTCCTAGAAAGCCTTTAGAGTACCGACTAATTGTAAACTTGTCCATAGAAAGCCTTTAGAGTACTGACTAATTGTAAACTTGTCCATAGAAAGCCTTTAGAGTACTGACTAATTGTAAACTTGTTCGTAGAAAGCCTTTATAGTACTGACTAATTGTAAACTTGTTCCTAGAAAGCCTTTAGAGTACTGACTAATTGTAAACTTGTTCCTAGAAAGCCTTTAGAGTACTGGCTAATTGTAAACTTGTTCCAAGAAAGCCTTTAGAGTACTGGCTAATTGTAAACTTGTCCGTAGAAAGCCTTTAGAGTACTGAGTAATTGTAAACTTGTCCATAGAAAGCCTTTAGAGTACTGGCTAATTGTAAACTTGTCCGTAGAAAGCCTTTAGAGTATTGACTAATTGTAAACTTGTTCATAGAAAGCCTTTAGAGTACCGACTAATTGTAAACTTGTTCCTAGAAAGCCTTTAGAGTACTGACTAATTGTAAACTTGTTCCTAGAAAGCCTTTAGAGTACCGACTAATTGTAAACTTGTTCCTAGAAAGCCTTTAGAGTACTGACTAATTGTAAACGTGTTCCTAGAAAGCCTTTAGAGTACTGAGTAATTGTAAACTTGTCCGTAGAAAGCCTTTAGAGTACTGACTAATTGTAAACTTGTCCGTAGAAAGCCTTTAGAGTACTGACTAATTGTAAACTTGTCCGTAGAAAGCCTTTAGAGTACTGGCTAATTGTAAACTTGTTCCTAGAAAGCCTTTAGAGTACTGAGTAATTGTAAACTTGTCCATAGAAAGCCTTTAGAGTACTGGCTAATTGTAAACTTGTTCCTAGAAAGCCTTTAGAGTACTGGCTAATTGTAAACTTGTTCCTAGAAAGCCTTTAGAGTACCGACTAATTGTAAACTTGTTCATAGAAAGCCTTTAGAGTACTGGCTAATTGTAAACTTGTTCATAGAAAGCCTTTAGAGTACTGACTAATTGTAAACTTGTTCATAGAAAGCCTTTAGAGTACTGGCTAATTGTAAACTTGTTCCTAGAAAGCCTTTAGAGTACTGGCTAATTGTAAACTTGTTCCTAGAAAGCCTTTAGAGTACTGACTAATTGTAAACTTGTTCCTAGAAAGCCTTTAGAGTACTGACTAATTGTAAACTTGTTCATAGAAAGCCTTTAGAGTACTGGCTAATTGTAAACTTGTTCATAGAAAGCCTTTAGAGTACTGACTAATTGTAAACTTGTTCATAGAAAGCCTTTAGAGTACTGGCTAGGTGTAAACTTGTTCCTAGAAAGCCTTTAGAGTACTGGCTAATTGTAAACTTGTCCATCGAAAGCCTTCAGAGTACTGGCTAATTGTAAACTTGTTCCAAGAAAGCCTTTAGAGTACCGACTAATTGTAAACTTGTTCGTAGAAAGCCTTTAGAGTACTGACTAATTGTAAACTTGTCTGTCGAAAGCCTTTAGAGTACTGGCTAATTGTAAACTTGTTCCTAGAAAGCCTTTAGAGTACTGACTAATTGTAAACTTGTTCCTAGAAAGCCTTTAGAGTACTGACTAACTGTAAACTTGTTCATAGAAAGCCTTTAGAGTACTGGCTAATTGTAAACTTGTCCGTAGAAAGCCTTTAGAGTACTGACTAATTGTAAACTTGTCTGTCGAAAGCCTTTAGAGTACTGACTAATTGTAAACTTGTTCATAGAAAGCCTTTAGAGTACTGGCTAATTGTAAACTTGTTCATAGAAAGCCTTTAGAGTACTGACTAATTGTAAACTTGTTCCAAGAAAGCCTTTAGAGTACCGACTAATTGTAAACTTGTTCCTAGAAAGCCTTTAGAGTACTGGCTAATTGTAAACTTGTCCATCGAAAGCCTTCAGAGTACTGGCTAATTGTAAACTTGTTCCAAGAAAGCCTTTAGAGTACCGACTAATTGTAAACTTGTCCGTAGAAAGCCTTTAGAGTACTGACTAATTGTAAACTTGTCTGTCGAAAGCCTTTAGAGTACTGACTAATTGTAAACTTGTTCATAGAAAGCCTTTAGAGTACTGACTAATTGTAAACTTGTCCATAGAAAGCCTTTAGAGTACTGACTAATTGTAAACTTGTTCCTAGAAAGCCTTTAGAGTACTGACTAATTGTAAACTTGTCCATAGAAAGCCTTTAGAGTACTGACTAATTGTAAACTTGTTCATAGAAAGCCTTTAGAGTACCGACTAATTGTAAACTTGTTCCAAGAAAGCCTTTAGAGTACCGACTAATTGTAAACTTGTTCATAGAAAGCCTTTAGAGTACTGACTAATTGTAAACTTGTTCCTAGAAAGCCTTTAGAGTACTGGCTAATTGTAAACTTGTTCCTAGAAAGCCTTTAGAGTACTGACTAATTGTAAACTTGTCCATAGAAAGCCTTTAGAGTACTGGCTAATTGTAAACTTGTTCCTAGAAAGCCTTTAGAGTACTGACTAATTGTAAACTTGTTCATAGAAAGCCTTTAGAGTACTGACTAATTGTAAACTTGTTCCTAGAAAGCCTTTAGAGTACTGGCTAATTGTAAACTTGTTCCTAGAAAGCCTTTAGAGTACTGACTAATTGTAAACTTGTCCATAGAAAGCCTTTAGAGTACTGACTAATTGTAAACTTGTTCATAGAAAGCCTTTAGAGTACTGACTAATTGTAAACTTGTTCCTAGAAAGCCTTTAAAGTACTGACTAATTGTAAACTTGTTCCAAGAAAGCCTTTAGAGTACTGGCTAATTGTAAACTTGTTCCAAGAAAGCCTTTAGAGTACCGACTAATTGTAAACTTGTTCGTAGAAAGCCTTTAGAGTACTGACTAATTGTAAACTTGTCTGTCGAAAGCCTTTAGAGTACTGGCTAATTGTAAACTTGTTCCTAGAAAGCCTTTAGAGTACTGACTAATTGTAAACTTGTTCCTAGAAAGCCTTTAGAGTACTGACTAATTGTAAACTTGTTCCTAGAAAGCCTTTAGAGTACTGACTAATTGTAAACTTGTTCATAGAAAGCCTTTAGAGTACTGACTAATTGTAAACTTGTTCATAGAAAGCCTTCAGAGTACTGACTAATTGTAAACTTGTTCCTAGAAAGCCTTTAGAGTACCGACTAATTGTAAACTTGTTCCTAGAAAGCCTTTAGAGTACTGACTAATTGTAAACTTGTCCGTAGAAAGCCTTTAGAGTACTGACTAATTGTAAACTTGTTCATAGAAAGCCTTTAGAGTACTGGCTAATTGTAAACTTGTCCGTAGAAAGCCTTTAGAGTACTGACTAATTGTAAACTTGTCTGTCGAAAGCCTTTAGAGTACTGGCTAATTGTAAACTTGTTCATAGAAAGCCTTTAGAGTACTGGCTAATTGTAAACTTGTCCGTAGAAAGCCTTTAGAGTACTGACTAATTGTAAACTTGTCTGTCGAAAGCCTTTAGAGTACTGGCTAATTGTAAACTTGTTCATAGAAAGCCTTTAGAGTACTGGCTAATTGTAAACTTGTCCGTAGAAAGCCTTTAGAGTACTGACTAATTGTAAACTTGTTCATAGAAAGCCTTTAGAGTACTGACTAATTGTAAACTTGTTCATAGAAAGCCTTTAGAGTACTGACTAATTGTAAACTTGTTCATAGAAAGCCTTTAGAGTACTGGCTAATTGTAAACTTGTTCATAGAAAGCCTTTAGAGTACTGGCTAATTGTAAACTTGTCCGTAGAAAGCCTTTAGAGTACTGACTAATTGTAAACTTGTCTGTCGAAAGCCTTTAGAGTACTGACTAATTGTAAACTTGTTCATAGAAAGCCTTTAGAGTACTGACTAATTGTAAACTTGTTCCTAGAAAGCCTTTAGAGTACTGACTAATTGTAAACTTGTTCCTAGAAAGCCTTTAGAGTACTGACTAATTGTAAACTTGTTCATAGAAAGCCTTTAGAGTACTGGCTAATTGTAAACTTGTCCGTAGAAAGCCTTTAGAGTACTGACTAATTGTAAACTTGTCTGTCGAAAGCCTTTAGAGTACTGGCTAATTGTAAACTTGTTCATAGAAAGCCTTTAGAGTACTGGCTAATTGTAAACTTGTCCGTAGAAAGCCTTTAGAGTACTGACTAATTGTAAACTTGTCTGTCGAAAGCCTTTAGAGTACTGACTAATTGTAAACTTGTTCATAGAAAGCCTTTAGAGTACTGACTAATTGTAAACTTGTTCGCAGAAAGCCTTTAAAGTACTGACTAATTGTAAACTTGTTCCTAGAAAGCCTTTAGAGTACTGGCTAATTGTAAACTTGTTCCTAGAAAGCCTTTAGAGTACTGACTAATTGTAAACTTGTCCATAGAAAGCCTTTAGAGTACTGACTAATTGTAAACTTGTTCCTAGAAAGCCTTTAAAGTACTGACTAATTGTAAACTTGTTCCAAGAAAGCCTTTAGAGTACTGGCTAATTGTAAACTTGTTCCAAGAAAGCCTTTAGAGTACTGACTAATTGTAAACTTGTTCATAGAAAGCCTTTAGAGTACTGACTAATTGTAAACTTGTTCCTAGAAAGCCTTTAGAGTACTGACTAATTGTAAACTTGTTCATAGAAAGCCTTTAGAGTACTGACTAATTGTAAACTTGTTCCTAGAAAGCCTTTAAAGTACTGACTAATTGTAAACTTGTTCCAAGAAAGCCTTTAGAGTACTGGCTAATTGTAAACTTGTTCCAAGAAAGCCTTTAGAGTACCGACTAATTGTAAACTTGTTCGTAGAAAGCCTTTAGAGTACTGACTAATTGTAAACTTGTCTGTCGAAAGCCTTTAGAGTACTGGCTAATTGTAAACTTGTTCCTAGAAAGCCTTTAGAGTACTGACTAATTGTAAACTTGTTCGCAGAAAGCCTTTAAAGTACTGACTAATTGTAAACTTGTTCCTAGAAAGCCTTTAGAGTACTGGCTAATTGTAAACTTGTTCATAGAAAGCCTTTAGAGTACTGACTAATTGTAAACTTGTTCCAAGAAAGCCTTTAGAGTACTGGCTAATTGTAAACTTGTTCCAAGAAAGCCTTTAGAGTACTGACTAATTGTAAACTTGTTCGCAGAAAGCCTTTAAAGTACTGACTAATTGTAAACTTGTCCGTAGAAAGCCTTTAGAGTACTGGCTAATTGTAAACTTGTTCATAGAAAGCCTTTAGAGTACTGACTAATTGTAAACTTGTCTGTCGAAAGCCTTTAGAGTACTGGCTAATTGTAAACTTGTTCATAGAAAGCCTTTAGAGTACTGGCTAATTGTAAACTTGTCCGTAGAAAGCCTTTAGAGTACTGACTAATTGTAAACTTGTTCCTAGAAAGCCTTTAGAGTACTGGCTAATTGTAAACTTGTCCGTAGAAAGCCTTTAGAGTACTGACTAATTGTAAACTTGTTCCTAGAAAGCCTTTAGAGTACTGACTAATTGTAAACTTGTTCATAGAAAGCCTTTAGAGTACTGGCTAATTGTAAACTTGTCCGTAGAAAGCCTTTAGAGTACTGACTAATTGTAAACTTGTCTGTCGAAAGCCTTTAGAGTACTGGCTAATTGTAAACTTGTTCATAGAAAGCCTTTAGAGTACTGGCTAATTGTAAACTTGTCTGTCGAAAGCCTTTAGAGTACTGACTAATTGTAAACTTGTTCCTAGAAAGCCTTTAGAGTACTGACTAATTGTAAACTTGTTCATAGAAAGCCTTTAGAGTACTGGCTAATTGTAAACTTGTCCGTAGAAAGCCTTTAGAGTACTGACTAATTGTAAACTTGTCTGTCGAAAGCCTTTAGAGTACTGGCTAATTGTAAACTTGTTCATAGAAAGCCTTTAGAGTACTGACTAATTGTAAACTTGTCCGTAGAAAGCCTTTAGAGTACTGACTAATTGTAAACTTGTCTGTCGAAAGCCTTTAGAGTACTGGCTAATTGTAAACTTGTTCATAGAAAGCCTTTAGAGTACTGGCTAATTGTAAACTTGTCCGTAGAAAGCCTTTAGAGTACTGACTAATTGTAAACTTGTCTGTCGAAAGCCTTTAGAGTACTGGCTAATTGTAAACTTGTTCATAGAAAGCCTTTAGAGTACTGGCTAATTGTAAACTTGTCCGTAGAAAGCCTTTAGAGTACTGACTAATTGTAAACTTGTTCATAGAAAGCCTTTAGAGTACTGACTAATTGTAAACTTGTTCATAGAAAGCCTTTAGAGTACTGACTAATTGTAAACTTGTTCATAGAAAGCCTTTAGAGTACTGTCTAATTGTAAACTTGTTCATAGAAAGCCTTTAGAGTACTGGCTAATTGTAAACTTGTCCGTAGAAAGCCTTTAGAGTACTGACTAATTGTAAACTTGTCTGTCGAAAGCCTTTAGAGTACTGACTAATTGTAAACTTGTTCATAGAAAGCCTTTAGAGTACTGACTAATTGTAAACTTGTTCCTAGAAAGCCTTTAGAGTACTGACTAATTGTAAACTTGTTCCTAGAAAGCCTTTAGAGTACTGACTAATTGTAAACTTGTTCATAGAAAGCCTTTAGAGTACTGGCTAATTGTAAACTTGTCCGTAGAAAGCCTTTAGAGTACTGACTAATTGTAAACTTGTCTGTCGAAAGCCTTTAGAGTACTGGCTAATTGTAAACTTGTTCATAGAAAGCCTTTAGAGTACTGGCTAATTGTAAACTTGTCCGTAGAAAGCCTTTAGAGTACTGACTAATTGTAAACTTGTCTGTCGAAAGCCTTTAGAGTACTGACTAATTGTAAACTTGTTCATAGAAAGCCTTTAGAGTACTGACTAATTGTAAACTTGTTCGCAGAAAGCCTTTAAAGTACTGACTAATTGTAAACTTGTTCCTAGAAAGCCTTTAGAGTACTGGCTAATTGTAAACTTGTTCCTAGAAAGCCTTTAGAGTACTGACTAATTGTAAACTTGTCCATAGAAAGCCTTTAGAGTACTGACTAATTGTAAACTTGTTCCTAGAAAGCCTTTAAAGTACTGACTAATTGTAAACTTGTTCCAAGAAAGCCTTTAGAGTACTGGCTAATTGTAAACTTGTTCCAAGAAAGCCTTTAGAGTACTGACTAATTGTAAACTTGTTCATAGAAAGCCTTTAGAGTACTGACTAATTGTAAACTTGTTCCTAGAAAGCCTTTAGAGTACTGACTAATTGTAAACTTGTTCATAGAAAGCCTTTAGAGTACTGACTAATTGTAAACTTGTTCCTAGAAAGCCTTTAAAGTACTGACTAATTGTAAACTTGTTCCAAGAAAGCCTTTAGAGTACTGGCTAATTGTAAACTTGTTCCAAGAAAGCCTTTAGAGTACCGACTAATTGTAAACTTGTTCGTAGAAAGCCTTTAGAGTACTGACTAATTGTAAACTTGTCTGTCGAAAGCCTTTAGAGTACTGGCTAATTGTAAACTTGTTCCTAGAAAGCCTTTAGAGTACTGACTAATTGTAAACTTGTTCGCAGAAAGCCTTTAAAGTACTGACTAATTGTAAACTTGTTCCTAGAAAGCCTTTAGAGTACTGGCTAATTGTAAACTTGTTCATAGAAAGCCTTTAGAGTACTGACTAATTGTAAACTTGTTCCAAGAAAGCCTTTAGAGTACTGGCTAATTGTAAACTTGTTCCAAGAAAGCCTTTAGAGTACTGACTAATTGTAAACTTGTTCGCAGAAAGCCTTTAAAGTACTGACTAATTGTAAACTTGTCCGTAGAAAGCCTTTAGAGTACTGGCTAATTGTAAACTTGTTCATAGAAAGCCTTTAGAGTACTGACTAATTGTAAACTTGTCTGTCGAAAGCCTTTAGAGTACTGGCTAATTGTAAACTTGTTCATAGAAAGCCTTTAGAGTACTGGCTAATTGTAAACTTGTCCGTAGAAAGCCTTTAGAGTACTGACTAATTGTAAACTTGTTCCTAGAAAGCCTTTAGAGTACTGGCTAATTGTAAACTTGTCCGTAGAAAGCCTTTAGAGTACTGACTAATTGTAAACTTGTCTGTCGAAAGCCTTTAGAGTACTGACTAATTGTAAACTTGTTCATAGAAAGCCTTTAGAGTACTGACTAATTGTAAACTTGTTCGCAGAAAGCCTTTAAAGTACTGACTAATTGTAAACTTGTTCCTAGAAAGCCTTTAGAGTACTGGCTAATTGTAAACTTGTTCCTAGAAAGCCTTTAGAGTACTGACTAATTGTAAACTTGTCCATAGAAAGCCTTTAGAGTACTGACTAATTGTAAACTTGTTCCTAGAAAGCCTTTAAAGTACTGACTAATTGTAAACTTGTTCCAAGAAAGCCTTTAGAGTACTGGCTAATTGTAAACTTGTTCCAAGAAAGCCTTTAGAGTACTGACTAATTGTAAACTTGTTCATAGAAAGCCTTTAGAGTACTGACTAATTGTAAACTTGTTCCTAGAAAGCCTTTAGAGTACTGACTAATTGTAAACTTGTTCATAGAAAGCCTTTAGAGTACTGACTAATTGTAAACTTGTTCCTAGAAAGCCTTTAAAGTACTGACTAATTGTAAACTTGTTCCAAGAAAGCCTTTAGAGTACTGGCTAATTGTAAACTTGTTCCAAGAAAGCCTTTAGAGTACCGACTAATTGTAAACTTGTTCGTAGAAAGCCTTTAGAGTACTGACTAATTGTAAACTTGTCTGTCGAAAGCCTTTAGAGTACTGGCTAATTGTAAACTTGTTCCTAGAAAGCCTTTAGAGTACTGACTAATTGTAAACTTGTTCGCAGAAAGCCTTTAAAGTACTGACTAATTGTAAACTTGTTCCTAGAAAGCCTTTAGAGTACTGGCTAATTGTAAACTTGTTCATAGAAAGCCTTTAGAGTACTGACTAATTGTAAACTTGTTCCAAGAAAGCCTTTAGAGTACTGGCTAATTGTAAACTTGTTCCAAGAAAGCCTTTAGAGTACTGACTAATTGTAAACTTGTTCGCAGAAAGCCTTTAAAGTACTGACTAATTGTAAACTTGTCCGTAGAAAGCCTTTAGAGTACTGGCTAATTGTAAACTTGTTCATAGAAAGCCTTTAGAGTACTGACTAATTGTAAACTTGTCTGTCGAAAGCCTTTAGAGTACTGGCTAATTGTAAACTTGTTCATAGAAAGCCTTTAGAGTACTGGCTAATTGTAAACTTGTCCGTAGAAAGCCTTTAGAGTACTGACTAATTGTAAACTTGTTCCTAGAAAGCCTTTAGAGTACTGGCTAATTGTAAACTTGTCCGTAGAAAGCCTTTAGAGTACTGACTAATTGTAAACTTGTTCCTAGAAAGCCTTTAGAGTACTGACTAATTGTAAACTTGTTCATAGAAAGCCTTTAGAGTACTGGCTAATTGTAAACTTGTCCGTAGAAAGCCTTTAGAGTACTGACTAATTGTAAACTTGTCTGTCGAAAGCCTTTAGAGTACTGGCTAATTGTAAACTTGTTCATAGAAAGCCTTTAGAGTACTGGCTAATTGTAAACTTGTCTGTCGAAAGCCTTTAGAGTACTGACTAATTGTAAACTTGTTCCTAGAAAGCCTTTAGAGTACTGACTAATTGTAAACTTGTTCATAGAAAGCCTTTAGAGTACTGGCTAATTGTAAACTTGTCCGTAGAAAGCCTTTAGAGTACTGACTAATTGTAAACTTGTCTGTCGAAAGCCTTTAGAGTACTGGCTAATTGTAAACTTGTTCATAGAAAGCCTTTAGAGTACTGACTAATTGTAAACTTGTCCGTAGAAAGCCTTTAGAGTACTGACTAATTGTAAACTTGTCTGTCGAAAGCCTTTAGAGTACTGACTAATTGTAAACTTGTTCCTAGAAAGCCTTTAGAGTACTGACTAATTGTAAACTTGTCTGTCGAAAGCCTTTAGAGTACTGGCTAATTGTAAACTTGTTCATAGAAAGCCTTTAGAGTACTGGCTAATTGTAAACTTGTCCGTAGAAAGCCTTTAGAGTACTGACTAATTGTAAACTTGTCTGTCGAAAGCCTTTAGAGTACTGGCTAATTGTAAACTTGTTCATAGAAAGCCTTTAGAGTACTGGCTAATTGTAAACTTGTCCGTAGAAAGCCTTTAGAGTACTGACTAATTGTAAACTTGTTCATAGAAAGCCTTTAGAGTACTGACTAATTGTAAACTTGTTCATAGAAAGCCTTTAGAGTACTGACTAATTGTAAACTTGTTCATAGAAAGCCTTTAGAGTACTGTCTAATTGTAAACTTGTTCATAGAAAGCCTTTAGAGTACTGGCTAATTGTAAACTTGTCCGTAGAAAGCCTTTAGAGTACTGACTAATTGTAAACTTGTCTGTCGAAAGCCTTTAGAGTACTGACTAATTGTAAACTTGTTCATAGAAAGCCTTTAGAGTACTGACTAATTGTAAACTTGTTCCTAGAAAGCCTTTAGAGTACTGACTAATTGTAAACTTGTTCCTAGAAAGCCTTTAGAGTACTGACTAATTGTAAACTTGTTCATAGAAAGCCTTTAGAGTACTGGCTAATTGTAAACTTGTCCGTAGAAAGCCTTTAGAGTACTGACTAATTGTAAACTTGTCTGTCGAAAGCCTTTAGAGTACTGGCTAATTGTAAACTTGTTCATAGAAAGCCTTTAGAGTACTGGCTAATTGTAAACTTGTCCGTAGAAAGCCTTTAGAGTACTGACTAATTGTAAACTTGTCTGTCGAAAGCCTTTAGAGTACTGACTAATTGTAAACTTGTTCATAGAAAGCCTTTAGAGTACTGACTAATTGTAAACTTGTTCGCAGAAAGCCTTTAAAGTACTGACTAATTGTAAACTTGTTCCTAGAAAGCCTTTAGAGTACTGGCTAATTGTAAACTTGTTCCTAGAAAGCCTTTAGAGTACTGACTAATTGTAAACTTGTCCATAGAAAGCCTTTAGAGTACTGACTAATTGTAAACTTGTTCCTAGAAAGCCTTTAAAGTACTGACTAATTGTAAACTTGTTCCAAGAAAGCCTTTAGAGTACTGGCTAATTGTAAACTTGTTCCAAGAAAGCCTTTAGAGTACTGACTAATTGTAAACTTGTTCATAGAAAGCCTTTAGAGTACTGACTAATTGTAAACTTGTTCCTAGAAAGCCTTTAGAGTACTGACTAATTGTAAACTTGTTCATAGAAAGCCTTTAGAGTACTGACTAATTGTAAACTTGTTCCTAGAAAGCCTTTAAAGTACTGACTAATTGTAAACTTGTTCCAAGAAAGCCTTTAGAGTACTGGCTAATTGTAAACTTGTTCCAAGAAAGCCTTTAGAGTACCGACTAATTGTAAACTTGTTCGTAGAAAGCCTTTAGAGTACTGACTAATTGTAAACTTGTCTGTCGAAAGCCTTTAGAGTACTGGCTAATTGTAAACTTGTTCCTAGAAAGCCTTTAGAGTACTGACTAATTGTAAACTTGTTCGCAGAAAGCCTTTAAAGTACTGACTAATTGTAAACTTGTTCCTAGAAAGCCTTTAGAGTACTGGCTAATTGTAAACTTGTTCATAGAAAGCCTTTAGAGTACTGACTAATTGTAAACTTGTTCCAAGAAAGCCTTTAGAGTACTGGCTAATTGTAAACTTGTTCCAAGAAAGCCTTTAGAGTACTGACTAATTGTAAACTTGTTCGCAGAAAGCCTTTAAAGTACTGACTAATTGTAAACTTGTCCGTAGAAAGCCTTTAGAGTACTGGCTAATTGTAAACTTGTTCATAGAAAGCCTTTAGAGTACTGACTAATTGTAAACTTGTCTGTCGAAAGCCTTTAGAGTACTGGCTAATTGTAAACTTGTTCATAGAAAGCCTTTAGAGTACTGGCTAATTGTAAACTTGTCCGTAGAAAGCCTTTAGAGTACTGACTAATTGTAAACTTGTTCCTAGAAAGCCTTTAGAGTACTGGCTAATTGTAAACTTGTCCGTAGAAAGCCTTTAGAGTACTGACTAATTGTAAACTTGTTCCTAGAAAGCCTTTAGAGTACTGACTAATTGTAAACTTGTTCATAGAAAGCCTTTAGAGTACTGGCTAATTGTAAACTTGTCCGTAGAAAGCCTTTAGAGTACTGACTAATTGTAAACTTGTCTGTCGAAAGCCTTTAGAGTACTGGCTAATTGTAAACTTGTTCATAGAAAGCCTTTAGAGTACTGGCTAATTGTAAACTTGTCTGTCGAAAGCCTTTAGAGTACTGACTAATTGTAAACTTGTTCCTAGAAAGCCTTTAGAGTACTGACTAATTGTAAACTTGTTCATAGAAAGCCTTTAGAGTACTGGCTAATTGTAAACTTGTCCGTAGAAAGCCTTTAGAGTACTGACTAATTGTAAACTTGTCTGTCGAAAGCCTTTAGAGTACTGGCTAATTGTAAACTTGTTCATAGAAAGCCTTTAGAGTACTGACTAATTGTAAACTTGTCCGTAGAAAGCCTTTAGAGTACTGACTAATTGTAAACTTGTCTGTCGAAAGCCTTTAGAGTACTGACTAATTGTAAACTTGTTCCTAGAAAGCCTTTAGAGTACTGACTAATTGTAAACTTGTCTGTCGAAAGCCTTTAGAGTACTGACTAATTGTAAACTTGTTCATAGAAAGCCTTTAGACTACTGACTAATTGTAAACTTGTTCATAGAAAGCCTTTAGAGTACTGACTAATTGTAAACTTGTCTGTCGAAAGCCTTTAGAGTACTGACTAATTGTAAACTTGTTCATAGAAAGCCTTTAGAGTACCGACTAATTGTAAACTTGTTCCTAGAAAGCCTTTAGAGTACTGACTAATTGTAAACTTGTTCCTAGAAAGCCTTTAGAGTACTGGCTAATTGTAAACTTGTCCGTAGAAAGCCTTTAGAGTACTGACTAATTGTAAACTTGTTCCTAGAAAGCCTTTAGAGTACTGACTAACTGTAAACTTGTTCATAAAAAGCCTTTTACTGACTAAACTCTCAACACAAGTGATAGATTCTTGTCCTTCGTACTCCACCCTCATTGTATTCTATGTTAGTACTCACCATATGTTTATGTTTTGTATCCTCTACCTACAAGAGATAACAATGAAAATAATTAAACACACATCAAATAATCATATCATTGAAACACTGAAATATACATTGTCAAGTTTGTAAATAGATTATCCATTTACCTATTTATTTATTTATTTATTTATTCATTTATTTATTTATTTATTTATTTATTCATTTACTAATTTATTTATTTATTGGGGTTTAAGGTCACATATTTCTGCACAATAGCTAATCATGACCATGACAGTTTTACGGGTGGAGGAAGCCGGAGTATCCGGAGAGAACCACCGAGCAACGGCGAGCAACTGTCAGCTCCCCAACATACCAACTCCACACAAGCAGGGTTAGCATTGGTTGAAGACAAGTGCACCATCGACGTGCAGTACATCTTAGTACCCAGCGCTACCGTGCTCCCACATGGGCAATGGGGGTGAAGTGTCTTGCCCAAGGACACAACGCGGTTGCCACAGGTGGCGTTCGAACCGAGGACCTCTCGGCTTGCAGCCTGCGCCTCTACCTACTGAGCCACCATGCCCCCATCCGTTTACCTAACATACGGCCAAAAACAGCCAGAAAATTAACCAGAATAAGCCTACTACAGCCTAAAATATCTGGGAAGTTTCTCAATACAATGAATGTGTCAATGACAATGTAGCTCAACTTGTCAACACATGTACATGTATAGTATGTGACACAGCAATGACAAACATCTAGGTAATGACCTGATAACAAATGTACATATAAAGTATTGTAACGGTCTGTACAAATCTTTGGAGTCCCAGAGTGGGTCTGACTGAACCCCAAAATATTTGTTCTCATAGCACAGTGATAACAAAGGCACCCCAAAACACACTCATTCCTGTCCCAAGGTGAAAACAAAGGTACACAAAAAGTTTCGTGAAGATCAGTTCATAAATACGAGCTGTATAGAAGTTGTGACAAAAAATGATTGGACCTAATTTCGGTACAAAATGGCGACTGGCAGCCATCTTGAACTTTGGACCGCACTCAGAAACACTCGTTCTCGTCCCAAGGTGATAACAAAGGTACCCAAGAAGTTTCGTGAAGATCGGTTGATAAATACAGCCTCTAGCCCGAGCCGTATTGACATGTGCACTTACAGTGTATAAGTAGCACTAAATAAATCAAAATTCATCCAATTTGCATAATTTCTGCATGAGAAAAAAACCTGTACTATATGTGATGTATTCCATTTTACTAAACATTCATACAAAAATTTATTCAAATCAGAACTTTCATACAGAGTTCTGTACAAAAGACTGATTGCACTAATTTTGGTACACAAGGGTTGCTGGTGGCCATCTTGAATTTTGGACCACACCCAAAAACACTTGTTCTCATCCCACGGTGATAACAAAGGTAGCCAAGAAGTTTCGTAAAGATCAGTTCATAAATACAGCCTCTAGCCTGAGCCGTATAGAAGTTGTGTACAAAAAAACTGATTAGACCTAATTTCGGTATGAAATGGCCACTGACAGCCATCTTGAATTTTGGACCGCACTCAGAAACACTTGTTCTCATCCCACGGTGATAACAGAGGTACCCAAGAAGTTTTGTGAAGATCAGTTGATAAATACAGCCTCTAGCCCGAGCCGTATTGACATGTGCACTTACTGTGTGTAAGTAGCACTGAAAAAATCAAAGTTCATCTAATTTGCTTAATTTCTGCACGAGAAAAAAACCCGTATTATATGTGATGTATCCCATGGTACTAAACATTCACACAAAAAATTATTCAAGTCAGCACTTTCATATGGAAGTTCTGTGCAAAAATCTGATTGCACCTAATTTTGTACAAAATGGCTGCCATCGGCCATCTTGAATTTCGGACCGCACCCAAAAATATTTGTTCTCATCCCACGGTGATACCAAAGGTACCTAAGAAGTTTCGTAAATATCGGTTTATAAATACGGCCTCCAGCCCGAGCCGTATTGGCATTTGCACTTACAGAGCTGAAAGTAACACTAAATACATCAAAGTTAGTCTAATTTGCATAATTTACATAGGAGAAAAAACCCAGTATTATATGTGATGTATCCCATGGTACTAAACATTCATACAAAAAATTATTCAAATCAGCACTTTCATATGGAAGTCCTGTACAAAAAGTTAAAAAATTTATAGTAATTTATATATTTTTTATACTTACCAATGACCCAGACATAGCTGGTGCTAACTCTTAAAATATAGGGCCAAACACAAATTTTGCCCCCCAATCCCCAAAATTTGCATCTAAAACTAAAGAAAACATGTCCTGAAAGGCCCTCCACACTTCGCCCCTACTGCGCATGCGCAGTGTCAAGGACGTTCCGAAATTGGCGCCATTTATCATTCTAATAACCAGTGCCTGGTAAGCGCTATGTACTCAGCGGGGAGGCAAGAGTTCCCAACTCCTGGGAGGGCCATCCCCGTCTGGGTCATTGGTAAGTATAAAAAATATATAAATTACTATAAATTTTTTAACATTTTTATACTGTACCAATGACCCAGACATAGCTGAATAGTAAAAAGGCTGGAGGGCCAAGGACATAGAGCAAAATGGAATACGCTCAATAAAAATAGAGTCATCCCCTGTAGGGAAAAGAAGTAATAGGCCTTACATGTATCTTTCTTATTTATGATAAATTAGAAAGATACAACACCTTCCAAAAATTGAGCTTCATACATCCATGTACTCTATTAATATCCAATAATCCTTATACTAATAATTTTTAAAGTAAGCCAATAATAAAGTAAGTCTAGAGAATAGAGACTCTTATACTCCTAAAAGTGTGTGAGAATTGCATAATCATGTCCGTTGACATATGCAATATTCAGAAGCTATACTTTAAAAACTAAGACTTGAATGAATTTTATAAACTTAAACTTCTCACTAAACAACCATCCCAATAACAGCTCAGAATTACTAACTCCGGAGGAGGTATCCCCTTGTTTTCATAGTAAAAACAGGTGACCCAAGGGAACACCCTCCCCCCCCCCCCCTTTTTCTTGCCCTGGGTCAAATAGCCCAGAGCGAAGAGGGCAGCCGAACGGAGACATGCCGAAACAGACAGCCTACCTAGCTATAGTAGCAACTGTTAAGTGAATGACATTCTGAGCAGTAGATAATAGACCTAACAATAGAGGCCTCCAGAAATGGACTCGATATTTCTGAGATAAAATTCATGAATGGATGGCTGAGCGCAATGAGCAGCCTTCAAAAATCTATAATAGCAACACTATTAATGTAAGCCCAAGAAGTAGAAGAACTCTTACTTCATGAGCCGAAATCTTAAGCACAACTGCTAAGCCAATGATATACCATAAGCAGTACGCTAGTTAATAGAATCCATTAACAATAAAATGGAGCGTAACGTCCTTCTACTAGACATCAAAGACAGAAGAAGCTTACGCCCTTGTAATAAACAGATATCTGTTTATAAATACATAAACTGTACCCGGAAAGAGTAAAGGCCTATGCCCATACGAAGACGGAAGGACCTTAAAATAATAGGTTCCGGATAATAGGAGCCTAACTCTAATGCAACAATCCAACCTAAATAGTAACGGAAGTATTGATTCCGAAACTATGAAAGTGAAAATCATCCATCGATAGTGCATGAAACTCACTGACTCTACAGTAAAAGAGAAACCAACAGAATTACTGTCTAAAAGGTCAGAATTTGAAAACTACTGTTTCCAGAGGCTCAAATGATTACTTAGCTAAATAAGAACCGAAGTTAAAATCCGTATAGGAATTTAATCTAAAGATTCTAAGTCTATTTATCAAAAAGTTACTAACTGACTTAGATAAAGAGACAAAAGACTCAATTGTAAACTATCGTAGAGTGCATAGGTATGAGGTAACATAAACCTATAACCTAAATAACAACAGGCTGCAGTAGATCTTGTGAAACAAGTATACTAAAAAATAGCAATGAGTAGTATGGAGGGATCAACCATATGAACATAATGATCCCTACACCACGACGGAAGAGCCTCCACTTTAGTCGCATAGAATAGCGAAGAAGAGGATCTCCTATAGTAAGAAATCGCGTCCAAAGCTCGTCCAGTACAGTGCTTACAATGCAATACGGACCACACAACGGAATACATGAAGGTTGCGACCTTGCTGGTTGTGATAAAGATGACACGATTTACCCAGTGAAAAAAGATCCTCACATAGAGGAAGATTTCACGTTAAGATCCACAGTAGACAAGAGAGTAAATTACTCATGATCTCTGTGAAGATAGAGATGCTATCAACAGAAATGTATTGTGGTTGTTTATCTTAGCAATACCTGCTAAAACAACAGCGCCGGAGGATACGCGTATCCTATCATTCCGTCCTATAGATCAATAGAGCGTTAACAATATTAGCTCAGAGATCTGGACAAGCCAACACATACGTCTGCAATTGATTAGCAAGCTGTGTCATAAATAAAACATCATTGGGCGCTCCCATAGATAGCAAATCTGATTGAATACTTGTTTGTTGAGAGTCCATTCTGACAGCAACAAGCGACCCGTAAGAGAACGGGAGTGCGATAAAACAATCAGACGACCCAGAATATGACGGACCAAAACTGAACTTGGTGTACTATAACCAACAGACGGATTCTTTCCATTAAATTGAATAACGGAAACGAAAGAGTGCCTCCCTGGTTCCGGAGATACGCCACTACTGTCGAATTAAAGGACAGGAATTTGGGCATGCGTTACTGAATAATGTTCATGCAATGACATAAAGCAAGCCTAAAAAACATTATTCCGCGGAAGTTAAACTGATAGCTAAAAGACTGCGGAACCCAAAGACCCTGGCACTTCGAATCCGTAGGGATCAGTATATATCCCAATCTGTTTGACTGGCAACCGTCATAACAGCCACACTCGGGTCTGGCAACTGCGACGGCACTCTCTGAGTCAACCACCGAATGTTTGCCCCAGTCTGAATCTCTTGTAACACTAGATAGACAAGAGAATGTATAAATCAAGCAATTCATGGATTGCCGGAAAGTTGCCGTCGAAGAGAAGCTCCTCCGAGAACGAAGCGACTCTGAGAGAGTTCTTAACCTACTATCCACGCGTGGATGTAGCTAGGGCTGCATCACGTCTAACCAACTCCAATCAGCCACTGAAGGGCGGAGTTATACGTGAACAAACTACTGCCCTCAAAAGAAATTACATTGAGAATAATATCCCGTAAACCTTTTCTTGAAGACGTAATGATAACGCCTCAGTAAGGCGGATTACGTATAATAAAGCGTCTAAGTTAAGTCTACTATACATAATGTCGTTCCCAACATTGAAATTGGAAAAGACATAAACGGCGAAAAAGAATATATGCAGTCTTTAATCACACCGTCTAGATGCATATGAACTCTCGGTATGCCCTGCTCTGCCAAAATAGACTATATGTAAAAAAGATAAAATGGCAGAAATGAGCCACGCGGACAAGAAACTAAACTATCATGCTTAATAGCAGGCTTGTATATATATATAAATATATAGCGTCGAAAAATAAAACACATGTTGTAATGACAATATTGGACTGCGTCGGTAAGTCAGGGACAAAGTCCCTGTACCGATCGAAAAATCCGAGTCCAATGACGCTATAAGTCTCTTATCCAAGATCGCAGCAATGAAGTCCGAAAAATAATCACTGGAAGAAATGCCAGAAGATATGAAAGGCATCTTCCGATACTACTAAAGGGAAAACTCGAAATCTTTTGAATCCCTTTCGCCATCCTGTCGGACCCTATAAAGCGTTCGGTCGTCCGTAGCTTGATGCAACCGCGGACCGCACCGACCCAGCGCCGTCGGATAATTCCTGATTCGACCGAGAAACTGTCAATTGCTGGGATGCTGCGAAACAACTGTGCTAACTCGGATAGCACGTCCGTCACTGAGGCCTGAGGAGCAGCGGTCTTACGATGCATTGCCGCAGGAAGCTCCGAGATCGTTACCCCGTGCATACTTCCAATATGCGAGCGAACGGAGTGTATAGGCCTCGTGTCCCTTGGCTACCGGATGGCGCGACCTATTCGCTGTGGAATCACTGAATGCCGAACTGATCGGATACTCGAGGTCACGTAGCCAATGTGCGGTCGTGTGCCCTGCTGTGAGGATGAGGAAGCATTAAAGACAGTCTCTCGGACTGTCAATATAACGGAGCGTCCCGAGCAACGGACATATGCTCCGAATGTAAAATATCTGAACCACAACATGCGGTCCCCTATGTTGTTGGCTTCCTCCGATCTGTCCTCAATCTGCCGTCACTGGGTGAGTACTAAAGTAATTAAAGTGCTCGCATCACCCAAATCTCCTTCCTAGACCGCAACGGACGAACCCGGCAGCCGAACCATTCGATGAATGTACGCTACACCGGGTGAGCTAGCGAATGTCACTCCGTAAGCGATAGACATATTCCATGAGCACTTATTGCCGCTAACTCTTCATTAACTATGATGACAGAGGCACACTTTTGAAAGACATCTCCATAACTCTTCGAACAAGAAACCAGAAATGCTTGGATAGCAAGCATAAAATAATAATATATATAGCGTCGTTCAATAATTCGAAAGTTTGTGTGACATTATTGGACTATGTCGGAACTGAGAGACGATGTCCCTGAACCGAACCAAAAATTTCTATCAGTTTCTTATCCGGCATCGCAGCATATGTTGTTCCGAAAGGGAAAGCTTGAAATCCTCCGAATCCCTTTCGGTATCCCGTCGGACCGGATGAAACTTTCGGACGTCCGTACCCGCTTCCGCGGAGCGTCCCGACCCAGCATCGTCGGATAAAATATATGCGACAGATTCAGTTGATGCTGGGATGCTGCGATAAACTGTGCTATTAAGGAAAGCACGTCCGTTCCCGAGGCCTGTGCAGTAGCGGACTTACGATGCATTGCCGCTGGAAGCTCCGTGTACGTTGACTCCCGCACACTTCCTATGCGAACGTCCGGAGTCTGCAGGCCTCGAGTCCCCGGCTACCGACCCAGCGCTGTCGGATAATTCTCGATCCGACACCGTTTCTGTCGGCTGCTGGGATGCTGCGATAAGCTGTGCTATGTGCACAAGAATGTCCGGCGTCGAGACCTGCGGAGGCGCAGTCTATCGCTGCTTCGCCGAGGGCAGCTCCGCATCAGATGGCTCCCGCATACTTTTCCTATGCGAAAGTCCGGAGTCCATCGGTCTCGAATCCCTGGCTGCCGGATGGTGTGACCTGGTCGCCGAAGAATCCTTGATCGGCGAAGCTGGTAATATATCAGCGGTCACGCAGCCAAGGTGCGGTCGTGTGCGCTGACGAGAAGAGGAAGCCTTAGCAGTCTCAGCGGACTGCCTATACAACGGAGCGTCCCGAGCGACGGACGTATGCTCCGCTAGCGACACATTTGTACCACAACATCTGGGGCCAGATGTTGTTGAACGAGAGAGGGGCCTCTCTCGCTTGCCGTCCAGATGGACCGGAACGAGCTATGAACCGGACTAAAAGGCTTCCTCCGTTCTCCCTCCGATCCGCCGTCACTGGGTGTGCATTAAGTTAATTTTATAGTGCTCGCATCACCCCAAAATTCCTTCTAGACCGCAACGGACGAACCCGGCTGCCGAACCATTCGGTGAATGGACGCTACACCGGGCGAGCTAGCGGACGTCAAAGGCCGTCGAACCTACTAGGGTCCTCTTAGGCAATTGGCGTATTACATGAGCACTTTTCCGCTAGCCCTTCATTAATTGTGACGACGGAGGCACACTGTTGGAAGACATCACAGATACATCACCCTAATCTTGATCGTCTGAAATAGAAATTGATAAAGTAGAGTGACCCTGCGGGGAAAGGACCGGAGTGTCCAAATCCCCAACAACATACCGTGACATACGCTTCCCATATTGTCATCGAAATTATACGATACAGAACAGGAGTTAATGCGAGTACACTGACCACATATAGAATGATAATAAGGTCAGAGGAAGACTTCCTCTTAAAACAATTGATCAATATCCTTTCAATGTGAAAAGAAAACAAGTCCTGGTACTCGCACTAACCCCTGGCAATCAAAATACATAATAATAATATGATCCATTAATATAGAAAAAATAATTGAAATCAAAATATTTTGAAAAAATATTTTTTCAGAACAGCCCAAGTTTCTGAAAAGTAACGTTGAGCCCCAATGGATCCCAAGCCTAAGTGTGGACAAAAATTTTTAAAATATTTTAAACAATTTATTCAACACTTACGAACAATAATAATGTATCTAGTTATGATTAAAATAACATAAAGATATTATTATTTAGAAATCCCCCCCTCACACAGAGGGCTGTTGTAAATGTAAACAATGAGTGTAAAAACACTAAAATAAGACTCCAGGCACCCAGGCCCGAAATCAGTTACCAAAAATACACCATCTGATGCAAAACAGAGACTTCCAGGGAAGAAACTGCAGAACATCAGATGGTAGATGCAGAACACAACGCCTAACCACCCGTAGGTGAAGACGTAAACATGGGGAAAGAACAGAATTCATTCTGTTATTCAGCTAAAACTCCCAAGAAATTTTAGTAATAATAATTACAGAAACTATGCCAAAAGCATGGGAGAATAGCAAGGGGGAACTTAAAGGACAGGGAGAGAGGAAAAACACTTGAAAAAACAGTGTAACTAAATAATCAGAATGACAACAAAATGGCTGCTGCCTTGAAAATAGGTAACTTAACATAATTTCATTAAAAAATTTTAAGTTACAGCCCTGATAATATTCTGTCACACATTCTTTTCCTCTCCTCCTTTTCTATCCTCCTTAGAATCACCATTTCACTAATATTTATGTGTCTGGCATCATTTAAACTGAGATTTAAAAGCACAAAGATCAGTCAGATGTTAACTGATGAAGGGCCAAACTTAGAATGATAAATGGCGCCAATTTCGGAATGTCCTTGACACTGCGCATGCGCAGTAGGGGCGAAGTGTGGAGGGCCTTTCAGGACATGTTTTCTTTAGTTTTAGATGCAAATTTTGGGGATTGGGGGGCAAAATTTGTGTTTGGCCCTATATTTTAAGAGTTAGCACCAGCTATGTCTGGGTCATTGGTACAGTATAAAAATACAGATTTCTGCATCGTCGGTACAAAATGGCAGCCGGCGGCCAACTTGAATTTCGGATGGGACCCAAAAACACTCGTTCTCGTCCCACAGTCATAACAAAGGTACCCACCCAAGAAGTTTTGTACAGATCGGTTCATAAATACGCCCTCTAGCCCGAGCCGTATTGAATTGTTGACGGACAGACGGACAACTGGCCATGGCATAAGCTCAAATTTGGCTCCGACAAAGTTGAGCTAAAAATGGATATCATTAGAACCAGCTCGTAGAGCAGGTTCTAATATTATCAATATTTGTATGGTTTTATTGAAATATTGTGAAATTTGTTTTAAAAAAATGTGAAATTTAATTTTGTTTTTAAAAGACGTGCCATGCCAAGGGTAGCTATCCTCCTGCCCCCACTGCCAAGCATGAGTTTCTAGTCATTTATCTTTGTTAATATTGAATTAAAAAATATCTTATCTTATCTCCATTAAACCATAGCAACAATACAGCAGGCTACCAAATGTATCATGGGACACTAATACCCCCGCTTTATAAATTTTATTTGGTGGTTAACAAAGTCCAAAAAAGGGCCATAAGGCCTAAAAAAATAAAAAATCTGTTTCTCGGGCCCTCCCGCATGGTCCTTTTGGCTGCCACATGCTCTCTTTTTATAACCAATTTAACTTAAAAAAAATTAAAATTTAATGGTTTATGTCTGATATTTTACCCAAGTTGAAAAAATTGATGAATTTGTCCCTTGAGTGCAAGAAGGCTTTGCAATGCTTTAGCATTGCAAAGCCTTCTTGCTCTCAAGGGATGAAATACACCACCACCCATGCTATTCTGTAGATTATGAGGCCTAAAACTTGAACCACGAACACAAATTTTTGATGGCAAAGAAGTAATTACTGAAATACAAAATAAAATAAAAAAAACGCTCGCCCGCATGCAATTTCACAAATAATGGCCTGAGAAACAGAAGATCTAATTTGTGTGGCCTAACACCAATAAAATTATCTCACCACACTCAAAGATCAAACCCATCTGGTATATTGTGTACAGTAAGCTATATTCCAAGTTTGATTGAAATTGGACACCATAACTCAAGTTATCATCTGGAAACCAATATCAACATATCTTCTAAGTGGGAAAAGGGGCATAAGCCTGCCAAAAAATATCGGGCCAAGCCCACTATCAATCCCGACCTGTATTATGTTGTTATATACCTACGTATAAAATTTTGTTTCATTTTGTTCCGTCAAACTAAAGTTATTGTCCGGAAACCAATATCAACATGTCTTCTAAGGTGGAAAAGGGCCATAACTCTACCAAAAAATATCAGAACACTATCAATCCCAACCTGTATTGTGTGGTTATAAACCTATGTATATGTATATAAAATTTTGTTTCATTTCGTTCAGTCAAACTAAAGTTATTGTCAGAAAATCATACTTGAGACAGACATATGGATGTACGTCCATATGGACAGGCAAGGGTAACTCTTAATGCCCTTCACCAAAATTGAGGGGGAGGGAAAAAAGAGACAAGGCTTGCAGAGTTTCTGGAACAAATATCTATCCCCGATGGTGAGATTTCCCTATCCCATCATTACATCATTTTTGAGATTTTTGTTCTACCTCCACAACTGACATGATGTTACTGAAATTAAAATAGTATTCTTACAATGAAAACTGACGACTCTACTGTCTTATGAAGTATGGGGAAGTGATGGGTAGATGTGTCAATCATTGATGTCATTGTGTGGGGTGGTATGGGTAGATATGTTAATCATCTGCATGAAGTATGGGGTGGATAGCTTTGTTAATCAAAGTGAAGTGAGACACCATGTCTGTTCATAAAATGCAGACAATGATTAACCCTTTACCTAACGTGAAAAGCAGATGACACTTGCAAAAAAAATTCTTGAATAACTAAATTTTTTCATTTTTTGTCTCAAAAACATAGGTTATGACCCCTCGTTGGAACGAGCTCGACGAGCTCGTTCCAACGAGGGGTCATAACCTATGTTTTTGAGACAAAAAAAGAAAATATTTTGAAAATTAATTGGCGATTTTTGAGAATAGCGCTGGCCGGTTTTGGCCGTTACGTTGGGTAAAGGGTTAAATAGTCCATCGCTTCTCGGCCTTTTGGCTAAGATCAAAGTGTAATAGTCCAGTGATCATTAAATATTCAAATGTGGGTGTGGTCACGTGAGGTGGGTAAGATATATCTGTTTCACACAGGCGTCTGCTCTCCCAGCACATGAATATCCCAAAGGCATGTGGTGGGAGAAAATTATCATTGCACAAAGCTGAAATGAAATATTGTCTTTTTTTATTCATTCTTCTTCAGATATCAAGTTGGGTATTTACCACTGACTTGGAGTCTTCACATTTTGTACAATCAGTTCAACTTACAAAAGAATCCTGTTGGGAGTCCAGTGGCTCAGTGTTTTCAGTGTTTACAGCTTTGAACTTCAAACCAAAAGGTCCACAGTTTGATCCCCGCCAGGAGTAACTGTGTTGCATCCTTGGGAAAGGCATTTCATCTGGATTTCACAGGTGTGGGCACAGTGGGGCTGTGTACTAAGGTGTAATGCACGGCAATGATGCACCTGTCTTCAATCAATGCTAACCCTGCTTGTGTGGAGTTAGTACGTTGGGGAGTCTTAACAACTTGACTGTGTGTAGTATTTTTTGATGTTCAATGTTTATACAACACTTATACTGCTGAGTAAACAATACAATGAAAAGCCACTAAAGCAGCTTTCAGCACTTTTCAGTCGAGCCCCGATAGTGGCTTCTAACACTCAACCAGTTAAGTATCTAACAACAATTCATACTTTATAGAAATAATAACCCCAAAATCAAAAACTCAGTAGAATCAATCAAGAAACAATATTTGGGTAAAGTCAGCCAATTGCCAGCAAATATTACCCCTTTGAACTGTAGTGGTATTTTTCAGTTCAATGGCAGCAATTACAAGAGTCCATATTCATTATTTGGGGTAAACCAATCAATATTTTCAACGTGCAGCTCTGGGGCTGCACGTTGAAAATATTGATTGGTCTACCCCACACATTTACTGAACAGCCATCCTATTTAATGACGTTATGACATATCATGTTCCTGGGCGGAAAAACGGCCGCTGGGGTCAAAGGGTTAAAATAGAGGTCCCAAGATCCTTTAAAAGCTTGTGTGATAAATAGGAGGGTCAGGAAATGCATCAACATCCCAAACAACATTGCTCACGCAGGCCTTTCTTCAGGAGTGGAATAACATCCCACAAAGTTCCATAAACAACTTGATGAGGTCAATGGTAAGGAGAGTTGGAGTAGTGACTGAAGCCGGGGGTGGGCATACCTGCTATTGCTTTTGATCAGGAAATAGCATAGGGTACCCATGTTTGAATGTTATCCATGCAAATTCCGTCTGTGTTAAGACAACAAAAGTCGTCCAAATTTAATCAGTAATGACGAAATAACATTAAAATCCAAACAATGAAATAATCATCCATAACACCTTTGAAATATTTACCACAGAAAAAAACTTGCATTTATTTTTTCTGCTAGTATATATATTGAGGATATCTACGCTGTTTTTATAATAATAATAATAATAATTGATTTTGTAAAAAGCGTAAAACCACGAAGAGTGCCCTAAAACGCTTCACAGAAATAAAATACACTTTTCTGAAAATAAAGAGTCACATGTTTCAGTTTCCTCTAGGGAGGTTCAGGAGAATGCTTCAGTAAATAGGAATAGGAAAATGTTCTGCAAAGGGTTTGGATCATCGACTAACTCTAGTGACCCAACTTGGCATACTTGGCTAGGGTGGAGTACTTCTTTTTGTATTGGAATCTGTGGGCTAGGGTGGAGTACTTCTGGCCAGGTATGCTAAGTTGGGTCACTAGAGACTCATCTTTAGGCAACCCATCATGCAGAGAAACTGTAAGGCATCCAAAAAAAGACTGTTCAACAAATGCAATGACCAACAGAAGAACCTTTGGTTTGACGTGACAGTGAGTGGACTACGTCTTGGGGTTCAAAGAGATCCAACAGAACCATTGTGTAGCTCGTAACATCGAGATGCTCTGGGTCTTCAAACCTAAGGATTTTGTGCAGTTTTGCATAGATAGAATAGACAACAACCCGGGACACTGCAAGGGTAATGGATGCCTTACCTTCCCCGAATGCAACCAAAAAAGAGAAGCAGCGGACATGAACAAGTAAGCACACCATCAGGTGGCAGCCCTGTGTCACTAGTTGACCTGCAGCTCTTGCCTCACAGACTCATAGGCGTTAGATCAGTCCTCATTTTTGGATAGAGGTGGCAACAAGAGTACTACAAGCCAATTTTTTGTTTTTTTGATAGATAGTTGTCTGTAGGTTTTCCAAACCAAAATTACCCAGAATCCTTTCATGGGAACCATGTTTTATAGCATCATGAAGTTAGTACCCTTCAGAATTTTCAATGCGATTTTATGATGGGGGTAGGGGTAATAAAGCTGCGTAAAGTAGTACCAACGTTTATAAAATAGCAGCAAGTTAGGCATCAAAAGAAAGCCCATGCTTTGGCCTTTCTACTAAACATATTAATTTTAGTCATATAAACTGCATATTTTTATATGTGACGTCATAAATATGGCGTCTTGGTGAAAATATATAAAATTTGGATTTCTGAATCAAAGATTTTTATTTGAAACCTAACAACATTGCTTACATAATAAACGATATTCATTATAATAAATGACCATGATATAGCCTACCAAAAGATACTTGTTCAAAGTCTGAAAATATATTCATATAAAATTTTGGAAGAACCAAATATGCTGCTACATGTTAGTGCTTCCTGGTGAAAAAGGAGGGGGGGGGGGGGGTAATCTAAAACATATATAAGTGCACGAATGGAGCATACCCAATCCTGTTTAATACCACTGGAAAGCTTATACTTTAAGCAATCTAATGAAACTCACATATAGCAAATTATTAAATTTATGACGTCATCATGATGTCATAACCTTACTTATTTAGATGGAAATGATTGAATAAAACAGGCAACAAACACAAAAGTGGCCAATAACACACAAAGTTTAATCTTGAGTCAATGTAGTACTTTAGTGTTGAAACATTGTTTCTGGATGACACCACATAGTTTACAAAGAACAACACTGCAAAATTAGTGTCAAAATTCAGCAGCCCATATCGACTGAACTCAGATGTGCGCCAACCAACCGGTATCAGTCAAACATCATTGCTTATTTCCAGTTCAGTATTTTTAGGGTTCCTACAACTCTCATCGCCACCACACCGACATACTTCTGAGCATTCCAAACCATCCAAGCAGCAAGGGCACTGTGAGGTCTCGCTGCAGCGAGAACTGCCAAGACACGAACAAAAATATTCCTGAAGTTTCTCAAGTGCAGTAGGGCAGTCAAAGTATATGGGTCGCAACTTAGTGCCTTCAGATGTCCACCCGCAATTCTTAGGATTTGGAATATCCGGCTTAGGAATGTGAGAATTCATCCATACCATTGTCTGCCAGCTGGCCCCTCTAACATGTTGCACAAATGATGCCTCAGAAGGTGGAAGCTTAGATATTGGTACTGCCTTTGATGCAGCCAGACGAAAACGAAGGTTATTCAGCGATCCATGGGACGTCTTAAACTTTCCTTGCTGATCATATAACTCTGTGACAAATGACCGTGATGCAGTGTCTGCTACACTCATGTCGTTTGAAACTAGCTCCTTTAGTTGACTGATCACCTCTGGTTGCACCTTTGTGGCCATTTTTAGGACCGTCTTCTTGCCAATTCCATGAAATGACAAAACGGTATCACATCCAGACAGTGTATGTATTGCTGGAAGACTTTTGCAGAGATCTAGACCAATTTTCTTGACCACTTAATGGACTGGGATAAACCGACGCAAATCTAAAGTTTTGGTTATGTGACCAGTTTCCATCCAGAACTCTTTGACTATTTGCATTTGCGGTTGATAATGCACCATAAGTACCATCACATCTGTATCGGGACTCTGAACCACTATTCTGACTTCGGTATTGGCAGCAGACATTCTTTTATCGACATCCATTGCGTGAAGCAACATGCGAATATCTGCCTCTTGCTGTGTGGTACATAGCTCTAGTGGTTTACAAACTGACTTGGATGTTACACATTTTGTTATCAGTCCATCCTTATAACCACCAGCAAGATACAATTTGAGGTTCGGGTTGTCTGACATGACATGATGCATTGGAGCCTTACACTCAAGATAATTTGACAGATATTCTGTTACAGCAGCTTTATTGCACCCCAGACTCATGAATACCTTCCAGTCAGGTATTGGCCGGCCTCCAGCAACATCGTACCTGTGATGTTTACTGCCTTGACGACGACCTCTTTCTTCCCCTTTGGGAGACTGAGGATCATCATAGTGGTCAAACACATAGTGTACCTCTACAGACTGCTCAAATTGTTTCATGAGTCTATCAAGACAGTTGACTCCTCTGTCATCGAAAACCTTCATTTGTTTCACATTCAGGCGTTGTAAGTCAGCCATAGCATCAATTACGTAGACTGTTCTTTTTTCAGCACATTTAGACAGCTGAGGAACTGAAGACTTTACTGAATCCTCAAGACCATGCAGCAAATCTACCTTCGTGCAACAGCGTTTACTACCATCTTCCTTGAACAATGCAGTTGGTACAGCCGTTATCGGGAAACTCAGTACAGTCGACAGATTCACATCAGGGCGAGACTTGGCTAGCACTAGAGCCCTCTGATATATCAGTTCTGGTGACACAGCAATCTTCATTTGTTGACCATTGACCTTTAAGGTAGTTTGTTTTTGCATCTCTTTGAATGTCTCAAGTCCTGACTTGGTAATTGGGTCAAAGAAACTTTTCTCACTGGTTTCATCTGACAAACGCGACTTGACGAAATCTTTCAGCATAGTGGTTCCTTTCTCATGTGCATTCAGAAGTGACTGCTGAACCGCTCATGTTGCAACAAGACCGCTTCCAATTTGACCATTTCCTCTGGGTGTACTGTGACATTGAAAGGATCTGTCATACTTTCCTTTATATAGTTAGTGATATCCTGTACATGTTGTTCGTCCCGTTTCATTACAGATGGTGATTCCTGTTCATGGGTGCCACCTTCGGTTTCTGTCAAACCACTTCTGACATGCATAACATCAGCATACTGGCCCATCAAATGACGAGTAAGTATCCAGAGAAGGACAGCAGAGCCCCTCCTTGTCAAACCGATTATCCCACTTTCACTTTTGCTGTCACGGATAACAGTCATCTCAACACCCATGTCGCTCCCGATGCCTTTGAATGATCCAGTGGTGAGTTTAACTGGAAACTGGCCTGCTTGAAATGCTTCCTTAACATCCTTAGGAAGATCTTTCATCATCTCAAGAACATACAATGTTGCCCATCTAGAATAATTTTGATGGTCGGTGACAAAAAAGTAGGGAAGCATACTTGCTTGTGTGGTTAAATGCATATCCCAGTCTCCAATTCTCTCTGCTCGGATGTTTTGAAGCATGAGTTCTATTGCAATTCGACAGTTATCCCAAAACTGGAATGTTGGAGATTTCTCTCTGCCCCAGGTCCTAAATTCATGTAACAAGGGTAACATATTGTCCTCAACAGCAGAACACAGTGCCTTTAACTTTTCATCCAAATTATCCTTGTCTGGATATGTCTTTTGCATGCTTGCAAGGTGATCCATAAGAGTTGCCATGTCACCTGAAGTTTTGCCCTTTTCAGTGAACCAGTCCAAACAATTGGCTATAAAGAGCTGTGTGAGTGATTCATACACTAACGTAAGGTCTCTAACAGCCCTGTGAAACTGCTTACCAGACAGCATACTTTCAACTGAACAGGGGGCATACACACTGGAGTCAGCCAGTATATCTTTCAGTCCTGCATCACCCCATACTTTACCAATTGCTGCGATGAATGTACTCAGATTATGGAATCCACCAAGACGAATGACGAGGTTTGGGAATTCTGCAAGGCGACTCCACCGAACTTGTTGTGCTACGGCATAGAGCTGCTGGTCAAATGTATGTATATGGTAACCCTGACCACACTTCTCAGCCAAAGCTTTGCCAGCTTTCAATGTAGAATAAACTGTTGCCATATCTGATGGTGGTGCCTCTATTGTAGGTGCATAGGAAACCATTGTGACCTTTTCATCAGACTGAGCTGTGCAGGAATTAAAACCTGTCCAGAATGGAATTACCTGTTTGTGAGAAAATGGCAATCTCGGCGATATCTGTAATATATCTCTGGGCAAAAGTCTAAGCAGAACCCATGTAACATCCACCAAACTGAATGACCCAAACTTGCCAAGTTTGGAAGTCAGGGTACCTAAAGTACTCGAGTCTGTTTTGGGCACTGGATGCTCTTTGGGTTTTTCAAAGACCAGTGGTCTTGTCAAACTGGAATCCACTTCTTTTAGCGTTCTTTGAGTTGATCGTGGAATTCGTGCCGAATGCAACTGTTGACCAGAAACATAAGTCTTGCCATAGAATGGTAAGTATTTTTACCATCGATAGTTTCAACATTAATGTCGATGTTATCATCTCCTTCTTGTATGATATTGCCCCCTTCTCCTCTAGACACAAGCCCGGGTGGTATGAAGATACCTTCGGCTTTAGTTATTTGGTCTTCAGCTGTAGCTGTGAGAAAACCACGTAGTTCGTCATAACTGGCACACATGCCATATGAGTTAAGAGTTTTTATCAAATTACTGCTACCATACTCATGCTCGAGTTGCGCCATGAGTCCTATGTGAAGAGGCAGAATAACTTGTTCTTTGCCTCTTCTACAACAGAAGATAATACATTCTGCAATAGCTAAGTATCGCCGCTTGACTCCATCACTGGAAGAATGGCTGGGATCACAATTTTCGAATGCCTTCTTGTCAAAGAGCCACTGCAAGAACTTGCGAAGGGTTGCAGGTACAAATGCATTAGAGGCATCAAGACTAACATCTTGAGCACACAGATAATCAGATGTTGGCTTGAGTGCATTAATATCACGTAAAAGTAAGACTGCTGCACTGTGAAGAGTCTGGTCATCTGAATCAGAGTCATTATCTTTGATTAACAAGTCGTTGTCAATTCTATTGCTGGCAATTTCAGCTTCAAGTATACTTATCTTACGGTAGAGATGTCCAACGGAAGTATAAATTTTATAGTAAATTTCCTTTCTTATTATACCTACCGAAATTGTTTACAACAGGCTTGCATTACAGTGGAAGAACCTAACTCGGATAAAAATACTCTCCGTTTTAATCTTTCCCAAGATTTGGGAAAGAAAAGTGGTGTAAAAACACCACGAAAAAATAAGCCAAAACTGGGCAGAGCGCCATCGGCGCACACCCAGTATGGGACGCTCTTCCATAGTACAAATCCACGACTTCCGTAATAGTGCGCAATGCATCAATTTGTCATTCTTTTGATTCCGAACAACACAGGAGTTATGTGATCAGCGGGGAGGAAGGATTCTTACCCGAATAAGAAGACGGGAGGGCCTCCATGTAAACAATTTCGGTAGGTATAATAAGAAAGGAAATTTACTATAAAATTTATACTTCTTATCAACCTACCTCAATTGTTTACAACAGGCTGAATAGACAAAAGGCTGGAGGGAATCACATAACCAACCCACACATAACTCAAGAGCACTGGGACTGTGGACAGAGGAAGAGATCCCTAGGCCTATCAAACCATAGCATCATAAACATTAGAAAAGCCAATGAAAGATGAGGCGTATGGTGAAGTGCGACGCACAGACAGAAAAGGGCAGTAACAGCACAAAGCTGGAACCGACCCTGAAAAAAGCTGAAAAGCTTGGATAGACAACATCCTGAGCCGAAGAAAGAGGGCCCCACGGGTCTCTGTCGGCTCCTGCAACTGTCGCAGAGAAAAGGAGAAAGTAGCATTTCTCCAGAAGGCTGCCAGTATAACATCAGTCATCCAACAACATGACAGAGTTATTAAAAGAGGAAGACAATGCACGCACCTCGTGGCAGAAAAACAATTGGTAATACAATCACCAGTAGCTAGATGAGCGGAAGCTGCACGAATAGCAAGACAAGTCCATCAAGAAATGGATGCAGGAGAGATCTGGCATGTGGGAAAACGCATATTCATCCAGGATAAAGGCGTGAACGTCCCCCACCCCCAAGCAGAGCAGCACCCAAGAAAGTGACCACCTTGGAGTAAACTGCAAAGTCCTAGGCCTTTTCAAGGAAAAGAGCTGAACAAGCTCGGAGAGGCAAGGATGAATGTCGAAACAATGCGGTATCACATAGGAAACAAGAAGGACGGCAACGCCCTATAGCTCACCAACATTCCTCTTTGATAGTAACTTTGGCAAACACAAGAACTGTATCAAATAGGGTCATAACATGCGACAAAGCTTACCTAAACACAACCTCGTAAAAGTAAAACACAGAAACTGACATAAACACTAAGTGAAACATGAAATTCTGAGCGGAACAGAAAACTAAACGCAAATAAAAATGTCAAGAAAAATGTTTAAAATGCAGGGTATGAGGGGTTAATCATGGAACAATGATACTGAGGAACATGTATGATGAATATAAGTGCCATGGGAAGAGAAGGAACACAGCAGCTGACCTAAACACTAAGTTAAACATGAAATTCCGAGCTAAACAGAAAACTAAACGCAACTAAAAATGTCAAGAAAAATGTTTAAAATGCAGGGTATGAGGGGTTAATCATGCAACAATGATACTGAGGAACATGTATGATGAATATAAGTGCCATGGGAAGAGAAGGAGCACAGCAGCTGACCTAAACACTTAGTTAAACATGAAATTCTGAGCTAAACAGAAAACTAAACGCAACTAAAAATGTGAAGAAAAACGTTTAAAATGCAGGGTATGAGGGGTTAATCATGGAACAATGATACTGAGGAACATGTATAATGAATATAAGTGCCATGGGAAGAGAAGGAACACAGCAGCTGACCTAAACACTAAGTTAAACATGAAATTCCGAGCTAAACAGAAAACTAAACGCAACTAAAAATGTCAAGAAAAATGTTTAAAATGCAGGGTATGAGGGGTTAATCATGGAACAATGATACTGTGGAACATGTATGATGAATATAAGTGCCATGGGAAGAGAAGGAGCACAGCAGCTGACCTAAACACTAAGTTAAACATGAAATTCCGAGCTAAACAGAAAACTAAACGCAACTAAAAATGTCAAGAAAAATGTTTAAAATGCAGGGTATGAGGGGTTAATCATGGAACAATGATACTGAGGAACATGTATAATGAATATAAGTGCCATGGGAAGAGAAGGAGCACAGCAGCTGACCTAAACACTAAGTTAAACATGAAATTCCGAGCTAAACAGAAAACTAAACGCAACTAAAAATGTCAAGAAAAATGTTTAAAATGCAGGGTATGAGGGGTTAATCATCGAACAATGATACTGAGAAACATGTATGATGAATATAAGTGCCATTGGAAGAGAAGGAGCACAGCAGCTGACCTAAACACCTAATTAAACATGAAATTTTGAGCTAAACAGAAAACTAAACGCAACTAAAAATGTCAAGAAAAATGTTTAAAATGCAGGGTATGAGGAGTTAATCATGGAACAATGATACTGAGGAACATGTATAATGAATATAAGTGCCATGGGAAGAGAAGGAGCACAGCAGCTGACCTAAAAACTAAGTTAAACATGAAATTCCGAGCTAAACAGAAAACTAAACGCAACTAAAAATGTCAAGAAAAATGTTTAAAATGCAGGGTATGAGGAGTTAATCATGGAACAATGATACTGAGGAACATGTATGATGAATATAAGTGCCATTGGAAGAGAAGGAGCACAGCAGCTGACCTAAACACTTAATTAAACATGAAATTCTGAGCTAAACAGAAAACTAAACGCAACTAAAAATGTCAAGAAAAATGGCTAAAATGTTGGGTATGAGGGGTTAAATCATGGTAAAATGATAATAATCATCATATGGCAGCATTATAAAAGCCATGATATGGAAATAGGGCGAATAAGTGACCTAAACAGAAACTTTAACATTATTGGACATGTACGCCGACGCCGACGCTGACGCCGACACCGACCGATCGAGCCATGCCATAAGCTCACACAACTAAAGTTGGTGAGCTAAAAAATGTCTCCGAAGCATGGACAAGTACCCATTGCTGGAGACCCCCAGAAACAAACATATACCAGAAAACTCCACAAGCAGTGTGATCAAAGGAGTGACAGAAGCAACAGAGTGATCGCACACCATTGACAGAAGAACCTTCCACTTAGCCACAGAGGCTAAACCAGTGGAGTGAGTGCCTCCTTGAAGAAAAGCAACTCCACTGCGTGTCTCGAAAAACCACTATGGAGGAGACAGGACCCGATAAAAGACATGTGCGAAGGCACAATGAAGTCGGGTCAACTTGAAAACCTCCCGGGCGACTTTGGCAAAGAAAGTCGCGAGGTAGAGGGAGACATGCCGGAACCGCCGCTAACAGAGAGCGGAGCAGATTGATCCACACCCACCGAAGCGTCGGGTGTGATCGAAAGGATTCGACGACTGCAGGTTCATATCTGGGTGAGAACCTGAGGCGGAATCGGAACCGGTAGGAAGGCGTTGCCGACAAGACCATCCCAAAGGTGGACCAGAGCGTCCACGGCGAAAGCCAGAGCATCTGGACACGAGGACACGAAAGTGTCCACCGGATGGTTCCAACTAGTCACAAGAGATCGATGGAACCCGCCATGTGGAGCATCCACCTGGTGGAAATGACCCTGCCCCGACGGGACAGGGAGTCGGCTAGGATGTTCAGGCGACCAGGAATGTGACGAACAGCCACCCCGGCGTGGACATCCTGAGCGAGCAGTATAAGATCCCAAGCCAATTCATACATTGGAACTGAGTGCGTGCCGCTCAGGTTCCGAATGTAAGCAACCACTGTCGAATTGTCGGACAACAGAAGGACCTGGCGATTCGACAGGTGAGGGATCCACTGCCTGAAATGCAGAAGAAGAGCAAGAAGCTCTTTCTGGTTGATGTGTAGAGCTGCATGATCCTGGTCCACCATCCCGTGAATGGAAAGACCTAGAGGATCCAACGTCGCACCCCATCCGAGATCGCTGGCATCTGCCGTCAGAACGCGATCGGACGTGGGTAAGTCCAACGGAACACCCTGCGAAAGCCACTGGACATCCGCCCAGAGGAGAAGGTGAGGATAAAGATAGTCTGGAAACTGAAGCACCAGATCCAGAAAATCTACATTCGGCCTCCAACGACTGAGCAGAAAGTGTTGGAGAGGTCTGACACGCAGCCGACCTAGAGGAATGAGATCTGTCACCGAACAGCAGAGACCGATTAGCCGGAGAAAACTCCGAGCCATCGCGGAAGTGGACTGGGTCAGAGTCGGAGCAAAAGCTGAGAGAATCACAGCCTTGGCCTGGGGAACCGCCACCAAATTGAATTGTGTGCGGAAAGCCATCCCCAGATGATAAAACGACCGAGAAGGGACCAGGTCCGATTTCTCCTCGTTGACTCTGAAACGTAGCGACGTGAGCAAGCTCAACAGAGTGGCGACATCCGACTCCAGGAAGGCAGAATTGGAATGCCCCTGGAGGATATCGTCCAGATATGCCGAAGTAGTCACCCTGGACTGCGTGCGATGGAAAGCTATCACATGCGACATCAGTCTGGTGAAGGACCAAGGAACCAGGTTGAGGCCGAAAGGCATGGCCTTGAACTGGTAAACTCGCCCCAGAAAAAAGAACCTGAGATACTTCCGTAACGCCCAATGAATCGGAATGTGAAAGTAAGCGTCTCGCAGGTCAAAGCTGGAAGCGAAATCTCCCTGGTGAATGGAACGGAGGACCGACATTAAAGTCTCCATGCTGAACTTGGGAGCAATGACAGACTGGTTCAGGAAACTCAGATCGAGAACCGGTCGGAGTCGGCCGTCCTTCTTCGGCACCAAGAACAGGCGGGAATAGAAACCCACTGACCTAATGTTCTTGATGACCTCAATCGCCCCCTTTGTCAGGAGATTTGTCTATCTCCGTGGACCCCGGACAGAGTGGAGTGTCGTCGGAAAGATATTCGCAGCCCGGACCAAACAACATCTAACATCCAAGGATCGGATGTGATGGTGGCCCACGGTCTGCGAACTCTGCTATCCTTCCTCCAACCTGGGACGAGTCGAGGTGAGGACCTTCATTGCGAACCCTGACGAGGCTCGCTAGAGGAGAAAACACCTCTACTGAATGAAGAATCCTGGGAGTTCCCTCAAGACTGCCGACGCTTACCCTTACCCCTTGAGTAAGAAGTAGAAGCGGTGGCAGAAGGATCAGCCCCTCTTGCTTCGCAGAGGAAGCAGAGGGTACTTGTTAGGCTTGGAACGGCCCGTGCCTACCCTAGAAGGGATCAAGCTGAAGAAAACAGCAGCTGATCGTTGGAATGACGTAGGACGTCATCCCGGACTGTCAACACAGAATCATGGAAAAGTTGCAGACCTGCCAGAAAAGCAGATCGAAGAGTAGCGTACTGCTCCTCAGGAAGGGATCGGCCTGTGTCCCGCACAGAGTCCCTTCAAACTAATTCCAGATTAGCCGTGTTACAGGCATGTGTGTGAGTAAGATGCATGAGCGCCTTGGACAGCACACGCAAAGGAGCCTGTACCTCGTCAAACTTATCTGAAGGCAGATAAGCAGCAAAAGCTGAGACGATGTGATCGGAGAGAGAAAGCATACCAAGCATCTCTCTCGATAAGCCCAATGTGGACTCCAGAGTCGTCATCGGAATGACGGCAGACTTGGACTTGGAAAGCCCGAGGGAATTGGAGTCCTGATCCAAAACCGTCAAAGTCTGGTAGACCGACGGATTGGCGGAATCGTAGTAACGATAAGGCGCCGGAGGCAAAAATGTGTCAACCCTGGTGAAGAACAGAGCCTTCATAGCCTTGGAACTTAGCTTGGAGTCCAAGGCTGAAAATGCTTCAACCAACTGTACTGAAGGGCACGGTCGAAGACGCCCAGAAGCAGGTAGCTCCATAGACTGTTGGCGCGCGACCGATGATCGCGGCCTGGCTGACACTGTCGACTGGTTAGATGGTTTGAGAACCGGAAGGAACCCAAACACGAAATCAAGAGCTGCCCCCAAGTCCGAAGACTGCTGGCTCTCGACATCAAGCATGTCTGACTCTTCCCCTGAGTCGGAAGACACATAGCCCATCGTGGGCAAACCAGCCGACGCCTCCCATGATGTCGGAACACCAGGGGATCAGAAAGCGGCCTGTTTCCAATCCCGGGAGGCGGCGCCATAGGAGGCGCCAGGAAACCACTCGCTGCCTCGCTGGAAGCAACAGGAAGGCTCGTTGACAGAACCTGAGTGAGTAAGGAGAGGGCCTCCCTAAGCTCACTGCCCGTACTGGCCGGTTCGACAGGGGAACGAACCGGCAAAGTGGCTTCACCTCTGAACCAGCGAAGGGTCACGATCCTCCAAAAGACCCGACGTGGGACGACGGGTGGCAGCCGAAAACGTCTGAAGGCAGATGTGTATAGGGGTGTGACACACCCCGAGGATCAACATAGCAGGAACTCATGAGAGTCACCGCTGACCTCTGCAGGGCAGAAGGTCCCCTGGCAGGGAGAAGCCGAGGCCGGCTAAAAACGGTGCCCAGTGACGTTGTAGACGGAACAGCAGTAGCAGCAGATACGACGGGAGCTGTTGGAACTGGCGGAAAAGCGGAGAGAGCCACCAAGCTCGGCCTCCAAAGGAGGAGTCACAACCCTAGTGACAGCCTCAGATGTTGACTGGAGAGGGCGCATAGTCCCGGAACCAGGCATCTCTACACCAGAAAACCAACAGCTCCCGCAGTATCCACCACGGTAAAAACACTGCACATTCCCCACGGAAGGGGAATAACTCTCACCAGACATGGTCGAATCGGGAAGCCCCGAAACGACAGTGGTCCCCACCCCCCGCTGGTGCGGGAGGAGCTGCACATCCCCCACGGAGGAGGAGCAATTCTTATCAGACGTGGTCGAATCGGGCGACCCGAAACGAAAGCGTTCACCACCCCCCGCGGGAGCGGGAGGAGTTGCACATCCCCCACGGAGGGGGGTCAAACTCACACCAGACGTGGTCGAGTTGGGCGGCCACGAAACGACAGTGTGTCCCCCCCCCCCCCTGCGAGTGCGGGAGGAGCTGCACATCCCCCACGGAGGGGGTAAACTCACATCAGACGAGATCGAGTCGGGAGGCTCCCGAAACGACTGCATTCCTCACCACCCGCGGGTGCGGACAAAACGGACACGAGAACGCACCAATGGCGAGGGCAAAAGGAATTGCCCTAAAGGAACCAAACTGAGAATAACAGAGGTGAGAGCAGTAGAAGAAAAAGGTGAACTCAACAGAAACAGAAAGTAGAAGAACACCCTCAACTACGAGAGAAGGTGGCAGAACCCAGAAGGCCGACACCTACTCCAATAAATTTTTTTATCAACCGAAAAAATTCAATGTCGAATCGCGATGACACGATGTCGCAAAACATTCGCGAAAACGGAATAGTAATTAATAAACAATGAGAAAGTGGTTGAAAATATAAACGAGAATATATAAAACACAGTCCTGTTATTATATGATCTTCAGATCCATAATTCCAGTCACAGGAAAACCATTATCCACGAGTTGAATTTTCACTGTTTCATAATGCATATGGCGGAAACACATCCTGCTCGTGCTTCGGATAGAAAAAGAATGGCAAATTGATGCATTGCGCACTATTACGGAAGTCGTGGATTTGTACTATGGAAGAGCGTCCCATACTGGGTGTGCGCCGATGGCGCTCGGCCCAGTTTTGGCTTATTTTTTCGTGGTGTTTTTACACCACTTTTCTTTCCCAAATCTTGGGAAAGATTAAAATAGAGAGTATTTTATCCAAGTTAGGTTCTTCCACTGTAGTGCAAGCCTGTTGTAAACAATTGAGGTAGGTTGATAAGAAATGTTGCTGGAACAGACAATGTCCGGCATTCCTTTTTGGCTGTGGAATGAAAGGTTCCTTTGGTCAATATTGTGCAGTTTATGTTTGATGTAATTTGACCGGGTGCCTTCTGCTAAATCACGATCTTTGCCCAAGAATATCAGAACTTGGATATAATGTTTACATATCTCAGGGAGAAGAATAATGTCACCGGCATCAAGCCTGCTCTGAAAATGTGACAGAGTTTTTTTGACAGCTTCATCATGAATTGACTCTGTGAGTGCACCAGATTTTTGTTTCTTGCATGATTCGATGTTGCGAGGGTTAACATATGTTTGGTAACATTTGCGGTGGCATTTTGCATTCTTAGCAAATATGTCCTCTTCAAAGGAAAGGCATTGTACAACTACGTCATCACGTCGTTCTTTTGCTGCAAAGAGGACCTTTTCACGAACTTCGATAGGTTTCATATTCACCGCAGAGAGGACTATACCATGTCTAAGGTCCTCACCCTCGCCACAGATAAAGCAATTGTGATCCCAGCTGAACTGTTTTGTTTCATCGCGTGATAACCGCCTTGCAATTTTAGAAGGGCCAGCAGGTTCATTGGATGTAGACCTCTTTTTTGCCTGCTCACGCTTCGCTTTATCTGTATAGGCTGACCGACAAGACTGATGAAACTTTATCTGCCCGATATCTTCAGAGCTACAAAAAGGTAATATCCTCGTAGTAACTTCATCATTTCTGTCCTCACTGGCTTCCAGCAGAGTATTGAATCCTTTGGATGTTAGACAAAACACCTTTTCTTTATCAGACAGTGGTCCTTTTTTGCCATCACAAATAATGCATTCAACACAGTCTAAACGCCGTCTACTTGGACCTGGGATTTCAGACATCACTATATCTTAAGTTTAACGTACCTGGAAAGACAACGAAAAACTAACTACATTGTCGTGTCATGTATAATGGTTTTCAACATATAACATACTGGGATTCAAAGAAGAAATGCTGTGCCAACGCTCTCTACAACGCTCTTTATTCTCCACGCTGATCTCTCAAGTCTGTCCTCCTGCATTCACAATGCTATCGGGACCAAACTTGTTGGGATTTATAGTAAATGCCCACCGGGTGCTGATTTGCGACCGTTGATTTCGGGGTGGGGTTACCGCTTTGCACATGCGCAGTGACTTTCTCGAAAATTTACATGTTTTTTTCATTTGCATATTGCATCTATCGGGTAGTGATTTGACATTTCTGTTTTCAGGTCATCGCTTCACAAATGCGCAAATTCCCCTAGCCCATACCCGGGCAACGCCGGTCCGGGAACATGCAGGGATATCTCTCTATGTCATATATATGACGTTATAATTATCCCTACCCCCATTTTTCGTATGATAACTATTCTAACTACAAGTATTTATGGCGGTTCTATATCTTTTAAACAGATACCAATTCTGTCATTTAACCATTTTAGATACCTGTTTTATATTCTTCTGATGAATAATGGTTCAATCGGCTGTTTTCCCTGTCTTAGGAAACACCAACGGAATTTAAAAATCGAACTATCACCAATTTTGTGTAAGCCGCCATATTTATGACGTCATAGCGAACATTTGCAAAAGGTTTGACAAAGTGAACAGCCCGCACTAGAAGGTATAATGTACATTCTTTATTATAAAATGCAAATTAGCAGTTAATTTATCAGTTTAACTGGATCTGCTTAGGAAATATTAATCCTTTCCCTATTTTAAAGTTCATTATAGTTGGCATTCGTCGGCTCTATTAGTGACGTCACAAAACATAGTTTCCATGGAGGGATTCCAGGTAATTTTGGTGAGCGATACCCTGAGTATCATATCCATCAAATAAAACCAAAATTAGCTTGTAGTACCTCTGTCACCACTTACTCAAAAAATAAGGCTCTTTTGGGGGGTAATCTAACTGCCTATCATGAACCAGCACACCCTGTCCATAAATAATTCTAAATAATAAATAATACAAGTTCACCAGACTTTGTAACTGACCAAACTGACAGACCCAGAGAGAGACCACACAGGATCAGTAGTACAGTGATGTCAAAGGAGATATTCTGCTCGTTCAAACCAACTGGTCGACCTGCAATGACAGCAGGCTTCTGCATCACCGTCTCAGCCCAATTGGCATCTGTGGGCCGTTTACCAGTCAGACATGTCTCTTTGTTTTTCAGATGACAGTTGGTAGCTGGGCAACTCATTCAAAGGATATTTGACCATCTCCTTGGCAACCATTTCCTTTGACCATCTTCTGGGTGCACTGATGCTCAAACACCGCTGGGATGCAGAATCCACTGGAAGGTACTTAGGCCACAGCAGGGGTGCCTGACTGAAGATTCGTGAGAAAGCACCAGCTACCTAGGTTGAGCCCTTTGTAATGGCTGGCATAGCCATTTTTTGGTTCCTCTGCTTCCACTGGTTCTAAGGAAGCTTCATACTAAATAAAAGTGTCAATGACACTATAGCTAAACTGGACTGTGTGTAGTGTTTGATAAAAACGATAATGTTCAATGTTTATGAAAGGATTATGAAATAAGACAAGAATTGTGATAATTGAGAATATGTTAATTTCTGTTCCCTGTATGCTATGTTTTCAATAAGAATTTGCGTGCAGACTGAACCTGGGTTGATGTGGCCAAAATGTTTGTCAACTACAGTTACCAAATAAAATCATTCCAAAACGAGTCATCCTACCAAGTTACAATGTAATCCCTTCATAAATATAACTCGTAGACTTTGCTAAAGGAATCTAGGTCATGTGATGGTTAGGCAGTCACGGTTGACCAATCATGACCAAAATAAGAGAGTCTCATCTGGGCATCATACCAAGTTATCCTTCCAAGTTACAATGAAATTTCTCTCATAAATATGAACTGTAATCTGTGCTAAACAAATCTAGATCACGGCCAAAATAGAACGTTCTCATCTAGACATTCTACAGAGTCATCCTACCAAGTTACAATAAAATGCCTTCATAAATATGAAAAATTTAATCTCCACTACCAAATATCAAAGCATTCTATCTGGTGGTTTGTAAGAAGATTTTTAAAGATTTTTAGACTTTTGGGGCATTAACCACAGATGAAAAGCGTCTTCATTTGAATGCTCAAATTGTCATCAAAGATGAGTGTATCAGTAAATGATTGATCAGCAGCAAAATCGCTTGCATCCGCCCACATAATATGCAAATTCAGCAGCTGAAAAAATATTATTTTTCAAAAAATTTCAACAAAACCATATCATGTGACCCCTCTTTGGAACGAGCTCGGCGAGCTCGTTCCAAAGAGGGGTCACATGATATGGTTTTGCTGAAATTTTTTGAAAAAATTTAAAAAATGTTATTTAAAATAATAAATTTTGAAATTGTCTGCGTTGAGTAGAGGGTTAAAGTGGATAAGAGGGAGGAAGCAAGAGAGAAAATATAGTGTTAGTGTTGAGAGATCAGAAAGACTATAACAAAAACGAAGTGTCATTTTGTACTTGTATGAATATTGCAATGACTATCACAAACCAGAGGCTCAAATGAACCTAAAACGCTCACCTGGCTCAAATTGTCAAAAGAGATGAGTGTATCAGTAAGTGATCAGCAGCAAGAGCAATTTTTTTAATTTGCTATGACACAACAAAAGGCAACTTTTTTGGCCATTCAGTTCTGCTGGTCCTAGGAAAGCTTCCTAGCAAGCTCTGTTCTGTGAAGTATTTAAAAACAACATCTGAACGAAATTTTTGTTTTGTTTTCAACTACTGTGGTTCTCTCTAGCCCTTCCCCACCCCACCCCCCTCAAAAAATTAAAATAAAAACCAAACAAAAACAAGTGACTCGATTTGAACAAACTTGAATTTGACACCCCTAGAGATGTTACATACCAAATATGAAAGGATTCTCACTGGTGGACCTGAAGAAGAAGAATTTTCACGAAATTTTCTCATATTTCAAGTTAAACTTTGTGCTTCAATAAAAGCCCAAATATTAATGCAGGGACCTGATTCGAACAACCTTCAATCTAACCCTCCTAGAGGTGTTGTATACCAAATAGCAAAAGAATCTGACTGCTGGACCTGAAGGAGATGATTTTAAATGATAATTCCCCATATTGCACTAAGTAAATATTTGGGCTCCCTTGGGGAACCCAAATATTAACCCAGGAACTCGATTTGAACAAATTTGAACCTTACTTCTCTAGAGATGTCACATACAAAATATGAAAGGAGTCTCCCTAGTGGGTCTGAAATAGAAGATTTTTAAAGAAATTTTCTCATATTGCAGTAAGTTAAAATTTGGGCTCCAACAAAGAGCCCATATATTCATCCAGGGATCCCATTTGAACAAACTTGAATCTAACCCACCTAAAGATGCTGCATACGAAATATCAAAAGAATCTGACTGGTGGATCTGAAGAAGAAGATTTTTAAAGAATATCCCCCATACTGCACCAAGTTAATAATCAGGCTCCCATAGGAAGCCCAAATATTAACCCAAGGACTCAATTTGAACAAATTCAAATCTTACACCTCTAGAGATGTCACATTCCAAATATGAAAGGATTCTCACTGGTGAGTCAGAAAAAGAAGTTTTTTTTAGAAATTTTCTCATATTGCACTAAGCTAAAATTTGGGCTCCAATAAAGAGCCCAAATATTCATCCAGGGATCCCATTTGAACAAACTTGAATCTAACCCCCCTAGAGATGCTGCATACCAAATAACAAAAGAATCTGACTGGTGGATCTGAAGAAGAAGATTTTTAAAGATTATTCCCATATTGCACCAAGTTAATATTCGGGCTCCCATAGGAAGCCCAAATGTAAACCCAGGGACTCAATTTGAACAAACTTCAATCTGACCCCTGTACAGATGTTGTATACCAAGTATCAAAAGAATCTGACTGTTTGATCAAAAGAAGAAGATTTTTAAAGCTTATTCCCCATAATGCCCGAAGTTAATTATTTGGGTTCCTGTGTTGAGCCCAAATATGAACCGAGGGCTTGATTTGAACACATTTATACTTGACCATCCTATGGATGCAGTATACCAAATATCAAAAGATTCTGATCAGTGGTTCTGAAGAAATTTTTTTTTTTTTTTTTTTTTTTTTCAATTTTTGCAAATATGCTGAGTCAGCATTTTTTTCAAACACCCGTACAGAACACCCTGACACAAGCGATGGCCATTTCTTTTTAATCCATTTCATCAATGAAGATGGCACACAGACAGAGTACTTCAATAATTATATTCCTTCTTTGTAGGGGAGGGGATGGAGGTAATAATTAAATCAATGACGACGACACACAGGCAGAGTACTTCAATAATTATATTCCTTCTTTGTAGGGGAGGGGATGGAGGTAATAATTAAATCAATGAAGACGACACACAGACAGAGTACTTCAATAATTATATTCCTTCTTTGTAGGGGAGGGGATGGAGGTAATAATTAAATCAATGAAGATGGCACACAGGCAGAGTACTTCAATAATTATATTCCTTCTTTGTAGGGGAGGGGATGGAGGTAATAATTAAATCAATGAAGACGACACACAGACGGAGTACTTCAATAATTATATTCATTCTTTGTAGAGGAGGGGATGGAGGTAATAATTAAATCAATGAAGACGATACACAAGCAGAGTACTTCAATAATTATATTCCTTCTTTGTAGGGGAGGGGATGGAGGTAATAATTAAATCAATGATGACGACACACAGACGGAGTACTTCAATAATTATATTCCTTCTTTGTTGGGGCGGGGATGGAGGTAATAATTAAATCAATGAAGACGACACACAGACGGAGTACTTCAATAATTATATTCCTTCTTTGTAGGGGAGGGGATGGAGGTAATAATTAAATCAATGATGACGACACACAGACGGAGTACTTCAATAATTATATTCCTTCTTTGTAGGGGAGGGGATGGAGGTAATAATTAAATCAATGACGACGACACACAGACGGAGTACTTCAATAATTATATTCCTTCTTTGTAGGGGAGGGGGTGGAGATAATAATTAAATCAATGAAGACAACACACAGCCGGAGTACTTCAATAATTATATTCATTCTTTGTAGGGGAGGGGATGGAGGTAATAATTAAATCAATGACGACGACACACAGACGGAGTACTTCAATAATTATATTCCTTCTTTGTAGGGGAGGGGATGGAGGTAATAATTAAATCAATGAAGACAACACACAGCCGGAGTACTTCAATAATTATATTCCTTCTTTGTAGGGGAGGGTGTGGAGCTAATAATTAAATCATTGAAGACGACACACAGGCAGAGTACTTCAATAATTATATTCCTTCTTTGTAGGGGAGGGTGTGGAGCTAATAATTAAATCATTGAAGATGACACACAGGCAGAGTACTTCAATAGTTATAATCTTTCTTTGTGGGGGAGGGGATGGAGGTAATAATTAAATCACTGAAGATGACACACAGGCGGAGTACTTCAATAATTATATTCCTTTTTTGTAGGGGAGGGGATGGAGGTAATAATTAAATCATTGAAGACGACACACAGGCAGAGTACTTCAATAGTTATAATCTTTCTTTGTGGGGGAGGGGATGGAGGTAATAATTAAATCATTGAAGATGACACACAGGCGGAGTACTTCAATAATTATATTCCTTCTTTGTAGGGGAGGGGATGGAGGTAATAATTAAATCAATGAAGACAACACACAGCCGGAGTACTTCAGTAATTATATTCCTTCTTTGTAGGGGAGGGTGTGGAGCTAATAATTAAATCATTGAAGACGACACACAGGCAGAGTACTTCAATAGTTATAATCTTTCTTTGTGGGGGAGGGTGTGGAGCTAATAATTAAATCATTGAAGACGACACACAGGCAGAGTACTTCAATAGTTATAATCTTTCTTTGTGGGGGAGGTGGTGCAAGTAATAATGGAGTAAACCAATCAAAATACATACTTTGCCAATGTAGAATGGAGTAAGTGTCATCACTTTACCAATATAAAATGGCATTACTGTTACTCGGATATTCTCTGTAGTTTCTTTATGGACTTCAGACAGCTGTAACCAAGGATGATTCTTTTCTTGCCACACATGTAACGCATCTTTTGCACCAAATGAAGGAACTAAAATAAATATATAAAAAAAGTCTGTGTTACTGTCATTAACTGGTAGAGTGCTGAATTATTTTTGGTCATCAAAATTTGTTCCCATATATTTGCCTTGTTACAATTCATGGGAAAGTGCCAATAGGCACTCTCCCATGAATTGTAACAAGACAAATCCGCACAGACTAAATAATTTCACTTCAAAGGTGATATGGAGAACATCCACTGAATATGAAGCCTTTGAGTTGTGGTACCGACATTTCAGAATAAAGCCCAAATATGGGCTTCCAGCACTCTACCAGTCAATATATAAATGCATGGTGCATGATATACATATTGTCATGTGGTACATACTTATTAATTTTCACCCTTTGTATCCTGATGGTATATTCCATGGCAGTTCAAAAACATGTGTTACTTGGTGGAAGTATCTCAAAACACACCATAGGCCTACTTTATTTCTTCTGTTGGGGGGTGTTTAGTTATATAGCAACACATACTAAACAAGATATTATGAATGTCGGTGATCAGTGGTTTAAAAGACAGCCGATTGGAATAAATAAACTGACCTCCATCATGAAGCGCATGGCAAAAGCAGCTGGTCTGTAAGCGGAAAAGAAACTTACAAATCACAGTGCTCGCAAACATCTTGTTCAGAAACTTAGTGAAAATTACATCCCTGTTCACCAGATTATGCAAATCACAGGACACAAGAATATCCAGTCAATTAACAATTACAGCCATATCAATGAACAACAACACAAACAAATTTCTCGTGTGTTATCTAACTCCAATCTTCAAACTGAAAATAGGCCTCAATATCCTAAATCCATGGACACAGATGTAGTTTATCAAAACCAGTCAATTTCTGACACAAATTCCATTGATCGAAACACACAATTTGCGGGTAGACTACAGAATATGTTCACAGGCAACATTTATGGTGGGCACTTTGAAATACACATTCATAACCCATCAAACATCATCAGCCCAACCAGCTCAGAAACGTAGGCGCATCATTGTGTTCCGACAGCGACTCGGATTAAAGTTTATAAAATATAGAAATTGCAAATCCCTTCTTTGGATTTGCTTCTCTTATTGTTGACAATTGAATTACTAATGAGGGTTTTGTTGCAGTCTGTTTATTAAATGTCAACAAGACCGTTTGTTTTGAGAACTATTTTGTAAAGCGGAAGTATTGAACGCATTCAGTCAACATGGAGAAAGTAGGTTAATTTTCTTTTTCCATGTACGGGAACACAGATCCGTCAAAAATAAATTGGTTCAAGTTCGTTTGTGTGTGTCATGTGATAAAAAGAATCGGAAATTCGTTTCTCTTTGACATAAGATTTATGAAACTCGTTTCGACAATTTTATTTTAGCTCGCCAGAGGCTCGCTAGAATAAAATTGTCTACACTCGTTTCATAAATCTTATATCAAAGAGAAACTCATTACAGATCCTCTATATATACCAGACCCAGTTGGAATGACAGAACAGAATGGAAAGACGGCCCGTCGGATGGACAAAGCAGCAGCTATGAAAAATCTGTGGAGAGCATAACAAGAAACCCCATGGGGCATGAGGCACTCACATGACCAAAGTTGTTTAACCCTTTACCCAACGAATCGCCCGCATCCGCCCGCGTAATATGCAAATTCAGCAGCTGAAAAAATATTTTTCTAAAAATTTCAACAAAACCATATCATGTGATTCCTGAGCTCGTTCTAAAGAGGGGCCACATGATATGGTTTTGTTGAAATTTTTTGATAAAATTTAAAAAATGATATTTAAAATAATAAATTTTGAAATCGTCTGCATTGTGTAAAGAGTAAAAGAAAGATAAAAATTAGCCTCTATGGCTAGTTAACACTACAGAGAAGTGAGGACATTTAATTATTTATAACTCTGTTGTCCATGTCAGGAGATTTTTCTAGTATTGGAAAAAACATAGGTTAAGACCCCTCGTTGGAATGAGCTCAACGATGCTACTACAGACATAATGAATGTCCAAATATCAACCTAGAGCCAAAATATAAATCCTAGGACTTGATTTGGTTTGATTTGAAGTAACTTGAATCTGAGCCCATCAGGAGTTGTATACCAAATAGAGTGGAACCCACTTAAATGGATATCTTTTAACTGAATAATCCTATTAATTGAATATAATTTCTCAATACAAAACCATTTACCATACCTCCAGTACAAATTTGACCTGTTAATTGAATATAGGTTATAGAGTAAACTCCTGTTAATTGAATAAAACATCTTGTAGCCTGTTGAGAAATTACCCCGACTCTCCCCAGTTTTCCATTGTTTATAGATCTACTTGGCCTCAGTACATCCAATACAGGCATTTAATCTATTACATCTTGTTTGACAGAGCTCTCGGAGCTCTGTCAAACAAGATATTATAGAATAAATGCTAGGTTTATCTCTACAACACAGGAAAGTGACACAATCCCCATTAATTGAATACTCCTGTTAATTGGATAATTTCCATTGGTAAAATGGCTATTCAGTTAACAGGGTTCCACTGTATCGAAACATTCTGAGTTATCAAGATTTTGAAGAATATTCTTCTTTTGCACCAAGTTAGAATAAGGATTCACAAAGTGGTTCAAAGAAGTATTTTGGGTTACATATAGAATATACCCATAGTAGCTTGTTGTACCAAATGTTCACCACGAGTGGTGAAGTGGTGATAACCGTGAGACTTTGGCACACTATATATATAGAATATAGTAGCTTGTTGTACCAAATGTTCACCACGAGTGGTGAAGTGGTGATAACCGTGAGACTTTGGCACACTATATATATAGAATATAGTAGCTTGTTGTACCAAATGTTCACCACGAGTGGTGAAGTGGTGATAACCGTGAGACTTTGGCACACTATATATATAGAATATAGTAGCTTGTTGTACCAAATGTTCACCACAAGTGGTGAAGTGGTGATAACCGTGAGACTTTGGCACACTATATATATAGAATATACCCAAAGCAGCTTGGTGTACCAAATGTTCACCACGAGTGGTGAAGTGGTGTCAACTGTGAGACATTGGCACACTATATATGCAGAATATACCCATAGTAGCTTGTTGTACCAAATGTTCACCACGAGTGGTGAAGTGGTGTTAACCCTTTACCTAACACGAAAAGCAGACAACACTTGCAAAAAAAATTCTTCAATAACTAATTTTTTTCATTTTTTGTCTCAAAAACATAGGTTATGACCCCTCGTTGGTACGAGCTTGACGAGCTCGTTCCAACGAGAGGTCATAACCTATGTTTTTGAGACAAAAAATTAAAATATTTTGAAAATTAATATGCGATTTTTGAGAATAGCGCTGGCCGGTTTTGGCCGTTACGTTGGGTAAAGGGTTAACCATGAGCCTTTGGCACACTATATATATAGAATATACCCATAGTTGCTTGGTGTACCAAATGTTCACCATGAGTGGTGAAGTGGTATTAACCGTGAGCCTTTGGCTACTACTTCATCACATTTCGTACACCAAACTGCTTTGGGTATATTTTATTTATACCATGACCGTCAGATTATTAAGAGTCGCTACTATTTGTTCTCAATTTTACTGAGCAGCAGCCGTACATACATTCGATTTTGTTTTTGTTTACATGAGCATTGGTGGGAGATACTTATGCTGTCAATTTTATCACCGAAATGAAATAGAAAAAGAAACAGGGCCTTTTTCATTTTAATAACATAATAACATTCCATTTTGAGTTATGTATGTTTTATTGACATGAGACAATGCATGTTTGTTAATTTTTGGTGTCTTATGGAGTAAACTCATTTAAAAACACGATAAATAATTGCCACTTTCATTTCACTCTTTGCGAGGCGACGTGCGATAAATTTAGACAAGTTCGCATTCAGGTCGACGTCACCAAAGGTCAACTTGGATGTAGTTCCACTGTAAGTGTAAATTTTAACTACTGAAGTCCCATTGCTGGCGTGTTCACCACGGTTGGTGTATAAAGCTAAAATTTATGTCATAGGCTTTTCCTGCATAGTAGAATAGGTATAAATAAAAGATTCCTGTCGTTTATATCTCTCCAATGTGGAATCAGAACTCATAAGTGTAGGCATGTTATAATTGTCATGAACCATGCATGACATCGTGACATTGTCAAAATGGTCCCAGACATCACTCTATTACAGGCCCGCAGGTTTTGGCAGGCACATTCTCTCCATTGACCCCTGTGCTCTCCGGGTCTGGAATATCTCCAGTGGCCCTTTTCCGTCCTGTATCTCCAGAATGTTCAGCGAATTTGTACTTCCTTCTCCTGTATGTCCAGTGAATTCAGAGTTCCCAATATCTTCATAACTTTTCTCATTTTCATTGCCCTTGAATTCCGTACACTTTCTTCCACATATCATGTGTTCCATCTTCATTACCTTTTCTTCTTTTTCCACAATGAATAAATCTCACCTGTTGCCACCATCTGTAAAAATCGCTCCCCTTACATGTCCTGGGGAAGCGATTGGCTCTCCTCAAGCTTACAAATCTAAAAGTGACAACATGAAGTATTACTATTAATGAAATCAGCCAAGTGGACATTTTATTTAGTGCTGCTAACAAGGTAATATCTGTGAGACGGCTACACTGCCCCTCCCACACCTCCGGGCCTTGACAAGGCCCGGAGGTGTGGGAGGGGCAGTGTAGCCGTCTTACAGAGACCACTAACATAGCAGAGAGCTTTTCTTAAATAGTAGAATAGGTAACCATGCTATAAATTCAGTTAGTCATGGTTCATCAACACTACAGAAGAATGAAGTCATGAAATTATTCATTACTCTAGTGTCCATGTCAGATGATTATTATCATAGGTCTTCCTGACTGCTTCTAATTCTATCAGTGGTTGACAGGAACTGCCAAACTTCAAAGGGTTATTATGTCATTGCAGTTTGAAACGTAAATTTTATGGAAAAACACTGAGGAATAGGTTTGAACAAACTTGAACCTAACCTCCCCTCCCAGTACCCAAAAGAGATACCAAATAATAAGCCAGGGACTCGAATTGAACAAATTTGATGCTGATCCCCCAGAGATGTCATATACCAAATATGAAATGATTCTGACTAACGGTTCTGGAGAAGATTTTTAAAGAAATCTAAATTTTATAGTAAATTTCCTTTCTTATTATACCTACCACAATTGTTTACTACAGGCTTGCACTACAGTGGAAGTCCCTAACTCGGATAAAATACTCTCTATTTTTGTCTTTCCCAAGCAATTTGGGAAAGAAAAGTGGTGCAAAAGCACCAAGAAAAAATAAGCCAAAACTGGGTCGAGTGCAACCGGCGCAGACCCAGTACGGGACGCTCTCTCCAAAGTACAACTCCATGACTTCCGTTGCCAGTGCACATATACCGTCGCTAAAGACTCATTCTTTTTGAATCCGTCAACGTTAGAGTTATGTGATCAGCGGAGAGGAAAGATTCTTTACCCGTAAAGAAGACGGGAGGGCCTCCATGTAAACAATTGTGGTAGGTATAATAAGAAAGGAAATTTACTATAAAATTTAGATTTCTTATCAACCTACTCACAATTGTTTACTACAGGCTGAATAGACAATAGGCTGGAGGGAATCGCATAACCAACCCACACATAACCCCAGTGTACTGGAATCGTGAAGCAGAAGGAAGAGGTCCCAAGGCTTATTAACCATAACATCGCAATCATTGGTAAAGGACAATGAAAGGAGACATATGGGCCTGTGTGACACACAGACAGAAAAAGGGCAGTAACAGCACAAGGCTGAAACTGACCTTCAAGAAGCCTAATGGCTAGGGCAGACAACAGCCTGAGCAGAAGAAAGAGGACCCAAGGCAAAAAGGTCCTCCGACTGCTCCTGCAACTGGCGCAGATAAAAGGTGGAGAAAGTAGAGGCATTTCTCCAGTAGGCTGCCTGCATAACATCCGACAACTTGACGGAGTTAGAATAAGCCCAAGAGGTGGATAGTGCCCGCACCTCGTGGGCAGAAATATGATTGGTAATGCAATCGACAGCTGCTAAACGACCGTAAGCCGTACGAATAGCAAGACAAATCCATCGAGAAATGGATTGAAGAGAGATCTTCTGTCGACCCGGAATAAGAGACAGAAAAAAACGTTTCATGCCTTTCCGTATGAAACATGTCCAATCGAGATAAATGCGAATAGCACAGACCGGACAGAGCAAAGGGTGATTACCCTCAACAGAAGGAAGAGCCCTGATACAGATAGGAGGAGTAGTATCTGGTAACTGATTCTTGGCCAAAAAAGAGCAATCAGTGGTAAAAGTAACACTGTTGGGAGAGCTCCTAAAAAAGGCCGGGTCAACCGAGAGGGCGTGAAGCTCACTAACTCACTTTATCCCAGGTGGATTAGTGAGCGTGAAGCTCACTAATCCACCTGGGATCAAGGTTCGAATGGCGCCCCCCCCCCCCCTCCCCCCAAGCAAAGCAGCACCCACGAAAGATTCCATCATGGGGTAAGCTGCAAAGTCCGAGGCCTTTTCAAAGAAAAGTGCCGAACAAGCTTGGAGAGGTAAGGATTAGTGCCGATACGACGCTTCCCCACATAAGAAACAGTCTCTGAAAGCATGGACCTGTAACCCTTGATGGTAACAGGCTGGAGACCCCGAGAATCAAACAGATAAACCAGAAACTCCGCAATCTGTGAAATCGAAGGATTTGCATAATCAACAGAGTGATCAGCACACCATCGACAGAAGACCTTCCATTTAGCTGCATAAGCTAAACCAGTGGAGTGCCTCCTTGAAGAAGAAATGCACTCCACTGCTCGTCTTGAAAAACCTCTACGGAGGAGACAGGACCTGACAAAAGATATGCCTGAAGGCACAATGAAGTCGGGTCGACGAGAAACCTCCCCGGGCGACCTTCACAAAGAAGGTCGCGATGTAGCGGGAGACGTGCCGGAACCGCCGCCATCAGCGAGCGGAGCTGATTGATCCACACCCGCTGAGGCGACAGGGGAGCGATCAGAATGATTCGACAACTGCAGGTTCGAATTTTGGCTAGAACCTGAGGCAGAATCGGAACCGGCGGAAAGGCGTAGCCGACTAGACCGTTCCAATCGAGTGACAGAGCGTCCACGGCAAAAGCCAGAGGATATGGACACGGGGACACGAAAGTGTCCACCTGATGGTTCCAATGATTCGCAAAGAGATCGATGTGGGGACGTCCCCAGAGATCGCAAAGCGACTGGAACACTGCCCTGTGGAGCATCCACTCGGTGGAAACAACCCTGCCCTGTCGGGACAGGGAGTCGGCTAGGATGTTCAGACGACCGGGAATGTGACGAACAACCACTCCGGCATGAACATCCTGAGCGAGCAGTAGAAGATCCCGAGCTAATTCGTACATCGGAACCAAGTGCGTGCTGCCCTGGTTCCGAATGTAAGCAACCACTGTCGAATTGTCGGACAGCAGAAGGTCCTGGCGATTCGACAGGTGAGGGATCCACTGCCTGAAACTCAGAAGAAGAGCAAGAAGCTCCTTCTGGTTGATGTGTAGAGCTGCTTGATCCTGGTCCCACATTCCGTGTAGGGAAAGACCGAGAGGATCAAACGTCGCACCCCATCCGAGATCGCTGCATCTGCCGTCAGAACGTGATCGGACGTGGGTACGTCCAATGGAACACCCTGCGTAATCCACTGAACATCTGTCTAGGGAAGAAGGTGAGGATAAAGAGGTTCTGGAAATGGAAGCACCTGATCCAGAGAATCTACGTTCGGCCTCCAACGACTGAGCAGAAAGTGTTGGAGAGGTCTGACATGCAGCCGACCTAGAGGATTGAGATCCGTCACCGAACCTCAGAGACGGATCAGCCGGAGAAAACTCTGAGCGGTCGCGGCGGACGTGGACTGGGACAGAGTCAGAGCAGAAGCTGAGAGAATCACAGCCTTGGCCTGGGGAACCGCTACCAAATTGAATTGGGTTTGGAAAGCCATGTTACAACCGATAATGTTACAATGCCGCATAATGTTACACCAACGCATAATGTTACAAAAAATGTAGTAAACAACCGATAATGTTATTAACTCCGCATAATGTTATAACTTTTTTCAACCCGTTATGTTATAAAAATCGACGCATAATGTTATAACTTTTTTCAACCCGTTATGTTACAACAAATTAACCGATAATGTTATAACTTCTGTATACTAATTCCAGTTACAGCTTTTGTAGATGGACTTTACCACTTACCATTTATTGCCGCATAAAGGTATGTAATATTTATACTAAAGATTTCTGCTCTGGTTAAGGCACGTGTCCCCATAACAACACGTGCTGCACATACGCACTCCTACCACCTATTATCACGATAACATCACAACATGGCCACCCCCGTGCACTATCATGACAACCCAACATGACCGCCCAATCACGTGATATGACGTCACTTCCGGGGTCCTGCTCGGGGTCCTACAAAATGGCTCATTTTCAACATGCATAACTACTCAACACCATCACCAACACCGCCACAACACCAATATCAACACAACTCCTCCTCCACAATCTCCTCCTTCTCCCTATACTGCCTGTTCTAGTGATTCCGCCTTTTCCAGAACCTGTAATCCCAAATTCATCACTTCCACTCCTTCCAACATCTCCACCATCTATATTATCATACCGTCTAGCACTACTCTCTTATAGTATTCTCAGGTAGCCTTGTCTGCACAATCACCCTGATGTACTAATACATGACCTCCTCTCTTCCTCAGCCTAATCCCTGCCCACCCCTTTCAGTCCTCCTAAACCCCATTCCTCTTCCTACCCAGTCTCGCATCTTATTCTTCGGCTTCCGTGCGACACTACCAACCTGCCACATCCACCATATGTACCTCGCTCCATCCAACTTTTTGGCCTCTTTTAACTCCACCTCATTTTTGTTAACTGTTGGTTGTTAAAATGTCAAAATAATGAACAATAAGATATTCTTATGATTAAGAAATATGAGACAAATGAGTTTTAGATGCCCAAAACAAGCAGAAACAGAGGCATTTGTCCATCCCCAAAGGCGTCAGGGGACTATGGTACATTACATTTCTGGAAGCGGAGACTACGCATGTTGCACGTACCAACCGGATAAAATAGCACCCCTTCTCCACCACCCCCGCCTTCACCATGCTGGGCACTGGATGATCATGGTAATGGAGTCACATGATTGAGTTACCAGGATAATCCGCGTCTATGTAACGTGACCAGGTCATTCTATGATAAACAGATCCCCGGGAGTTGGGTGGGGGGGCGTGGGGGGGGGGGGGGGAGGGTGTCTCTTCACCTTATCCAGAGCAGAAACCTTTAGTATAAATATTACATACCTTTATGCGGCAATAAATGGTAAGTGGTAAAGTCCATCTACAATAGCTGTAACTGGAATTAGCATACAGAAGTTATAACATTATCGGATAATTTGTTGTAACATAACGGGTTGAAAAAATTTATAACATTATGCGTCGATTTTTATAACACAACGGGTTGAAAAAAGTTATAACATTATGCGGAGTTTATAACATTATCGGTTGTTTACTACATTTTTTGTAACATTATGCGTTGGTATAACATTATGCAGCGTTGTAACATTATCGGTTGCAACAAGCCATCCCAAGATGACAAAACGACTGAGAAGGGACCAGGTCCGACTTCTCCTCGTTGACTCTGAATCCTAGCGACGTGAGCAAGCTCAACAGAGTGGCGACATCCGACTCCAGTAAGGCAGCATTGGAATGCCTCTGGAGGATATCGTCCAGATATGCCGAAGTAGTCACCCTGGACTGTGTGCGATGGAACGCTATCACATGCGACATCAGTCTGGTGAACGCCCAAGGAGCCAGCTTGAGGCCGAAAGGCATGGCCTTGAACTGGTAAACTCGCCCCAGAAAAGCGAACCTGAGATACTTCTGTGACGCCTGATGCATCGGAACGTGTAAGTAAGCATCTCGCAGGTCGATGCTGGCAGCGAAATCTCCCTGGTGAATTGATTGGCGGACCGACCTGATAGCCTCCATGCTGAACTTGGGAGCAATGATAAGACTGGTTCAGGATACTCAGATCGATAACCGGTCGGAGTCGGCCGTCCTTCTTCGGCACCAAGAACAGGCGGGAATAGAAACCCACTGACTGAATGTTCTTGACGACCTCGATAGCCCCCTTTGCCAGGAGATTGCCAATCTCCGTGGACAAAAGTTCCCGACGTACAACGTCTGAAGGAACTGTGGTTGGAAGAGGCACCCTTGACAGAGTGGGGTGCCGTCGGAAGGATATTCGCAGCCCGGACCGAACAACATCTAACACCCACGGATCGGATGTGATGGTGGCCCAATGGTCTGCAAACTCTGCTATCCTTCCTCCAACCTGGGACGAGTCGAGGTGAGGATCTTCATTTCGAGCCCCGACGAGGCCCGCGAGAGGAGAAACCACCTCCTCTACTAAATGAAGAATCCTGAGACTTCCCTCGATTCTGCCGACCTTTACCCTTACCCCTTGAGTAAGAAGTAGAGGCGACGGCAGAAGGACCAGCCTTTTGCTTCACAGAGGAAGCAGAAGGGTACTTGTTAGGCTTGGAATGGCCCTTGCCTCCCATAGAAGGCTGATCAAGCTGACGAAACAGCAGCTGATCTTTGGAATGATGTAGGACGTCATCCTGGACCGTCGACACGGAACCATGGAAAAGTTGCGGACCTGCCAAAGAAACAGATCGAAGAGCAGCACGCTGCTCCTCAGGAAGGGATCGTCCTGTGTCCAGCACAGAGTCCCTTCGAACTAATTCCAGATTAGCCGTGTTACAGGCATGCGTGTGAGTAAGATGCATAAGCGCCTTGGACAGCACACGCAAAGGAGCCTGTACCTCGTCAAACTTATCTGGAGGCAGATAAGCAGCCAAAGCTGAGACAACGTGATCTGAGAGAGAAAGCTTGCCAAGCATCTCTAGATAAGCCCAACGTGGACTCCAGAGTCGTCATTGGAATGACGGCAGACTTGGGCTTGGAAAGGGAAGAGGGAAGTGGAGTCCTGATCCAGAACCGTCAAAGTCTGGCAGACCGACGGATTGGCAGAATCGTAGGAACGATAACGCACTTGAGGCAAAAAGGTGTCAACCCTGGTGAAGAACGAAGTCTTCAGAGCCTTGGAATTCAGCTTGGAGTCCAATGCTGAAAAAGCTTCAACCACCTGTACCAACTGGCACGGTCGAAGGTGCCCAGAAGCAGGTTGCTCCATAGGCTGTAGGCGCACGACCGATGATCGCAACCTGGCTGACACTGTCGGCTGGTTAGTAGGTTTGAGATCAGGCAGAAACCCAAACACAAAGTCAAGAGCTGCCCCAAGTCCGAAGACTGCTGGCCCTCGACATCAAGCATGTCGGACTCCTCCCCAGAGTCGGAAGACACATAGCCCATCGTGGGCAAACCAGCCAACGCCTCCCATGGTGTCCGGACACCAGGGGGATCAGAAACCTGTTTCCAATCATGGGAGGCGGCGGCATAGGAGGCACCTGGAAACCACTCGCTGCCTCGCTGGAAGCAACAGGAAAGGTCTTTGATAGAACCTGAGTGAGTAAGGAGAGGGTCTCCCTAAGCTCACTGTCCGAACTGGCCGGTTCGACAGGGGAGCGAACCGGCAAAGTGGCTTCACCTCTGACCCTCTTAACCAGCGAACGGTCACGATCCTCCAAAACACCTGACGCGGGATGACGGGCGGCAGCCGAAACATCTGAAGGCAGACGTGTATAGGGGTATGAGGCACCCCGAGGATCAATATAGTGAGAACTCATGAGAGTCACTGCGGACCTCTGCGGGGCAGAAGGTCCAGGCTGCACAAAAGGCATTGGTCCCCCAAAACTGGTCGTGTGGCCAGAATGAGTGGACGGAAACGCCACAGAGTTCATAGTGTCTCCACTAAGAACATACGAATCCAAAGACACAACTGTGGTGCCCGACGGCGTAGAGACCACAGAGGTAGGTTTGGCCAGCAGCCCCTTCCAACTTCGCCGAGTTGAAGTCAGGGAAGGCTGAGGCCGATATCCCACATCTACAGAACCAGCCATTCCTGCAGTCCCCTGCAGCGAAAAGCCAAGGCCGGCTGAAACTGATGACGAAGCAGACGGACCAGCAGTAGTAGTAGATACGTCGGGAGTCGTTGAGGCTGGTGGAAAAGGTGGAGAGAGCACCTCTGCTCGGCTCCGAAGGAGGAGTCACAACCCTAGTGACAGCCTCAGATGTCGACTGGTGGGGGACCGTAGTTCCGGAATCAGGCACCTCTTCACCAGAACACTCAACGGCTCCCGCAGTATCCACTACAGGAAAAGACTGCACATCCCCCATGGAGGAGAAATAACTCTCACCAGACAAGGTTGGCTCGGGAGCCCCCGAACGACCACGTTCTCCTTTCCCGCGGGAGCAGGAGGCACGGCCACAAGAACGAATGACACGGTTAACTGATGCCCAGAAAGTGGATGACCATGATCCACAGACACCACATGGCCGCTCGGCCAAACACCCGTTACAGGAGGAACAAGAAGAATGTAAATCATCCACATGCTTTGGCAGCAGACATTGCCCACAAGGAATTGTCCTGGGCATGATAGAGGTGAGAGGAGCAAAGAAGGTGAAACCAGAAAACAGAAGAACACCCCCAAAGAAGAGAGAAAGGTGACAGAAACAAAGACCCCAGATGGTTGACTGGGAACCACACAACAGGATGACTACTCTCAAAAGAGAGAAGAAAAACTGTAGGAGTGGTACCCTGCTGACACCTAACTCTAACACAATTAGAAAATTTAGCAAATTAAGCATTAACAATAATTGTGAAAAATAATAAGTCCGAACCGCATGACACACGAAATTCGCGCGCGACTCGAGAGAGAACAATTAAAATACATTATGGATATATAATATTGAAGAGAATATAAAGGATACTCTGATGCACTATGAATCAGGAATCATCAATCAACGAGCTGGATAAACACTGATAAGCGTGCAGAACATCTCGACACAAGACGGATGACAAAAAGAATGAGTCTTTAGCGACGGTATATGCGCACTGGCAATGGAAGTCGTGGAGTTGTACTTGGGAGAGAGCATCCCGTACTGGGTCTGCGCCGGTTGCACTCGACCCAGTTTTGGCTTATTTTTTCTTGGTGCTTTTGCACCACTTTTCATTCCCAAATTGCTTGGGAAAGACAAAAATAGAGAGTATTTTATCCGAGTTAGGGACTTCCACTGTAGTGCAAGCCTGTAGTAAACAATTGTGAGTAGGTTGCTAAGAAATTTCTTCATATTGCAATAAGTTAAAATTTGGGCTCCCATAGTGAGCCCAAATATTAACCCAGGGACCCAGTTTGAAAAAAAAATATAATCTGATCCTCCTAGAGATGCTTTATACCAAATATGAAAGGACTCTTACAGGTGGATCTGAAGAAGAAGATTTTTAAAGAAATTTCCTCATATTGCACTAAGATAAGATTTGGGCCAAAATGTTAGCCCAGGGAGTTTACTTCAACAAGCTTGAAATTTGCCCCCTATGATTGCTGTATACCAGATTCTGAATGGTGGTTTTGGAAAAGAAGACTGAGAATATTCCCAATATAACACAAAGTTAAAATTCCCCCCCCCCCCCCCCCCCCCCCATAGGGAACACAAACATCAACCCACAGACTTTATTTGAATAAAATGAATATGACATTCTGAGGATGCTGTATACCAAATATCAAAAGATTCAGACAGGAGTATGTCAGGAAAATTTTTATCGATTACTCTTCATTTTGGACTAAGTTAAAATTTGTGCTTCAATAGGGAGCCCAAATATTAACCAAGGGACTTGATTTTTATAAATTTGAATCTCACTCCACTAATGATGGTTTATACCATATATCAAAAGATTGCGATTGGTTGTTTATGAGAAGATTTTGGAAGAATATTCCTCATACTGCACCAAGCAAAATTTCAGGCTCAAATAGGGAGCTCAAATATTAATAAAGGGACTTGATTTGAACAAATTCAGATCCTGTCCATGCAAGGATCCAGTATACAACAGATCAAAAGATTCTGACTTGAGGTTCTGGAGAAGAAGACTTTTAAAGATTATTCCTCATATTGGACTAAGTTAAAATTTGAGCTCCAACATTGAGCCCAAATATTAACCCAATTTGGACAACTACAAACATATAAACCTAGAACCAAATTTTGATCCATACTGCCGAAACATGACTTTCCCAGAGTATGGGATGCCCCTCAGGGCGAGATAAAGAACACAGAGAGCAGGGCCCAGTTCAAAAGGTCTTTCACCCAAACAGTGATAAATTCATATTTGTTACATCAGGTTTGTAACAAACCAGTTTGCAATGACTGCTCTCCTGGTCATCCAACTCAGAGTGGGTGTTAGCAAGCCAAAAAATAAGCAGACTGTCATCTGCAAAATGAGGTACCCAGAGGGTGAATTTAGTAATGCTACCCTGCACAGCAGGGAAGCATCACCAAATTTACCCTCTGTGAACCTCAATCTAAATCAAGGTCTCAAATCAAAACAGAAAGAGGTACCCAGAGGATAAACTGGCATACTGTATGGGATAGCATCAGCAAATTCACCCTCTGAGGACCTCATTCTGCAAATGACAGATTGCTTATTTTCAGGCTTGCTTCCACTGTGACTAACTGACACTGCCTTGGTCATTGCTATTACTGCTATTACTGCAATTTCTTCTGAGTTAATTGTCACGGGCATTTTTATCCTTTAATTTGAACTCCTGCACCCACAAGCAAAAGGTAAGGGGCAATATGTTATCTGTGGATGTCTGAATCTCACTCGCCGTTCAATTGGATTAATTAATACTAACTTCTTTATGTGTATATACAACACAATCGAGATTTAAAATGTTTTATAGGGCTGTCTGTATTAGAGCTTATTGTAAATTAACTATTTGCAAACAATCCACCTGTGCTGCAATAATTTATCTTTTTGGGGAAGACAGCCTCTTTGGCTATGCCATCTCCCAACAATGTACATGTGTTCTGAGCTTTTGTTTTATGTAGGTATTGTAATGTTGTAACACTGTATGTTGTCTATCTATCTATCTATCTATCTATCTATCTATCTATCTATCTATCTATCTATCTATCCATCCATCCATCCATCCATCCATCCATCCATCCATCCATCCATCCATCCACCCACCCACCCACCCATCCATCCATCCATCCATCCATCCATCCATCCATCTATCTATCTATCTAGGTTTTGATAAATATTTAACTCTTTCGCTGCCAATTGCAACTATAGTCGAATTACCCTATCACTGCCAACTCATGACTGAAGTTCAAATTTGAAACCAGATAGCAGTACGACTGTTCTAGGGGAAGTAACTCTCTTATTTTTTTGTGATTTACAATATTGTGGTGTTCTATTTATGTTTAATGTCAAAGGTCAAATAAAATTTTGTGTCACAAACACCCACAGATATATCCATAGCTTGGATTAAAACATATGTTGGTTTGTTTTGTCACATCTTTTAGACAAAATGTCTGCCAAGGAATTCTACTCTGAAATGTTTGAAGACAAGTGAGGTTGTAGAGCATTTTTTACTTCAAGACTCAGATAGCAAATGTGGTTCTGAAATTAAAGATGGGGAATATCTCAGCCAGTGAAGTGGATATATTAACACCTCAACGCCAAGATTTGAGGTAGAAGAATTGTCAGAGTCAGCAAATGACCCACTCATTTTTAACTGGCAAATATATGGTTTAGAAGATACATTTGATCCATGCTGGATTCAGCCATACCGACAATGACAAGGCATCATAGTTTTCAATATGCCTCCCCACCCACCCCACACCCCCAACCCCCAAATCAATAAGAACTATCTGTAATATTATTTTTTTTCAAAACTGCTGATCAATTTGTATTATAACCACAATACGTCTCCTGAGTTCAAATATGTTCTATGTGCCATCAGGCCAGCAGGCTGCCAGTAGGAGGCCAGCAGGCTGCCAGTAGGAGGTCAACAGGCCAGCAGGCTGCCAGCAAGCCAGCAGGCTGCCAGTAGGAGGCCAGCAGGCCAGCAGGCTGCCAGTAGGAGGCCAGCAGGCCAGCAGGCTGCCAGTAGGAGGCCAGCAGGCTGCCTGTAGGAGGTCAGCAGGCCAGCAGGCTGCCAGTAGGAGGCCAGCAGGCTGCCAGTAGGAGGCCAGCAGGCCAGCAGGCTGCCAGTATGAGGCCAGCAGGCCAGCAGGCTGCCAGTAGGAGGTCAGCAGGCCAGCAGGCTGCCAGTAGGAGGAGGCCAGCAGTCTGCCAGTAGGAGGCCAGCAGTCTGCCAGTAGGAGGCCAGCAGGCTGCCAGTAGGAGGCCAGCAGGCTGCCAGTAGGAGGTCAGCAGGCCAGCAGGCTGCCAGTAGGAGGCCAGCAGGCTGCCAGTAGGAGGCCAGCAGGCTGCCAGTAGGAGGTCAGCAGGCCAGCTGGCTGCCAGTAGGAGGCCAGCAGGCTGCCAGTAGGAGGCCAGCAGGCTGCCAGTAGGAGGCCAGCAGGCTGCCAGTAGGAGGCCAGCAGGCTGCCAGCAGGCACATAAAACACATTAGAACTCAGGTGACGAATAGTAGAACATAAAGTATAAAAATCCATTATTTGGCTATAAATAGTTTGACTTCATCAAAACAAAAATAAGGCGATATTACCTTAGTTTGATGTGGCGACCATCTTGGTTGCCATGGTCATGTGACCTTATATGTCCGAGTTTCATATACTATTCAGCATCCATACCTGTACCTACCAGCACACCAAGTTTCAGCAAGATATTCTTCTGAACAGAAAAGTTATTCCCCTATATCCAAACTATATCTATTCTTACTGTGTAATTCCACTGTGTGCGTGGCAGTGATATGTACTGCTGTGGTGCTGTATGGCAGAGAAAGAGTTAAATGAAAGTGTCAATGATACTGTAGTTCAACTTGAACAAACTTGAACTTGGTAAGTTATAAGTGAAATGGCAAAATTGAAGATCATTGTTTCCAATGTTATTTGGTGAAACCTCAACATAACAGCATTGTGTGTGCACAACGTCACAGCAATCCATGCATCTTTAAATGTAAACTGTATAGCTGGTTAAACAAAGAATGTTGATACACAAATCCGTTAATTTTTATAGTGTATTGTAAATGTCAGCTTTTTTCAATGCTAATCAATGGCTCTTATCTAGAGGTATCGCCTAATGAGCACACCATGTTCGAAAACAATTCGATGATAAATGTGCCCTGTATGCAATGTCAAAGAAGAATGTTGATGCAAAAATGCAATAAATTCAAAGGTCATTGCTAACAGCAATAGTTTTAATGAAAAGAAAATCGATAGCTCCTATCTACGTCACCCTATACTAAGTTTCAGAATAAGCCCTCTGAGACAAGCCTAAGGAATACGTTAATGCACAAATGTACTACATTTGAAGGTTGTTGCTTGTGCCAATGTTTAATATCAAGTCATTGCGCCCCACGGGGACACAGGAAAAACTTTTTTTGCATGAGTCAAGTGCTTATGACCCAATAACACTACATACCAAATTTGGTTCAAATCGGACCATCGGTTCAGAAAACAGAAATTTTGGGCAGGGCCAAAAATCTTTCCCCTCCCATTACAAAGGCACATATTGCTCCACAAAATTCATTTGAACAAACTTGATTCTACACCTCAAAAGAAAGCTAGAGACCAAATATCAAGTCATTGCACACACTGGTTCATAAGAAGATTCTGAAAATATTTTTGAGCAATTTCCACCATCCCTCCCTATGGGGCTGGGCATGTTGAGTTGAACAGAAATGCAATACACCTTTGGGACCAATCACTCACACAAACTTTCACTGTGTGAAAGGGATAACTTGCTGCACAAATGCACTAAGTTCAAAGGGCTAACTACAATATTTTTTTATGGAAATGAAAGAAAATCTATAGCTTCCATCTAGAGGTTACCCTGAACAAGCATATCAAGCTGCAAAGCAAACTATTCATAAATGTGCCTTATCATGTGTGCCAAATGAATATGTTGATGCACAAATGCACTAATTTTAAAGGTCACAGCTTATGTCAACATTTTCTGATGGAAATGGAAGAAAATCTTCAGCCCTCATCTGGAAATCACCCAAAACAAGAATACCAAGTTTCAAACCAATCAGTTCATAAATGCACCCTGCAGAGTGTGCCAAAGAAAAATTTTGATGCAAAAATGGCAAAGTTCAAAGATCATTGCTAACAGCAACATTTATCGACAGAAATTAAGAACAAGAGACCATAGGAAGCCCAAATATTAACCTAGGGACTTGGTTTGAACAATCTTGAACCTGACCCTCACAACAAGGATGTATGCGAGACATTAAATGATTCTGACTGGTGGTTCTGAAGAAGATTTTTAAAGATTATTCCCCATATTGCCCTAAGTTAAAAATAAGGGCTTCTGTATTGAGCTCAGATATGAATCAATGGGCTTCCTTTTAACAAAAATGTATCTGACTCCACCCCCGCACCCCCTCGATGCTGTATAGCAAATATCAAAAGATTCTGACCATTGGTTCTAGAGAAACTTTTATTTTTAATTTTTGCAACTATGCTGACTCAGCAGTTTTTCAGTGCCCCCCTTCCCCCACCCCGTACATCACACCCTGACATGACCGATGGCAATTTTTTTTATCATTCAATTCTACTGGTCCTAAGGATGCTTCATCCCAAACAACAGTTCACTGTTCCATGTGGTTTGGGAAATACAGGCGTTTGAAAATACTTCTATTTTCAACTCCTGGGGTTCCCACAGGGACATAGGAAAAACTTTTTTTGCATGAGTTAAGTGCTTATGACCCAATAACACCACATACCAAATTTGGTTCAAATCGGACCATCAGTTCAGAAAACAGAAATTTTGGGCAGGGACAAAAATCTTTCCCCTCACATTACAAAGGCAAATATTCCTTCACAAAATTCATTTTGAACAAACTTGATTCTACACCTCAAAAGGAAGCTACAGACCAAATATCAAGTCATTTCACCCACTAGTTCATAAGAAGATTTGAAAATATTTTTGAGCAATTTCCACCATCCCTCCCTATGGGGCTGGGCATGTTGAGTTGAACAAAAATGCAATGCACCATCACTCACACAAACTTTCACTTGAATTGGCCCAGAGGTTTTGAAGGACAAGTCTAAAACACAGTGTTGACAGGTTAAGCTTTTTTGACAGAAATGGAAGAAAATCCATAGAAACTGAAAAAAATTATAGTAATTTATGTATTTTTTATACTGTACCAATGACCCAGACTTAGCTGGTGCTAACTCTTAAAAATTCAGGCCCAAACACAAATTTTGCCCCCCCCCCCCCCCCCATCCCCTAAATTTGCATCAAAATCCAAAAAATCAATGTCCTATATGGTCCTCCATACTTTTGTCCACTGTGCATGTGCAGTGTCAAGGAAGTACCGAAAATTGGTGCCAAATCTTCATTTTTACAACCAGTGCCTGGTAAATGTTATATAATCAGTGGGGAGGTATGAGTTCCCAACTCATGGGACGGCCATCCCCGTCTGGGTCATTGGGAAGTATAAAAAATATATAAATTTAACACTATAAATTTTTTCATATTTTTATACTGTACCAATGACCCAGACTTAGCTGAATAGAAAAAAGTCTGGATGGCCTAGGACATAAAGGAAAATCCAATAGACTCAATTACATATAAACAGAATTATCCCCTCAAGGAGAAAAGGAAAAACAGGATTTACATATATCTTTCTTGTTTATACAAAAAAAGAAAGACATCCTACCAATCCATAATTGAGCACAATAACATCAATGATCTCTATTAACATCCAGTATAACCCATTATACTAATTTTTTTTAAAGGAAAGCCAATAAATAAAGATAGTCCAGAGAATGAGACTCTTTATACTTATTTAAAAGTGTCTGAGGATTGTATATTAACGCTCGTATGACACGTGACATATACAAATGCTTCACACCGAACTACACTTTAAAAATATTACATAAATGAGGTAGACATTAGCTTTACACTTTAAAACCATCCCAGCACCGACTCGGAATTACAAACTCCAGAGGAGGTATTCCCTTGCTTTTCACTATAAAGCAGGTGATATAAGGGAACACCAACCCCACCCCCCTTCCTCTTGCTCTGGGTCAATCACTCCAGAATGAAGAGGGCAGCAGGACAGAGTCACTGCTGGAACAGAAAGCCTGCATAACTATAGTTGTAACTGTTTAGTGGATGACATTCTGAGAAACAGATAATGGACCTAAACAACGAAGGTCGCCAGAAATAGACTCAATATTTCTAAGGTAAAAATTTGTGAACGTAGAAGGCTGACACCAGTATGCAGCCTTCATCAAATTGATAATAGAATACTATTAGCATAAGCCCAAGATGTAGACAGTGCTCTAACTTCATGCGCTGAAATCTTAAGGACAGAATGCAGAGAAGAAGATAATTTTTCATAAGCAATATCAAAAGTCAATTGAATCCACCCACCTGGAAATAGAATGGACCGGGATGTCCCTCCTATTAGGCAGCAGAGACAGAAAGAAACATTTTCCTCCCTTTCTGATAAACTCAGATCTACGTTTGTAAATACGCATAGCTCTAACTGGACATAGCAAGTCTGAGGACGGAAGAGCCTTAATAACAATAGGCTCAGGGTACTTATTAAGAGCCTGATTCTTAGCCAAAAATCCCACATTGGTAGTTAAAGTAATAGTATTACCAACACTACGATAGTGAGAATCATCAACAGATAGTGCATGAAGCTCACTTACTCTTCTAGCAGAAGAGAAGGCTAAGAGAAAAGCTGTCTTATAAGATAAGTATTTGAAGTCTACCGTATCCAGGGGTTCAAATGGCGCTTCTTTTAGCTTCAGAAGAACCCAAGCTAAATTCCACTTAGGAATTAACCTACGGGTTCTAGGTCTCTTTATCAAAAAGTTTTAAACTAACTTAGATAAAGAGACATTAGATCCAATTTGTAAGCTATCATGATGAGCATAAGTATCCGATAGCATAGACCTATAACCCTTAATAGTTATTGGCTGCAGTTTGATCTCGTCAAACAAGCAGACCAAAAAATTAGCAATGTCTGGAATGGAGGGATCATAAATATCAACAGAATGATCCCTACACCACCGAGAGAAAACCTTCCACTTAGTAGTGTAATTTAGCGAAGAGGAGGTCCTCCTACAGTTAGAAATTGCGTCCACTGCTCGTCCTGTAAATTGCTTGCTGTGCAAGAAGGACCGCAAAACAGAAATACGTGAAGGTTGAGACCTTGCGGGTTGTGATGCAGTGTGCACGATTTCCCCTGCAAAAGAAGGTCCTCCCATGGAGGATGCTTCTGAGGAATGTCCCATAACAGACACCTGAGTAGATTTATCCAATCCATGGTCTCTGGGGTGACAGAGATGGTACCAACAGAATCTTGCAGTGAGATTGCTTGATTTTTAGCAATATCTGTTGAATCAACAGAGCCGGAGGATACGCATATCCTATAATTCCGTCCCAAGAGATCGAGAGAGCGTCTGCTGAGAACGCTCGAGGATCTGGGCATGGCGACACATACGTCTGCAACTGATTGTTGAGATGCGTCGCAAACAAGTCTATCATCGGACGATCCCATTGGTAGCAGATCTGATTGAATACTCGTTTGTTGAGAGTCCATTCTGACGGCAACATACGATCTTTCCGAGAAAGGAAGTCCGCTAGAAAGTTCAGACGACCTGGAATATGACGAACGACAGAAGAACCTGATGCTCTAGGACAAACAGAAGGATTCTTTCCGTTGAGTTGAACAACGGAATAGAATGAGTGCCTCCCTGGTTCCGAATATATGCTACTACTGTTGAATTGTCGGACAGAATTTGAACATGTGAATTCTGAATAATGTTCATCCAATGACGTAGCGCAAGCCAAATAGACATCATCTCTTTGATGTTTATGTGCTTGTTCAGGAATTGCGGATCCCAAAGACCCTGGCACCTCGAATCTGTTGGGCTCAAAGTCGCGCCCCAACCTGTTTGACTCGCATCCGTCATAATCGCAAAAATTGGATCCGGCAGTTAACCACTAATATCTGCCCAAGTCTGAATCTCTTGTTTTACTTGGTTCGACAAGACGATGTTCGTTTCTAGCGAATGAATCTTCACACGCCAATTCTGAGTAAGAAATATCTGGAGTGGACGAGTGCGTAGGCACCCCATCGGAATAAGGTCCGTGGCGGCTCCGCACAAACCTATCAGTCGCATGAATTCTCCTGCTGTTACTACATCTGAGTGTAGACAAAAGCGAGCGTAACAACTGACTAATTTCGCTCTGGGTAACGGCAGACGAACCAGATTGTTGTGCGTCTCGAAGCTCATTCCCAAGTGAATGAACGACTTGGACAGAACTAGATCAGACTTCTTTTCGTTTACTATGAAACCGAGACCTCGGAGCAGTTGAAGTAGACTCTGAACATCGTTCTGAAGCATTAATCTGTCGCCGTACCTCTGAAGAATGTCGACCAAGCAGGCCGACGTTACCGCAGATGAATGAGCTCAGAAATGAGTCATTACCAAGTTCATTAATCAAGTGAAGTCTCAGGGCACTAGATTGAGTCCGAAGCACATTGCTCAGAACTGATAAACGACTCCTAGGACAGCGAAGCGAAGGTACTTTCTGAACGCCAGATGTACCATGACGTGAAAGTACACATCCTTGAGATCTATGCTCGCAGCATAATCGTTCACTCGACTGCTCGCTCTCACCGATCGAATGGTCTCACATAAAATTTCGGAGCCATGATCAGCTTGTTTATCCAGCTTAGATCTATAACTGGACGGAACGAGCCGTCTGGTTTTGGTACCAGGAACAGGCAACTGTAAAAACTGGGAGATTCCTGGTTTTCTATGACCTCTATTGCGTTCTTCTCCAGAAGAGATTGCACCTCTGATAGAAGCGAATCTCTCTTCTGAAGGTTTGACGGAAGCTGAGACCATCTTGGACTTCGTGTTAACGGAGGTTTTTCTCTGAAGGACAGTTTTAGACCTTCCGAAATAACCTCCTGAACCCATCGGTTGTCTGTAATTGACAACCAATTGATTAAGAATCTCAAGAGTCTTCAGCACACTGGAGCGCAATAGAGGTTCTGACCTTCACCTCCTGGACCTGCGAGGCTTGCGGGAGGAGAAACTACGTCCTCCCCGACCCGCACTTTGACCAGTCGACCTAGGGGCATCTGACCGATTGTCTCGGCCAGCATTACGTCCCCTACCGAAGTCGCTACTCTGACGGACTCTGGAGTAAGACGTAGAGGCTTTCTTAGATCCTCTATAGGAACTTCCCTTGGACGTACTCGTCCCAGAAGTCCCTGACTTACTCCTCTCTGCGGAGTCCATTTTTTTTCGAAACGGACTTAAAGAGCAGAGAGTCCGAAGCTTTCTTGGTAATCTGATCATAGATTAGTGAAAGCTTATCATCGAAAGAGAAGCTCTCCTGAAACAGGAGCGACTCGAAGAGAGTTTTTCACCTTAGAATCCACCCTCGTGGATGAAACCAGGGCAGCATCACGTCTGACTAACTCCAAATTTGCCACTGAAAGGGCGGAGTTATACATGTAATATGCGATTGCCCTCGAAAGAACTCTCAAGGAAGTTTGAACATCCTGGAATTCTTTACCATCGAGACGTTGTGATTAACGCTCTGGTAAGGTGATCTGCATAAGATAAGGCGTCTAAACTGGCTCTGTTAGACGAGATTGTCGTCTCCAACGTACTGGAGAGGATTGACATAGACGCCAGCAATGACAACTCCAAATCTTCTGCCTGGTCGTCTAAACGCAGTGGAATTCTCGGAATGCCCTGTCCTGTCATTTCAAATTTATTTCTACTGTTGATGAACGGCAGATGTAGAGCATGAGACGATAAGAAACTGGATCTGCCAGTCTTAGAGGCTAGACTAAAAATAGCATCATTCAGCAATTCAAACGGCCATGAGACATTGCTGGACTGGGCCGGAAATTCATGTGCGACATCCTTAGCTCGGCCAAAAAAGTCTGTGTCCAGTGACGCTATCAGTTTCTTATCTGGTATCGCAGCTCTCTGGTCTGGAGGAACAACTTCTGGAAGGTGTTGCCGGATGAAATCTACGGCCACCTTATGTTGTTCTGAAAGGGAAAAATCCAGCTCCGCAGATTCCCTTTCACCATCCGACTGGACCAAATGTGTATCTTGGTCGTCCCTATCTGACACTGCAGGGGAGCGTACCGACCCAGCTTCCTCCGACAGTTCCTGATCTGAAAGAGTTTCCAAAGGTTGCTGGGATGCTGCGATGAGTTGTGCTATCTGTGATAGCAAGTCCGTCACGGAGGCCTGTGGAGCTGTGGTCTTACGTTGTTTGGCCGCTGGAAGCTCCTGGGACGGTGCCTCTTGCATAATTCTTTTATGCGAACGTCCCGACTGGTAAGGCCTCATGTCCTTGGCTACCGGATGGAGTGACCTGGTCGATGTGGAATCCTTGGTCAGCAAAGCAAGCTGGATATCTGAGGTCATGTAGCCACGGTGCGGTCGTGTGTGCTGGCGTGTGGAAGAGGAAGCCAATAGACTAGCCATGCCCGGCTGTCTATACGACGGAGCATCACGAGCAGGAGGAGTGGATGTATGCTCTGACTGACGAACGTTATGTACGACAACATCTGGCCCCAGAGCGAGCTACCGGACTGACTGGCTTCCTCTGTTCCATCCTCCTATCCGTCATCGCCAGGTGTGCATGATCCGAGATTATAGTGCTTGCAACACCCCTTCTCCACTCCTGGACCGCAATGGACGAAACCGGTGTCACATCACCCGATCTACAAGTGATAGCTTCAACGGGCGAGCTAGCTGGCGACAAGGTCATCAATCCTACTAAGGACCTAGGCACTTGTCGAATTTCCTTGAGCACTTTTGCCGCTAGCTCTTCATTTGATTGCGATGATGGCAGAACACTTCCTGAAGACATCACGGAAACACCACCCTGTTCTTGTTCCTCTGAAAAAGAGACTGAAAAACTAGAGTGACATTGTGGCGAGAGGACCGGCATGGACCTCTCACCACTAACAATATACCGTGACACACGTCTCCAATGTTTGTCATCCCAATTGGCACACACTGAGCAAGAATTAGTGTGAGTACATTGACTACAGCAAATACATTGAGCATGAGAATTAGAGGAAGACTTCCTCAATTTACAATCTGAACAATATTCTTTCATATTTAAAAAATATTAAATAGCCGTAGTACTCGCACTAACCCTTGAAAATACAAAGATACATAATAATAATAATATAATCCATTAAACAAAAATTTCTAAAAATAATAAGTTGAACCTTACAGAAGACAAGGAATCACTGTCAGAAGTAACCACTGTCAACGTAAACAAAAGTCAATAAAAAATGGAAACAAGACTCCAGGCACTGAAATTATGGCCCAAAATCAGTAACCAATTCTAAAACACTATCCGATGTAAAACAGAATCTTCCACAGAAGAAGCTGCAGTACATCGGATGGTAGATGCATGACTAAAATGCCTAAACACCCCTAGGGTGAGGACGTAACCATGGGGATAACAGAATAAACATTCTGTAACTATGCTAAAACTCCCAAGAAATTTCAATGAAAAAATTTCAAAAATTATACCAAAAGTATGGGAGATTAGTAAGGGGGTATCAAGGAAAGGGAGAGAGGAAACACTGAACAAACAGTAGAGATTTCATAGCAAGAATGAAAACATCAGGCCCATGCCCCGAAATTAGGAAACATGAAATAATTTAACATAAAAATTATAAATTACAGCCCTGAACACATCCTTCCACTGTTTCTTCCTCTCATCCTCTTATTTCATCCTTGGATCCACCATTTCCTTCATGATTTTGTGTCTGGCATCATTTTAACTGAGATTATAAGCACAGATATCAGTGAGATGTTACTGATTGAAGGGCCAAACAAAGAATGAAGATTTGGCGCCAATTTTGGTACTTCCTTGACACTGCGCATGCGCAGTGGACAAAAGTATGGAGGACCAAATAGGACATTGATTTTTTGGATTTTGATTAAAATTTTGGGGATTGGGGGGGGGGGAATTTGTGTTTGGCCCTGAATTTTTAAGAGTTAACACCAGCTAAGTTTGGGTCATTGGTACAGTATAAAAATATCCATAGCTCGCATCTTAGGATTGCTCAAAACCAGCACACCAAGTTTCACAGCAATCAGATCATAAATATGACCTGTGCGGCGTGCCAAACGAAATTGTCGATGCACAAAAGGTCAAAGCTGAAAATTTTTATTTATTTATTTATTGGTGTTTAAGGTAACATACTTATGCACAATGGCCAATTATGACCGTGACAGTTTTACGGGTGGAGGAAGCCGGAGTACCTGGAGAGAATCACCGAGCAACTAATAGCAGCTGCCAGCTCGTAACTCCGCACTGCAGCACAGGCAGGGTCAGATTGGTTGAAGACATGCACACCATTTACGTGCAGTGCGCCTTAGTGCACAGTGTCATCGTGCCCCCATGTGGGCAATCGGGGTTAAGTGCCTTATGGAGCCCACTTATTAACCCTTTACCCAACGAGCTCGTTCCAACGAGGGGTCACATGATATGGTTTTGTTGAAATTTTTTGAAAAATAATATTTTTTCAACTGCTGAATTTGCATATTACGCGGGCGGATGCGGCCGATTCGTTGGGTAAAGGGTTAAATGAAGGACTTGCTTTAAACAAACTTGAATCTGACCCCTGTAGAAATGTTGTAAAAGCTTCTTATTGATTCTTCAAAGAGTACTTTAAAGAGAGCCAAGTTAAAGTTTTGGCTCCTGAATTGAGATCAAATATGAACCAAGGGGCTTAATTTTGTATCTGACCACCCTCCCCCACCCTCCCGCTATGGATGTTGTATATCAAACGATTCTGATCAGTGGTTCTAGAGAAGAATTTGTTTTAATTTTTTTTCTTTTGCAAAGATGCTGACTCAGCATTTTTTTTGACTCCCACTACAATACACCTGGACACAACCGATCTCAATTTTTTTTACCATTCAATTCTACTGATCCTAAGGATGATTCATACTGGATAACAATTCTCTGTTCAGCTGTGTGGTTTGAGAAATATGAGCATTTGAAAATATTTCTACTTTTGGCTCCTGGGGTTCCCATGGGGATGAATGAATTTTTTTTACACAAATCAAGTACTTATGACTCAAAATACCACATACCAAATTTGGTTAAAATCAGCTCAGGAATTTTGGACAGAGCCAAAAATCATGTCCTCCCAAATACAAATATTTCCCTACAAACTTTGTTTGAACAAACTTGATTCTACAGCTCAAAAGGAAGCTCTGTATCAAATATCAAGTCATTGTATACAGGCCTTTAAAAATTGAAAATCTGCTTAACCCAAAATTTGGGTAAGCAAAACAAAATTGCTTAACCCATTTTTTTTTTGCTTAACCCTAGTGCTGGGAGGTTAACCGAAAATACAACTCGGTTTCGGTTATTTAAAAACACTGACTGCTTGAATGTGTGATACATATTAAATAAACTTTCTTTCGATTGACAAATGAATAAAATGATAAAAAAAACCCCATTCAGTGTGAGATTTAAAGTGCCACAAAAATAAAACAAACATCGAATTACCAAAATAACCACACACTTCACTTGAATGCAATATCCATGCATCTGCTGCCCAATGTCAGTAATTTCTATGTATATGTTTGAATGGAATTTAAAAAAAAAAACAATTGTACACTATACTTCCACCAATAACATTTTCAAGACTGCAGGCCAAGATTTAGGGCGTTCAGTATCAATACACGAAACTCAACATGATGTTCATTAATTTTCATGACCTTCAACACCAACGGTAAAACACTGTATCTATAAAATGATCAATTTCTGAAATTCAGTTTCCATTGCTGAACTGGAACTTACCACCTGCTCTGCATTTATACTGTCCGATATATTTATTTCTACATTAGCCTAAAGCAAAGTTTCAAATTCACAGTTGAAGTCCAATAAAAATTAGGGTTACAATGACCTAAATGAGCAACTTTTACTTTGTAAAATTTTAGAGTCGGCATAATTGTTTAGGGTCATGGGGGTATCCGAAACAAATCGATTTCTTTTCTTTGGCCTGACATTTCACAACATTACATCTTCAGCATTTTTTACCCAAGCTACCACAGCATTTTCCTCTTGTCTTGGTGTGTTTGTGTGTAGGAGGGGGGGGGACTGTCAATGCTACATTCAACTATATATCCAGAGTTCTGTGAACAATCTTCGGTTAACGGTTCACTGTACATGTGCTGAACTATATATAATCTCATAATTTTAGAGAGATGGGAAGGTACTTGTACTTTGAACTTTTATTAAAACTAATATTTGGGAAAAAACCCAATAAAAGTTCAAAGTGTTTATAGTGTTTAATACTTGAATATTTTTCTCTAAAAAACAAAACCAAAACTGGACTCAACTCTTTTTTAAAAAAAAAAAGTAGAAACCGAAAGCGTGGAAAAATGTTATAACCTTCCAGCACTACTTAACTCATTTCACTTTTTCAGTAGATGTTTCATATTACAGAAAAGATCTTGCACGAACAGAATAACGATTAAGACACAGGACATTTGCTTGAGTGGTGCAAGAACCAAACGGTAGTTCACGCAATTTTTAAAGGCCTGGTATACCAAATAAACATGTTAGTTCACCCCCTCCCTATAGGGTGGGCATGTTGATTTTAACAAATTCAAAATGCGATGTCAGAACAAACAATCACCTTAAATTTAGCAGAAATCAGTCCAGTGGTTTAGCAGGGGAAGACACAGACATATAACATATGATGGAAAGTGGATGAGGAATAGTAAGTGATAACTATGGCTAGGGGTGTAAATGTAACCTTATGAATTGATACACTGTGATACCTCACTAGCCAATACACATATTGTGAGAGCAGTCAAATATCAGTTGAATGCAGTACATGCAAATGAAGTTAAACTAACATAACAGGCCTTGTTTTGCGACAGGAATCTGATTTTCGTAATATTCCCATGAATCAAAACTAAGGGATGCAAGTGTATTCTCATCATTCAAATGTAAACTGTCAATAAAGAATTGTTTGTATTTTACAGTGTTCACAACAAACTGTAAAGCAGCCATGACTAGATTTGATGAAAATGAAAATAAACAGCTGCGCCATGAGCGCCTGATATGCCCGTTATTAATTACAAGAGGGAACCACACAATATCAGTATACATGTGTACTTGTCAGGTTACATATACTTGCCATGAAAAAATCATGAAAATTGCTCAAAGTCCAACATGTGGAAAATTGCCTATATTTTGATGAATAAAGTCCCATAACTGTGGAATGACAAATCGGACAGCGACACAAATTGAAAGGGAAATTCCTTCTATCAACATATACTTGCAACCAAAAAATCATGAAAATTGCTCTAAGCATTTTCAAGTTATTGTTCGACATGTGAAAAATAAGGTCCCATAACTCTGGAATGACTAATCGAACGGCAACACCAACCAAAAGGGAGCTTCCTTCCATCAACATAAACCACCTACCAAAAAAATCGTGAAAATCTCTCGAAGCGTTCTCGAGTTATCGAACGACGTGTAAAAAGTTAAAAAATTTATAGTAATTTATATATTTTTTATACTTACCAATGACCCAGACATAGCTGGTGCTAACTCTTAAAATATAGGGCCAAACACAAATTTTGCCCCCCAATCCCCAAAATTTGCATCTAAAACTAAAGAAAACATGTCCTGAAAGGCCCTCCACACTTCGCCCCTACTGCGCATGCGCAGTGTCAAGGACGTTCCGAAATTGGCGCCATTAATCATTCTAATAACCAGTGCCTGGTAAGCGCTATGTACTCAGCGGGGAGGCAAGAGTTCCCAACTCCTGGGAGGGCCATCCCCGTCTGGGTCATTGGTAAGTATAAAAAATATATAAATTACTATAAATTTTTTAACATTTTTATACTGTACCAATGACCCAGACATAGCTGAATAGTAAAAAGGCTGGAGGGCCAAGGACATAGAGCAAAATGGAATACGCTCAATAAAATAAAATAGAGTCATCCCCTGTAGGGAAAAGAAGTAATAGGCCTTACATGTATCTTTCTTATTTATGATAAATTAGAAAGATACAACACCTTCCAAAATTGAGCTTCATACATCCATGTACTCTATTAATATCCAATATAATCCTTATACTAATAATTTTTAAAGTAAGCCAATAAATAAAGTAAGTCTAGAGAATAGAGACTCTAATACTCCTAAAAGTGTCTGAGGATTGCATAATCATGTCCGTTGACATATGCAATATTCAAAAGCTATACTTTAAAAACTAAGACTTGAATGAATTTTAAAAACCTAAACTTCTCACTAAACAACCATCCCAATAACAGCTCAGAATTACTAACTCCGGAGGAGGTAACCCCTTGTTTTCATAGTAAAACAGGTGACCCAAGGGAACACCCTCCCCCCCCCCCCCTTTTTCTTGCCCTGGGTCAAATAGCCCAGAGCGAAGAGGGCAGCCGAACGGAGACACTGCCGAAACAGACAGCCTACCTAGCTATAGTAGCAACTGTTAAGTGAATGACATTCTGAGCAGTAGATAATAGACCTAACAATAGAGGCCTCCAGAAATGGACTCGATATTTCTGAGATAAAATTCATGAATGTGGATGGCTGAGCGCAATGAGCGGCCTTCAAAAATCTATAATAGCGACACTATTAATGTAAGCCCAAGAAGTAGAAGAACTCTTACTTCATGAGCCGAAATCTTAAGCACAACTGCTAAGTCAATGATATACTATAAGCAGTACCGATAGTTAATAGAATCCATTAACAATAAAATGGAGCGTAACGTCCTTCTACTAGACATCAAAGACAGAAGAAGCTTACGCCCATAGTAATAAACAGAAATCTGTTTATAAATACATAAACTGTACCCGGAAAGAGTAAAGGCCTATGCCCATACGAAGACGGAAGGACCTTAAAATAATAGGTTCCGGATAATAGGAGCCTAACTCTTATGCAACAATCCAACCTAAATAGTAACGGAAGTATTGATTCCGAAACTATGAAAGTGAAAATCATCCATCGATAGTGCATGAAACTCACTGACTCTACAGTAAAAGAGAAACCAACAGAATTACTGTCTAAAAGGTCAGAATTTGAAAACTACTGTTTCCAGAGGCTCAAATGATTACTTAGCTAAATAAGAACCGAAGTTAAAATCCGTATAGGAATTTAATCTAAAGATTCTAAGACTATTTATCAAAAAGTTACTAACTGACTTAGATAAAGAGACAAAAGACTCAATTGTAAACTATCGTAGAGTGCATAGGTATGAGGTAACATAAACCTATAACCTAAATAATAACAGGCTGCAGTAGATCTTGTGAAACAAGTATACTAAAAAATAGCAATGAGTAGTATGGAGGGATCAACAATATGAACATAATGATCCCTACACCACGATGGAAGAGCCTCCACTTTAGCCGCATAGAATAGCGAAGAAGAGGATCTCCTATAGTAAGAAATCGCGTCCAAAGCTCGTCCAGTACAGTGCTTACAATGCAATACGGACCACACAACGGAATACATGAAGGTTGCGACCTTGCAGGTTGTGATAAAGATGACACGATTTACCCAGTGAAAAAGATCCTCACATAGAGGAAGATTTCATGTTAAAACCCACAGTAGACAAGAGAGAAAATTACTCATGATCTCTGTGAAGATAGAGATGCTATCAACAGAAATGTATTGTGGTTGTTTATCTTAGCAATACCTGCTAAAACAACAGCGCCGGAGGATACGCGTATCCTATCATTCCGTCCTATAGATCAATAGAGCGTTAAGAATATTAGCTCAGAGATCTGGACAAGCCAACACATACGTCTGCAATTGATTAGCAAGCTGTGTCATAAATAAATCATCATTGGGCGCTCCCATAGATAGCAAATCTGATTGAATACTTGTTTGTTGAGAGTCCATTCTGACAGCAACAAGCGACCCGTAAGAGAACGGGAGTCCGATAAAACAATCAGACGACCCGGAATATGATGGACCAAAACTGAACTTGGTGTACTATAACCAACAGACGGATTCTTTCCATTAAATTGAATAACGGAAACGAAAGAGTGCCTCCCTGGTTCCGGAGATACGTCACTACTGTCGAATTAAAGGACAGGAATTTGGGCATGCGTTTCTGAATAATGTTCATGCAATGACATAAAGCAAGCCTAAAAAACATTATTCCGCGGAAGAAAACTGATTGCTAAAAGACTGCGGAACCCAAAGACCCTGGCACTTCGAATCCGTAGGGATCAGTATTATATCCCAATCTGTATGACTGGCAACCGTCATAACAGCCACACTCGGGTCCGGCAACTGCGGCGGCACTCTCTGAGTCAACCACCGAATGTTTGCCCCAGTCTGAATCTCTTGTAACACTAGATAGACAAGAGAACGTGTAAATCGAGCAATTCATGGATTGCCGAAAAGTTGCCGTCGAAGAGAAGCTCCTCCGAGAACGAAGCGACTCTGAGAGAGTTCTTAACCTCACTATCCATGCGAGTGGATGTAGCTAGGGCTGCGTCACGTCTAACTCCAATCAGCCACTGAAGGGCGGAGTTATACGTGAACAAACTACTGCCCTCAAAAGAAATTACATTGAGAATAATATCCCGTAAATCTTTTCTTGAAGACGTAATGATAACGCCTCAGTAAGGCGGATTACGTATAATAAAGCGTCTAAGTTAAGTCTACTATACATAATGTCGTTCCCAACATTGAAATTGGAAAAGACATAAACGGCGAAAAAGAATATATGCAGTTTTTAATCACACCGTCTAGACGCATATGAACTCTCGGTGTGCCCTGCTCTGCCAAAATAAACTATTTGTATAAATGATAAAATGGCAGAAATGAGCAACGCGGACAAGAAACTAAACTATCATGCTTAGTAGCAGGCTTGTATATATATATATAGCGTCGAAAAATAAAACACATGTTGTAATGACAATATTGGACTACGTCGGTAAGTCAGGGACAATGTCCCCGAACCGATCGAAAAATCCGAGTCCAATGACGCTATAAGTCTCTTATCCAAGATCGCAGCAATGAAGTCCGAAATAATAATCACTGGAAGATAATGCCAAAAGATATGAAAGGCATCTTCCGATACTACTAAAGGGAAAACTCGAAATCTTTCGAATCCCTTTCGCCATCCTGTCGGACCCTATAAAGCGTTCGGTCGTCCGTACCTGATGCAACCGCGGACCGCACCGACCCAGCACCGTCGGATAATTCCTGATTCGACCGAGAAACTGTCAATTGCTGGGATGCTGCGAAACAACTGTGCTAACTCGGATAGCACGTCCGTCACTGAGGCCTGAGGAGAAGCGGTCTTACGATGCATTGCCGCTGGAAGCTCCGTGATCGCTACCCCGTGCATACTACCAATATGCGAGCGAACGGAGTGTATAGGCCTCATGTCCCTTGGCTACCGGATGGCGCGACCTATTCGCCGTGGAATCACTGAATGCCAAAACTGATCGGATACTCGAGGTCACGTAGCCAATGTGCGGTCGTGTGCCCTGGTGTGAGGATGAGGAAGCATTAAAGACAGTCTCTCGGACTGTCAATATAACGGAGCGTCCCGACCAACGGACATATGCTCCGAATGTAAAATATCTGAACCACAACATGCGGTCCCCTATGTTGTTGGGCGAGAGAGGGACCTCTCTCGCTCACAGCCCGGACGGACCTGGACCAGCCAGGAACCGGACTAACAGGCTTCCTCCGATCTGTCCTCAATCTGCCGTCACTGGGTGAGTACTAAAGTAATTAAAGTGCTCGCATCACCCAAATCTCCTTCCTAGACCGCAACGGACGAACCCGGCAGCCAAACCATTCGATGAATGTACGCTACACCGGGTGAGCTAGCAAATGTCACTCCGTAGGCGATAGACATATTCCATGAGCACTTATTGCCGCTAACTCTTCATTAACTATGACGACAGAGGCACACTTTTGAAAGACATCTCCATAACTCTTCGAACAAGAAACCAGAAATGCTTGGTTAGCAAGCATGAAATAATAATATATATAGCGTCGTTCAATAATTCAAAAGTTTGTGTGACATTATTGGACTATGTCGGAACTGAGGGACGATGTCCCTGAACCGAACCAAAAATTTCTAAGTCCGCCGACGCTATCAGTTTCTTATCCGGCATCGCAGCATTCTGGTCCGACGAAAGAAGCTGGAGAAGACCAAGTCAGATGACATACACAACAGCATATGTTGTTCCGAAAGGGAAAGCTCGAAATCCTCCGAATCCCTTACGGTATCCCGTCGGACCGGATGAAACTTTCGGACGTCCGTACCCGCTTCCGCGGAGCGTCCCGACCCAGCATCTTCGGATAAAATATATGCGACAGATTCAGTTGATGCTGGGATGCTGCGATAAACTGTGCTATTAAGGAAAGCACGTCCGTTCCCGAGGCCTGTGCAGTAGCGGTCTTACGATGCATTGCCGCCGGAAGCTCCGTGTACGTTGACTCCCGCACACTTCCTATGCGAACGTCCGGAGTCTGCAGGCCTCGTGTCCCTGGCTACCGGATGGTGTGACCTGGTCGCCGAAGAATCCTTGATCGGCGAAGCTGGTAATATATCGGCGGTCACGCAGCCAAGGTGCGGTCGTGTGCGCTGACGAGAAGAGGAAGCCTTAGCAGTCTCAGCGGACTGCCTATACAACGGAGCATCCCGAGCGACGGACGTATGCTCCGCTTACGACACATTTTGTACCACAACATCTGGGGCCAGATGTTGTTGAACGAGAGAGGGGCCTCTCTCGCTTGCCGTCCGGATGGACCGGAACGAGCTATGAACCGGACTAAAAGGCTTCCTGCGTTCTCCCTCCGATCCGCCATCACTGGGTGTGCATTAGGTTAGTTTATAGTGCTCGCATCACCCCAAAATTCCTTCTAGACCGCAACGGACGAACCCGGCTGCCGAACCATTCGGTGAATGGACGCTACACCAGGCGAGCTAGCGGACGTCAAAGGCCGTCGAACCTACTAGGGTCCTCTTAGGCAATTGGCGTATTTACATGAGCACTTTTCCGCTAGCCCTTCATTAATTGTGACGACGGAGGCACACTGTTGGAAGACATCACAGATACATCACCCTAATCTTGATCGTCTGAAATAGAAATTGATAAAGTAGAGTGACCCTGCGGGGAAAGGACCGGAGTGTCCAAATCCCCAACAACATACCGTGACATACGCTTCCCATATTGTCATCGAAATCATACGATACAGAACAGGAGTTAATGCGAGTACACTGACCACATATAGAATGATAATAAAGTCAGAGGAAGACTTCCTCTTAAAACAATTGATCAATATCCTTTCAATGTGAAAAGAAAACAAGTCCTGGTACTCGCACTAACCCCTGGCAATCAAAATACATAATAATAATATGATCCATTGATATAGAAAAAATAATTGAAATCAAAATATTTTGAAAAAATATTTTTTCAGAACAGCCCAAGTTTCTGAAAAGTAACGTTGAGCCCCAATGGATCCCAAGCCTAAGTGTGGACAAAAATTTTAAAAATATTTTAAACAATTTATTCAACACTTACGAACAATAATAATGTATCTAGTTATGATTAAAATAACATCAAGATATTATTTTTTAGAAATCCCCCCCCTCACACAGAGGGCTGTTGAAAATGTAAACAATGAGTGTAAAAACACTAAAATAAGACTCCAGGCACCCAGGCCCGAAATCAGTTACCAAAAATACACTATCTGATGCAAAACAGAGACTTCCAGGGAAGAAACTGCAGAACATCAGATGGTAGATGCAGAACACAACGCCTAACCACCCTTAGGTGAAGACGTAAACATGGGGAAAGAACAGAATTCATTCTGTTATTCAGCTAAAACTCCCAAGAAAATTTAGTAATAATAATTACAAAAACTATGCCAAAAGCATGGGAGAATAGCAAGGGGGAACTTAAAGGACAGGGAGAGAGGAAAACACTTAAAAAAACAGTGTAACTAAATAATCAGAATGACAACAAAATGGCTGCTGCCTTGAAAATAGGTAACTTAACATAATTTCATTAAAAAATTTTAAGTTACAGCCCTGATAATATTCTGTCACACATTCTTTTCCTCTCCTCCTTCTCTATCCTCCTTAGAATCACCATTTCACTAATATTTATGTGTCTGGCATCATTTAAACTGAGATTTATAAGCACAAAGATCAGTCAGATGTTAACTGATGAAGGGCCAAACTTAGAATGATTAATGGCGCCAATTTCGGAACGTCCTTGACACTGCGCATGCGCAGTAGGGGCGAAGTGTGGAGGGCCTTTCAGGACATGTTTTCTTTAGTTTTAGATGCAAATTTTGGGGATTGGGGGGCAAAATTTGTGTTTGGCCCTATATTTTGAGAGTTAGCACCAGCTATGTCTGGGTCATTGGTACAGTATAAAAATATCAACAATTTTCTAAGTAATAAAGTCCCATAACTCTGGAATGACTAATCGAACGGCGACACTAAATAAAAGAGAGCTTCCCTCCATAAACATAAACCACCTACCAAAAAATTGTGAAAATCTCTCAAAGCATTCTCGAGTTATCGTACGACGTGTAAAAAATCAACAATTTTCTAAGTAATAAAGTCCCATAACTCTGGAATGACTAATCGAACGGCGACGCTAAACGAAAGGGGGCTTCCCTCCATTGATATACACCACCTACCCAAAAATCATGAAAATCTCTCAAAGCGTTCTTGAGTTATCGTACGACATGTGACCAGAAGGACAGACGGCCAGCGGTATGCCATAATACAACCGTTTTTTTTCAAAACGGGCGTATAAAAAACTCATCTACTTTTAACCAATGATTTATTGTGGTACATTTAAATTAATTTTTCATCAAATCTAGTCATGGCTGCTTCATAGCAGCCATGACTAGATTTGATGAAAAATATCTTGAAAATACTCAGTGGGTCATTTTTTTTTCACTTACACCCATCAAAAGTTACCTTGAGACTGCCTCCAACCAGCTCTTAGAGCATCAATGTCACTACTGCCCCAAAAGTTACCTGGAGGTGAATACAACACTATCAAACTTTTGCCACTTTTTCAAGTCCAATGAACAATTTTTTTTTTAACCAACTCTGAGACTATTAATACAAATCACAATATAAAAATTGGTTTAAATTGGATATCTGATGTATAAACAATTTGAAATTCCAATACACAAAGGGCAATAACTCTCAATTAATCCACAGCTATCTAATATTTCTTTTGTTCTCTGTCATGAAAACAAGCCTTATAAAATCACACCAAGTACGGTTTTGATGAGAACAGCTCAGTAAAACAGCACCAATATCTGGATATTGGGACGGTTTTGAAACAGTCCCAATAACTAGATATTTGTACGATTGTCACGGTACTGTAATCATAACCATTCAAAAGTAAAGATGCTGAAAGGAGGTGTGAAAAACTTTCTAACACATGAATTATTGACAAGCTTTTCTCGACAGAGCTAATGAATTGAGTGTGCATCGTGTCCAAAATTATAATGTACTTTTTAATTTTTTGTTGCTTTTAATAACCAACAGCCCTGGTAACCTAAAAAGGACTCCCGTGGAAACCTCGGAAGTGAAGCAGTGCTTGTTTGCTGTGGTAAACAAGTTCAGTTTTACTGGTAAAATAGGACCTGGTCACCAGTGCCCGGGGTAGAAGTCCCCTAAAATGGGCAGCATGGGTGTAAACGATTGGCTAAACTTGACTTTACACCTTTTTTTGTGGTCACAATTTGCCATAGCTGCAGAAAAGTGACCTAAAACACCAGTAAATAAATAAATAACCTAAAAAAAAACGCCCTTTTTCAAATATTAAGATGGCAATCAGGCACCACCACCCGCCACCCCTAAGGGAAAGTGAACCTCTTCTTCAGATAAAAAAAAGAATTATTCTTCCAAATGCTTTAAAAATGAACGATTATTAAATTTATCTGCCGCACTTTCAATGAGGGATTAAATAAGTGTTCCACCCTTGAGCTGAGACATTATATTAGCGGGAGAACAAATTACGCCATGATGTGAGTTCACTTTGAAGCCACAGATCTGTTCACAATATCTGAACTGATGCGTGTCATAACTTCAATAGACTTTCTAGCAAGCAAACAATGGGTTATGCCCATTTTGTTTTTGGGGGGTAGAGCAAGCAAAAAGTGTTTTAAAATGTGGTTTTACTCATGTCAAACTTTCTAAAATATAATTTTTTTGACTTTTGTTAACATTGAGGGGCTGTGGATTAAATCACATATATCACTATTTTGTGTACTATATGGGTAAATAATTGTACAGTTGTGCAGGTGTCCTCCAATATTTGGACTCGGCTTCGCCTCGTCCAAAATATCTCCAGACACCTGCACAACTGTACAATTATTTACCCATATAGTACACAAAATAGTGATATATCTATTACTTTCTTTTAGAAATCTCCATCAGTTTTTCCATGACCAAGTCGGTACTAATATAAATTTGAAACCTGACAGCTACTGTTTAAGTTTTTATAATTAAACCCTTTTTCTGTTCATGCAAAATGATTGGCTAAATTATTTCTTTTTTTCTGTTCATATCACATTAACCCCACCCAAAAAACATATTTAGGCCGACCCTTAACCATGCCCCAAAGCCAGTCATTAAAATTATGACTGGAAAAGTGTGAATGGAAAAAGAACCTCTGCTACGCCAACTTACACAGTTTGGCCTTTGTTTTTATTTGGTTCATAACTCAAGAAATAGACAGAAACAAATCATCAATCCTCATGAAAAAAACACTGAAATGTTAGGTAAAATTCAACAAACAAAGGGACATAATTCTCTTAATTTTGATTGAATGATATTGATTTTAAACATTGTCCAAGAAATTGTTAATATTAAATTAATTAAAATCTGATAACTATTGTTCAAGAATTTGCATAAACGAACTTCCAGATGAATAAACATTGAAATTTCAAGTAAAATGACACCATATAAGGGCAATAACTCCTTTAATTTTCAAGTAGTCATTGAATTTTTTAATTTGTCCAAAACATTAACAGTACAAAAGAGGATATGAATATTTATTGCAAATGAATCTTTATTGTTCAAGTTATTGCATAAAAAAGAGAGATAACGGGTAGACAGCCAATCTGGCAATGTTATTTCCCTACGGTGTATCAATATTTTTGTTTCTTGTTATAGATTTTCTGTAAATTGTAAAACGTTATTGATATATCGTAAATAAAACATCTATCTAAAAAATGAAATTTCAAGCAAAATCCAACAAAGGACAATAACTTAATTTCTTAGACATCTCTTCAAACTTATCCAACACAAAGTAGTCTATCAAATTATATCTTACCTCCTACGAGTATCTGGGAATTTCATTGGGTCAAAGACGTCACATGCAGATTGCATATAAAATCATATACTGCCTGTCAACATCAATATAAGCTGACAGCTATGGGTAATCTCCCCTTTGTTCATTGATTATTCAAAATGTCGTCAGCCGATAAACGCTTCAAGTTGAAAGATTGAGTGTTGGAAGCCCATATTTGGTCTGAAGTGTAGGTTAGGCAACTTAAAAGGCTTCATATTCTCTGGATGTGTGTCATATTACCTTCGAAATGAAACTGTTTGCTATGTATGAATTTGCTTTGTCACAATTTATGGGAGAGTGCCTGTAGGCATTCTCCCATAAATTGTAACAAGGCAAAGACACATGAACACATTGTGAGAATTCTCTCATTTAATTTTGATCGCTGTTGTTATTAGTTCTGTGCATCGATGCAGCAGTCAGTAAGATATAATCGTTACACAGTTTGTTGGTGGCCTAATATGGTGTCAGTTAATTTTATATTGGACGAGAGCCACTTTGCTCTCGTCCAATATAAAATTACTGACACCATATATACCATATTAGGCCACCAACAAACTGTGTAACTAATAGTATTGAAATCTGAGGCCTACTATTTAATTAATTGGATAAACATTGAAACTTCAGGTAAAATTCAACAAACAAAGGGCAATAAATCTTTTAATTTTCATTGAATGATGTTTCTTATCAAACTTGTTCAAGGCATTATTAATATAAAGCAACAAACTAAAAATAATTAAAATCCAATCAATATTGTTCAAGTTGAATAGATGGATGGATGGAGAGACAGACAAATGATGGATGGATGGAGAGAGACATACAGATGATGGATGGATGGACAGACAAAAGGATGGACAAACAAATGGATGAAAAAGGACCTCTTCACTATATCCAAGCCCTGTTAGGGGGGGGGGGGGGGTAATAATTTGGACATAAAGCACATCTTTCCACATTTCTTAATTATTAATTATTAGCACCACTTTTAACACTGTCATTTTTGTCACTGATATGGTTATTCCTACAGAGAATGAGTTAATCATTACAGAATTCAATAGATGCTTAACTCCCTTCACTCTGATGTCAAAATAAACAAAATTTCAAGTAGCCATTTTCCCATAATGCAACTGGGAATTTAACCAATTCAATCTTGTTTGACAGAGCTCAATGAGCTCTGTCAAACAAGATTGAATTGGTTAAATTTCTAGTTGCATTATGGGAAAAATTTGCAAACTGAACTTTAGAAATTTTGATATCAGTGTACAGGGGGTTAACAGATTTCTGATATGGGTATTCCAACAGTAAATGAGTTAATCATTACAGAATTCAATAGATAGTTAACTGATTTCTGATATGGGTATTCCAACAGTGAATGAGTTAATCATTACAGAATTCAATAGATGGTTAACTGATTTCTGATATGGGTATTCTAACAGTGAATGAGTTAATCATTACAGAATTCAATAGATAGTTAACTGATTTCTGATATGGGTATTCTAACAGTGAATGAGTTAATCATTACAGAATTCAATAGATAGTTAACTGATTTCTGATATGGGTATTCTAAAAGTGAATGAGTTAATCATTACAGAATTCAATAGATGGTTAACAGATTTCTGATATGGGTATTCTAACAATGAATGAGTTAATCATTACAGAATTCAATAGATGGTTAACTGATTTCTGATATGGGTATTCTAACAATGAATGAGTTAATCATTACAGAATTCAATAGATAGTTAACTGATTTCTGATATGGGTATTCTAAAAGTGAATGAGTTAATCATTACAGAATTCAATAGATAGTTAACTGATTTCTGATATGGGTATTCTAACAGTGAATGAGTTAATCATTACAGAATTCAATAGATGGTTAAAAGATTTCTGATATGGGTATTCTAACAATGAATGAGTTAATCATTACAGAATTCAATAGATGGTTAACTGATTTCTGATATGGGTATTCTAACAATGAATGAGTTAATCATTACAGAATTCAATAGATAGTTAACTGATTTCTGATATGGGTATTCTAACAGTGAATGAGTTAATCATAACAGAATTCAATAGATAGTTAACTGATTTCTGATATGGGTATTCTAACAGTGAATGAGTTAATCATTACAGAATTAGACAGTTAACAGATGATATGGGTATTCTAACAGTGAATGAGTCAAAATATTTCTAGTAAGTAATGTGTCAATATAAGACTTACAACAACCAGGTTTGTTAATTAAAAACTTAGAAAACAAATCATGTTGTATAGGATGTTTCTCTTCACTTGAATACGGTAAAATATCCTCATGAGCTACATAGTCTAAACCTGAAAAATACATTAAAAAAAACAATCATTTAATAATCATGTAAAACCATTGTAAGCTACATAGTCTAAACCTGAAAAAAACATTAAAAAAAACAATTATTTAATAATCATGTAAAATCATTGTAAGCTACATAGTCTAAACCTGAAAAATACATTAAAAAAAACAATTATTTAATAATCATGCAAAATCATTGTAAGCTACATAGTCTAAACCTGAAAAATACATTAAAAAAAACAATCATTTAATAATCATGCAAAATCATTGTAAGCTACATAGTCTAAACCTGAAAAATACATTAAAAAAAACAATTATTTAATAATCATGCAAAATCATTGTAAGCTACATAGTCTAAACCTGAAAAATACATTAAAAAAAACAATTATTTAATAATCATGCAAAATCATTGTAAGCTACATAGTCTAAACCTGAAAAATACATTAAAAAAAACAATTATTTAATAATCATGCAAAATCATTGTAAGCTACATAGTCTAAACCTGAAAAATACATTAAAAAAAACAATTATTTAATAATCATGCAAAATCATTGTAAGCTACATAGTCTAAACCTGAAAAATACATTAAAAAAAACAATCATTCAATAATCATGTAAAACCATTGTAAGCTACATAGTCTAAACCTGAAAAATACATTAAAAAAAACAATCATTTAATAATCATGTAAAATCATTGTAAGCTACATAGTCTAAACCTGAAAATACATTAAAAAAAACAATCATTTAATAATCATGTAAAACCATTGTAAGCTACATAGTCTAAACCTGAAAAATACATTAAAAAAAACAATCATTCAATAATCATGTAAAACCATTGTAAGCTACATAGTCTAAACCTGAAAAATACATTAAAAAAAACAATCATTTAATAATCATGTAAAATCATTGTAAGCTACATAGTCTAAACCTGAAAATACATTAAAAAAAACAATCATTTAATAATCATGTAAAACCATTGTAAGCTACATAGTCTAAACCTGAAAAATACATTAAAAAAAACAATCATTCAATAATCATGTAAAACCATTGTAAGCTACATAGTCTAAACCTGAAAAATACATTAAAAAAAACAATCATTTAATAATCATGTAAAATCATTGTAAGCTACATAGTCTAAACCTGAAAAATACATTAAAAAAAACAATCATTTAATAATCATGTAAAATCATTGTAAGCTACATAGTCTAAACCTGAAAAATACATTAAAAAAAACAATCATTTAATAATCATGCAAAATCATTGTAAGCTACATAGTCTAAAACTGAAAAACACCTAAAAAAAAACAATCATTTAATAATCATGCAAAATCATTGTAAGCTACATAGTCTACAACTGAAAAACACATAAAAAAACAATCATTTAATAATCATGTAAAATCATTGTAAGCTACATAGTCTAAACCTGAAAAATACATTAAAAAAAACAATCATTTACTAATCATGCAAAATCATTGTAAGCTACATAGTCTAAAACTGAAAAACACATTAAAAAAAACAATCATTTAATAATCATGCAAAATCATTGTAAGCTACATAGTCTACAACTGAAAAACACATAAAAAAACAATCATTTAATAATCATGTAAAATCATTGTAAGCTACATAGTCTAAACCTGAAAAATACATTAAAAAAAACAATCATTTACTAATCATGCAAAATCATTGTAAGCTACATAGTCTAAAACTGAAAAACACATTAAAAAAAACAATCATTTAATAATCATGCAAAATCATTGTAAGCTACATAGTCTAAAACTGAAAAACACATAAAAAAACAATCATTTAATAATCATGCAAAATCATTGTAAACTACATAGTCTAAAACTGAAAAATACATTAAAAAAAACAATCATTTAATAATCATGTAAAATCATTGTAAGCTACATAGTCTAAACCTGAAAAATACATTAAAAAAAACAATCATTTAATAATCATGCAAAATCATTGTAAGCTACATAGTCTAAAACTGAAAAACACCTAAAAAAAAAACAATCATTTAATAATCATGCAAAATCATTGTAAGCTACATAGTCTACAACTGAAAAACACATAAAAAAACAATCATTTAATAATCATGTAAAATCATTGTAAGCTACATAGTCTAAACCTGAAAAATACATTAAAAAAAACAATCATTTACTAATCATGCAAAATCATTGTAAGCTACATAGTCTAAAACTGAAAAACACATTAAAAAAAACAATCATTTAATAATCATGCAAAATCATTGTAAGCTACATAGTCTAAAACTGAAAAACACATAAAAAAACAATCATTAAATAATCATGCAAAATCATTGTAAACTACATAGTCTAAAACTGAAAAATACATTAAAAAAACAATCATTTAATAATCATGTAAAATCATTGTAAGCTACATAGTCTAAACCTGAAAAATACATTAAAAAAAACAATCATTTAATAATCATGTAAAATCATTGTAAGCTACATAGTCTAAACCTGAAAAATACATTAAAAAAAACAATCATTTAATAATCATGTAAAATCATTGTAAGCTACATAGTCTAAACCTGAAAAATACATTAAAAAAAACAATCATTTAATAATCATGCAAAATCAGTGTAAGCTATATAGTCTAAACCTGAAAAATACATTAAAAAAAACAATCATTTAATAATCATGTAAAATCATTGTAAGCTACATAGTCTAAACCTGAAAAATACATTAAAAAAAACAATCATTTAATAATCATGTAAAATCATTGTAAGCTACATAGTCTAAACCTGAAAAATACATTAAAAAAAACAATCATTTAATAATCATGCAAAATCATTGTAAGCTACATAGTCTAAAACTGAAAAACACCTAAAAAAAAACAATCATTTAATAATCATGCAAAATCATTGTAAGCTACATAGTCTACAACTGAAAAACACATAAAAAAAACAATCATTTAATAATCATGTAAAATCATTGTAAGCTACATAGTCTAAACCTGAAAAATACATTAAAAAAAACAATCATTTAATAATCATGTAAAATCATTGTAAGCTACATAGTCTAAACCTGAAAAATACATTAAAAAAAACAATCATTTAATAATCATGCAAAATCATTGTAAGCTACATAGTCTAAAACTGAAAAACACCTAAAAAAAACAATCATTTAATAATCATGCAAAATCATTGTAAGCTACATAGTCTACAACTGAAAAACACATAAAAAAACAATCATTTAATAATCATGTAAAATCATTGTAAGCTACATAGTCTAAAACTGAAAAACACATAAAAAAACAATCATTTAATAATCATGCAAAATCATTGTAAACTACATAGTCTAAAACTGAAAAATACATTAAAAAAAACAATCATTTAATAATCATGTAAAATCATTGTAAGCTACATAGTCTAAACCTGAAAAATACATTAAAAAAAACAATTATTTAATAATCATGCAAAATCATTGTAAGCTACATAGTCTAAAACTGAAAAACACCTAAAAAAAAACAATCATTTAATAATCATGCAAAATCATTGTAAGCTACATAGTCTACAACTGAAAAACACATAAAAAAACAATCATTTAATAATCATGTAAAATCATTGTAAGCTACATAGTCTAAACCTGAAAAATACATTAAAAAAAACAATCATTTACTAATCATGCAAAATCATTGTAAGCTACATAGTCTAAAACTGAAAAACACATTAAAAAAAACAATCATTTAATAATCATGCAAAATCATTGTAAGCTACATAGTCTACAACTGAAAAACACATAAAAAAACAATCATTTAATAATCATGTAAAATCATTGTAAGCTACATAGTCTAAACCTGAAAAATACATTAAAAAAAACAATCATTTACTAATCATGCAAAATCATTGTAAGCTACATAGTCTAAAACTGAAAAACACATTAAAAAAAACAATCATTTAATAATCATGCAAAATCATTGTAAGCTACATAGTCTAAAACTGAAAAACACATAAAAAAACAATCATTTAATAATCATGCAAAATCATTGTAAACTACATAGTCTAAAACTGAAAAATACATTAAAAAAAACAATCATTTAATAATCATGTAAAATCATTGTAAGCTACATAGTCTAAACCTGAAAAATAAATTAAAAAAAACAATCATTTAATAATCATGTAAAATCATTGTAAGCTACATAGTCTAAACCTGAAAAATACATTAAAAAAAACAATCATTTAATAATCATGTAAAATCATTGTAAGCTACATAGTCTAAACCTGAAAAATACATTAAAAAAAACAATCATTTAATAATCATGCAAAATCATTGTAAGCTATATAGTCTAAACCTGAAAAATACATTAAAAAAAACAATCATTTAATAATCATGTAAAATCATTGTAAGCTACATAGTCTAAACCTGAAAAATACATTAAAAAAAACAATCATTTAATAATCATGTAAAATCATTGTAAGCTACATAGTCTAAACCTGAAAAATACATTAAAAAAAACAATCATTTAATAATCATGCAAAATCATTGTAAGCTACATAGTCTAAACCTGAAAAATACATTAAAAAAAACAATCATTTAATAATCATGCAAAATCATTGTAAGCTACATAGTCTAAAACTGAAAAATACATTAAAAAAAACAATCATTTAATAATCATGCAAAATCATTGTAAGCTACATAGTCTAAAACTGAAAAATACATTAAAAAAAACAATCATTTAATAATCATGCAAAATCATTGTAAGCTACATAGTCTAAAACTGAAAAACACATAAAAAACAATCATTTAATAATCATGCAAAATCATTGTAAGCTACATAGTCTAAAACTGAAAAACACATAAAAAAACAATCATTTAATAATCATGCAAAATCATTGTAAGCTACATAGTCTAAAACTGAAAAACACATAAAAAAAACAATCATTTAATAATCATGCAAAATCATTGTAAACTACATAGTCTAAAACTGAAAAACACATAAAAAAACAATCATTTAATAATCATGCAAAATCATTGTAAACTACATAGTCTAAAACTGAAAAACACATAAAAAACAATCATTTAATAATCATGCAAAATCATTGTAAGCTACATAGTCTAAAACTGAAAAACACATAAAAAAACAATCATTTAATAATCATGCAAAATCATTGTAAGCTACATAGTCTAAAACTGAAAAACACATAAAAAAACAATCATTTAATAATCATGCAAAATCATTGTAAACTACATAGTCTAAAACTGAAAAACACATAAAAAACAATCATTTAATAATCATGCAAAATCATTGTAAGCTACATAGTCTAAAACTGAAAAACACATAAAAAAACAATCATTTAATAATCATGCAAAATCATTGTAAGCTACATAGTCTAAAACTGAAAAACACATAAAAAAAACAATCATTTAATAATCATGCAAAATCATTGTAAGCTACATAGTCTAAAACTGAAAAACACATAAAAAAAACAATCATTTAATAATCATGCAAAATCATTGTAAGCTACATAGTCTAAAACTGAAAAACACATAAAAAAACAATCATTTAATAATCATGCAAAATCATTGTAAGCTACATAGTCTAAAACTGAAAAACACATAAAAAACAATCATTTAATAATCATGCAAAATCATTGTAAGCTACATAGTCTAAAACTGAAAAACACCTAAAAAAAACCAATCATTTAATAATCATGCAAAATCATTGTAAGCTACATAGTCTAAAACTGAAAAACACATAAAAAAAACAATCATTTAATAATCATGCAAAATCATTGTAAGCTACATAGTCTAAAACTGAAAAACACATAAAAAAACAATCATTTAATAATCATGCAAAATCATTGTAAGCTACATAGTCTAAAACTGAAAAACACATAAAAAAAAACAATCATTTAATAATCATGCAAAATCATTGTAAGCTACATAGTCTAAAACTGAAAAACACCTAAAAAAACCCAATCATTTAATAATCATGCAAAATCATTGTAAGCTACATAGTCTAAAACTGAAAAACACATAAAAAAAACAATCATTTAATAATCATGCAAAATCATTGTAAGCTACATAGTCTAAAACTGAAAAACACCTAAAAAAACCCAATCATTTAATAATCATGCAAAATCATTGTAAGCTACATAGTCTAAAACTGAAAAACACATAAAAAAAAAACAATCATTTAATAATCATGCAAAATCATTGTAAGCTACATAGTCTAAAACTGAAAAACACCTAAAAAAACCCAATCATTTAATAATCATGCAAAATCATTGTAAGCTACATAGTCTAAAACTGAAAAACACATAAAAAAAACAATCATTTAATAATCATGCAAAATCATTGTAAGCTACATAGTCTAAAACTGAAAAACACCTAAAAAAACCCAATCATTTAATAATCATGCAAAATCATTGTAAGCTACATAGTCTAAAACTGAAAAACACATAAAAAAAAACAATCATTTAATAATCATGCAAAATCATTGTAAGCTACATAGTCTAAAACTGAAAAACACATAAAAAAAAACAATCATTTAATAATCATGCAAAATCATTGTAAGCTACATAGTCTAAAACTGAAAAACACCTAAAAAAAACCCAATCATTTAATAATCATGCAAAATCATTGTAAGCTACATAGTCTAAAACTGAAAAACACATAAAAAAAACAATCATTTAATAATCATGCAAAATCATTGTAAGCTACATAGTCTAAAACTGAAAAACACATAAAAAAAAAACAATCATTTAATAATCATGCAAAATCATTGTAAGCTACATAGTCTAAAACTGAAAAACACCTAAAAAAACCCAATCATTTAATAATCATGCAAAATCATTGTAAGCTACATAGTCTAAAACTGAAAAACACATAAAAAAAAACAATCATTTAATAATCATGTAAAATCATTGTAAGCTACATAGTCTAAAACTGAAAAACACATAAAAAAAACAATCATTTAATAATCATGCAAAATCATTGTAAGCTACATAGTCTAAAACTGAAAAACACATAAAAACTAGAGGCCCCACGGGGCCTGAAGCGCTCATCTTGTACAGAACACAATTTAAACAGAGTCCAAGAATGAGTCTACATTAAGCAAGCCATCTCCATAGACTACACTGTCAATCCTTGAGTCCCTCAGGAGTGACAAAAATAATCTAGGCATCATGGCTTTTCTTCAGTTGATCGTAAGTAAAATGTAGAGCTCCCCTATGAAGCCCCTTGATACAACCTATGTGGATTAATCTTAGTACCTCTAGAGGGTACTGAATACAAAATTTTTAATTCTTCAGCAAAATGGCCAATTCCGGCTCTCATAGAGAGCCCAAATATTAACCCAGGCTCTTGATTTGAACACAGTTAAATCTGACTTCCCTAGAGATGTTGTGTACCGAATATGAAAGCATTCTGACCGTTGGATCTGAAGAAGAGAAATTGTAAAGAAATTTCTTCGAATTGCACTAAGTTCAAATTTGGGCTACCATAGCGAGCCCAAATATTGACCTATGGATCCGATTTGAACAAACTTGAATCTGACCCCCCTAGAGATGTTGTATACCAAATGTGAAAGCATTCTGACAAGCGAATCTGAAGAAGAAGATTTTTGAAGAAATTCCCTCATATTGTACTAAGTTAAATTTCATGTTCCCATATGGAGCCCAAATATTAACCTAGGCACTTGAATTGAACAACCTGGAATCTGACCCCCCTAGAGATGTTGTATACTAAATATAAAAGCATTCCGACTGGTGGATCTGAAGAAGAAGATTTTTAAAGAAATTTTCTCATATTGCACTAAGTAAAAATTTGGGCTACCATAGTGAGCCCAAATATACACCTAGGGATCTGATTTGAACAAAATTGAATCTGACCCCCATAGAGATGTTGCATACCAAATATCAAAGCATTCTGACTGATGGATCTGAAGAAGAAGATTTTTTTAAATTACCCTCCATATTGAACAAAGATAAAATTTTGGCTTCCATAGGAAGCCCAAATATTAACCTAGGGACTTGGTTTGAACAATCTAGAATCTGACCCTCATAACAATGATGTATACCAAATATTAAAAGATTCTGACTGGTGGTTCTTAAGAAGAAGATTTTTAAAGAATATTCCCCATATTACCCTATGTTAAAACTTCGGGCTCCTGTAGAGAGCCCAAATATGAACCAATGAGCTTTATTTCAACAAACTTTTATCTGACCCCCCTATGAATGCTGTATACCAAATATCAAAAGATTCTGATGATTGGTTCTGGAGAAAAGATTTATTAAAATTTTTGCAAATATGCTGACTCAGCATTTTTTCGATGCCCATTACAGAACACCCTAACATAACCGATGGCAATTTTTTTTTACCATTCAATTCTACTGGTCATAAGGATACTTCATACCAAATAAAAGCTCTCTGTTCCGTGGGGTTTGGGAAATATGGGCGTTTGAAAATATTTCTATTTTTAGCTCCCAGGGTTCCCATGGGGATGCGGGAATTTTTTTTTTTGCATGGGTCAAGTACCTATGACCCAATACTACCACAAACCAAATTTGGTTCATACCGGACCATCGGTTCAGAAAATAGAAATTTTGGGCGGGGCCAAAAATCTTACCCCTCCTATTACAAAGCCAAATATTACTTCACAAGCTTCGTTTGAACAAACTTGATTCTACACCTCATATGGAAGCTCCATAGCAAATATCAAGTCATTGTACACACTGGTTCTTGAGAAGAAGATTTTAAAATATTTTGGAGCATTTTCCCCCACTCCCTCCCTATGGGGCTGGGCATGCTGAGTTGAACAAAAATGAAATGCCCCTTTGGGACCATCACTCACACAAACTTTCACTTGGATTGGCCCAGTGGCTTTGGAGGAGAAGACCAAAACATGGTGTTGACGGACGACGGACGACGGACGGGAAGCGATGAGATTAGCTCAGCTTGACTTTGTCAAGATGAGCTAAAAACAATCATTTAATAATCATGCAAAATCATTGTAAGCTACATAGTCTAAAACTGAAAAACACATAAAAAAACAATCATTTAATAATCATGCAAAATCATTGTAAGCTACATAGTCTAAAACTGAAAAACACCTAAAAAACCCAATCATTTAATAATCATGCAAAATCATTGTAAGCTACATAGTCTAAAACTGAAAAACACCTAAAAAAAAACAATCATTTAATAATCATGCAAAATCATTGTAAGCTACATAGTCTAAAACTGAAAAACACCTAAAAAACCAATCATTTAATAATCATGCAAAATCATTGTAAGCTACATAGTCTAAAACTGAAAAACACATAAAAATACAATCATTTAATAATCATGCAAAATCATTGTAAGCTACATAGTCTAAAACTGAAAAACACCTAAAAAAAAACAATCATTTAATAATCATGCAAAATCATTGTAAGCTACATAGTCCACAACTGAAAAACACATAAAAAAACAATCATTTAATAATCATGCAAAATCATTGTAAGCTACATAGTCTAAAACTGAAAAACACATAAAAAAAACAATCATTTTATAATCATGCAAAATCATTGTAAGCTACATAGTCTACAACTGAAAAACACATAAAAAAACAATCATTTAATAATCATGCAAAATCATTGTAAGCTACATAGTCTACAACTGAAAAACACATAAAAAAAACAATCATTTAATAATCATGCAAAATCATTGTAAGCTACATAGTCTAAAACTGAAAAACACCTAAAAAAAACAATCATTTAATAATCATGCAAAATCATTGTAAGCTACATAGTCTAAAACTGAAAAACACCTAAAAAAAAACAATCATTTAATAATCATGCAAAATCATTGTAAGCTACATAGTCTACAACTGAAAAACACATAAAAAAAACAATCATTTAATAATCATGCAAAATCATTGTAAGCTACATAGTCTAAACCTGAAAAATACATAAAAAAAACAATCATTTAATAATCATGCAAAATCATTGTAAGCTACATAGTCTAAAACTGAAAAACACCTAAAAAAAACAATCATTTAATAATCATGCAAAATCATTGTAAGCTACATAGTCTACAACTGAAAAACACATAAAAAAAACAATCATTTAATAATCATGCAAAATCATTGTAAGCTACATAGTCTAAAACTGAAAAACACATAAAAAAAAACAATCATTTAATAATCATAGCAAAATCATTGTAAGCTACATAGTCTAAAACTGAAAAACACATAAAAAAAAACAATCATTTAATAATCATGTAAAATCATTGTAAGCTACATAGTCTAAAACTGAAAAACACATAAAAAAACAATCATTTAATAATCATGTAAAATCATTGTAAGCTACATAGTCTAAAACTGAAAAACACATAAAAAAACAATCATTTAATAATCATGCAAAACCAGTGTAAGCTACATAGTCTAAAACTGAAAAATACATTAAAAAAAACAATCATTCAATAATCATGCAAAATCATTGTAAGCTACATACAGTACGTGGAGAGTGGATTGTAACTAAATCACCCGCAGAGTGGAGTTATCACCCAAGCTATGACTTTCAAATTTTTTACATATCGACAAAAAACACAAGCAATGTTTCAGCCAATGGACCTCCGGGTTTAACCCGGAGGTCCATTGGCTGAAACTTTGCTGGTGCTGGTTATGCTTCGCAATGAATTTGCAATTATTGCTCGGGTGGAATCTCCACTCTGCAGGTGATTTAGTGATAATACACTCTCCACGTACTGTAGTCTAAAACTGAAAAACACATAAAAAAAAGTAATCATCCAATGAGGCTTAAAAAATTTAAAAATCTGTTTCTCAGGTCCACCAGCATGGTCCTTTTGACTGTCACATTTTCTCTTTTTATAACCAATCTAAACTTAAAAAAAATAAAAAAAGTTAAAAAATTTATAGTAATTTATATATTTTTTATACTTACCAATGACCCAGACTTAGCTGGTGCTAACTCTAACAAAACCAGGGCCAAACACAAATTTTGCCCCCCCAATCCCCAAAATTTGCATCCAAAACAAAAAGAAATCATGTCCTAAAGGACCTCCATACTACGCCTCTACTGCGCATGCGCAGTGACGCAGACGTCCCGAAATTGGCGCCAATTATCATTCTTACTGGCAGTGCCTGGTCAGCGCTATGTACTCAGCGGGGAGGCAAGAGTTCCCAACTCCAGGGAGGGCCATCCCCGTCTGGGTCATTGGTAAGTATAAAAAATATATAAATTACTATAAATTTTTTAACATTTTTATACTGTACCAATGACCCAGACTTAGCTGAATAGTAAACAGGCTGGAGGGCCTAGGACATAGAGGAAAATCCAATAAGCTCAACTATATAGTAAAGAGGTAACCCCTTAAGGAGAAAAGGAGTATTAGGCTTTACATGTATCTTTCTTATTTAATATTAAATTAGAAAGATACACTACCCTTAATAATTGAGCACAATAACATTCATGTTCACTATTAACATCCAGTATAACCCTTATACTAATTATTTTTAAAGCAAGCCAATAAATAAAGTAGTCCAGAGAATTGAGACTCTTTATAGTCATTTAAAAGTGTCCGAGTATTGTATATTAAAGCCCGTTTGACACTTGACATATACAAATGCTTCACACCGAGCTACACTTTAAAAATAAGACATGAATGAATTTAAACATTAATATTACACTTTAAAACCATCCCGGAAGCGACTCAGAAATACTGACATTCCCTTGCTTTTCACCCCCCACCCCCACCCCCCCCCCCCCCCCCCCCCCCCCCCCCCGTCCCCTTGCCCTGGGTCAAATAGCCCAGAGCGAAGAGGGTAGCCGGACGGAGTCACTGCCGGAACAGAAAGCCTGCATAACTATAGTTGCAACTGTTTAGTGGACGACATTCTGAGCAACAGATAACGGACCTAAACAATGCAGGTCTCCAGAAGTGGACTCAATATTTCTGAGATAAAAATTCGTAAATGTGGATGGCTGAGACCAATAAGCAGCCTTCATTAAATCTGTAATAGCAACACTATTAGCATAAGCCCAGGAAGTAGAAAGAGCTCTTACTTCATGAGCGGAAATCTTAAGCACAGACTGCTGAGAAGAAGATAAATCTTCATAAGCAGTACGGATAGTTAACTGAATCCATCTAGCAATAGAATGGACTGAAATGTCCTTTCTATTAGGCATCAAAGACAGAAAGAAACGTTTCCGTCCCTTTCTGATAAACTGAGATCTCTGTTTATAGATACGTAGTGCTCTAACAGGACAGAGTAAAGGCCTACGCCTGTCTGAAGACGGAAGAGCCTTAATAACAATAGGTTCCGGATATCCGAGATTAGGAGCCTGATTCTTAGCTAAAAAACCCACATTAGTAGTGAAGGTGATAGTGTTCCCAACACTACGATAATGAGAATCATCCACCGATAGTGCATGAAGCTCATTGACTCTTCTAGCAGAAGAGAAAGCTAAGAGAAAAGCTGTCTTATAAGATAAGAATTTGAAATCTACTGTCCCAAGAGGTTCAAATGGCTTTTCCTTCAATTTAAGGAGAACCCAAGCTAAATTCCATTAGGAATTAATCTAAGAGTTCTGGGTCTATTTATCGAAAAGTTTCTAACCAACTTCAATAAAGAGACATTAGATCCAATTTGTAAACTATCATGATGTGCATAGGTATCAGATAACATAGATCTATAACCCTTTCTAGTAACAGGCTGCAGTTTGATTTCGTTAAACAAGTATACTAGAAAGTTTGCAATGTCTGGTATAGAGGGATCGAATATATCTACAGAATGATCCCTACACCAACGACGAAAAACCTTCCACTTAGCCGCATAGTTTAGCGAAGAGGAGGTCCTCCTACAGTCAGAAATCGCGTCCACTGCTCGTCCTGTAAAGTGCTTGCCATGCAAGAAGGACCGCACAACGGAAAAACGTGAAGGTTGAGACCTTGTGGGTTGTGATGGAGTTGGCGCGATTTCCCCTGCGAAAGAAGATCCTCCCGTGGAGGAAGCTTCCGCGGTAGGTCCCACAACAGACACCTGAGTAGATTTATCCACGGTCTCTGTGGCGACAGAGATGCTACCAACAGAATCTTGCATTGAGATTGTTTTATCTTTAGCAATACTTGTTGAATTAACAGCGCTGGAGGATACGCATATCCTATCATTCCGTCCCAAGGGATCGACAGAGCGTCTACTGCAAATGCTCTTGGATCCGGACACGGAGACACATACGTCTGCAACAGATTGTTGAGATGTGTCGCAAATAAGTCTATCATTGGCCGTTCCCATTGGTAGCAAATCTGATTGAATACTTGTTTGTTGAGAGTCCACTCCGACGGCAACAAGCGACCCTTTCGTGAAAGGGAGTCTGCTAGCACATTCAGACGACCCGGTATGTGACGGACCGAAAGAAGAACGTGATGTTCTAACGCAAACAGAAGGATTCTTTCCATTAGATTGAACAACGGAACTGAATGAGTGCCTCCCTGATTCCGTATATACGCCACTACTGTCGTATTGTCGGATAGGATTTGGACATGAGCATCGTGAATAATGTCCATCCAGTGACGTAATGCAAGCCAAATTGACATCATTTCCTTGATGTTTATGTGCTTGCACAGGAATTGCGGATCCCAAAGACCCTGGCATCTCGAATCCGTTGGGATTAATGATGCACCCCAACCTGTTTGACTGGCATCCGTCATAACGGTAAAACTCGGATCCGGCAACTGCAGCGGAACTCCTTGAGTTAACCACTGAATGTTTGCCCAAGTCTGAATCTCTTGTTTCACTTGATCTGACAAGAGAACGTCTACATCGAGCGAATGAATTTTCACACTCCAATTCTGATTCAGGAAAATTTGAAGAGGACGTGTGCGTAACCGCCCCATCGGAATGAGATCCGCGGCGGCTCCGCACAGACCTATCAGTCTCATAAATTCTCTCGCTGTGACTTTGTCTGCGTGCAGACAATAGCGAGCGTAACAACTGACTAATTTCGCTCTGGTTAACGGCAGACGAACGAGATTGTTGTGCATCTCGAAGCTCATTCCCAGATGAGTGAATGACTTGGACGGCACCAGATCCGACTTCTCCTCGTTTACTATAAAACCGAGACGTCGGAGCAATAGAAGAAGATTCTGAACATCGTTCTGAAGCGTTAACTCGTTGCCGTACTTCTGAAGAATGTCGTCCAGGTAGGCCGACGTTACCGCAGACGAATGAGCTCGGAAGTAGATCATTACCGAGTTCATTACCCGAGTGAAAGCCCAGGGTGCTAGATTCAATCCGAAGCACATCGCCCGGAATTGATACACCACTCCTAGGACTGCGAAGCGTAGATACTTTCGGAATGTCGGATGTACCATGACGTGAAAGTACGCATCTTTGAGATCTATGCTCGTTGCATAATCGTTCACCCAAATACTCGCTCTGACCGAACGAATCGTATCCATATAAAACTTCGGAGCGACGATCAGCTTGTTTATCCAGCTCAAATCTATGACTGGACGGAACGAGCCGTCTGGTTTCGGAACCAGAAACAGATGGCTGTAGAATCCCGGAGATTCCTGGTTTTCTACGACCTCTACCGCGTTCTTCATTAAAAGAGACTGCACCTCTGATAACAGAGCGTCTCTTTCTGTGGATTTGACGGAAGATGAGTCCACTTTGAACTTCGAGTTAATGGAGGCTTTCGTTTGAAGGATATCTTTAGACCTTCCGAAGTCACTCCTCTCACCCAAGGGTCGTCCGTAATCGACGCCCACTCTTGTGAAAAGCTCGACAACCTTTCGCCAACCGGAACGCGATAGAGGTTTAAGCCATCACCTCCTGGACCTGCGAGGCCTGCGGTAGGAGAAACCACGTCTTCCACGACCCGCACCTCGCCTCGTCGACCTCGGGGCGTCCGACCGATTGTCCCGGCCTGAAGGACGTCCCGAACGAGAGTCGCTATCCTGACGGTCTCTCGAATAAGACCAAGAGGACGCACCGGAACCTCTATAGGAACCTCTCTTGGGCGCATTAGACCCAGAAGTGCCTGTCTTATTCGTGTCTGCTGTATCCGACTTCTTAGGAGCAGATCTGAACAACAGAGAATCATTAGCTTTCTTTTTAATTTTATCATAAATAGCGGAAAGCTTGCCGTCAAAGAGAAGTTCTCCTGAGACCGAAGTGACTCTAAGAGAGTTCTTCACCTTAGAATCCACTAGTGTGGATGTAGCTAGGGCTGCGTCACGTCTAACCAACTCCAGATTTGCCACTGAAAGGGCGGAGTTACACGTGGAATAAGCTACTGCCCTTGAAAGAAGTCTTAAAGAGGATTGTATATCCTGAAACTCTTTCCCCTGAAGGCGCAGTGATAACGCCTTAGTAAGGTGATCTGCGTAAGATAAGGCATCTAAATTGGCTCTGTTAGACGCAATAGCTGTTTCCAACACCGCGGTTGGAATAGAAGCCGACGACGGTAATGATAGCTCTAAGTCTTCCACCTCGTTGTCCATACGCAGAGGAACTCTCGGTATACCCTGTCCTGCCGTATCGAATTTATTCCTTGCATTAATGAAAGGCAGGTTGAGAGTATTAGCGGACAAGAAACCTGCTTTCCCCGTCCTGGAAGCAAGTTTAAATATAGCGTCGTTCAATAATTCAAATGTTCTTGCAACATTATTGGACTGCGACGGAAACTCGGGAGCGATGTCCCTGAACCGCTCAAAAAATTCAGAGTCCAATGACGCTATAATTCTCTTGTCCGGAAGCGCAGCAGTCTGGCCCGACGGAACAACTTGAGGGAGAAAGTGCCGGATGAAGTCCACGGCAGCTTTATGTTGTTCCGAAAGGGATAGCTCCAAGTCATCCATATCCCTTTCACCATCCGGTCGGACCTCATGATGTTCCCGGTCGTCCGCCCCCGATGATTCGGCGGAGCGTACCGACCCAGCGCCGTCGGATAATTCTCGATCCGACACCGTTTCTGTCGGCTGCTGGGATGCTGCGATAAGCTGTGCTATCTGCACAAGAATTCCGGCGTCGAGACCTGCGGAGGCGCAGTCTTTCGCTGTTTCGCCGAGGGCAGCTCCGCATCAGATGGCTCCCGCATACTTTTCCTATGCGAACGTCCAGAGTCCATCGGTCTCGAATCCCTGGCTGCCGGATGGTGTGACCTGGTCGCCGAAGAATCCTTCATCGGCGAAGCTGGTAATATATCGGCGGTCACGCAGCCAAGGTGCAGTCGTGTGCGCTGACGAGAAGAGGAAGCCTTAACAGTCTCTGCGGACTGCTTATACAACGGAGCGTCCCGAGCGACGGACGTATGCTCCGCTAAAGACACATTTTGTACCACAACATCTGGTCCCAGATGTTGTTGTACGAGAGAGGGGCCTCTCTCGCTCGCGGCCCCGGCTGGACCTGGACGAGCTAGGAACCGGACTCAAAGGCTTCCTCCGTTCTCGCTTACTATCTGCCATCACTGGGTGTGCATCTATTATGTTTATAGTGCTCGCATCACCCAAAATTTCCTCTTGGACCGCATCGGACGAACCCGGCTGCCGAACCATTTGGTGAATGGACGCTACACCGGGCGAGCTAGCGGACGACATTTGTCTAATCTCCATGAGCACTTTTGCCGCTAGCTCTGAATTCATTTGTGACGACGGACGCACACTTGAAGAAGATAACATGGAAACATCACCCTGTTCTGGTTCCTCTGAAATAGAAACTGAGAGAGTAGAGTGACCTTGCGGAGAAAGAGCCGGAATCGCTCTTTCTCCAGAAACAACATATCGTGACACACGTTTCCAATGTTTCTCATCCCAATGTTCACATATAGGACAGGGATCAATGCGAGAACACTGACTACAATTAATACAATGATCATGAAAGTCAGAGGAAGATTTCTTCCTATTACAATTTGAACAATGTCCCTTCATTGTGAAAGAACAACAATAAGTCCTAGTTACTCGCAAAAACCCCTGACACAAAGATACATAATAACATGATCCATTAATAAATGAAAAAAACAATTGCAAAACAAAATAATTTTGAAAAAATATTTTTTCAGCAAAGCCCAAGTTGCTGAAAAGTAACGTTGAGCCCCGATGGATCCGATGGCAAAGTGTGGTCAAAAATTTTAAATTTATATTAAATAATTAATGAGACACTTTCGGATAATATAAATGTATCTTATAGTGAGATAAACTACAGCAAAGGCAAACAGCCCCCCCTCAAAAAAGGCTGTTGCCAATGAAAACAAACAGTGTAAAAACACCAGAAAACATGACTCCAGGCACTGAAAAAACTGGCCCGGAATCAGTCATCAATTACACTCTATCTGATGCAAAACAGAGACTCCCAGGGGAGAATCTGTAGAACATCAGATGGAAGATGCAGAACACAAACGTTATACACCCATGGGTGAAAACGTAACTATGGGGAAAATAACAGAAAACATTCTGTAACCAAGCAACTCTCCCAGGAAATTTTAGAAATGAAATTTCTCAAAAATATGCCAAAAGCATGGGAGAATTGCAAGGGGGGACTTTAGAAGGCTAGGGGAGAGGAAACACTGAATAAGCAGTGCAACAATTAGCAAGAATGACAACAAGAGGCCCATGCCTCGAAAATAGGCAACTTAACATAATTTCATCAAAAAATTTTAAGTACCGCCCTGATTATTTTTTGTCACTTCTTTTTCCTCTCCTCCTTCTATCCTCCTTAGAATCACATTTTCTCCAAAAATTACGTGTCTGGCATCCTTTAAACTGAGATTTACAAGCACAAAGATCAGTGAGATGTTGACTGATGAAGGGCCAAACAGAGAATGATAATTGGCGCCAATTTCGGGACGTCTGCGTCACTGCGCATGCGCAGTAGAGGCGTAGTATGGAGGTCCTTTAGGACATGATTTCTTTTTGTTTTGGATGCAAATTTTGGGGATTGGGGGGCAAAATTTGTGTTTGGCCCTGGTTTTGTTAGAGTTAGCACCAGCTAAGTCTGGGTCATTGGTACAGTATAAAAATATTAAATGGGTTAGGTCTGTCATTTTACCCAAGTTAAAATATTGATAAATTTGTCCTTTGAGTGTAAGAAGGCTTAGCATTGCAAAGCCTTCTTACTCACAAGGGATGAAATACACCACCACCCATGCTATTCCGTAGATTATGAGGCCTAAAACATAAACCAACAACATGAACTTTTGATGACAAAGAAAAAATTACAGAAATAAGAAACAAAATAAAAAAAATGCTCACCTGCATGCAATTATACAAAAAATGGCCTGAGAAACATAAAATCAACCCGAGTATTTGAATTTATACAATGATAAATCTTGAACTGAGTGAAGAAGGAGATATTTCTAGAGAAAAATATCACCTCCCGGCATTCTGTTTAGCTTGACATTGTTTTGTGTCAAAGTATTTCATTCACGTCATAACGGCACTCAGATGTGTAACAACCAATCATAATGTGATTTTACCTGTTCTTACATTAATATAACTATTACCTAGGACAGCATAAATGGGATTAGTTTTATAATTATTATAACTATTACCTAGGACAGCATAAATGGGATTAGTTTTATAATTATTATAACTATTACCTAGGACAGCATAAATGGGATTAGTTTTATAATTATTATAACTATTACCTGGGATAACATAAATGGGATTAGTTTTATAATTATTGTAACTATTACCTGGGACAACATCAATGGGATTTGTTTTATAATTATTATAACTATTACCTCGGACAACATAAATGGGATTAGTTTTATAATTATTATAACTATTACCTGGGAAAACATAAATGGGATTAGTTTTATAATTATTATAACTATTACCTCGGACAACATAAATGGGATTAGTTTTATAATTATTGTAACTATTACCTGGGACAACATCAATGGGATTAGTTTTATAATTATTATAACTATTACCTCGGACAACATAAATGGGATTAGTTTTATAATTATTATAACTATTACCTGGGACAACATAAATGGGATTAGTTTTATAATTATTATAACTATTACCTGGGACAACATAAATGGGATTAGTTTTATAATTATTATAACTACATAAATGGGAATAATTTTATTATTATTATAACTATTACCTGGGACAACATCAATGGGATTAGTTTTATAATTATTATAACTATTACCTAGGACAACATAAATGGGATTAGTTTTATAATTATTATAACTATTACCTGGGACAACATAAATGGGATTAGCTTTATAATTTATTATAACTATTACCTCGGACAACATAAATGGGATTAGTTTTATAATTATTGTAACTATTACCTGGGACAACATAAATGGGATTAGTTTTATAATTATTATAACTACATAAATGGGAATAATTTTATTATTATTATAACTATTACCTGGGACAACATAAATGGGATTAGTTTTATAATTATTATAACTATTACCTAGGACAACATAAATGGGATTAGTTTTATAATTATTATAACTATTACCTGGGACAACATAAATGGGATTAGTTTTATAATTTATTATAACTATTACCTCGGACAACATAAATGGGATTAGTTTTATAATTTATTATAACTATTACCTCGGACAACATAAATGGGATTAGTTTTATAATTTATTATAACTATTACCTGGGACAACATAAATGGGATCAGTTTTATAATTATTATAACTATTACTTTGGACAACATAAATGGGATTAGTTTTATAATTATTATAACTATTACCTAGGACAAAATAAATGGGATTAGCTTTATAATTATTATAGCTATTACCTGGGACAACATAAATGGGATCAGTTTTATAATTATTATAACTATTACTTCGGACAAATAAATGGGATTTGTTTTAAAATTATTATAACTATTACCTGGGACAACATCAATGCGATTAGTTTTATAATTTATTATAACTATTACCTGGGACAACATCAATGGGATTAGTTTTATAATTATTATAACTATTACCTTGGACAACATAAATGGGATTAATTTTATAATTATTATAACTATTATCTGGGACAACATAAATGGGATTAGTTTTATAATTATCATAACTATTACCTGGGACAACATAAAAGGGATTAGTTTTATAATTATTATAACTGTTACCTCGGACAATATAAATGGGATTAGTTTTATAATTTATTATAACTATTATCTGGGACAACATAAATGGGATTAGTTTTATAATTATTATAACTATTACCTGGGACAACATAAATAGGATTAGTTTTATAATTTATTATAACTATTACCTGGGACAACATAAATGGGATTAGTTTTATAATTATTATAACTATTACCTGGGACAACATAAATGGGATTAGTTTTATAATTATTATAACTATTACCTGGGACAACATAAAAGGGATTAGTTTTATAATTATTATAACTGTTACCTCGGACAATATAAATGGGATTAGTTTTATAATTATTATAACTATTACCTGGGATAACATAAATGGGATTAGTTTTATAATTATAACTATTACCTGGGACAACATAAATGGGATTAGTTTTATAATTATTGTAACTATTACCTGGGACAACATAAATGGGATTAGCTTTATAATTATTATAACTACAAAAATGGGAATAGTTTTATTATTATTATTATTATTATAACTATTACCTGGGACAACATAAATGGGATTAGTTTTATAATTATTATAACTATTACCTGGGACAACATAAATGGGATTAGTTTTATAATTATTATAACTACATAAATGGGAATAATTTTATTATTATTATAACTATTACCTGGGACAACATCAATGGGATTAGTTTTATAATTATTATAACTATTACCTGGGACAACATAAATGGGATTAGTTTTATAATTTATTATAACTATTACCTGGGACAACATAAATGGGATTAGTTTTATAATTTATTATAACTATTACCTGGGACAACATAAATGGGATTAGTTTTATAATTATTATAACTATTACCTCGGACAACATAAATGGGATTAGTTTTATAATTATTATAACTATTACCTAGGACAACATAAATGGGATTAGTTTTATAATTATTATAACTATTACCTGGGACAACATAAATGGGATTAGTTTTATAATTATTATAACTATTACCTCGGACAACATAAATGGGATTAGTTTTATAATTATTATAACTATTACCTAGGACAACATCAATGGGATTAGTTTTATAATTATTATAACTATTACCTGGGACAACATAAATGGGATTAGTTTTATAATTATTATAACTATTACCTCGGACAACATAAATGGGAATAGTTTTATTATAACTATTACCTTGGACAACATAAATGGGATTAGTTTTATAATTATTATAACTATTACCTGGGACAACATAAATGGGAATAGTTTTATTATTATTATAACTATTACCTGGGACAACATAAATGGGATTAGTTTTATAATTATTATAACTATTACCTAGGACAACATAAATGGGATTAGTTTTATAATTATTATAACTGTTACCTCGGACAATATAAATGGGATTAGTTTTATAATTATTATAACTATTACCTGGGACAACATAAAAGGGATTAGTTTTATAATTATTATAACTGTTACTTCAGACAATATAAATGGGATTAGTTTTATAATTATTATAACTATTACCTGGGATAACATAAATGGGATTAGTTTTATAATTATAACTATTACCTGGGACAACATAAATGGGATTAGTTTTATAATTATTATAACTATTACCTGGGACAACATAAATGGGATTAGCTTTATAATTATTATAACTACAAAAATGGGAATAGTTTTATTATTATTATTATTATAACTATTACCTGGGACAACATAAATGGGATTAGTTTTATAATTATTATAACTATTACCTGGGGCAACATAAATGGGATTAGTTTTATAATTATTATAACTACATAAATGGGAATAATTTTATTATTATTATAACTATTACCTGGGATAACATAAATGGGATTAGTTTTATAATTATAACTATTACCTGGGACAACATAAATGGGATTAGTTTTATAATTTATTATAACTATTACCTGGGACAACATAAATGGGATTAGTTTTATAATTATTATAACTATTATCTGGGACAACATAAATGGGATTAGTTTTATAATTATTATAACTATTACCTCGGACAACATAAATGGGATTAGTTTTATAATTATTATAACTATTACCTGGGACAACATAAATGGGATTAGTTTTATAATTTATAATTTATTATAACTATTATAACTATTACCAGGGACAACATAAATGGGATTAGTTTTATAATTATTATAACTATTACCTAGGACAACATAAATGGGATTAGTTTTATAATTATTATAACTATTACCTAGGACAACATAAATGGGATTAGTTTTATAATTATTATAACTATTACCTGGGACAACATAAATGGGATCAGTTTTATAATTATTATAACTATTACCTAGGACAACATCAATGGGATTAGTTTTATAATTTATTATAACTATTACCTGGGACAACATAAATGGGATTAGTTTTATAATTATTATAACTATTACCTGGGACAACATAAATGGGATTAGTTTTATAATTATTATAACTATTACCTGGGACAACATAAATGGGATTAGCTTTATAATTATTATAACTACAAAAATGGGAATGGTTTTATTATTATTATTATTATAACTATTACCTGGGACAACATAAATGGGATTAGTTTTCTAATTATTATAACTATTACCTCGGACAACATAAATGGGATTAGTTTTATAATTATTATAACTACATAAATGGGAATAGTTTTCTAATTATTATAACTATTACCTCGGACAACATAAATGGGATTAGTTTTATAATTATTATAACTACATAAATGGGAATAATTTTATTATTATTATAACTATTACCTGGGACAACATAAATGGGATTAGTTTTATAATTATTATAACTATTACCTGGGACAACATAAATGGGATTAGTTTTATAATTATTATAACTATTACCTGGGACAACATAAATGGGATTAGTTTTATAATTATTATAACTATTACCTGGGACAACATAAATGGGATTAGCTTTATAATTATTATAACTACAAAAATGGGAATGGTTTTATTATTATTATTATTATAACTATTACCTGGGACAACATAAATGGGATTAGTTTTATAATTATTATAACTATTACCTCGGACAACATAAATGGGATTAGTTTTATAATTATTATAACTATTACCTGGGACAACATAAATGGGATTAGTTTTATAATTTATTATAACTATTACCTGGGACAACATAAATGGGATTAGTTTTATAATTATTATAACTATTACCTAGGACAACATAAATGGGATTAGTTTTATAATTATTATAACTATTACCTGGGACAACATAAATGGGATTAGTTTTATAATTATTATAACTATTACCTCGGACAACATAAATGGGATTAGTTTTATAATTATTATAACTATTACCTAGGACAACATCAATGGGATTAGTTTTATAATTATTATAACTATTACCTGGGACAACATAAATGGGATTAGTTTTATAATTATTATAACTATTACCTCGGACAACATAAATGGGAATAGTTTTATTATAACTATTACCTTGGACAACATAAATGGGATTAGTTTTATAATTATTATAACTATTACCTGGGACAACATAAATGGGATTAGTTTTATAATTATTATAACTGTTACTTCAGACAATATAAATGGGATTAGTTTTATAATTATTATAACTATTACCTGGGATAACATAAATGGGATTAGTTTTATAATTATAACTATTACCTGGGACAACATAAATGGGATTAGTTTTATAATTATTATAACTATTACCTGGGACAACATAAATGGGATTAGCTTTATAATTATTATAACTACAAAAATGGGAATAGTTTTATTATTATTATTATTATAACTATTACCTGGGACAACATAAATGGGATTAGTTTTATAATTATTATAACTATTACCTGGGGCAACATAAATGGGATTAGTTTTATAATTATTATAACTACATAAATGGGAATAATTTTATTATTATTATAACTATTACCTGGGATAACATAAATGGGATTAGTTTTATAATTATAACTATTACCTGGGACAACATAAATGGGATTAGTTTTATAATTTATTATAACTATTACCTGGGACAACATAAATGGGATTAGTTTTATAATTATTATAACTATTATCTGGGACAACATAAATGGGATTAGTTTTATAATTATTATAACTATTACCTCGGACAACATAAATGGGATTAGTTTTATAATTATTATAACTATTACCTGGGACAACATAAATGGGATTAGTTTTATAATTTATTATAACTATTACCAGGGACAACATAAATGGGATTAGTTTTATAATTATTATAACTATTACCTAGGACAACATAAATGGGATTAGTTTTATAATTATTATAACTATTACCTAGGACAACATAAATGGGATTAGTTTTATAATTATTATAACTATTACCTGGGACAACATAAATGGGATCAGTTTTATAATTATTATAACTATTACCTAGGACAACATCAATGGGATTAGTTTTATAATTTATTATAACTATTACCTGGGACAACATAAATGGGATTAGTTTTATAATTATTATAACTATTACCTGGGACAACATAAATGGGATTAGTTTTATAATTATTATAACTATTACCTGGGACAACATAAATGGGATTAGCTTTATAATTATTATAACTACAAAAATGGGAATGGTTTTATTATTATTATTATTATAACTATTACCTGGGACAACATAAATGGGATTAGTTTTCTAATTATTATAACTATTACCTCGGACAACATAAATGGGATTAGTTTTATAATTATTATAACTACATAAATGGGAATAGTTTTCTAATTATTATAACTATTACCTCGGACAACATAAATGGGATTAGTTTTATAATTATTATAACTACATAAATGGGAATAATTTTATTATTATTATAACTATTACCTGGGACAACATAAATGGGATTAGTTTTATAATTATTATAACTATTACCTGGGACAACATAAATGGGATTAGTTTTATAATTATTATAACTATAACCTGGGACAACATAAATGGGATTAGTTTTATAATTATTATAACTATTACCTGGGACAACATAAATGGGATTAGCTTTATAATTATTATAACTACAAAAATGGGAATGGTTTTATTATTATTATTATTATAACTATTACCTGGGACAACATAAATGGGATTAGTTTTATAATTATTATAACTATTACCTCGGACAACATAAATGGGATTAGTTTTATAATTATTATAACTATTACCTGGGACAACATAAATGGGATTAGTTTTATAATTTATTATAACTATTACCTGGGACAACATAAATGGGATTAGTTTTATAATTATTATAACTATTACCTAGGACAACATAAATGGGATTAGTTTTATAATTATTATAACTATTACCTGGGACAACATAAATGGGATTAGTTTTATAATTATTATAACTATTACCTGGGACAACATAAATGGGATCAGTTTTATAATTATTATAACTATTACCTAGGACAACATCAATGGGATTAGTTTTATAATTTATTATAACTATTACCTGGGACAACATAAATGGGATTAGTTTTATAATTATTATAACTATTACCTGGGACAACATAAATGGGATTAGTTTTATAATTATTATAACTATTACCTGGGACAACATAAACGGGATTAGCTTTATAATTATTATAACTACAAAAATGGGAATGGTTTTATTATTATTATTATTATAACTATTACCTGGGACAATATAAATGGGATTAGTTTTCTAATTATTATAACTATTACCTCGGACAACATAAATGGGATTAGTTTTATAATTATTATAACTACATAAATGGGAATAGTTTTATTTTTATTATAACTATTACCTTGGACAACATAAATGGAATTAGTTTTATAATTATTATAACTATTACCTGGGACAACATAAATGGGAATAGTTTTATTATTATTATAACTATTACCTGGGACAACATAAATGGGATTAGTTTTATAATTATTATAACTATTACCTGGGACAACATAAATGGGATTAGTTTTATAATTATTATAACTATTACCTGGGACAACATAAATGGGATTAGTTTTATAATTATTATAACTATTACCTGGGACAACATAAATGGGATTAGTTTTATAATTTATTATAACTATTACCTGGGACAACATAAATGGGATTAGTTTTATAATTTATTATAACTATTACCTGGGACAACATAAATGGGAATAGTTTTATTATTATTATAACTATTACCTGGGACAACATAAATGGGATTAGTTTTATAATTATTATAACTATTACCTGGGACAACATAAATGGGAATAGTTTTATTATTATTATAACTATTACCTGGGACAACATCAATGGGATTAGTTTTATTATTATTATAACTATTACCTGGGACAACATAAATGGGATTAGTTTTATAATTATTATAACTATTACCTGGGACAACATAAATGGGAATAGTTTTATTATTATTATAACTATTACCTGGGATGGCATAAAGAGGACTACTTTTATTCTCCTGATTTGCTAAATATGTCACCGCATTGGTCTGTGCTCTCTGAAACAAATACACATTCATTCATTAACACTTAAGCCTGATTGTTCACATCAAGGTCTATAGTCTCCTCTGACAAGGAAACATATCCTTGATCCGGAAATGTTATTTAAATAAATGGAAATGCAATGGGTAAAGCTCACTCAGTGGACAAAGTACATGCTATTCTGTATCTTATGAGGCCTAAATCATAAAACTTTTGATGGCAAAGAAATAATTACAAAAATAAAAAATAAAATTAAAAAAACGCTGCCCACTATAGATGGGTGGTTAACCAAAAATTTGGTTTGATTTCAGTTTTATCAAAACCGAAACCGAAACAATTGCAGAAAACCTCTCATCGTGGTTTTCAACTTCAATATGCGAATGAATCGGCCGCATCTGTCACGTAATATAACAAGAGGCCCCATGGGGCCTTAATCACTCTCCTGCCAAAGTGGTTCAAAGAAGTATTTGGTGGTCACATTCAGTTAGACATGATTCATCAACACAACAAAGGAATGAAGTCCTGAAATTTTATGGAAAAACACTAAGCAATGGAATTCGATAAACCTGAACCTAACGTGCTACCTCCGCCACCCCCACCCCCATCCATAGAAAGCCAAAATATTAAGCCAGGGACTCAAATCGAACAAAATTGAATCTGATCCACCTTGAGATCTTATACACCAAATATGAAAGAATTCTGACTGGTGGATCTGAAGAAGAAGGTTTTTAAAGAAATATCCTCACATTGCACTAAGTTAAACTTTGGGCCCCAATAGTGAGCGAAAATATTTACCAAGGGACCAGATTTGAACAAACTTGAATCTGACCTATCTGGAGATGCTGTATACCATATGTGAAAGGATCCTGACTGGTGGATCTGAAGATTTCTTAAACAAGTTGTTCAAAGAAGTATTTTGGATCACATTCAGCTAATCATGACTCATCAACACTTCAGAAAAATGAAGTCATGAAATTATTATAGGGGTCCTTTTTTACATAAAATCACTCCAATTCCTCTGCTTAATTGAGCCCTTGGGGTGGGGAGTGGGGTTGATGGTCATAGGGGAATTTATTTTTTCTTTGGAGGAGGGGGGGTGGAAAAAATCACTCTAAACTTTTCAAAATATATTTTGCAGCCAAACAGTTTATTACATCTAACTGGCCTCCTATCCCCCACCCCCCACCCACCCGCCAATAAGGAAGGATGGGGAGGACATAGGGTAAAAACATTTTCACATAAAAGCACTCTAATTCATCTAGGAACTCGTTTTTGAAAAGAACTGGACCCAAAATTTTCAGGGTAAATTCTTTTTTTTTCGTCTCAAAATTCAACAAAATGCATAAAAACATTAAAAAAATTCCAAATTTGGGTCCAAAATTTCCAAGTCTGAAACAGACCCAAAATTTTCAGGCTAAAAAAAATTTTTTTTTTTTTGTCTCAAAATTGAGCAAAACACAAAACATACCCCCAAATTTTTTTTTTCAATTTTGGTCCAAAATTTCTATATCAGAACCAGACCCAAAATTTTCAACCCAGGGCAGCCCAGGGACCCAATTTGAACAAACTTGAATCTGAACCCCTAGAGATGATGTATACCAAATGTTAAAGGATTCTGACTGGTGGATCTGAAGAAGAAGATTTTTAAAGAAATGTCCTCATACAGCACTAAGTTCAAATTCAGGCTCCCATAGGGAGCCCAAATATTAACTGAGGAACTCGATTTCAACAAACTTGAATCTGCCCCCCTCCCCTCCCTAGAGATGAAGTATACCAAATATGAGAGGTTTCTGACTGTTGCATCTGAAGAAGAAGATTTTTAAAGAATATTCCACATATTTCACAAAGTTTAAATTTCCTGATATTACACTTAAGTTAAAATTCGGGCTCCCATAGCCCAAATATTAACCCAGTGACTCGATTTGAACAAACTTGAATCTGACCTCCCCAGAGATGTTGTGTACCAAATATGAAAAGATTCTGAGCCCAAATATTAACCCCCCCCCCTTCCCCTGCATATACCACAGTATTTTTTTGAATACCGATAGCAGTATTCAGTTTAGGATATCATGCAGCCCATCCCCCGCCTATGTAATGTCAATAATGGGTACCAAGCTGGGCCCTATCTTTTGTTTTTCAGGCTTATTTCCATTAATTGGCTATCCATTATACAAGTGAATTACCAGCTGATCTCGTTTATTATTAGCATTTGAACATTTCTCTTCATTTAGAACCACATTTGTCATCATTTATAAATTGGACTAGAAATGAATTGATAAATGATTTTCTAGCAGACTAAACGCATTTTTTAAATGTTTACAACCACGTTTCAATTCCTACTGATAATGCGGTTTTTACTAAAACAGACCTGGATACAACAATAAAAGTGTCAATGACACTGTAGCTTAACTTGTGTGTTGTGTTTAATGAAAAGGATAAAGTTCAATGTTTATGAAAGGATTATGAAATAAGACAAGAATTGTGATAATTGGGAATATGTTCATTTCTGTTCCCTGTATGCTATGTTTATGATAAAAATAATATGAGGTGTACACTGTACTAAAGAGCTGAGGGGTGGGTTAATATGACCTCACAGTTAATGTATGTGGCCCTCACAGTTAACGTATATCAACAAAAGTTACCAAGTTACAGTGAAATTATTCCAAAACGAGTCATCCTATCAAGTTACATTAAAATCTCTTCATAAATATGGCCTGTAGACTGTGCTAAAGGTTTTCGGGCTTCGGGCCCCTGTAGCCGTCAGTTTCCCAATTGCATCCAAAGGGGACGTTCTCATCTAGACATTATGTGAAGTCAACCTACCAAGTTACAATGAAATCCCTTAATAAATATGACCTGTAGACTGTGCTAAAGGTTTTTGGGCTTTGGGCTCTGGCAGCCATCATGGTTGAATGATCGCAACCAAAAGGGGACATTCTCATCTGGGCATCTTCTGGAGTGATCCTACAAAGTTACAATGAAATCCCTTCATAAATATGACCTGTAGACTGTGCTCAAGGTTTTTGGGCTTCGGGCCCCTTAAGCCGTCACAGTTGACCAATCATGACCAAAAAAGGATGTCATCATCTAGGTAGTATATGGAGTCAAACTTACGGGTTACAATGAAGTCCTTCCATAAATATGACCAATAGACTATGCTAAAAGTTTTGGGGTTTTGGGTTCGGGCAGCCATCACGGCTGAATGATTGCGACCAAAAGGAGACGTTCTCATCTAGACATTATTTAGAGTCATCCTACCAAAGTACAATGAAATCCCTTCATAAATATCACCTGTAGACTGTGCTAAAGATTTTCGGGCTTTGGGCTCCTGTAGCCAACACAGTTGCCTAATGGTGTCCAAAAGGGGCTGTTCTCATCTAGACATTACATGAAGTCAACCTACCAAGTTACAATGAAATCCCTTCATAAATATGATCTGAAGACTGTGCTAAATGTTTTCGGGCTTTAGGCTTGGGCAGCCATCATGGTTGAATGATCGCAACCAAAAGGGGACATTCTCATCTGGACATCATCTGGAGTGATCCTATGAAGTTACAATGAAATCCCTTCATAAATATGACCTGTAGACTGTGCTCAAGATTTTCGGGCTTCAGGCACCTGTAGCCATCACAGGTGACCAACCACAAACAAAAGGGGATGTCATCATCTAGGCATTATATGGAGTCAACCTAACAAGTTACAATGAAATCCTTCCATAAATATGACCTACAGACATGCTAAAGGTTTTTGGGCTCGGGCAGCCATCAAGGCTGAATGATCATGACCAAAAAAGGACGTTCTCATCTGGACACTATTTAGAGTCATCCTACCAAGCTACAATGAAATCCCTTCATAATTATGACCTGTAGACTGTTCTAAAGGTTTTTGGGCTTTGGGCCCCTGAAGCTGTCACAGATGCCCAATCGTGTCCAAAAGGAGACGTTCTCATCTAGACATTATATGAAGTCAACCTACCAAGTTACAATGAAATCCCTTCATAAATATGACCTGTAGACTGTGCTAAAGGTTTTCGGGCTTCGGGCTCGGGCAGCCATCATGGTTGAATGATCACAACCAAAGGGGACAATCTCATCTGGGCATCATCTGGAGTGATCCTAAGAAGTTACAATGAAATCCCTTCATAAATATGACCTGTAGACTGTGCTCAAGGTTTTCGGGCTTCGGGCACCTGTAGCCATCACAGTTGACCAATCACGACCAAAAGGGGATGTCATCATCTCGGCATTATATGGAGTCAACCTAATAGGTTACAATGAAATCCTTCCATAAATATGACCTTTTACCTATGCTAAAGGTTTTTGGGTTCGGGCACCCATCAAGGCTGAATGATCGCGATCAAAATGGGACGTTCTCATCTAGACATTATTTGGAGTCAGCTTACCAAGTTACAATGAAATCCCCTCATAAATATGACCTGTACACTGTGCTAAAGGTTTTTGGGCTTCAGGCCCCTGTAGCCGTCACAGTTACCCAATCATGTCCAAAAGGGGATGTTCTCATCTAGACTTTATATGAAGTCAACCTACCAAGTTACAATGAAATCCCTTCATAAATATGACCTGTAGACTGTGCTAAAGGTTTTCGGGCTTCGGGCTCGGGCAGCCATCATGGCTGAATGATCGCAACGATAGGGGACATCTCATCTGCGCATCATCTGGAGTGATCCTAAGAAGTTACAATGAAATCCCTTCATAAATATGACCTGTAGACTGTGCTCAAGGTTTTCAGGCTTTGGGCACTTGTAGCCATCACAACTGACCAATCACGACCAAAAGGGGATGTCATCATCTAGGCATTATATGGAGTCAACCTAACAGGTTACAATGAAATCCTTCCATAAATATGACCATTTGCCTATAACAAGTTATTAATTGAAAATAGAATATGTTTTCATTTTTGGAATTCACTAAAAACAAACCCACTGAGGGTTCTTAAGCTAAGTTGAATAGTACTGGCTGGCTTTGACCATTACATAGGGTAAAAAGTTGATATAGATGACATTTGCACTAAGGCTGTACAGTGCACGGGGTTAGTTATTCAGTTAGAAATGAAATCTTTTTTATAACCAGAAAGGGTGACTAACCCTGTGCAGTGCACAGGGTTAGTCACCCTTTCTGGTTATAAAAAAATGGTAACTGCCATATCACATCATGCTACATGAAAATACATAATGACTAAGGCTGTAAAAATGCTTTGGGTTAGTTAGTTACATGTCGTTACATAGGGTGCTGGATTCAAGGAACTATTGGAAATACTTATAAAGGATTGTGGAAATTTTTTAAAGTCAATTCCAAAAATGAAAACATATTCTATTTTCAATTATTTATTTATTTATTGATGTTTAAGGTCACATATTTATGCACAATGGCTAATCATGACCGTGACAGTTTTACGGGTGGAAGAAGCCGGAGTACCCGGAGAGAACCACCAAGCAACGACGAGCAGCTGCCAGCTCCCAAACATCGTAACTCCGTACTGCAGCACAGGCAGGGTTAGACTGGTTGAAGACATGCGTACCATCGACGTGCAGTACGCTTTAGTACACGGCGTCATCGTGCACCCACGCGGGCAATGGAGATGAAGTGTCTTGCCCAAGGACACAACACGGTTGCCGCAGGTGGGATTCAAACCGAGGACCTCTCGGCTTGCAGCCTGCACCTCTACCTACTGAGCCACTGCGCTCCCTTCTATTTTCAATTAATAGTGTGTTCTATGCTAAAGGTTTTTGGGCTTGGGCACCCATCAAGGCTGCATGATCGCGATCAAAATGGGCCGTTCTCATCTAGACATTATTTGGAGTCATCCTACCAAGTTACAATGAAATCCCTTCATAAATATGACCTCTAGACTGTGCTAAAGGTTTTCGGGCTCCGGGCCCCTGTAGCCGTCACAGTTGCCCAATCATGCCCAAATGGGAAAATTCTCATCTAGACATCATAAGGAGTCATCCTACCTAGTTACAATGAAATCCCCCCCACATTAAACATGACCTGCAGACTGTGCTAAAAGTTTTTGGGTTTTGGGCTTGGGCAGCCATCACGGTTTATAGATCATGCCCAAAAGGGGATGTTCTCATCTAGGCATTATACAGAGGCATCCTACCAAGTTACAATGAAATCCCTTCATAAATATGACCTGTAGACTGTGCTAATGGTTTTCGGGTTTTGGGCTCGGGCAGCCATATTGGTTGCCCGATCACGACCAAAAGTGGACATTCTCATCTAGACATGACCCCAAACCTGCATATGAAATTTCGTGATGATCAGACAAGAACTGCGGGGTGTAGCCTGTGCTAAAGGAAAATGTGAACAGACGTCACAGACTCACAGACTAACAGACTCACAGACTAACAGACTTCTGCATGCGTGATGGCAATAGCTTATCTTGACTATGTCAAGTTAAGCTAAAAATAAAGGCGAGCAAATAGGAGCAATTCTAAAATAAGCTCTGGCCGAGCAAAGAGCAGCTCTCCTGAACTGACGTAAGGCGAGTAATTTAATGAATCATTCATAACATTGAGAGAAAAGTCATGTAATGGACTTTTTCTGTGGGGAGCAATAATAATACATCTTGCAGACCAGTGGGACTACAGACCAGGACTACAGACCAGTAGGCTACACAGTAGGACTACAGACCAGTAGGACTACAGACCAGTAGGACTACAGACCAGTAGGACCACAGACCAGTAGGACTACAGAAGACCAGTAGGACTACAGACCAGTAGGACTACAGACCAGTAGGATTACAGACCAGTGGGACTACAGACCAGTAGGACTACAGACCAGTAGGACTACAGACCAGTAGGACTACAGACCAGTAGACTACACAGCAGGACTACAGACCAGTAGACTACAGACCAGTAGACTCCACAGCAGGACTACAGACCAGTAGGACTACAGACCAGTAGGACTACAGACCAGTAGACTACACAGCAGGACTACAGACCAGTAGGACTACGGACCAGTAGGACTACAGACCAGTAGGTCTACAGACCAGTAGACTCCACAGCAGGACTACAGACCAGTAGGACTACAGACCAGTAGACTACAGACCAGTAGACTCCACAGCAGGACTACAGACCAGTAGGACTACAGACCAGTAGGACTACAGACCAGTAGACTACACAGCAGGACTACAGACCAGTAGGACTACAGACCAGTAGGACTACAGACCAGTAGACTCCACAGCAGGACTACAGACCAGTCGGACTACAGACCAGTAGACTACACAGCAGGACTACAGACCAGTAGGACTACAGACCAGTAGACTCCACAGCAGGACTACAGACCAGTCGGACTACAGACCAGTAGACTCCACAGCAGGACTACAGACCAGTAGGACTACAGACCAGTAGACTACACAGCAGGACTACAGACCAGTAGACTACAGAGCAGGACTACAGACCAGTAGACTCCACAGCAGGACTACAGACCAGTAGGACTACAGACCAGTAGACTACACAGCAGGACTACAGACCAGTAGGACTACAGACCAGTAGGACTACAGACCAGTAGACTACACAGTAGGACTACAGACCAGTAGGACTACAGACCAGTAGACTACAGAGCAGGACTACAGACCAGTAGGACTACAGACCAGTAGACTACAGACCAGTCGGACTACAGACCAGTAGACTACACAGCAGGACTACAGACCAGTAGGACTACAGACCAGTAGACTACAGAGCAGGACTACAGACCAGGACTGCAGCTTAAATTATTATTATTCCTCCTTCAGATCAGTTAATTGAAAAGTATGATCTTTGATGAATTTAATTTTATTAAGTGCCGAGCCAACAAAACCCAAACCACTGTTACATTATGCTGTTATACAAGATGCCTTTTAATTTACTTCTTTTTTCCACTTTATTCAATACTGAGTATTCTTACATGTTGTGACTTGTCAAATCTAGGCAAGGAATGAAGTCAGTAAATCAGCAATGACTTGGTTTGATTCAGTAAGCTCAAGAAAAAAAATGAACTCGGAGGGGGGGGGGGGGAGGGGGGGGGGGAGGGGGGGGGCTCCACTGGCAGTCTGTCACTGCTGCTTCATCCAGTTGGGGAGCACTAGCTGATGGCAATGCAATTCAGTGTGCTTTGCCACTTATGTGCTGCATTAATTTATATTTTGAAATATAATCTGTCCCAATAACGTAATTCAGCATGCCTGTTTTGGCTTTTCTTGTACAGCTGTCATGCGATTTTATTGCATTTGCGTTCTGTGAACACATTTTGCACTGAATATAATTGACAAATGCTTGTTGTCTCTGTTGATCATAACATTCTTTAATCAATAATATACTCTCCCAAAAAAGAAAGTGTGCATGCTAAAAAATAACACTAAAAAAAGATATATATCATTTTCATTCATGGAAATTTTATTCAATCACAGATGAATCAATTTGTGATCAACACGAGAAATTTCATTACGCTGCGACGAATACTCTTGGTGCCAAGGAGAGTCAAAGACACTAAGGGTCAAACACTAAAGTCACACACTCAATATCTGGTATGACCTTCATCTGCATCGACTACTGGTGTGCATCTACGCCTCATGGAAGCGAACAATTTAGCATGGAAGTGGGTTAGGGTAGGGTTAGGTTAGGGTTAGGTAGGGTTAGGGTTAGGGTTAGGGTTCAGTTAGGTTAGGGTTAGGGTTAGTTTAGGGTTAGGTTAGGCTAACCCTAACCCTACTCCACACCACTGCAGTCGAGCACGACGATGACGGAACGTCAAAATCGGATGAATTGCAGGTCTTCGAGGACGTAAGCCGTATTCTCTCAGCCGGTTGATTACTGTTTGAGGATGTATCCATCTGAGGTTAGGGATGTTCCTGGCTGTCATCGTTGTTGTTTGTTGCCGGTTACGGAGATGGACGACACGGATATACCGATCTTGTGCAGGGGTGGTAACTTGGGGTCTCCCAGAGCGGGTTCGGTCTCGAACATCATCATGTTGATGGACTAGCCTGTCTACAGTGTTACGGTGGCAGTTCAAATGCTGGTCAACCTCTCTGTGTGTTCTGCCAGCTCTAATCATACCCAGGGCAAGGAGACGTTGATTCATTATCAATCTTGACAAGTTAATGTGGAGTCGTTTTAACAGCAGCGCAAGTTTGAATGTGAACAATAGGAAGGCCTTACTTTAGTGTTTAAATACCCAAGGATTCACACTGCTGCATGAATTTTCAGACTCTCCACGTGCAAAACATGCCTTTTCACAAACATGCAGCACGTCATTTAACGTTAATGCAATTTTAATGGGGAAAGCTGTTTTTGTGTTCAATATAACTTATTCATGAACAGGTTAACACTCTTTACACCTACAAAATTATTTTTTTTGAGTTTGATCAATTTCTGAAATGCACACTTTCTTTTTTGGGTGAGTATACTTTTGTTAACTGTGCGTCCCACTTCAGATAAGTTCTCAATTCAATTCTATGCCCCGTTTGCCATTTTGTCTTATCATATATCGAATAATTTGAATAATTTGGCAAATGACATTTCATATAAATCCTTATTTCATGTAAATACTTTTTTCAGTAGTCGTTCAGCTTCCCACATGGTTGGGTTACAATGATATAAATATTTGTCATATTTCGTTTTTCACCAAAATCATCAGGCGAATGGCAAGAAACTCGCCAGAAAATGGAATTAGGAGCGAAATAAGCATGCTTGAGTAACTGCTCACCTCTTATATCAACGTCTGCTACAAATACTTCCAACTTGTAGTGTAATGTGTATCAAATATCCAAAAATCTTAATGCCAGTTCTCAAAACCATTTTTAAAGAACATTACTATTACTGAACTAAGTTAAAATGTGGTCTCCCATAGAAAGCCCAAACATGAACCCAGGGACTTAGTTCAAACAAATTGAATCTAACCCTTAATCCTTTACTCAACGAATCGTCCGCATAATATGCAAATTCAGCAGCTGAAAAAATATTATTTTCCGACAAATTTCAACAAAACTGTATCATGTGACCCCTCTTTGGAACGAGCTCACTGTGCTCGTTCCAAAGAGGGGTCACATGATTTGGTTTTGTTGAAATTTTTGGAAAAAAATTTAAAAAATGATATTTAAAATAATAAATTTTGAAATCGTCTGTGTTGTGTAAAGGGTTAATAAGACGGTTCTGACAGGTGATCTCACAAAGAAGAATTTCCTATTTTATTTTTCTCATATTGCACTAAGTTAAAATTTGGGCTCTTATAAGAACCAAATTATGAAACCCAAGGACTTGATTTGAACAAATTTGAATTAGTATGGATGATGAAAAAGAAATATCAAAGGATTTTGAGTGGTGGATCTAAAGAAGATATTTAAATGATATTTCTCATACTGCACAAAGTTGAAGCTCGAAAGGCGAACTCAATTATGAACCCATAGACTTGATTTGAACTAACTTAAATCTGAGCCTCCAAGGATTCTGTATGCCCTATATGAAAGAATTCTGACTACTGGATCTGAAAAAAAATATTTTAGTAATGAATATTCCTCTTATTTCACCAAGTTGAAATTTGGGCTCCCACATAGGGAATGTATACACCTCATTTGAACAAGCGTAAACCTGACTGCCTTATACCAAATTAGTGTTGGGTGTCGGATCCGATGAGTGTGGGAAATCCGATCCGACTGAGTTTCATCAAATCCGAATCCGAAACCGAATCCGAAAGCTCTCCTGAATCCAAACGAAATCCGAATCCGAAATCGGCCCCTAAATCCGACCCGAATCCAAAAATCCGAATCCGACAAATCATGTTTATTTTTAGTTATGAATCTTTAAGTCTCACACAATGCAGATTTGTGGAGCGAATGCTGCAAAATTGCGAACATATGCAAGATTCTGCACCTTTCATTTGTGAAGGAACCTTCCATTAAATTTGTTCATTTATAGTATTTTATACAATTACCCATTACCCAACCGTTTTGCGACAATACATTGAACACATGCACGACTGCACAAGTGCACGTATCATAGATTCATAACCGTATTACGTAATTTACGTTCCAAGAATAATATCAAATTTAGTAACTTTGGCAGTTGGCAGTTACACTCACCTCATAGAATATATCATATGGCATCGATCAATTTTGTACAATCTTTGACGGAGAATAGTTGGGTAGGGGGGGGTGGGGGGGGGGGGGGGGGGGGGGGCAGACCATCCATTCTCCGATGGGAAGTTTGGAAAATAACATATATTACTTGGAGCCTTGGGCTATAGCGTACTAGAAATTTCTGAGAAGTGATGAAGAGACAGGTAGAATGTTGAATAAACGATAATGACCATGGACCAACAAGGGCGGTTCCAGGGTTTCTGAATAGAAGGGGCGCCTCACGTGCAAAGCGCCATGGTGTGAATAATTTTGAGATCGACTTACCCTATAACTGAGAGGGATTTAACGAAATCAGGCATTAACTTTCATAAAATTAAGGCGTCGGCAACTTCGTGGCCTAACCTAACCTATTCAAATTTCTTGGATATGTACGCGACTATATGTGTGTGTGTGTGTGCCTGAGTGATCTTGTTCAATTAGGAGGGCAGGGGGGGGAGGGGGGGGGCAATATTGCGATAAGTGCTGGTCGAGTGTGATTTGCAATTTTGAATGTTTAATTGTTTATCAGCAGGCGGTTTGGAGTCAGATTTGTTTGGATCCGACGTGTTGAAAAATCCAATCCGAGCCAGAATCCGATTGCCTATCATGAATCCGACCCGAACCCGAATCCGAAACACAATTGAAAATCCGATCCGAATCCGTTCAGATTCGGACTGGATGGGATTCGGATTATCGGACCCGACGCCCAACACTATACCAAATATGTGAGTATTCTGACTGAAGAAGAAAATTTTCAAAAAATTTTCTTCATATTGTACTAAGTTATTTATTTATTGGTGTTTAAGGTCAAATACTTGTGCACAATGGCTAATCGTGACCATGACAGTTTTACGGGTGGATGAAGCCGGAGTATGCGGAGAGAACCACCAAGCCTCGATGAGCAATGGTTGGCTCTTCAACATTCTAACTCTGTTCGAGCAGGGTTACAGTGGATAAAGACATGTGAACCATCGACGTGGAGTACGTCTTAGTATACGGTGCCAATGTGCCCTTGTACTAAGTTAAAATTTGGGCTCCCCTAAATATGAACTGAGGGACTTAATTTAAACAAACCTGAATTTGCCCCCCCCCCCCCCCCCCCACCCCATAAGGATGCTGCATATCAAATATCAAAAGATTCTGACATGGTGGATCTGAAGAAGAAGATTTTTTAAAGAATTTTCCTTGTGTTGCAAGTTAAAATTTGGGATCGCTGTTGGAAGAAGTTAAATTTGGGCTTGTGATCGGAAGAAAACAGGGACTTGATCTGCACATCTTTGAATCACATCCCACCAGAGATGACGTGTACTAAATATCAAAAGATTATGATTCGTAGTTCTTGAAAAAGAATATTTTTTTATTTTTTAAAAGAGCTGACTCTGCATTTATCCATTACTTCCCCACTTCTCATTTAGCACCAACAATACAATTGTGATTTTTGGACCAAACTGATTTTAGTGGGCCTGAGGATGCTGTATACCAAACAACGATTCTCTGTTCTGTATATTTTGAGAAATATGGGGATTCAAATTCTTTTCTATTTTTAGCTCCTGGGGATTCCACAGGGCATGAAAAACTTTTTCAGGCATAAATCAAGCACATGTACATATATGGTATGTGTATATGGTATACAGTAGAAGTAGGCCGAGCAACTACTACAGTATGCCATATATACACCCAAACCATTAGGCTTAGCTACTACTACTGTATACCATATATACACCCAAACCATTAGGCTTAGCTACTACTGGTGTATACCATATATACACCCAAACCATTAGGCTTAGTTACTACTACTGTATACCATATATACACCCAACCCATTAGGCTTAGCTACTACTGCTGTATACCATATATACACCCAAACCATTAGGCTTAGCTACTACTACTGTATACCATATATATACCCAAACCATTAGGCTTAGCTACTACTACAGTATGCCATATATACACCCAAACCATTAGGCTCAGCTACTACTGCTGTATACCATATATACACCCAAACCATTAGGCTTAGCTACTACTGGTGTATACCATATATACACCCAAACCATTAGGCTTAGCTACTACTACTGTATACCATATATATACCCAAACCATTAGGCTTAGCTACTACTACAGTATGCCATATATACACCCAAACCATTAGGCTCAGCTACTACTACTGCATACCATATATACACCCAAACCATTAGGCTTAGCTACTACTACTGTATACCATATATACACCCAAACCATTAGGCTTAGCTACTACTACTGTATACCATACATACACCCAAACCATTAGGCTCAGCTACTACTACTGTATACCATATATACACCCAAACCATTAGACTTAGTTACTACTACTGTATGCCATATATACACCCAACCCATTAGGCTTAGCTACTGCTACTACTGGATACCATATATACACCCAACCCATTAGGCTTAGTTACTACTACTGTATACCATATATACACCCAAACCATTAGACTTAGCTACTACTACTGTATACCATATATACACCCAACCCATTAGGCTTAGTTACTACTACTACTGTATACCATATATACACCCAAACCATTAGACTTAGTTACTGCTACTACTGGATACCATATATACACCCAAACCATTAGGCTTAGTTACTACTACTACTGTATACCATATATACACCCAAACCATTAGACTTAGTTACTGCTACTACTGGATACCATATATACACCCAACCCATTAGGCTTAGTTACTACTACTACTGTATACCATATATACACCCAAACCATTAGACTTAGTTACTGCTACTACTGTATACCATATATACACCCAACCCATTAGGCTTAGTTACTACTACTACTGTATACCATATATACACCCAAACCATTAGACTTAGTTACTGCTACTACTGGATACCATATATACACCCAAACAATTAGGCTTAGCTACTACTACTGTATACCATATATACACCCAACCCATTAGGCTTAGTTACTACTACTACTGTATACCATATATACACCCAACCCATTAGGCTTAGTTACTACTACTACTGGATACCATATATACACCCAACCCATTAGGCTTAGCTACTACTGCTGTATACCATATATACACCCAAACCAATAGGCTTAGTTACTGCTACTACTGGATACCATATATACACCCAACCCATTAGGCTTAGCTACTACTGCTGTATACCATATATACACCCAAACCATTAGGCTTAGTTACTGCTACTACTGTATACCATATATACACCCAAACCATTAGGCTTAGTTACTGCTACTACTGGATACCATATATAAACCCAACCCATTAGGCTTAGCTACTACTGCTGCATACCATATATACACCCAAACAATCAGGCTTAGCTACTACTACTGTACACCATATATACACCCAACCCATTAGGCTTAGCTACTACTGCTGTATACCATATATACACCCAAACCATTAGGCTTAGTTACTGCTACTACTGGATACCATATATACACCCAACCCATTAGGCTTAGCTACTACTACTGTACACCATATATACACCCAAACCATCAGGCTTAGCTACTACTACTGTACACCATATATACACCCAACCCATTAGGCTTAGATACTACTGCTGTATACCATATATACACCCAAACCATTAGGCTTAGTTACTGCTACTACTCGATACCATATATACACCCAACCCATTAGGCTTAGCTACTACTGCTGCATACCATATATACACCCAAACCATTAGGCTTAGCTACTACTACTGTACACCATATATACACCCAACCCATTAGGCTTAGTTACTGCTACTACTGGATACCATATATACACCCAACCCATTAGGCTTAGCTACTACTACTGTACACCATATATACACCCAAACCATTAGGCTTAGCTACTACTACTGTACACCATATATATACCCAAACCATTAGGCTTAGCTACTACTACTGTACACCATATATACACCCAAACCATTAGGCTTAGTTACTGCTACTACTGGATACCATATATACACCCAACCCATTAGGCTTAGCTACTACTACTGTACACCATATATACACCCAAACCATTAGGCTTAGCTACTACTACTGTACACCATATATACACCCAAACCATTAGGCTTAGCTACTACTACTGTACACCATATATACACCCAAACCATTAGGCTTAGCTACTAATACTGTATACCATATATACACCCAAACCATTAGGCTTAGCTACTACTGTTGTATGCCATATATACACCCAAACCATTAGGCTTAGCTACTACTACTGTATACCATATATACACCCAAACCATTAGGCTTAGCTACTACTGTTGTATGCCATATATACACCCAAACCATTAGGCTTAGCTACTACTGCTGTATACCATATATACACTCAAACCATTAGGCTTAGCTACTACTACTGTATACCATATATACACCCAAACCATTAGGCTTAGCTACTACTGCTGTATACCATATATACACTCAAACCATTAGGCTTAGCTACTACTACTGTATACCATATATACACCCAAACCATTAGGCTTAGTTACTACTACTGTATACCATATATACACCCAAACCATTAGGCTTAGCTACTAATACTGTATACCATATATACACCCAAACCATTAGGCTTAGCTACTACTGTTGTATGCCATATATACACCCAAACCATTAGGCTTAGCTACTACTGCTGTATACCATATATACACTCAAACCATTAGGCTTAGCTACTACTACTGTATACCATATATACACCCAAACCATTAGACTTAGCTACTACTACTGTATACCATATATACACCCAAACCATTAGGCTTAGCTACTACTACAGTATACCATATATACACCCAAACCATTAGGCTTAGCTACTACTACTGTATACCATATATACACCCAAACCATTAGGCTTAGCTACTACTACTGTATACCATATATACACCCAACCCATTAGGCTTAGCTACTACTGCTGTATACCATATATACACCCAAACCATTAGGCTTAGCTACTACTACTGTACACCATATATACACCCAAACCATTAGGCTTAGCTACTACTACTGCACACCATATATACACCCAAACCATTAGGCTTAGTTACTGCTACTACTGTATACCATATATACACCCAAACCATTAGACTTAGCTACTACTGCTGTATACCATATATACACCCAAACCATTAGGCTTAGTTACTGCTACTACTGGATACCATATATACACCCAACCCATTAGGCTTAGTTACTGCTACTGCTGTATACCATATATACAACCAAACCATTAGGCTTAGCTACTACTACTGTACACCATATATACACCCAAACCATTAGGCTTAGCTACTACTACTGCACACCATATATACACCCAAACCATTAGGCTTAGTTACTGCTACTACTGTATACCATATATACACCCAAACCATTAGACTTAGCTACTACTGCTGTATACCATATATACACCCAAACCATTAGGCTTAGTTACTGCTACTACTGGATACCATATATACACCCAACCCATTAGGCTTAGTTACTGCTACTGCTGTATACCATATATACAACCAAACCATTAGGCTTAGCTACTACTACTGTACACCATATATACACCCAACCCATTAGGCTTAGCTACTACTACTACTGTATACCATATATACACCCAACCCATTAGGCTTAGTTACTGCTACTGCTGTATACCATATATACACCCAACCCATTAGACTTAGCTACTACTACTGTATACCATATATACACCCAAACCATTAGGCTTAGTTACTACTACTGTATACCATATATACACCCAACCCATTAGGCTTAGCTACTACTACTGTATACCATATATACACCCAAACCATTAGGCTTAGTTACTGCTACTACTGGATACCATATATACACCCAACCCATTAGACTTAGCTACTACTACTGGATACCATATATACACCCAAACCATTAGGCTTAGTTACTACTACTGTATACCATATATACACCCAACCCATTAGGCTTAGCTACTACTACTGTATACCATATATACACCCAACCCATTAGGCTTAGTTACTGCTACTACTGGATACCATATATACACCCAAACCATTAGGCTTAGCTACTACTACTGTACACCATATATACACCCAAACCATTAGGCTTAGCTACTACTACTGTACACCATATATACACCCAAACCATTAGGCTTAGTTACTGCTACTACTGTATACCATATATACACCCAAACCATTAGGCTTAGCTACTATTACTGTATACCATATATACACCCAAACCATTAGGCTTAGCTACTACTACTGTATACCATATATACACCCAAACCATTAGGCTTAGCTACTACTACAGTATGCCATATATACACCCAAACCATTAGACTTAGCTACTACTACTGTATACCATATATACACCCAAACCATTAGGCTTAGCTACTACTACTGTATACCATATATACACCCAAACCATTAGACTTAGCTACTACTACTGTATACCATATATACACCCAAACCATTAGGCTTAGCTACTACTGTATACCATATATACACCCAAACCATTAGGCTTAGCTACTACTACTGTATACCATATATACACCCAAACCATTAGGCTTAGCTACTACTACTGTATACCATATATACACCCAAACCATTAGGCTTAGCTACTACTGCTGTATACCATATATACACCCATACCATTAGGCTTAGCTGCTACTACTACTGTATACCATATATACACCCAAACCATTAGGCTTAGCTACTACTACTGTATACCATATATACACCCAAACCATTAGGCTTAGCTACTACTACTGTATACCATATATACACCCAAACCATTAGGCTTAGCTACTACTACTGTATACCATATATACACCCAAACCATTAGGCTTAGTTACTGCTACTACTGTATACCATATATACACCCAAACCATTAGGTTTAGCTACTACTACTGTATACCATATATACACCCAAACCATTAGGCTTAGCTACTACTACTGTATACCATATATACACCCAAACCATTAGGCTTAGCTACTACTACTGTATACCATATATACACCCAACCCATTAGGCTTACCTACTACTACTGTATACCATATATACACCCAAACCATTAGGCTTAGCTACTACTGCTGGATACCATATATACACCCAAACCATTAGACTTAGCTACTACTACTGTATACCATATATACACCCATACCATTAGGCTTAGCTACTGCTACTACTGTATACCATATATACACCCAAACCATTAGGTTTAGCTACTACTACTGTATACCATATATACACCCATACCATTAGGCTTAGTTACTGCTACTACTGTATACCATATATACACCCAAACCATTAGGTTTAGCTACTACTACTGCATACCATATATACACCCAAACCATTAGGTTTAGCTACTACTACTGTATACCATATATACACCCAAACCATTAGGCTTAGCTACTACTGCTGGATACCATATATACACCCAAACCATTAGACTTAGCTACTACTACTGTATACCATATATACACCCAAACCATTAGGCTTAGCTACTACTACAGTATGCCATATATACACCCAAACCATTAGGCTTAGCTACTACTACAGTATGCCATATATACACCCAAACCATTAGGCTTAGTTACTACTACTGTATACCATATATACACCCAAACCATTAGGCTTAGCTACTACTACTGTATACCATATATACACCCAAACCATTAGGCTTAGCTACTACTACTGTATACCATATATACACCCAAACCATTAGGCTTAGTTACTGCTACTGTATACCATATATACACCCAAACCATTAGGCTTAGCTACTACTGTTGTATACCATATATACACCCAAACCATTAGGCTTAGCTACTACTACTGTATACCATATATACACCCAAACCATTAGGCTTAGCTACTACTACAGTATGCCATATATACACCCAAACCATTAGGCTTAGCTACTACTACAGTATGCCATATATACACCCAAACCACTAGGCTTAGCTACTACTACTGTATGCCATATATACACCCAAACCATCAGGCTTAGCTACTACTACTGGATACCATATATACACCCAACCCATTAGGCTTAGTTACTACTACTGTATACCATATATACACCCAAACCATTAGGTTTAGCTACTACTACTGTATACCATATATACACCCAAACCATTAGACTTAGCTACTACTACTGTATACCATATATACACCCAAACCATTTGACTTAGCTACTACTACTGTATACCATATATACACCCAAACCATTAGGCTTAGTTACTACTACTGTATACCATATATACACCCAAACCATTAGGCTTAGCTACTACTACTGTTGTATACCATATATACACCCAACCCATTAGGCTTAGCTACTACTACTGTTGTATGCCATATATACACCCAAACCATTAGGCTTAGCTACTACTACTGTATACCATATATACACCCAAACCATTAGGCTTAGCTACTACTACTGTATACCATATATACACCCAAACCATTAGGCTTAGCTACTACTACTGTATACCATATATACACCCAAACCATTAGGCTTAGCTACTACTACAGTATGCCATATATACACCCAAACCATTAGGCTTAGCTACTACTACAGTATGCCATATATACACCCAAACCACTAGGCTTAGCTACTACTACTGTATGCCATATATACACCCAAACCATCAGGCTTAGCTACTACTACTGGATACCATATATACACCCAACCCATTAGGCTTAGTTACTACTACTGTATACCATATATACACCCAACCCATTAGGCTTAGTTACTGCTACTACTGGATACCATATATACACCCAACCCATTAGGCTTAGCTACTACTACTGTACACCATATATACACCCAAACCCTCAGGCTTAGCTACTACTACTGTACACCATATATACACCCAACCCATTAGGCTTAGCTACTACTACTGTATACCATATATACACCCAACCCATTAGGCTTAGTTACTGCTACTACTGGATACCATATATACACCCAACCCATTAGGCTTAGCTACTACTGCTGTACACCATATATACACCCAAACCATTAGGCTTAGCTACTACTACTGTACACCATATATACACCCAAACCATTAGGCTTAGTTACTACTAGTGTATACCATATATACACCCAAACCATTAGGCTTAGCTACTACAGTTGTATGCCATATATACACCCAAACCATTAGGCTTAGCTACCACTGTTGTATGCCATATATACACCCAACCCATTAGACTTAGCTACTACTACTACTGTATACCATATATACACCCAGACCATTAGACTTAGCTATTACTGTTGTATACCATATATACACCCATACCATTAGACTTAGCTACTTCTGCTGTATACCATATATACACCCATACCATTAGGCTTAGCTGCTACTACTACTGTATACCATATATACACCCAAACCATTAGACTTAGCTACTACTGTTGTATACCATATATAGACCCAAACCATTAGGCTTAGCTACTACTACTGTACACCATATATACACCCAAACCATTAGGCTTAGCTACTACTGCTGTATACCATATATACACCCAAACCATTAGACTTAGCTACTACTGGTGTATACCATATATACACCCAAACCATCAGGCTTAGCTACTACTGCTGTATACCATATATACACCCAAACCATTAGGCTTAGTTACTACTACTGCATACCATATATAAACCCAAACCATTAGGCTTAGCTACTACTACTGTATACCATATATACACCCAAACCATTAGGCTTACCTACTACTACAGTATGCCATATATACACCCAAACCATTAGGCTTAGCTACTACTACTGTATACCATATATACACCCAACCCATTAGGCTTAGCTACTACTACTGTATACCATATATACACCCAACCCATTAGGCTTAGTTACTACTACTGTATACCATATATACACCCAAACCATTAGGCTTAGCTACTACTACTGTATACCATATATACACCCAAACCATTAGGCTTAGCTACTACTACTGTATACCATATATACACCCAAACCATTAGGCTTAGTTACTACTACTGTATACCATATATACACCCAAACCATTAGGCTTAGCTACTACTACTGTATACCATATATACACCCAAACCATTAGGCTTAGTTACTGCTACTACTGTATACCATATATACACCCAAACCATTAGGCTTAGCTACTACTACTGTATACCATATATACACCCAAACCATTAGGCTTAGTTACTACTACTGTATACCATATATACACCCAAACCATTAGGCTTAGCTACTACTGGTGTATACCATATATACACCCAAACCATTAGGCTTAGCTACTACTACTGTATACCATATATACACCCAACCCATTAGGCTTAGTTACTACTACTGTATACCATATATACACCCAAACCATTAGGCTTAGCTACTACTACTGTATACCATATATACACCCAAACCATTAGGCTTAGTTACTGCTACTACTGTATACCATATATACACCCAAACCATTAGGCTTAGCTACTACTACTGTATACCATATATACACCCAAACCATTAGGCTTAGTTACTACTACTGTATACCATATATACACCCAAACCATTAGGCTTAGCTACTACTGGTGTATACCATATATACACCCAAACCATTAGGCTTAGCTACTACTACTGTATACCATATATACACCCAAACCATCAGGCTTAGCTACTACTGCTGTATACCATATATACACCCAAACCATTAGGCTTAGCTACTACTACTGTATACCATATATACACCCAAACCATTAGGCTTAGCTACTACTACAGTATGCCATATATATACCCAAACCATTAGACTTAGCTACTACTACTGTATACCATATATACACCCAAACCATTAGGCTTAGCTATTACTACTGTATACCATATATACACCCAACCCATTAGGCTTAGTTACTACTACTGTATACCATATATACACCCAAACCATTAGGTTTAGCTACTACTGCTGTATACCATATATACACCCAAACCATTAGGATTAGCTACTACTGGTGTATACCATATATACACCCAAACCATTAGGCTTAGCTACTACTACTGTATACCATATATACACCCAAACCATTAGGCTTAGCTACTACTGCTGTATACCATATATACACCCAAACCATTAGGCTTAGTTACTACTACTGTATACCATATATACACCCAAACCATTAGACTTAGCTACTACTACTGTATACCATATATACACCCAAACCATTAGGCTTAGCTACTACTGGTGTATACCATATATACACCCAAACCATTAGGCTTAGCTACTACTACTGTTGTATACCATATATACACCCAACCCATTAGGCTTAGCTACTACTACTGCTGTATACCATATATACACCCAAACCATTAGGCTTAGCTACTACTACTGTTGTATACCATATATACACCCAACCCATTAGGCTTAGCTACTACTACTGCTGTATACCATATATACACCCAAACCATCAGGCTTAGCTACTACTACTGTATACCATATATACACCCAAACCATTAGGCTTAGCTACTACTACTGTTGTATACCATATATACACCCAACCCATTAGGCTTAGCTACTACTACTGTATACCATATATACACCCAAACCATTAGGCTTAGTTACTACTACTGTATACCATATATACACCCAAACCATTAGGCTTAGCTACTACTGTTGTATACCATATATACACCCAAACCATTAGGCTTAGCTACTACTACTGTATACCATATATACACCCAAACCATTAGGATTAGCGACTACTACTGTATACCATATATACACCCAAACCATTAGGCTTAGTTACTACTATTGTATACCATATATACACCCAAACCATTAGGCCAAGCTACTACTACTGCACACCATATATACACCCAAACCATTAGGCTTAGCTACTACTGGTGTATACCATATATACACCCAAACCATTAGGCTTAGTTACTACTACTGTATACCATGTATACACCCAAACCATTAGGCTTAGCTACTACTGTTGTATACCATATGTACACCCAAACCATTAGGCTTAGCTACTACTGGTGTATACCATATATACACCCAAACCATTAGGCTTAGTTACTACTGCTGTATACCATATATACACCCAAACCATTAGGCTTAGCTACTACTGGTGTATACCATATATACACCCAAACCATTAGGCTTAGTTACTGCTACTACTGTATACCATGTATACACCCAACCCATTAGGCTTAGCTACTACTACTGTATACCATATATACACCCAAACCATTAGGCTTAGCTACTACTGGTGTATACCATATATACACCCAAACCATTAGGCTTAGTTACTACTACTGTATACCATATATACACCCATACCATTAGGCTTAGTTACTACTACTGTATACCATATATACACCCAAACCATTAGACTTAGTTACTACTACTGTATACCATATATACACCCAAACCATTAGGCTTAGCTACTACTACTGTATACCATATATACACCCAAACCATTAGGCTTAGCTACTACTGGTGTATACCATATATACACCCAAACCATTAGGCTTAGTTACTACTACTGTATGCCATATATACACCCAAACCATTAGGCTTAGTTACTACTACTGTATACCATATATACACCCAAACCATTAGACTTAGTTACTACTACTGTATACCATATATACACCCAAACCATTAGGCTTAGCTACTACTACTGTATACCATATATACACCCAAACCATTAGGCTCAGCTACTACTGTTGTATATCATATATACACCCAAACCATTAGACTTAGCTACTACTACTGTATACCATATATACACCCAAACCATTAGGCTTAGCTACTACTACTGTATACCATATATACACCCAAACCATTAGACTTAGCTACTACTACTGTATACCATATATACACCCAAACCATTAGGCTTAGCTACTACTACTGTATACCATATATACACCCAAACCATCAGGCTTAGCTACTACTGCTGTATGCCATATATACACCCAAACCATTAGGCTCAGCTACTATTGCTGTATGCCATATATACACCCAAACCATCAGGCTTAGCTACTACTGCTGTATGCCATATATACACCCAAACCATTAGGCTCAGCTACTACTACTGTATACCATATATACACCCAAACCATTAGGCTTGGCTACTACTGATGTATGCCATATATACACCCAAACCATTAGGCTCAGCTACTACTACTGTATACCATATATACACCCAAACCATTAGGCTTGGCTACTACTGATGTATGCCATATATACACCCAAACCATTAGGCTCAGCTACTACTACTGTATACCATATATACACCCAAACCATTAGGCTTGGCTACTACTGATGTATGCCATATATACACCCAAACCATTAGGCTCAGCTACTACTACTGTATACCATATATACACCCAAACCATCAGGCTTGGCTACTACTGATGTATGCCATATATACACCCAAACCATTAGGCTCAGCTACTACTGCCGTATACCATATGTACACTCAAACTATTAGGCTTAGCTACTACTGCTGTACAAAAGTTTCACCCTGACTGTCAGTCAGGTGAGCTAACAAAACATTTTAAAAATTGTGTACAGGTTGAAAAGATAAAGAACAGGTCCCTCAAATGAATAAAATTCAATTTGGGTTTAGGTAGAAAAGATACAGGATCAGGGGAGTAGTCACAAGGAGCCAGGATGGGGTCCTTGATGCTCCCCCCCCCCCCCCCCAGAAAACATTGGTCCAATGTAAGTTTCACTTAACATAAATAGGGCTACACATGCTAAAATGCTTCCAATACACTCTTAGAGCACTGAATATTGCCATATATATTTCTTGGGGGGGAGGCCTAGTCATAACTAAGGGCCTCTGGTTATTATCTCTAAGTAGGAGGATGCAATAATGACTCAAGGGCCCTAATTAGAATTCTATATGGGAAGGCCCCAACACACCCATCACCACCCCCTTGCAGCTTCCCAATTTCATGCCCCCCCCCCCATCCCACCCCCCAAAAAAACCACAACAGGCCCCAATGTAAGGACCTGATAAACCTGTTTAAAGAAGGATTTAGGGTCACATTCAGCATCTACATGTAAATATACTTAACACAGGGTGAAAATTGATTTTTTTTCCCCCATAAAATCAGTCAAAAACCCTCCAAATCTTCTTCAAGCAAAAAGATTTTTGCCTGATTGACCCTCGGACAATGCCTAACCCCCTCCTCTCAAGTGGCCTGGTGGGCCCCATTTGAGCAAACATTAATCTTATTTTCTCACATTCACATCTAAGCAAAATATACCACAATCAGCTCTGTCATAATCAAGGATGCAAAGAACATTTTTTTAAAAAATGGTCTTCATACTGCACTAAGTTAAAATTTCAGATCCCACAAATATGACCAAGGCACTTGATTTAAACAAATTGGAATCTGAACCTTGTAAGGTTGCTGCATGTCAAATTAATAAAAGATTATGACTGGTGGATGTGAAGAAGATTTTTAAAGAATATTCCTCATATTGCACTTAGTTCAAGTTCCAGTTCCCATAGAGAGTCCAAATATGAACCCAGAGACTTGATTTCGACAAACTTGAATCTGACCCACCCAAAGGATGCTCTATACCAATCATCAAAGATTCCGATTGGTGGATCCGAATAAGAGGATTTTAAAAACATGTTCCTCATATTGCACTAAGTTAAAATACAGGTCCCCCATAGTGAACCCAAATATGAATCCAGGGACTTGGTTTGAACAAACTTGAATCTCAACTCACTAAGGATGCTACATACCAGATATCAAAAGATTCTGACTGATAAATCTGAAGAAGAAACTTTTTTAAAAATATTCTTCCTGTTACATTAAGTTAAAATTCAGGCTCCCACAGTGAGCCCAAATATAACTCCAGGAACTTAATTTGAACAAACTTAAAGCTGGTTCCCCAAAAGATGTATTATATAAAATATGAAGAGATTTTGACGGGTAGATCTGAAGAATATTTGTAAATAAATTTCTTCATATTGCACCAAGTTAAAATTTGGGTTCTCATAGGGAGTTGAAATATGAACCCAGGGACTTGAATTGAATCTCCACAAACTAAGTATGTTGCATATCAAATATCAAATGATTCTGACGGACTGGATCTGAAGAAGAAGATTATAAAAAAATATTCTTCAAACATACTTCAAGCTGACCCCTTAAAGATGAAGTATACTAAATATCAAGAGATTTTGAATGAAGAAGACTTTTAAATAAATTATTACACACCCATTTAAAATTAAGGTTTGTCCTCGGCATTCTAGGATGTATGATAAAAATAAACTTTTATTGCACACGTGTGGGATACAGATTTTGGCACTTTTTTAATGTAAGAATGGAACCAGTCATATTTCTGGGGATACAGTACATGGGCCAGTTTCGATGCGATGGGTCATTTATTTTGTAATAAAGTGGATGTTCACAGTCTATAGTATCTGCGTTTATATTGTTTCTGAAGAAACTCATGTAGTAATGACTGTCCGACCATCAAAAGAAACTTTCTAATTTATTTTCTTAACGCGAACAATACTGACTGACTAAATAACCCTATGGGTTAAAGTATGACATGGAAATGACTCACATACAGTTCAAACTAAAGAACAATGTAAACAGAATATGAAAGCGTCTATGAGTGACGTCATTTCGAATGAATGACGTTGCGCGAGCAAGTTTCTAGGTCACCAAAACGAAATCCAAAACAAATTGCCTGTCTATATTCACTTGAATTCGTATGGATTCCGTACCCCTGTTAAAGGCTAAAACACAAACTTTAATACATTTTGAGCAGGAATAGTGAACAATACGATAATTTCTCTTGGACAATAAGGATATAAATTTAATTTACGTGGGATGAATTGACAATGGCTACTGTAATCTTAACTAAAATCTTAACCGGTCTGTCAACAAGTCGAATAACAACAGTCGCAGGGAATTTGGAAGTCAGATAAACATGTGAGTTTTTTATAATTTCTCATTGATGGATTTTCCGAATTTACACCTATTGTTTTTTGTGAATGTGTGGTAACTTTTTTGGTGGGGATCACATCAACCATTCAGAATTCGCGCTGTAAAATTGAGGCACAAAAAGATGGTGAACTGTATTTCAGATGAACAGTGTTTCATGGATCGAAGTGGTGACGCATTACAATTTGCAAGTTGAAACTATGAATGAAAGTTCAATCAGCGTACGAAATAACAATAAGACTGGTCTCCTGCTTGTGAAGAATAATTTGGATTTTTGTCTTATTTTATTTCCTTTACTTCTCAGGATAGGTTAATTCTCACTTAGTATTACTGTAAAAGGCCTGTTTTAGAAATTTGCGAAAGTGTGTAATAAATACAGAACTGCACAAGCATTTGAATGGGTTAATGTTTATCGCACTCGTTTGGTTTGGCGCAGAATACCACTCGAGGCTTCGCCTCTCGTGGTATTATTGCGCCCAACCAAACTCGTGCGATAAACATTCGCCTCTCGTGGTATTATTGCGCCCAACCAAACTCGAGCGATAAACATTAACCCATTCAAACGCTTGTGCGGTTCTGTCTATTTCCCTCATACTGCAGCAAGTTAAAATTCAGGTTCTCATAGGGAGCCCAAATATGAACCCAGGAACTTGTTTCTAAAAAAAACCCCTCAATTTGATAAGGAAGCTGTATATCAAGTATAGTGGAAACCTGTTAATTGAATAGCCACTTTGCCAATGAAAATTATTCAATTAACAGGAGTATTCAATTAACAGGGATTGCATCATTTTCCTGTATTCTAGAGATAACCTTAGAATTTATTCTATTATATCTTGTTTGACAGAGCTCTATGAGCTCTGTCAAACAAGATACAATAGATTAAATGTCTGTATTGGATGTACTGTGGCCAAGTAGGTCTATAAACAATGGAAAACTGGAGCGAGTCAGGGTAATTTCTTGACAGGTTACAAGATTTTTTATTCAATTAACAGGAGTTTACTCTATAATCTGTATTCAATTAACAGGTCAAATTTGTACTGGAGGTATTGTAAATGGTTTTGTGTTAGGAAATTATATTCAATTAATGGGGTAATTAACTTAAGAGATATCCAATTAAGTGGGTTACACTGTATCAAAAGATTCTGATTGGAAGTTCTTGAGAAGATTTTTTTTTTTTAATTTATGGAGGCTAACAGAATTATGCCCCTTGAGGTGCCACAATGTAGGCAGGAAATCTTATTTGAACAAATTTCAATTGACATATGATAAGAAACATGCACATCATGTTTGACTCAATTCAGTCCATCGGTTTATGAGGAGAAGTGGATAATGTACAGTTCTTGTCTATAATGGCAGATGGACGACGGACAAAAAGTGATCAGTAGAGCTTCCCTTGAACTTTGCTTTGGCAAGCTAAAAACAGTGACCCTTAGAGCTGTAGGTTAACCGAAACCGAACCAAGGTTTTTATTTTTTTTTAAAAACTGAAACCGAAACTGTCGACATCCCATAAGCTAAGGTTTTTCGTTTTTATTAATACTCTCTTGCTGCAGAAATTCACAGAATGTAGCCATCCCAGAGTAGTGAGAGTAACCAGACACTGCCAATGGCAGTGTCTGGGTACTCTCACTTCTCTGGGATGGCTACATTCTGTGAATTTCCAACATGTCAGTTTAGTTGTGTTTGCAGCTTTCCTCAAGTTGCGTGTAGGTGTCAGACCTCGAAAAATGGCCAAGCACAATAAAAGTTCTGTATATTTAGGTAATTATTATATTGCCTTCCTGATTTTTCATGTATTATAGCTTATTTCGGACATTCATTGAGTTTCACTCAATTTCACTACCATTCAGTTATGACTCCGGAAATAAGAATGAGTTTTATTGAATTTTACTTGGCCTCGTGAACAAACCGAAAACCGAACAGAACCGAGGTTTTACTCCACCTGAAAAACCAAAACCGAAACCGAACAAGAAATTTAAAAACCTACAGCTCTAGTGACCCTCATATCAATAAAATTCCAAATGACATGATTCAGAAAGAATACTTACAACATGTGGTGTATCTCTTGAATCTATAAAAACTTGATAATAATAATTACTCCTTCCTTTTACTTCCTTGCTAGTAGCAGATATTGGTTCTATATTGCTCCTAAAACGAGAAAAGTCTTATTCAACTAAATACAGTACGTGGATTGTAACTAAATCACCCATAGAGTGAAGTTATCACCCAAGCTATAACTTTCAAATTTTGTATATATCGACAAAAAACACAAGCAATGTTTCAGCCAATGGACCTCCGGGTTTAACCCGGAGGTCCATTAATTGGCTGAAACTTTGCTTGTGCTGGTTATGCTTTGCAACAAATTTGCAATTATTGCTTGGGTGGAATCTCCACTCTGTGGGTGATTTAGTGATAATACACTCTCCACGTACTGTAGGTCTGTCATTTTGAAAATCATTCAAGACTTACTAAAATACTCCTGGGAAAAGGTTTAGGAAATTAGAGAAATGCAATAATTCTGAAAATCTACTCAGATTTAGTAACTATCACTAGAGGGTTCAAAGTGTATTGATCCAAATAGTTTCACACTTTTTTCTCAATTCATTTGTTTCTTCTAATGTCTCTTTAACCCATTGCACTCTGGTAGTGCAACAGAATTTTTTCCAATCACTCTTGTTTTTCTCTTGTTTAACTATGAATTTAACAAGGGCTGTCACGATTAATCGACTGTCGATCGGTCATGCAAGAACAAGAATGAATTGGTTAATAGGAGTGTCACAGGCCTCTGTGTAACAAGAATGAATTGGTTAATAGTGTGTCACTGAGCTCGGTCTTAAGAATGATTTGAGTAATAGGGGTGTCACAGAGCTCTAACAAGAATGAATTGGTTAATAGGAGTGTCACTGAGCTTTAACAAGAGTGAATTGGTTACTAGGAGTGTCACAGGCCTCTGTGTAACAAGAATGAATTGGTTACACTACGAGTCGGAAGTAGCTGTAGGAACAACCGCGGTATAATCAGGAATCAAAACGCGGTTGTAAACTTTCAATGAATGCGTTTATCATTTTTTTTCACGGTTATTCTCCAGGAGTATCATTTTTTTTTTCGTGGTCATGCACAGTAACAGTTTGTTTCTGTTCCCAACTGTAAACTAAAATAAACATTCATCCGTACGACAAATAATGAGCATTGGCACATGTACTTCAACATGAATGTACAAGAGCACACTAAAAGAAAAGACAGCAGCACAGAAATCATCTGCATAGCATGTAGCTATTTTATCTCACAGAAATTCCCTCCAAACATCTTGCCCTATTTATCACTTAACACTATCCACCGCCTCTTTCAAAAACCACCACTTTGCAATGCCCCCCTCCCCCCAAAAAATGTCAATTACCTACCTGTTAGTTATATTCACGGACGAGGTCACCTGAACCACTTGCTTCGTTCACTGATTGGAATTGAACAATAACACGTTCAAGTGACAGAAAACAGGAGAATTTGTTTCATTTCAATCATTTTTTCGCAATGATATTGGGGAATGTGACCCAGAGTTTTGATTTTCAAGTGAAATGACAGCCCACAATAAGCAACAGCAACATAGATCGTACGAAACAATGCTGTTGTTCATCACGTGCTTTGGGAATTGAGGACAATTCGTCCCTACTCAATTTCACCCAGACTTTTCATCAGTCAAGTGGAACATCCATTAGTAGCGTTTTCTGACGGCTCTTTCTGAAGAGTGGGCCTGCCCTTACTTGTACAGCAGTGCACAAAATTCATCGATAATGAATTGAATGAATAAATTTTTCCCTTGATGAGTGATTCCGCCCGAACTGCTTAATGTGCATCAAAAACAAATGCAAAAGCCATGTACTTTATCCACACATGTGTACATGGCGCTTGTAATAATGGCTATTTGTGTGGCTTCAAATTCTCTCACCCAAGCTGTGACACCTGATGGGCATCCCACATCCCAAAAGGGAGCCAGGAGGTTGTGAGTTATTCGAGAAAATTTCATGACAAATTTTCTCTCCGTCATGCTCTACCTGCCTCGACAGATGCGTTTCTTTCTCTTTTCTTTATCCAAAGTAGGATAAAGGTAAAGATAAAGGGTAAACAAGCGATTCTCTTTTGAGAACCGTGACAAATAAGCAGATGACCAAAGCGTTATTATTACACTATACTTTCTCCCTATTTTATTATGAGTAAGAGATCTTTATTTGAGTGAAAATGTGGAGGGCATCCAGCACGGAGTAGCCCGTAGTAGCCATGGGAGCTGGTTTGTGTGAGAACATATACTTAAAATGAAGTCTATCTGTACTTGACGAGTTTTGTCAGTGTTGTTCTCCAACAATTTGGAACCTAATCAGTTCAATAAGAAAGGACTATGCTGCTGTTGAAAGTGTGGTATTTTTAGAAGAGAGAGTCAGCCACCAAAAAAATGGGTTCGCAGGGAAACCAAGGTTTTGCAAGAGAGGCTGCAGAACCTCTGTATAGCATTTAGAAATGGTGATAAGTCATTGCCTGACTTTCTCCAAGGTATCGGACATTGTATCAGAATAAGAAAATAATGGGTTGATTCTTAGTGATTCTTTGTAGATAAGTTGCAAGTTGATATTCATAAAAAAATTCTTGTCATTTTTAAGTGAATGTGTTATACTATATACAGAGCAGTTTCGATCATTTAAGTATCGCTACAAAATACCGAAGTAACATTGCTTGGTACGCTGAATTTCACAAGGGTGGTAGCGATACTTAAATGATCTAAGCTGCTAAAAATGAATACACTTTGAGATTATATAGAAAGAAGTTGTTGGATATTCTGGCTTATTATAGATTTATCTTAATGTTATTTAGTGCTGTATCATTTGAAATTTTAAATTCAAAAGAATATACTTTGAGATGAGATATAAAAAAATGTTGTTATGATATTGTAACCCCTTTAACAGATAGCCTGGGGGGGAAAATGTCCGAGGGGGGAAATGACCCGGGGGAAAGTGTCCGGAAGGGAAAATGTCTAGGGGGAAAGTGTCGGGGGAAACTGTCCGGGGGGATACTGTCCTACACCCTAACTTAACTGCTCATGTGGTTCATTACAGGTGTTTGTTTAGTGATCAAACCAGTAAGCAATAAATATCTAATTAGATACTCACCAAAACTGTCTGTACAGGTGTCAAATTACAGGAGTTTGTTTAGTAATTAAACCAGTGGCAATAAATGTCTAATTAGACACTCGCCGAAATTGGATTAGTGATGGGGACACAAATCAATCAGCTTCCCATTGTACGATTCTTCAAAAGTCATTGAAGAAATGATAAAAGTTAAATTGCTTAATATCTCTCTGGAATTGAAGCATTGTCTGTTTGCTGTTTTTACATGTACATTGTACAATTAATGAAAGTGTCATGACACTGTAGCTTAACTTGTGTGTTGTGTTTGATGAAAAGGATAATGTTCAATGTTTATGAAAGGATTATGAAATTAGACAAGAATTGTGATAATTGGGAATATGTTCATTTCTGTTCCCTGTATGCTATGTTTTTGATAAAAATAATATGAGGTGTACACTGTACTAAAGAGCTGAGGGGTGGGCTAATATGACCTCACAGTTAATGTATGTGGCCCTCACAGTTAACGTATATCAACGAAAGTTACCAAATTACAGTGAAATTATTCCAAAACAAGTCATCCTATCAAGTTACATTGAAATCCCTTCATAAATATGGCCTGTAGACTGTGCTAAAGGTTTTTGGGCTTTGGGCCCCTGAAGCTGTCAGTTTCCCAATTGCGTCCAAAGGGGACGTTCTCATCTAGACATTATATGAAGTCAAGCTACCAAGTTACAATGAAATCCCTTCATAAATATGCCCTGTAGACTGTGCTAAAGGTTTTTGGGCTTTGGGCTCGGGCAGCCATCATGGTTGAATGATCGCAACCAAAAGGGGACATTCTCATCTGGGCATCATCCGGAGTGATCCTACGAAGTTACAATGAAATCCCTTCATAAATATGACCTGTAGACTGTGTTCAAGGTTTTTGGGCTTCGGGCCACTGAAGCCGTCACAGTTGACCAATCACAACCAAAAGAGGATGTCATCATCTAGGCATTATATGGAGTCAAACTAACAGGCTACAATGAAATCCTTCCATAAATATGACCTATAGACTATGCTAAAGGTTTTGGGCTCGGGTAGCCATCAAGGCTGAATGATTGTGACCAAAAGGGGATGTTATCATCTAGACATTATGTGGAGTCATCCAACCAAGGTACAATGAAATCCCTTCATAAATATCACCTGTAGACTGTGCTAAAGGTTTTCAGGCTTCAGGCCCCTGTAGCTGTCATAGTTGCCTAATGGTGTCCAAAAGGGGCTGTTCTCATCTAGACATTATATGAAGTCAACCTGCCAAGTTACAATGAAATCCCTTCATAAATATGAACTGAAGACTGTGCTAAAGGTTTTCGGGCTTTGGGCTCGGGCAGCCATCATGGTTGAATGATCGCAACCAAAAGGGGACATTCTCATCTGGGCTTCATCTTGAGTGATCCTATGAAGTTACAATGAAATCCCTTCATAAATATGACCTGTAGACTGTGCTCAAGATTTTCTGGCTTCGGGCACCTGTAGCCATCACAGTTGACCAATCACGACCAAAAGGGGATGTCATCATCTAGGCATTATATGGACTCAACCTAACAAGTTACAATGAAATCCTTCCATAAATACGACCTACAGACTATGCTTTTGGGCTCGGGCAGCCATCAAGGCTGAATGATCATATGATCATGACCAAAAGGGGACATTCTCATCTAGACATTATTTGGAGTCATCCTACCAAGCCACAATGAAATCCCTTCATAATTATGACCTGTAGACTGTTCTAAACGTTTTCGGGCCCCTGTAGCTGTCACAGTTGCCCAACCGTGTCCAAAAGGGGACGTTCTCATCTAGACATTATATGAAGTCAAACCTACCAAATTACAATGAAATCCCTTCATAAATATGACCTTAGACTGTGCTAAAGGTATTCAGGCTCGGGCAGCCATAATGGTTGAATGATCGTAACCAAAAAGGGACATTCTCATCTGGGCATCATCTTGAGTGATCCTACGAAATGACAATGAAATCCCTTCATAAATATGACCTGTAGACTGTGCTCAAGATTTTCGGGCTTCGGAGACCTATAGCCATCACAGTTGACCAATCACGACCGAAAGGGGATGTCATCATCTAGGCATTATATGGAGTCAACCTAACAAGTTACAATGAAATCCTTCCATAAATATGACCTATAGACTATGCTAAAGGACTTTGGGCTTGGGCAGCCATAAAGGCTGAATGATCGCGTCCAAAAGGGGATGTTCTCATCTAGACATTATTTGGAGTCATCCTACCAAGCTACAATGAAATCCCTCCATAAGTATGACCTGTAGACTGTTCTAAATGTTTTGGGCTTCAGGCCCACGTAGCCGTCACAGTTGCCCAATCATGTCCAAAAGGGGAAGTTCTCATCTAGACATTATATGAAGTCAATCTTCCAAGTTACAATGAAATCCCTTCATAAATATGACCTGTAGACTGTGCTAAAGGTTTTCAGACTTCAGGCCCCTTTCACAGTTGCCCAATCAGGACCAAAAGGGGACTTTCTCATCTAGACATTACATGGAGTCAACCCACCAAGTTACAATGAAATTCCTCAATAAATATGACCTGTAGACTGTACTAAAGGTTTTCGGGTTTTGGGCTCAGGCAGTCATCACGGTTGGCAGATCATGCCCAAATGGGGAAATTCTCATCTCGACATTATAAGGAGTCATCCTACCAAGTTACAATGAAATCCCTCCATATTACACATGACCTGCAGACTGTGCTAAAAGTTTTTGGGTTTCGGGCTTGGGCGGCCATCACGGTTGACAGATCATGCCCAAAAGGGGACGTTCTCATCTAGGCATTATACAGAAGCATCCTACGAAGTTACAATGAAATCCCTTCAAAAATACGACCTGTAGACTGTGCTAATGGTTTTCAGGTTTTGGGCTCGGGTAGCCAAACCGGGTGACCAATCGCGATCAAAAGGGGACGTTCTCATCTAGACAGGACCCCAAACCTGCATATGAAATTTTGTGACGATCAGACAAGAACTGTGGGGTGTAGCCTGTGCTAAAGGAAAATGTGAACAGACTCACAGACTAACAGACTTCCGCACGCGTGATGGCAATAACTTATCTTGACTATGTTAAGTTAAGCTAATGACTCACAGACTAACAGACTTCCACACGAGTGATGGCAATAACTTATCTTGACTATGTTAAGTTAAGCTAATGACTCACAGACTAACAGACTTCCACACGAGTGATGGCAATAGCTTATCTTGACTATGTTAAGTTAAGCTAATGACTCACAGACTAACAGACTTCCACACGAGTGATGGCAATAGATTATCTTGACTATGTTAAGTTAAGCTAATGACTCACAGACTAACAGACTTCCACACGAGTGATGGCAATAGCTTATCTTGACTATGTTAAGTTAAGCTAATGACTCACAGACTAACAGACTTCCACACGAGTGATGGCAATAGATTATCTTGACTATGTTAAGTTAAGCTAATGACTCACAGACTAACAGACTTCCACACGAGTGATGGCAATAGCTTATCTTGACTATGTTAAGTTAAGCTAATGACTCACAGACTAACAGACTTCCACACGAGTGATGGCAATAGATTATCTTGACTATGTTAAGTTAAGCTAATGACTCACAGACTAACAGACTTCCACACGAGTGATGGCAATAGATTATCTTGACTATGTTAAGTTAAGCTAATGACTCACAGACTAACAGACTTCCACACGAGTGATGGCAATAGCTTATCTTGACTATGTTAAGTTAAGCTAATGACTCACAGACTAACAGACTTCCACACGAGTGAAGGCAATAGATTATCTTGACTTTGTCAAGTTAAGCTAATGACTCACAGACTAACAGACTTCCACACGAGTGATGGCAATAGATTATCTTGACTTTGTCAAGTTAAGCTAATGACTCACAGACTAACAGACTTCCACACGAGTGATGGCAATAGATTATCTTGACTTTGTCAAGTTAAGCTAATGACTCACAGACTAACAGACTTCCACACGAGTGATGCCAATAGATTATCTTGACTTTGTTAAGTTAAGCTAATGACTCACAGACTAACAGACTTCCACACGAGTGATGGCAATAGATTATCTTGACTTTGTTAAGTTAAGCTAATGACTCACAGACTCACAGACTTCCGCACGAGTGATGGCAATAGCTTATCTTGACTTTGTTAAGTTAAGCTAATGACTCACAGACTAACAGACTTCCACACGAGTGATGGCAATAGATTATCTTGACTTTGTTAAGTTAAGCTAATGACTCACAGACTCACAGACTTCCGCACGAGTGATGGCAATAGCTTATCTTGACTTTGTTAAGTTAAGCTAATGACTCACAGACTAACAGACTTCCACACGAGTGATGGCAATAGATTATCTTGACTTTGTTAAGTTAAGCTAATGACTCACAGACTCACAGACTTCCGCACGAGTGATGGCAATAACTTATCTTGACTATGTTAAGTTAAGCTAATGACTCACAGACTAATAGACTTCCACACGAGTGATGGCAATAACTTATCTTGACTATGTTAAGTTAAGCTAATGACTCACAGACTAACAGACTTCCACACGAGTGATGGCAATAGATTATCTTGACTTTGTCAAGTTAAGCTAATGACTCACAGACTAACAGACTTCCACACGAGTGATGGCAATAGATTATGTTGACTTTGTCAAGTTAAGCTAATGACTCACAGACTAACAGACTTCCACACGAGTGATGGCAATAGATTATCTTGACTTTGTCAAGTTAAGCTAATGACTCACAGACTAACAGACTTCCACACGAGTGATGCCAATAGATTATCTTGACGTTGTCAAGTTAAGCTAATGACTCACAGACTAACAGACTTCCACACGAGTGATGCCAATAGATTATGTTGACTTTGTCAAGTTAAGCTAATGACTCACAGACTAACAGACATCCGCACGAGTGATGCCAATAGATTATCTTGACTTTGTCAAGTTAAGCTAATGACTCACAGACTAACAGACTTCCACACGAGTGATGCCAATAGATTATCTTGACTTTGTCAAGTTAAGCTAATGACTCACAGACTAACAGACATCCGCACGAGTGATGGCAATAGATTATCTTGACTTTGTCAAGTTAAGCTAATGACTCACAGACTAACAGACATCCGCACGAGTGATGCCAATAGATTATCTTGACTTTGTCAAGTTAAGCTAATGACTCACAGACTAACAGACTTCCACACGAGTGATGCCAATAGATTATCTTGACTTTGTCAAGTTAAGCTAATGACTCACAGACTAACAGACATCCGCACGAGTGATGGCAATAGATTATCTTGACTTTGTCAAGTTAAGCTAATGACTCACAGACTAACAGACTTCCACACGAGTGATGGCAATAGATTATCTTGACTTTGTCAAGTTAAGCTAATGACTCACAGACTAACAGACTTCCACACGAGTGATGGCAATAGATTATCTTGACTTTGTTAAGTTAAGCTAATGACTCACAGACTAACAGACTTCCACACGAGTGATGCCAATAGATTATCTTGACTATGTTAAGTTAAGCTAATGACTCACAGACTAACAGACTTCCACACGAGTGATGGCAATAGATTATCTTGACTTTGTTAAGTTAAGCTAATGACTCACAGACTAACAGACTTCCACACGAGTGATGGCAATAGATTATCTTGACTTTGTCAAGTTAAGCTAATGACTCACAGACTAACAGACTTCCACACGAGTGATGGCAATAGATTATCTTGACTTTGTCAAGTTAAGCTAATGACTCACAGACTAACAGACTTCCACACGAGTGATGGCAATAGATTATCTTGACTTTGTTAAGTTAAGCTAATGACTCACAGACTAACAGACTTCCACACGAGTGATGGCAATAGATTATCTTGACTTTGTTAAGTTAAGCTAATGACTCACAGACTAACAGACTTCCACACGAGTGATGGCAATAACTTATCTTGACTATGTCAAGTTAAGCTAATGACTCACAGACTAACAGACTTCCACACGAGTGATGGCAATAGATTATCTTGACTTTGTCAAGTTAAGCTAATGACTCACAGACTAACAGACTTCCACACGAGTGATGGCAATAGATTATGTTGACTTTGTCAAGTTAAGCTAATGACTCACAGACTAACAGACTTCCACACGAGTGATGGCAATAGATTATCTTGACTTTGTCAAGTTAAGCTAATGACTCACAGACTAACAGACTTCCACACGAGTGATGCCAATAGATTATCTTGACTTTGTTAAGTTAAGCTAATGACTCACAGACTAACAGACTTCCACACGAGTGATGGCAATAGATTATGTTGACTTTGTCAAGTTAAGCTAATGACTCACAGACTAACAGACTTCCACACGAGTGATGGCAATAGATTATCTTGACTTTGTCAAGTTAAGCTAATGACTCACAGACTAACAGACTTCCACACGAGTGATGGCAATAGATTATCTTGACTTTGTTAAGTTAAGCTAATGACTCACAGACTAACAGACTTCCACACGAGTGATGGCAATAGATTATGTTGACTTTGTCAAGTTAAGCTAATGACTCACAGACTAACAGACTTCCACACGAGTGATGCCAATAGATTATCTTGACTTTGTCAAGTTAAGCTAATGACTCACAGACTAACAGACATCCGCACGAGTGATGGCAATAGATTATCTTGACTTTGTCAAGTTAAGCTAATGACTCACAGACTAACAGACTTCCACACGAGTGATGGCAATAGATTATCTTGACTTTGTTAAGTTAAGCTAATGACTCACAGACTAACAGACTTCCACACGAGTGATGGCAATAGATTATCTTGACTTTGTTAAGTTAAGCTAATGACTCACAGACTAACAGACTTCCACACGAGTGATGGCAATAACTTATCTTGACTATGTCAAGTTAAGCTAATGACTCACAGACTAACAGACTTCCACACGAGTGATGGCAATAGATTATCTTGACTTTGTCAAGTTAAGCTAATGACTCACAGACTAACAGACTTCCACACGAGTGATGGCAATAGATTATGTTGACTTTGTCAAGTTAAGCTAATGACTCACAGACTAACAGACTTCCACACGAGTGATGGCAATAGATTATCTTGACTTTGTCAAGTTAAGCTAATGACTCACAGACTAACAGACTTCCACACGAGTGATGCCAATAGATTATCTTGACTTTGTTAAGTTAAGCTAATGACTCACAGACTAACAGACTTCCACACGAGTGATGGCAATAGATTATCTTGACTATGTCAAGTTAAGCTAATGACTCACAGACTAACAGACTTCCACACGAGTGATGCCAATAGATTATGTTGACGTTGTCAAGTTAAGCTAAAAATTGGACCCAAGAGAAGAGAATTCCCCAACCCTCACCCTTTCATCATATTTTGTCATTATATTTTCTGTTTTCTCACTTTTAAATAAATACATGTTTCAAATGGTATACTTTATTTTCACATTATATTCTGTCTTGGTGGTGTAGATGTGGCGGTTCTCCCGCTTGTGATTCCCTTGCCTATGACTACAAGCAAGCGATCAAATTATGTCAACAAGATTATTTGCCCCACAAAAGTTAACGACAGACCAAGAATGTAATCGGCATGTACTATCCAGTGGTATTATGAACTGTTTCCATTCTTGGTCTGTAGTTTCCATTTGTAGGACTAATCTGAGACTCGATGTATATTGACACTCAGTCAAATTTGCCTGACAATTTCGTATGAGTGGAATTTCCACCTGGTGGATGTTTTCAAATCCACCCACGATCTGTGTACCAGGTCTGCAAGAGGTACATGTAACCAGGCAACGGAAAGCTAAATATCTATAAAGGTCATCTATGGTGGGAGAGGTCGGTGTCCGATTTAACATGTTGGGGCGAACTGTGCTGGGAGTGAAATTGTCTTAAACGTAATTTCTCAGACTTCTCACAAATGTATCATGTGTTCACTTTGACGACTGTGAAATACACATTGTCCTTTTGAAAAGGGGGTGTTTCAAATGTTACTGATGAATAAATACACGAAAAACACTTGCATTGTTCTTTTTCTGTCATTTGAAAACGCTTCCCTTCATCCAATTCAACTCGATAAATGAATGCGATCTGAATATCGATTCACTGCAAAACCTCCGCCTCTGATGAGCAGACATAATAATAGACCTGCTGACTTCACAGTTGCTGAGTAAAAGCTGGGAACACGGAAAAAATGATATTTGATCATTTTTTGGGTCGAACCTCTAGGCCTACCTACATTCATAATAAGAAGGGACCCGGGGGTGAAGAGGTTTGATCCCCAAAAATGTTATCAAAATGTCAATTTTCCGAGTTTTCCACTTGGGTTGAGCACGGGGCTGACTTGTGCTGTTCCGCTGTTCGGGTGAATATTTGAATTTTTTTTTTTGCTGTGAACACAGGGACAATAACAATGACAGAAACGGCTCATGTCCGGATAATTCGGGAAAGTAAAAGCTACCTTACCATCATCAGTACGCACAAAAAGCCTGAATTATTTTTTCCCAACGAATCGAAAAGCCCTGGCAAAATTGTGGTGGTGGTGGAGGGAGGGCTGCTAGGCTCTCCCTTTGTGTTGCGTTTGGAGGTGTGTTATTTTTTCTATTTATGGGTATGGAAATAACCCTGTTATGTGTGATTCGCACGAAAGATAATCTTTTTTTGGGGGGGGGCCTCACTGCCTCACTGCATTTTCATAATTTCTTTCCCATCTATAATGTTACAAGGCATACTGTCTCGTTTTTTACTCTCATCACTGGTTTGGCGAATACCAATGCCTTTTTTATCTTATGCATTTTTGTTGAATATTCACAGGGCTTTTAAAACAGCATGTCAAATTCTGGGCTTACACCATGAACTTGTCGCCGAACTTCGAAGCTGCAGGAATTGTGCAATTCAACTAAATGAAATAAACGTTCAAAAAACGATTTTTCCAACCAACAACGTGAAAAGCTCTATCGTTTATCTGCGTTTCCCACTCCGGTTGCAAACCATTGGCAAATGCATTTATCGGTTTTATATTTTTTTCATAAACATTACTCGCGTTTATATTTTCATTTATGACCACAATTAAAACCGCGAAATAATTGCGGTTTTGCTACAACTACTTCCAACTCGTAGTGTAATAGTGTGTCACTGAGCTCGGTCTTAAGAATGATTTGAGTAATAGGGGTGTCACAGAGCTCTAACAAGAATGAATTGGTTACTAGGAGTGTCACAGGCCTCTGTGTAACAAGAATGAATTGGTTAATAGTGTGTCACTGAGCTCGGTCTTAAGAATGATTTGAGTAATAGGGGTGTCACAGAGCTCTAACAAGAATGAATTGATTACTAGGAGTGTCACAGGCCTCTGTGTAACAAGAATGAATTGGTTAATAGTGTGTCACTGAGCTCGGTCTTAAGAATGATTTGAGTAATAGGGGTGTCACAGAGCTCTAACAAGAATGAATTGGTTAATAGGAGTGTCACAGGCCTCTGTGTAACAAGAATGAATTGGTTAATAGTGTGTCGCTGAGCTCGGTCTTAAGAATGATTTGAGTAATAGGGGTGTCACAGAGCTCTAACAAGAATGAATTGGTTAATAGGAGTGTCACAGGCCTCTGTGTAACAAGAATAAATTAGTTAATAGGAGTATCACTGAGCTTGGTCTTAAGAATGAAAAAGTTAATAGATATGATGCTGATCTCTGTCAAGCAATAAAGAATTGATTCTTAGGGGTGTCAGTGAGCTCTGTCTAACAAGAATAGTGATTTTCTTTTATCAATTCACCATCAGAGATAATCATTTAATCAAGTGACCCCTTCTCAAAAGTATTACATGTACAAAACAAACTTACCCCAACCCAAACTGAACCTCACAAATGTTCTACACTTGATCTGAGAAAGTTTGCTTGTTGAAATAACTCTGTGTTATTCACATAATATTTCTGGCACCTTATCTGTTACTTACTTAAAGGACAAATTTATCAATCTTATTAAATAAAATATCTGACATAAACCGTTTAATTTTTATTTTTTTAAGTTTGCATTGGTTATAAAAAGAGAGCATGCAGCAGCCAAAAGGACCATGTGGGAGGGCCTGAGAAACAGATTTTTAACTTGTTTAGGTCTTAAGTTAAATTAAACTCCTAGTTGTAGAGCGTGAAAAATTTGTTACTTCAAATTCTGGAATTTTGTTATGAGTGTGCAAAGGGTTAATTAACATATTTCTCTTATATTCTACTTACTTGTCTTCTATCTTGACTAAATCTCTATCATATATTCTTGTTAACCAGGAAAAAAGAATAATGCCACGGTATCCAAATACTTTATGTAGAAAAAGCTGGAAATATAAAATACATTATATCACACAGTTTGTGGAGAGTGGATTGTAAGACTTAGATGTGAGTCTTCCATGGAAGACGTGTGTCGCCTGGCGTTTCAGACAGAATTCTAAGTGGAAAAGGGGCATAACTCTGGAAAAAATACAGCGGATCAAAAAATAAAATAGGAGATGCACAATGCCATTATGTGATAAAGAATCACTGAAAGTTTCATCAAAATCCATTCATAGGTTAAAGAGGAGTGGCGGATAAGAGAAAGTGTGACGCGGACGACGACGACGACGACGCAAGACGACAAAAGTAATCCTTATATGTCGCTCCCCACTTCCAGCGGATCAAAAAATAAAATAGGAGGTGCACAATGCCATTATGTGATAAAGAATCACTGAAAGTTTCATCAAAATCCATTCATAGGTTAAGGAGGAGTGGCAGATAAGAGAAAGTGTGACGACGACGTGGATGACGCAAGACGACAAAAGTAATCCCTTTATGTCGCTCCCCACATCGTGGGGCGGCGACACAAAAATCACCTGCATAGTGGAGTTATCACCCAAAGTATCACTTCCAAATTCTGTACATACGGACAAAAAAACACAAGTAATGTTTCAGCCAATGGACCTCTGGGTTTAGCCCAGAGGTCCATTGGCTGGAACTTTACTTGTGCTTGTTATGCTTTGCAACAAATTTGCAATTATTGCTTGGGTGGAATCTCCACTCTGTGAGTGATTTAGGGATAATACACACTACACGTACTGAATATTTTAGTTAACCAGGATAAAAAAAAAACCTTACGTAGAAAAAGCTGGAAATATAAAATACATTCCATCATATATTCTATTAACTAGGATAATATAATGAACTCCTGTTAATTAGGATAAAAGTAAACAATGCCACAGTATTCCAATACCCTATGTAGAATAATCTGGAAATACAAAGCATATTCTCTTATTGTCTAATTTTTGTTATTGTATGCAGTTATGAACAATGTTCACAGTGCCAAGTGCCAATTGATCTAAAAAAATATGTTTTGGCACCCCCAAATCTTCAGGCCTGGGAATAAGGAATGAGTTTCATAACAAAAAACAGATTACCCGGTATATCTAGGAAATACTCAATTCCCAATTACAGTTCACACCGATCATAATCCCCTAACTTTTATAAATAAAATGAGAAACAAGAATCAAAAATGATTGTGGTGGAACTTGGCCCTTCAAGAATAAAATTTAGACATTAGGCATATTTCGCGAAGAGAAAATGTAGCTGATGGTGCTCTTTCCAGAATATCTTAATTCAAAATGATCTCATCGGTTGCTGAAGTGTATATATATGTTTCTTAAAATTCTCTGAAGATTCTCATTTGTGTATATTGTAAACCAGTCAAAGTCTACTAAAATTATATATAAAAAAACGTTTTCAGTACCTGTGTTATACCCCCCCCCCCCCCCCACCCTCCCCATTTTATATCAAAATTAATATGTCCTTAGTTGATAATTCTACACAATTGATATTTTTCTAAAGGCATGTTTTTTTTTCGTTTACAATAAATAGATTTTGGCTGGTGTGACTCATTTGCACTAAGTGACCTTTGAGAGTATCTACTGGTACATTGTATCAACATGTTTACAGAGAATCTTTTTTTAGATGACTGTACATATAGCAGTTGATTGTTTTATTGTTTAAGCAGGTCATCCTTGTTTACATGAATTAAGACAGAATCATCCAGAAGCTTAATGAGGTGATTTTAATCAACCAATCAAAAATCGATGGAAAATAGAATATTGGAGAAAATTCTATCTGAGAACTATTTAAACCCCTATCAACAGAATTCAAGGATTCATTTTCAGAAAAACTCTTCAGATAAACTCATTTTTATAATTTTATGGTATAAACTGGTGATTGCCGCAAGTATGCTTAATTGTAAGCTTTTGATGATGTTGTTTAACTTGTCTATCCCATGAAGGGACGTCTAGAGAAATTAAGAATACACCTTGTGGTGGTTTTTTAACTTCACTGAATGATATCATTGACATCATTTTTCATTAACAATTAAACAATTGCAGGTTACGAGGAAGTTATGATGATTTGAAAAAAATGTAGCATTCAAAACATTTGTGATCTCATTTTTACACGAATGGAACAAAAAAAAGATCATCTCTTCACTGTTGTGTCAAGCACCTCAACTTGAAACGGTGGTCAAACACCTGACAAACCTCTTTCATAAATGTTATGGTCCAGACCCATCACCTGAAAGGCTTTCTATGGGGAATGCTACTGGCAAATGTTATGGTCCAGACTCATCACCTGAAAGGCTTTCTATGGGGAATGCTATTGGCAAATGTTATGGTCCAGACTCATCACCTGAAAGGCTTTCTATGGGGAATGCTACTGGCAAATGTTATGGTCCAGACTCATCACCTGAAAGGCTTTCTATGGGGAATACTACTGGCAAATGTTATGATCCAGACTCATCACATGAAAGGCTTTCTATGGGGAATGCTACTGGCAAATGTTATGGTCCAGACTCATCACCTGAAAGGCTTTCTATGGGGAATGCTACTGGCAAATGTTATGGTCCAGACTCATCACCTGAAAGGCTTTCTATGGGGAATGCTACTGGCAAATGTTATGGTCCAGACTCATCACCTGAAAGGCTTTCTATGGGGAATGCTACTGGCAAATGTTATGGTCCAGACTCATCACCTGAAAGGCTTTCTATGGGGAATGCTATTGGCAAATGTTATGGTCCAGACTCATCATCTGAAAGGCTTTCTATGGGGAATGCTACTGGCAAATGTTATGGTCCAGACTCATCACCTGAAAGGCTTTCTATGGGGAATGCTACTGGCAAATGTTATGATCCAGACTCATCACCTGAAAGGCTTTCTATGGGGAATGCTACTGGCAAATGTTATGGTCCAGACTCATCACCTGAAAGGCTTTCTATGGGGAATGCTACTGGCAAATGTTATGGTCCAGACTCATCACCTGAAAGGCTTTCTATGGGGAATGCTACTGGCAAATGTTATGGTCCAGACTCATCACCTGAAAGGCTTTCTATGGGGAATGCTACTGGCAAATGTTATGGTCCAGACTCATCACCTGAAAGGCTTTCTATGGGGAATGCTACTGGCAAATGTTATGGTCCAGACTCATCACCTGAAAGGCTTTCTTTGGGGAATGCTACTGGCAAATGTTATGGTCCTGACCCATCACCTGAAAGGCTTTCTATGGGGAATGCTACTGGCAAATGTTATGGTACTGACCCATCACCTGAAAGGCTTTCTATGGGGAATGCTACTGGCAAATGTTATGGTCCAGACCTATCACCTGAAAGGCTTTCTATGGGGAATGCTACTGGCAAATGTTATGGTCCAGACCTATCACCTGAAAAGGCTTTCTATGGGGAATGCTACTGACAAATGTTATGGTCCAGACCCATCACCTGAAAGGCTTTCTATGGGGAATGCTACTGACAAAGGGCTTTCTATGGGGAATGCTACTGGCAAAGGCTTTCTATGGGGAATGCTACTGGCAAATGTTATGGTCCAGACCCATCACCTGAAAGGCTTTCTATGGAGAATGCTACTGACAAAGGGCTTTCTATGGGGAATGCTACTGACAAAGGCTTTCTATGGGGAATGCTACTGGCAAATGTTATGGTCCAGACCCATCACCTGAGAGGCTTTCTATGGGGAATGATGCTACTGGCAAATGTTATGGTCCAGACCCATTACCTGAAAGGCTTTCTATGGGGAATGATGCTACTGGCAAATGTTATGGTCCAGACCCATCACCTGAAAGGCTTTCTATGAGGAATGATGCTACTGGCAAATGTTATGGTCCAGACCCATCACCTGAAAGGCTTTCTATGGGGAATGATGCTACTGGCAAATGTTATGGTCCAGACCCATCACCTGAAAGGCTTTCTATGGGGAATGATGCTACTGGCAAATGTTATGGTCCAGACCCATCACCTGAAAGGCTTTCTATGGGGAATGATGCTACTGGCAAATGTTATGGTCCAGACCCATTACCTGAAAGGCTTTCTATGGGGAATGATGCTACTGGCAAATGTTATGGTCCAGACCCATCACCTGAAAGGCTTTCTATGGGGAATGCTACTGGCAAATGTTATGGTCCAGACCCATCACCTGAAAGGCTTTCTATGGGGAATGCTACTGACAAATGTGAAGAAATCCATTCAATTAATCATCTGAAATGGCTCTTCTCTCATTTTAATTTCGGGAATGGCAGACTGCTCCGCTCGATGGTCTGTAATCTAAGTGTGATCGTTAACTCCCTTGATGTACCTGAATGTGATGTTTCACCAATGTATCGTCCACAAAAACTGGTATAACTAATCATTGGCCATAGTCCTGTCTTATTAGGAGTATTGTATTGCCCTCCTAGTTCCGATCCTATTTTATGGGACCTGGTATTCAACTCCATTAACAAAGCCAAAGACTCGGGAATTTTGGACATACATGTAGTCAATACAGGCAATTTCAATGATAACCAACTTCATTTGCGTGGCGGAAAGTTTTGTGATATAGCCAATAACTTCAATCTAATGCAGTTTATATAACAATAACATGATTTTGAAGGGCATCCAGGGATCGATTTAACTGGACTCGCATAGCAGTTTTCGAATCAATTTTCAACTATAGCTAATCAATTTCAAATGAAAAATCATGTAAATAATAGGAAATGCTAATCCAGATTTACCCAAGTTAGAAAACTGCTGTTCAATTTAAAAAAATTAAATCTACCTCTGAGGGCATCACAGTGTATTAACAGCTCAACAGAAATGGTTAACAGCCCAAGAGTTTATTAGCGGCCCGAGACGAAGTCAAGGGCCGCTAATAAGCTCAAGGGCTGTTAACCATTTCTGTTGAGCCATTATTACTTTGTAATGCCCAACAAAGTCATGTTATTTCTATTATTGTCACTTTCGTACACTGGGTACATTGCAATTAAATTATATGAGAAATAAGATAAATAAATGAAGTTTGACGTTTTCGAATTGAAAAAAAATATCCAGCCATGCCTAAGAATCTCATGAGCACTTTATTAGAGCTTGGTAGTGGAAAATTTACAATATGGCATCAACTTTTGCAGCAATCGGCCCCACCTGCCCCTGACCCACAACATGGCCTAAATAATTTAGTCACTTTGCCAAATTCTGATTTTTACCAAGTTAATAGTTAGGTTGGCTTGGGTCACTTTGTCTAAAAACACTTGAATGTCTTTTAGATGATCAGCCCAATTTGTATCTGTGTGTATAATAACATCATCAATATAAGCTTCACTGTGATCCAGTTCTGCAATTAAGTGGTTAACCATGCGCTGGAACGTTGCCGGAGAGTTTTTCATGCCAAAAGGAGTAACTTTATATCGATACTACCCAAATGGGATAACAAAAGCAGATATTTCTTTTGCTCTTTCTGTTAAAGGAACTTGCCAATAACCCTTTAACAAGTCAAATTTTGTCACAAATTTAGAATGGCCATTTAACAAGTCAAATTTTGTCAGAAATTTAGCATGGCCAAGATTGTCAATGCAGTCATCAATTCTTAGAATTGGATAATTGTCTGTTTTGGTGAGGCTGTTCACTTTCCAGTAATCCGTACAAAATTGGTAACTCCCATCTGGCTTTGGAACAAGTATCCAGTTGCTATGATTTGGTTCAATGATATCATTGTCCAGCATATACAGTACGTGGAGAGTGTATTATCACTAAATCACCCGCAGAGTCAGGATTCCACCCAAGCAATAATTGCAAATTTGTTGCAAACAGTACTGGGTTGAGTATTAGGCTTCAGTACTAGAGTACGAGTATGGGTACGCTACAAATGTGTGAGTACTGAGAGAAATGAATGAAAGTACTCGAGTACAAGTATGAGTACATGCCCTTACATGTAAAATGAACAACACTTAATGTACCATATATCTTTTATTGCCATGAAATACTTAATATGACCAGTATATTGTAGTGCAGTGGAGCCCACATAATTGGATATCTCTTAATTGCATATGCCTGTTAAATGAATATAATTTCCCATCTCAAAACCATTTACCATACCTCCAGTACAAATTTGACCTGTTAATTGAATACAGGTTATAGAGTAAACTCCTGTTAATTGAATAAAAATTCTTGTAACCTGTCGAGAAATTACCCTGACCCTCCCCAGTTTTTCTTTGTTATAGACCTATTTGGCCTCAGTACATCCAATACAGGTATTTAATCTATTATATCTTGTTTGACAGAGCTCATGGAGCTCTGTCAAACAAGATATAATAGAATAAATGCTAAGTTTCTCTCTAGAATACAGGAAAGTGACACAATCCCTGTAAATTGAATACTACTGTTACAGTGGAACCCACTTAATTGGATATCTCTTAATTGTATATCCCTGTTAATTGAATACAATTTTCAAATGCAAAACCATTTACCATATCTTCAGTACAAATTTGATCTGTTAATTGCATATGGGTTGTAGAGTAAACTCCTGTTAATTGTATATAAATTTTTGTAATATGTCGAAAAAATTACTGTGACACGCACCAAATTCCCTTTATTTATCAACCTTTTTGGCCTCAATACATCCAATACAGGCATTTATTCTAATATATCTTGTTTGACAGAGCTCGTAGAGCTCTGTCAAACAAGATATAATAGAGTAAATGCTCAGTTTACCTCCAGAACACAGGAAACCGACCAAATCCCTGTTAATTGTATACTCCTGTTAATTGAATAATTTTCACTGGCAAACTGGATATTCAATTAAGAGGATTCTACTGTAATTGAATATTTTTCATTGGCAAAGTGGCTATTCAATTAACAGGGTTCCACTGTATATGTCAATATTTACATAGGAATAAAAAAATTCAATTGGCCAAAATATTTCAGAAGAAAAACAAGGGCAACACAAAACTTGGGCTTTGAAGTAACCTTGAAGGTATTGTGGGACAGAAAGATTTTCTAAGTGGAAAGAGTGAAAACAAAAAAAATTTCTAAGTTGAAAAAGGGCCATAACTCTGTGAAAAATTATTGGACGGACCCATTCCTTGTGCATATCCCTTCCCCCATGCAGGTCTATCAGTATACCAAAGGAGATCCAAATCTGAGCGATGGCTTTGAACTTAGAATGCAAAACATTTGTACAGACAAACGACGGGAGGACAGATAGAGATGGACAGACAGGCAGACGGCTTCACTAGATACCCCAAATCTTCCTTTGGAGGTTGGGGGCGCAATAAAATACTCTGTCTCTGAAAACCCATAAAAGGTTTCAAACGATAAATCACAACTGAAATAAGTTAATGTGCAGTTCCAATTGAATAATTGTGACCCATTTTGCAACTTGCAAAGCATAACAAGCACAAGCAAAGTTCATGACAATGGACCTCCAAGTTAAACCCAGAGGTCCATTGGCTGAAACATTGCTTGTGTTTTTTGTCCATATGTACAGAATATGTACTGTACTGTATTTCCATCCACATGATCTCATGCTTTGAAAGGGTTCAATCTATATGGATGCTGTTTAATGGGGTTTGCCTCTACCACATCAACATCATGAAAAATGAGAGATGTCCTTGTGATGAAGTAAGCTCTATGAGCTTGGATCAGCACTTTTGTCAGAAGCTCTTGGCAGATAGAATTTAACTGGTAAGTACATGTATAATTTGTAGTTTGTAATTATAATGAGATATTCTATCAAACACGGTCACTTCTGATGTTACTATACAAAGTACTAAGTTCACCTCATAAATAGTTTATTAAAACAAGAGGACCCAGGGGGTCCTGAGGTCGCTCACCTGACATGATAGTCTAAATATCAAACCAGGGACTTGACTTGAATAAGCTGCATACGCCCCTCCTAAGAAAAGCAAAAACAACTAGATGAAGCAATTGTGCTGACACAATACGCTGGATTTTCCTTCTATTTTCAGTTCCTGCACTTTTACGTCCCAAAATTGAGATAAACGCATGAAAAAACAGATTTTTTTTCTATTTTTGTTTGGACATTTTCGAAGTCCCAAACAAAATATTTTCTTCTTAAAAGTCCCACCAGGACCCCAAATTTTCAGTGTAAAAAAAAAAATGTTTGTCTTAAAATTGACTGAAACGCATAAAAAACCAAAAAATAGGCCGATGAAATCGTCAGATGTGTACCCATACGCGCAACTTGTAGAAAGCTGTATCATGGAGGGCCACCACAGATGCCGACATTATGTACACCATACAAGGTATGGGTACGTATAGAAATGGATTGGAGGAGTGTCTAATTTGATGGATAAAGGGTTAATATCTCCAGATCAAATTATCAGATTTACATAAAAAACTATACAGCACAGCACATCAGTAACCTGAATAAATATATAAAGTAACATGACAATCGGATTGATATTTTTTGAGTTATCTCAAGCCAAAGAGATTGGAGGAATTTTCAATTTGAAGGATAAAGGATTAATATTTCAGGATTAAAATAACAGATTTACACCAAAAACTATACAGCTCGGTACATCAGTAACCTGAACACAAATATAAAGTAACTTGACAATCCAAGCAATATTTTTCAAGTTATCGAATGCCAAAGGGATTGGAGGAATTTTCAATTTGAAGGATAAAGGGTTAATATATCAGGATCAAATTATCCGATTTACACCAAAAACTATACAGCTCGGCACATCAGTAACCTGAACACAAATATAAAGTAACTTGACAATCCAAGCAATATTTTTCAAGTTATCGAATGCCAAAGGGATTGGAGTAATTTTCAATTTGAAGGATAAAGGGTTAATATCTCAGGATTAAATTATCAGATTTACACTGAAAACTATACAGCTCGGCACATCAGTAACCTGAACACAAATATAAAGTAACTTGACAATCCAAGCAATATTTTTCAAGTTATCAAATGCCAAAGGGATTGGAGGAATTTTCAATTTGAAGGATAAAGGGTTAATATCTCAGGATCAAAATAACAGATTTACACCAAAAACTATACAGCTCGGCACATCAGTACCCTGAACACAAATATAAAGTAACTTGACAATCCAAGCAATATTTTTCAAGTTATCAAATGCCAAAGGGATTGGAGGAATTTTCAATTTGAAGGATAAAGGGTTAATATCTCGGGATCAAATCATCAGATTTACACCAAAAACTATACAGCTCGGCAAATCAGTAACCTGAACACAAATATAAAGTAACTAGACAATCCAAGCAATATTTTTCAAGTTATCGAATGCCAAATGGATTGGAGGAATTTTCAATTTGAAGGATAAAGGGTTAATATCTCAGGATCAAATTATCTGATTTACACCAAAAACTATACAGCTCGGCACATCAGTAACCTGAACACAAATATAAAGTAACTTGACAATCCAAGCAATATTTTTCAAGTTATCGAATGCCAAAGAAATGGATATGGATGCCGGATGGACAGACGGTCACATAAATTGCAGTAGTCACCTAACCCCCATTTCTACCAACAAATAGCCACCTAAACCCCCATATGTCTGCCCGGACAGACGGACGAAGGATGGACGAATGACGGATGGTCACCCCGGACGCCGGCATTATGTGTACCATACATAGTATGGGTACACATAAAAACTCATTTCTGGATTTTGGTCCAAAATTTCTAAGTCCGGACAGGGGATCCAAAATCTCTAAGTCCGGACAGGGACCCGAAATTTTCAGCCTAAATATGAACCCAGGGACTTGGCTTGAACAAACTTGAATCTCATCCCCCTAAGCATGCTGCATACCAAATATCAAAAGATTCTTATTGGCAGATCTGAAGAAGAAGATTTTTAAAGAATATTCCTCATACTGCACTAATTTGAATATTTGGGCTCCCATAGGGAACCCAAATATGGACTGAGGGATTTGATTTCAACAAATATGTGAATCAATGTTCCACAGATGTTATATGTAAAATATGAAAGCTTTTGGAGCAAACGATTCTTTAATTTTTTCCCACTGCCCACAGTGTTAAAAAATGCTGACTCAGCATTTTTTCAAAGTCCTGAAAAAGAACCTTATGAAAAAACCGACGGCAATTTTTTTTTACCATTCCTTTCTGTTGGTCCTCTCACACCAAATAAAAATTCTCAGTGCCGTGCAGTTTTGGAGATATGGACATTTTCGTTTTTTTCTATTTTTGGCTCCTGAGGTTCCCACAGGGCTGCAGGAAAAAATTTTTTGGCATAAATCAAGTACTTATAACCCAATAATACCTCATATTAAATTTGGTTCAAATTGGCCTCTCGGTTCAGAAAGTTAAAAAATTTATAGTAATTTATATATTTTTTATACTTACCAATGACCCAGACATAGCTGGTGCTAACTCTTAAAATATAGGGCCAAACACAAATTTTGCCCCCCAATCCCCAAAATTTGCATCTAAAACTAAAGAAAACATGTCCTGAGAGGCCCTCCACACTTCGCCCCCACTGCGCATGTGCAGTGTCAAGGACGTTCCGAAATTGGCGCCATTTATCATTCTAATAACCAGTGCCTGGTAAGCGCTATGTACTCAGCGGGGAGGCAAGAGTTCCCAACTCCTGGGAGGGCCATCCCCATCTGGGTCATTGGTAAGTATAAAAAATATATAAATTACTATAAATTTTTTAACATTTTTATACTGTACCAATGACCCAGACATAGCTGAATAGTAAAAAGGCTGGAGGGCCAAGGACATAGAGCAAAATGGAATACGCTCAATAAAATAAAATAGAGTCATCCCCTGTAGGGAAAAGAAGTAATAGGCCTTACATGTATCTTTCTTATTTATGATAAATTAGAAAGATACAACACCTTCCAAAAATTGAGCTTCATACATCCATGTACTCTATTAATATCCAATAATCCTTATACTAATAATTTTTAAAGTAAGCCAATAATAAAGTAAGTCTAGAGAATAGAGACTCTTATACTCCTAAAAGTGTGTGAGAATTGCATAATCATGTCCGTTGACATATGCAATATTCAAAAGCTATACTTTAAAAACTAAGACTTGAATGAATTTTATAAACTTAAACTTCTCACTAAACAACCATCCCAATAACAGCTCAGAATTACTAACTCCGGAGGAGGTATCCCCTTGTTTTCATAGTAAAAACAGGTGACCCAAGGGAACACCCTCCCCCCCCCCCTTTTTCTTGCCCTGGGTCAAATAGCCCAGAGCGAAGAGGGCAGCCGAACGGAGACACTGCCGAAACAGACAGCCTACCTAGCTATAGTAGCAACTGTTAAGTGAATGACATTCTGAGCAGTAGATAATAGACCTAACAATAGAGGCCTCCAGAAATGGACTCGATATTTCTGAGATAAAATTCATGAATGGATGGCTGAGCGCAATGAGCAGCCTTCAAAAATCTATAATAGCAACACTATTAATGTAAGCCCAAGAAGTAGAAGAACTCTTACTTCATGAGCCGAAATCTTAAGCACAACTGCTAAGCCAATGATATACCATAAGCAGTACGCTAGTTAATAGAATCCATTAACAATAAAATGGAGCGTAACGTCCTTCTACTAGACATCAAAGACAGAAGAAGCTTACGCCCTTGTAATAAACAGATATCTGTTTATAAATACATAAACTGTACCCGGAAAGAGTAAAGGCCTATGCCCATACGAAGACGGAAGGACCTTAAAATAATAGGTTCCGGATAATAGGAGCCTAACTCTTATGCAACAAACCAACCTAAATAGTAACGGAAGTATTGATTCCGAAACTATGAAAGTGAAAATCATCCATCGATAGTGCATGAAACTCACTGACTCTACAGTAAAAGAGAAACCAACAGAATTACTGTCTAAAAGGTCAGAATTTGAAAACTACTGTTTCCAGAGGCTCAAATGATTACTTAGCTAAATAAGAACCTGAAGTTAAAATCCGTATAGGAATTTAATCTAAAGATTCTAAGTCTATTTATCAAAAAGTTACTAACTGACTTAGATAAAGAGACAAAAGACTCAATTGTAAACTATCGTAGAGTGCATAGGTATGAGGTAACATAAACCTATAACCTAAATAACAACAGGCTGCAGTAGATCTTGTGAAACAAGTATACTAAAAAATAGCAATGAGTAGTATGGAGGGATCAACCATATGAACATAATGATCCCTACACCACGACGGAAGAGCCTCCACTTTAGTCGCATAGAATAGCGAAGAAGAGGATCTCCTATAGTAAGAAATCGCGTCCAAAGCTCGTCCAGTACAGTGCTTACAATGCAATACGGACCACACAACGGAATACATGAAGGTTGCGACCTTGCTGGTTGTGATAAAGATGACACGATTTACCCAGTGAAAAAAGATCCTCACATAGAGGAAGATTTCACGTTAAGATCCACAGTAGACAAGAGAGTAAATTACTCATGATCTCTGTGAAGATAGAGATGCTATCAACAGAAATGTATTGTGGTTGTTTATCTTAGCAATACCTGCTAAAAACAACAGCGCCGGAGGATACGCGTATCCTATCATTCCGTCCTATAGATCAATAGAGCGTTAACAGTATTAGCTCAGAGATCTGGACAAGCCAACACATACGTCTGCAATTGATTAGCCAGCTGTGTCATAAATAAAACATCATTGGGCGCTCCCATAGATAGCAAATCTGATTGAATACTTGTTTGTTGAGAGTCCATTCTGACAGCAACAAGCGACCCGTAAGAGAACGGGAGTGCGATAAAACAATCAGACGACCCAGAATATGACGGACCAAAACTGAACTTGGTGTACTATAACCAACAGACGGATTCTTTCCATTAAATTGAATAACGGAAACGAAAGAGTGCCTCCCTGGTTCCGGAGATACGCCACTACTGTCGAATTAAAGGACAGGAATTTGGGCATGCGTTTCTGAATAATGTTCATGCAATGACATAAAGCAAGCCTAAAAAACATTATTCCGCGGAAGTTAACTGATAGCTAAAAGACTGCGGAACCCAAAGACCCTGGCACTTCGAATCCGTAGGGATCAGTATATATCCCAATCTGTTTGACTGGCAACCGTCATAACAGCCACACTCGGGTCCGGCAACTGCGGCGGCACTCTCTGAGTCAACCACCGAATGTTTGCCCCAGTCTGAATCTCTTGTAACACTAGATAGACAAGAGAATGTATAAATCAAGCAATTCATGGATTGCCGGAAGTTGCCGTCGAAGAGAAGCTCCTCCGAGAACGAAGCGACTCTGAGAGAGTTCTTAACCTACTATCCACGCGTGGATGTAGCTAGGGCTGCATCACGTCTAACCAACTCCAATCAGCCACTGAAGGGCGGAGTTATACGTGAACAAACTACTGCCCTCAAAAGAAATTACATTGAGAATAATATCCCGTAAATCTTTTCTTGAAGAAGTAATGATAACGCCTCAGTAAGGCGGATTACGTATAATAAAGCGTCTAAGTTAAGTCTACTATACATAATGTCGTTACCAACATTGAAATTGGAAAAGACATAAACGGTGAAAAAGAATATATGCAGTCTTTAATCACACCGTCTAGACGCATATGAACTCTCGGTATGCCCTGCTCTGCCAAAATAAACTATATGTAAAAAAGATAAAATGGCAGAAATGAGCCACGCGGACAAGAAACTAAACTATCATGCTTAGTAGCAGGCTTGTATATATATATAAATATATAGCGTCGAAAAATACAACACATGTTGTAATTACAATATTGGACTGCGTCGGTAAGTCAGGGACAAAGTCCCTGTACCGATCGAAAAATCCGAGTCCAATGACGCTATAAGTCTCTTATCCAAGATCGCAGCAGTGAAGTCCGAAAAATAATCACTGGAAGAAATGCCAGAAGATATGAAAGGCATCTTCCGATACTACTAAAGGGAAAACTCGAAATCTTTCGAATCCCTTTCGCCATCCTGTCGGACCCTATAAAGCGTTCGGTCGTCCGTAGCTTGATGCAACCGCGGACCGCACCGACCCAGCGCCGTCGGATAATTCCTGATTCGACCGAGAAACCGTCAATTGCTGGGATGCTACGAAACAACTGTGCTAACTCGGATAGCACGTCCGTCACTGAGGCCTGAGGAGCAGCGGTCTTACAATGCATTGCCGCAGGAAGCTCCGAGATCGTTACCCCGTGCATACTTCCAATATGCGAGCGAACGGAGTGTATAGGCCTCATGTCCCTTGGCTACCGGATGGCGCGACCTATTCGCTGTGGAATCACTGAATGCCGAAACTGATCGGATACTCGAGGTCACGTAGCCAATGTGCGGTCGTGTGCCCTGCTGTGAGGATGAGGAAGCATTAAAGACAGTCTCTCGGACTGTCAATATAACGGAGCATCCCGAGCAACGGACATATGCTCCGAATGTAAAATATCTGAACCACAACATGCGGTCCCCTATGTTGTTGGCTTCCTCCGATCTGTCCTCAATCTGCCGTCACTGGGTGAGTACTAAAGTAATTAAAGTGCTCGCATCACCCAAATCTCCTTCCTAGACCGCAACGGACGAACCCGGCAGCCGAACCATTCGATGAATGTACGCTACACCGGGTGAGCTAGCGAATGTCACTCCGTAAGCGATAGACATATTCCATGAGCACTTATTGCCGCTAACTCTTCATTAACTATGACGACAGAGGCACACTTTTGAAAGACATCTCCATAACTCTTCGAACAAGAAACCAGAAATGCTTGGATAGCAAGCATAAAATAATAATATATATAGCGTCGTTCAATAATTCGAAAGTTGTGTGACATTATTGGACTATGTCGGAACTGAGGGACGATGTCCCTGAACCGAACCAAAAATTTCTAAGTCCACCGACGCTATCAGTTTCTTATCCGGCATCGCAGCATATGTTGTTCCGAAAGGGAAAGCTTGAAATCCACCGAATCCCTTTCGGTATCCCGTCGGACTGGATGAAACTTTCGGACGTCCGTACCCGCTTCCGCGGAGCGTCCCGACCCAGCATCGTCGGATAAAATATATGCGACAGATTCAGTTGATGCTGGGATGCTGCGATAAACTGTGCTATTAAGGAAAGCACGTCCGTTCCCGAGGCCTGTGCAGTAGCGGACTTACGATGCATTGCCGCTGGAAGCTCCGTGTACGTTGACTCCCGCATACTTCCTATGCAAAACGTCCGGAGTCTGCAGGCCTCGAGTCCCCGGCTACCGACCCAGCGCTGTCGGATAATTCTCGATCCGACACCGTTTCTGTCGGCTGCTGGGATGCTGCGATAAGCTGTGCTATGTGCACAAGAATGTCCGGCGTCGAGACCTGCGGAGGCGCAGTCTATCGCTGCTTCGCCGAGGGCAGCTCCGCATCAGATGGCTCCCGCATACTTTTCCTATGCGAACGTCCGGAGTCCATCGGTCTCGAATCCCTGGCTGCCGGATGGTGTGACCTGGTCGCCGAAGAATCCTTGATCGGCGAAGCTGGTAATATATCGGCGGTCACGCAGCCAAGGTGCGGTCGTGTGCGCTGACGAGAAGAGGAAGCCTTAGCAGTCTCAGCGGACTGCCTATACAACGGAGCGTCCCGAGCGACGGACGTATGCTCCGCTAACGACACATTTGTACCACAACATCTGGGGCCAGATGTTGTTGAACGAGAGAGGGGCCTCTCTCGCTTGCCGTCCGGATGGACCGGAACGAGCTATGAACCGGACTAAAAGGCTTCCTCCGTTCTCCCTCCGATCCGCCGTCACTGGGTGTGCATTAAGTTAATTTTATAGTGCTCGCATCACCCCAAAATTCCTTCTAGACCGCAACGGACGAACCCGGCTGCCGAACCATTCGGTGAATGGACGCTACACCGGGCGAGCTAGCGGACGTCAAAGGCCGTCGAACCTACTAGGGTCCTCTTAGGCAATTGGCGTATTACATGAGCACTTTTCCGCTAGCCCTTCATTAATTGTGACGACGGAGGCACACTGTTGGAAGACATCACAGATACATCACCCTAATCTTGATCGTCTGAAATAGAAATTGATAGAGTGACCCTGCGGGGAAAGGACCGGAGTGTCCAAATCCCCAACAACATACCGTGACATACGCTTCCCATATTGTCATCGAAATCATACGATACAGGACCGGAGTTAATGCGAGTACACTGACCACATATATAATGATAATAAGGTCAGAGGAAGACTTCCTCTTAAAACAATTGATCAATATCCTTTCAATGTGAAAAGAAAACAAGTCCTGGTACTCGCACTAACCCCTGGCAATCAAAATACATAATAATAATATGATCCATTAATATAGAAAAAATAATTGAAATCAAAATATTTTGAAAAAATATTTTTTCAGAACAGCCCAAGTTTCTGAAAAGTAACGTTGAGCCCCAATGGATCCCAAGCCTAAGTGTGGACAAAAATTTTAAAAATATTTTAAACAATTTATTCAACACTTACGAACAATAATAATGTATCTAGTTATGATTGAAATAACATAAAGATATTATTATTTAGAAATCCCCCCCTCACACAGAGGGCTGTTGTAAATGTAAACAATGAGTGTAAAAACACTAAAATAAGACTCCAGGCACCCAGGCCCGAAATCAGTTACCAAAAATACACCATCTGATGCAAAACAGAGACTTCCAGGGAAGAAACTGCAGAACATCAGATGGTAGATGCAGAACACAACGCCTAACCACCCGTAGGTGAAGACGTAAACATGGGGAAAGAACAGAATTCATTCTGTTATTCAGCTAAACTCCCAAGAAATTTTAGTAATAATAATTATAGAAATTATGCCAAAAGCATGGGAGAATAGCAAGGGGGAACTTAAAGGACAGGGAGAGAGGAAAAACACTAGAAAAAACAGTGTAACTAAATAATCAGAATGACAACAAAATGGCTGCTGCCTTGAAAATAGGTAACTTAACATAATTTCATTAAAAAAATTTAAGTTACAGCCCTGATAATATTCTGTCACACATTATTTTCCTCTCCTCCTTTTCTATCCTCCTTAGAATCACCATTTCACTAATATTTATGTGTCTGGCATCATTTAAACTGAGATTTAAAAGCACAAAGATCAGTCAGATGTTAACTGATGAAGGGCCAAACTTAGAATGATAAATGGCGCCAATTTCGGAACGTCCTTGACACTGCGCATGCGCAGTGGGGGCGAAGTGTGGAGGGCCTCTCAGGACATGTTTTCTTTAGTTTTAGATGCAAATTTTGGGGATTGGGGGGCAAAATTTGTGTTTGGCCCTATATTTTAAGAGTTAGCACCAGCTATGTCTGGGTCATTGGTACAGTATAAAAATATAGAAATTCTTGCCCCTCTCAAAACAAAGGCAAATATTGCCTGTCAAACTTCTCTTGAACAAGCTTGAGTCCACACCTCAAATGGAAGCTGCATACCAAATATCAAGTCACTGCTATGGCTGGTTCATAAGATGATTTTTTAAAATTTTGTGCGTTTTGGACCCACACCCTCCACAATATAAGCAGAAACCCAATTTGAAGAAAAACCCAAATGCCCCTATATAACAGCTACTCGTGTGAATTTTCATTGAACTGCTGCCGGTGGTTTGGTAGAAAATGACCCAAACACCACCTTCACGGCATACGATGGGCAAAAAGTGATCAGAAAAGCTCACCCTGATTTTCAGTCAGGTGAGCTAACTAGCTTAAATTGTCAAACAACCATCAACACTCCAGTTTCATTATCAGAGATAGGTATGTTAGGTGAACTACTAATTCTCTTTAACTATCTATGTGCTGGAGTTTAAGCTGGTACATTTTACTATGTAAATTATCTTTGGTTTCCGCATTTATTTACTAAATGCAATGTGTTAAAGCAATTGGCTGATGCAGTACCAGTCTTGGAAGCAGAACAATCAATGAAAGACTCTTTGCTGCCTCTGATTTCTATTTAAGCAGCAGTATTTATTTGTCTATAGTTAAGTTTATAGGCCTAATAATGTGAATGAATCTTATTGAATGCAGGGGCGGACCATGGATTCTCAAATGGGGGGGATGGGGGGGAGGGCTGAAAAATGTTAAGCGGCAGCATGGCATAAGATACCTTAGTCATGTCACAAGGAACCATGTCTGCGTGAGTAGTGAGACTGGGAGAGGGAGCTCTCCTTCCTACAGTAGGGGTTCAGAGGCCTTCCCACACAGGAATATTTTAAGAAATCTTGTGTCTAGAGTAAAATATGGTAACTGTTCGTGAATATTAATTACCCAAATCAAACACTGTGGAAAATTTTGCCCTCAATCTGGGTGTAACATGCGATAGATGGATGAAAGTACTTTACAATAAGGTTTGAATTGGGGGGAGGTGGGGGGGGGGGGGGGCTGCCCAAATCCCACAGCTCAACCACTTATTGAATGTGAATTCCAATTCCCCACATGCCACCTCATTCAGAGAATATTCTTTTGTGTGATTTCTTGTTCGCTTTTGACCAAAACTCCAACCAAAATAAACATGTTGGCCTGCATATTGGACATATTGTGCAGGGGGAGCCATGGAAGTCAACTTCCTCCCGAAGTTATTTTTTTTTATTGTAAATATTATTAGGCATGAATTCAAGGGTGGATGTGTGATTTCGCTCAATATACAATGCACATCTTTACGTGCATGGAATGGAAATGTCTGATTTTTAGCAATGGAAATCTAGTGGGCAAGACACTTTTAAAATCCTGATTGCCCACATGGGGGCACGGTGGCCTTGTGTACAGTTAAAACTAGAAGTCCTGTCACGAATAGTGCGCTTATCTAGGCTTAACTGCGCGATGGAATTGCGCGCAATTGCCATATCGAATGGCATCCAAAGCACGGCAGGTTCTCTTGATTACTCATAGCAAACACATGCAATGTTTCTGGCAATGGACCTCCGGGTTACCCGGAGGTCCATTGGCTGAAAAATTGCTTGTGCACAGGTCATATGTACAGAATTTGATAGCTTTACTTGGGCCATAACGCGTACATTAACGCGCATATCAACGTGCTATTTGTGCGCATTTCAGGACAGGACTTCTGGTTTTAACTGTACTAAGACATTATGCACGTCTATGTCTTCATCCAATGCTAACCATGCTTGTGTGGAGTGAGTATGTAGGGGAGTCTTGACAGTACCTCGCCATTGTTTGGAGGTTCTCTTCGGGTACTCCAGGTTCCTACACCCGTAGAACTGTCAGACATGAGGTGACCATTGCTTTCAAGAGTGTTGTTAACAACCAATAAATAAATTTGGTGAAGGAAGCCGGAGTACCCAAAGAGAACCACCAAGCAACCGTGAGCAACTGTCAGTCTCCCCAAGATACTAACTCCACACAAGCAGGGTAAGCATCAGTTGAAGACAAGTGCACCATCGATGTGCAGTACACCTCAGTACAATGTCGCCGTGCTACCACGAAATGAGGGTGAAGTGTCTTGCCCAAGGACACACTGCAGTTGCAACTGAGCTGGTGGGATTCGAACCAAGGACCTCTCAGCTTGCAGTCTGCACCAAAATCCCTTCTGTAGACTGTGCTATAGGAATCTAAGTTACATGCCCCTGAAGTCATCACGGTTGACTGAACCCGACCAAAATATGTCGTTCCCATCTAGACATTATACAGAGTCATGCTATGAAGTTACAATAAAATCCCTTCATAAATACAACCTGTAGACTGAGCTAAAGGTTTTCGACTTTCAGGCCCGCGCAGCCACCACGGTTGACAGATCGCACCCAAAAGGGGGCATTCTCATCTAGACATTATACTGACTCATCCTACCAAGCTACTATGAAATACTACTAATAATAATGAAATTTTAAAAAGCGTAAAATCACAAAGTGCTCTAAAATGCTGTACAGTTAAATAAACAATGAGCTCATGACTATCAAGGCAATATACAGACTGAGAAAGGTGTGAAGGTCAGCAGGTTACAGTGTCAAAAGCCTCTCTGAAAAGATGCGATTTTAAATTTTTTTTGAATTGGTTGAGATCTTTCGATGCCTGCACCTGAAGTGGTAAATTATTACAAAGTGCAGGTCCAGCGAAAGAGAAAGCTCTGTTATTCACAAAGTGGATCTAGAGAAGGGTACCTGTAGACTGTGCTAAAGGTTTTTGGGTTTCAGGTTCGCGTAGCCAGCACAGTTGACCAATCACGACCAAATGGGGAAGTTCACATCTAGACATTATATGGTGTCATCCTACCATGTTACAATGAAATCCCTCTATAAATACGACCTGTAAACAGTGCTAAAGGTTTTCGGGTTTTGGGCTCAAGCCCACCATTATGGCCTACAGATCGCGGCCAAAAGGGGACGTTCTCATCTAGACATGACCTCAAACCCGCACATGAAATTTTGTAATGATCGGACAAGAACTATGGGGTGTAACCTGCGCTAAAGAAAATGTGAACAGATTGACAGGCTTACACACTGTCTTAGTGCTTACACACATACCTTATCTTGACTTTGTAAAGTTAAGCTAAAAATTGGCTGGAACTTTGCTTGTGCTTGTTACGCTTTATAAAAAATTTGCAATTAATGCTTGGGTGGAATCTCAACTCTGTGGGTGATTTAGTGATGATATACTCTACATGCACTGCACTGTGCATGCAAGTTGGTTTCTGCAGCCCCGTTTTTTTAGAAAACCCATAACATTAATTATATGAAAGAAATTACCTGTCCTGTCTCATAAGTTACTGTTTCCTCTTTTGGACTCTCGAGAACTCCAACTTCAGCTAACCTATCAATACACAAAAAAATGCATTTATTATCAAGACAAAGTTTGTTGAGGTTTGAGCCCCATAAATCAAAATTACTATCCTCAAATCTAATATCAAACAGGGAGTCTGAAGTCAACACTGACATCAAATATCAAACAGGGAGTCTGTAGTCAACACTGACATCAAATCTAATATCAAACAGGGAGTCTGTAGTCAACATTGACATCAAATCTAATATCAAACAGGGAGTCTGAAGTCAACATTGACATCAAATCTAATATCAAACAGGGAGTCTGAAGTCAACATGGACATCAAATCTAATATCAAACGGAGTCTGTAGTTAACATTGACATCAAATCTAATATCAAACAGGGAGTCTGTAGTCAACATTGACATCAAATCTAATATCAAACAGATAGTCTGAAGTCAACATTGACATCAAATCTAATATCAAACAGGGAGTCTGAAGTCAACATTGACATCAAATCTAATATCAAACAGATAGTCTGAAGTCAACATTGACATCAAATCTAATATCAAACAGGGAGTCTGTAGTCAACATTGACATCAATTCTAATATCAAACAGGGAGTCTGAAGTCAACACTGACATCAAATCTAATATCAAACAGGGAGTCTGTAGTCAACATTGACATCAAATATCAAACAGGGAGTCTGAAGTCAACATTGACATCAAATCTAATATCAAACAGGGAGTCTGTAGTCAACATTGACATCAAATCTAATATCAAACAGGGAGTCTGAAGTCAACATTGTTATCAAATCTAATATCAAACAGGGAGTCTGAAGTCAACATTGATATCAAATCTAATATCAAACAGATAGTCTGTAGTCAACATTGACATCAAATCTAATATCAAACAGATAGCCTGTAGTCAACATTGACATCAAATCTAATATCAAACAGGGAGTCTGTAGTCAACATTGATATCAAATCTAATATCAAACAGGGAGTCTGAAGTCAACATTGATATCAAATCTAATATCAAACAGATAGTCTGTAGTCAACATTGTTATCAAATCTAATATCAAACAGGGAGTCTGTAGTCAACATTGTTATCAAATCTAATATCAAACAGGGAGTCTGACGTCAACATTGATATCAAATATAATATCAAACAGGGAGTCTGAAGTCAACATTGATATCAAATCTAATATCAAACAGGGAGTCTGAAGTCAACATTGGCATCAAATCTAATATCAAACAGGGAGTCTGTAGTCAACATTGTTATCAAATCTAATATCAAACAGGGAGTCTGAAGTCAACATTGACATCAAATCTAATATCAAACAGGGAGTATGAAGTCAACATTGACATCAAATCTAATATCAAACAGGGAGTCTGAAGTCAACATTGACATCAAATCTAATATCAAACAGGGAGTCTGAAGTCAACATTGACATCAAATCTAATATCAAACAGGGAGTCTGAAGTCAACATTGACATCAAATCTAATATCAAACAGGGAGTCTGTAGTCAACATTGACATCAAATCTAATATCAAACAGGGAGTCTGAAGTCAACATTGACATCAAATCTAATATCAAACAGGGAGTCTGAAGTCAACATTGACATCAAATCTAATATCAAACAGGCAGTCTGAAGTCAACATTGACATCAAATCTAATATCAAACAGGGAGTCTGAAGTCAACATTGACATCAAATCTAATATCAAACAGGGAGTCTGTAGTCAACATTGACATCAAATCTAATATCAAACAGGGAGTCTGAAGTCAACATTGACATCAAATCTAATATCAAACAGGGAGTCTGTAGTCAACATTGACATCAAATCTAATATCAAACAGGGAGTCTGTAGTCAACATTGACATCAAATCTAATATCAAACAGGGAGTCTGTAGTCAACATTGACATCAAATCTAATATCAAACAGGGAGTCTGAAGTCAACATTGATATCAAATCTAATATCAAACAGGGAGTCTGAAGTCAACATTGACATCAAATCTAATATCAAACAGGGAGTCTGAAGTCAACATTGATATCAAATCTAATATCAAACAGGGAGTCTGAAGTCAACATTGATATCAAATATAATATCAAACAGATAGTCTGTAGTCAACATTGATATCAAATATAATTTCAAACAGATAGTCTGTAGTCAACATTGGCATCAAATCTAATATCAAACAGGGAGTCTGTAGTCAACATTGTTATCAAATCTAATATCAAACAGGGAGTCTGAAGTCAACATTGATATCAAATCTAATATCAAACAGGGAGTCTGAAGTCAACATTGACATCAAATCTAATATCAAACAGGGAGTCTGAAGTCAACATTGACATCAAATCTAATATCAAACAGGGAGTCTGAAGTCAACATTGATATCAAATCTAATATCAAAGAGGGAGTCTGTAGTCAACATTGATATCAAATATAATATCAAACAGATAGTCTGTAGTCAACATTGTTATCAAATCTAATATCAAACAGGGAGTCTGAAGTCAACATTGGCATCAAATTCAAATTGAATCAGAAACAACACAAAATAATTTTTGTGAATTCATTTGTTATTTTAATTAATCACCATATCATTTAGGGTTTGCATTTGTCGCAAGTACTGTGAGTACCTAGGTTTAGAGATGACAAGTTAGGCCTAAAAAAAAGTTTCAAATCTGTTTCTCAGGCTCTCCTGTAAGGTCCTTTCTGCTGCCACATGCTCTGTTCTTATAACCAATGGAAACTTAAACAAAATCAAAATTAAATGGTTTATGTCCGATATTTTACCCAAGTTAATAAAATTGATAAATTTCCCCCTTGAGTGCAACAAGGCTTTGAAGGGACAAAATACGACCCATGTTACATGTATTCTGTAGATAATGTGGCCTAAAAAATACTAAGAACACGAACTTTTTGATGGCAAAGAAATAATTCCAAAAATAAAATAAAACACCGCCTGCCCATATGTAATTTTACAAAAAATGGCCAGAGAAACAGAAGATCTACTCCGTGGAGCCTTACATGTACATTGCTAGTTTTCTCAGAATACCGTACACTTTTTTAGATGACTCTTCTTCCGTGTTTATAATTGCATCTCCAGTTGCATTTGGATGTACATGTACCTGTTCAGTTGAAAGTGTTGAAATATGCTTGTTCTCTTCCATAATTCTATCTTTCAGCCCTTCCAGGTCAAAACCTACATTGGTATTCAAAGATCGATAACTGTAGTAACCTTTCATCGATATTTTACTCAACTTGCATTTACAAAGGGAGTGGATGAGAGTACTGACTTCACCTCTGCCAGCAGTACATGTAGATCCCCTGAGTTCCAATATGTTCTATGTGCCTACTGGCAGCCTACTGGCCTACTGACAGCCTACTGGCACATAGAACACATTGGAACTCAGGAGTTGAACTTCTCCCTCAGAATTTTTTATCAATTCCTCTTTTCATTTCAAATATTTGCTATAAGGCCTTTTGGATAGCTTTAATCTCTGCGCCCGCATTTGAGAGATATATGATTTTCTTATTGCGGCTTTCTCTTTCAGAGCATTTTTCAACTTACATGTAAGGCCCTACAAAGTAAATCTTCTGTTTCACAGGTCATCTTTTGTAAAATTGCATGCAGGCTGGCAGTTTTTTATTTTATTTCTTTTCTTATTTTTGTAATTATTTCTTTGCCATCAAAAGTTCATGTTCTTGGTTTGGTTTATGTTTTAAGCCTCATAATCTACAGAATAGCATGGGTGGTGTTGTATAAAATTTGTCCCTTGAATGCAAAATGGCTTTGCAAAGCCAAGGGACAAATTTATCAATTTTATTAACGTGGGTAAAATATCAGACCTAAACCATTTAATTATTATTTTTTTTAAGTTTGCATTGGTTATAAAAAGAGAGCATGCAGCAGCCAAAAGGACTACGTGAGAAGACCTGAAAAACCGATTTTTTATTTTTTTTAGGCCCAAATTTGAGTTCCTGGTGAGATGTTGATATGTTGGTGCTATTACCTGACACAGTTGGATTTGAAGTATAATTACCAAGTTCTTTGGATAAAGTATTATTCTGCCTCAAAGTTAGTTTGTCCAATCAGAATGCTGGAATATCGTCTAATTATTATACTTGATATTATCTGATCTTGGGTGAGTAGCCACTATTACTATTTTGATGCATTTCCAATTTCTACTAGCTTTGAATTTTCAAAATTTAAATTAAAAATAAGAGAATTTAAGTACCAAAAATATTTTCAAGGTACCGTATTTATTAATTTAAAACATAAAATATTTTTTTAAAAAATGGACAGAAAATATTATTTATAGTCCCAAAAGTTCTTTGTTGTTTTCGATTTTTCATGCTTTTCTTTACTCAACAAATTAGGCCTAAAAAAAAATAAAAATCTGTTTCTCAGACCCTCCCGCATGGTCCTTTTGACAGCATACCAAAAAAACCCAAACCGAACCAATCAGTGAATAATGAAACTGTCTAAAGAGACAAATTTCCGTACAGTTAAAAGTCCTGTCCTGAAATGCGCACAAATAGCACGTCGATATGCGCATTAATCTACGCAATATGACCATAGTAAGGATATCAAATTCTATACATATGGCCTGTGCACAAGCAATGTTTTAGCCAATGGACCTCCGGGTAACCCGGAGGTCCATGGGCAGAAACATTGCCCGTGTTTGCTATGAGTAACCAGGAGAACCTGCCGTGCTTTGGATGCCATTCGATATGGCAATTGCGTGCAATTCCAACGCGCAATTAAGCCTAGATAAGCGCACAGTTCATGATTGGACTTCTAGTTTTAACTGTACATTAAAAATAGGCCGATGAAATCGTCAGATATGTACCCATACGCGCAACTAGTAGAAAGCTGTATGACGGAGGGCCACCGCGGATGCCGACATTATGTACACCATACAAGGTATGGCTACATATAGAAATGGATTGGAGGAGTGTCTAATTTGATGGATAAAGGGTTAATATCTCCGGATCAAATTATCAGATTTACATAAAAAAACTATACAGCACAGCACATCAGTAACCTGAATAAATATACAAAGTAACATAACAATCGGATTGATATTTTTTGAGTTATCTCATGCCAAAGGGATTGGAGGAATTTTCAATTTGAAAGATAAAGGGTTAATATCTCCAGATCAAATTATCAGATTAACACCAAAAACTATACAGCTCAGCACATCAGTAACCTGAACACAATTATAAAGTAACTTGACAATCCAAGCAATATTTTTCAAGTTATCAAATGCCAAAGGGATTGGAGGAATTTTCAATTTGAAGGGTAAAGGGTTAATATCTCAGGATCAAATTATCCGATTTACACCAAAAACTATACAGCTCGGCACATCAGTAACCTGAACACAAATATAAAGTAACTTGACAATCCAAGCAATATTTTTCAAGTTATCGAATGCCAAAGAAATGGATATGGATGCCGGACGGACAGACGGACGGATGGACAGACGGATGAACGGACAGACAGATGGACAAAGGATGGACGAACGACGGATGGTCACCCTGGATGCCGGCATTATGTGTACCATACATAGTATGGGTACACATAAAAACTGAACTGATACCAATATCACTGACATACCAGAAATACAAACTGAGCCAATCACTGAATTCCGAAACTGTCTGAATATTCAAATTTTCCTCATTTGCTATTTTATAAGAGCCTGTTGAGGCTTCCTAGCAGTTGAAGAGTTCATTTCCATGAAAGAAGTGGCTGACTTTCTTTTCAGTTTTGTTAACCCTCAGGAAATGGGAAATTGTTCTGAAATCTCGCTGGACTACAACCTGTACATGCCAAGCTGCTTAGCAGTGACTTCTGGCCAAGTCTTGTCAAGAAAATACTGCCCAGGTACTTTCTCTATTGTCAGCAGGACCTCTTGAAGATGGCATGGTCAAGCCACATGCTCGGAGATTGCAGACATCTGAAATAGGCCTTTAGAGATCAGGGTGTGTTTACAACAAGTCACAAAATTACTGTAGATATGATTTATGTTGGTAAAAGAATGTCAGTGTTGAGCTCATTGACAGTCGTATTTGTGGTAGAACAACGTATTCTGTATTTTCCTGATGTGAATTCCCCATTTGGTACTATCAGCAAAATCTCAGGCAAGTCAGATACCAAATACTGAACCGGTACCGAGGTGCACTCCCTAAAAAATACCAAAGCCAATACTGAGCTCATAATTACAATGCCACCCATCTCTATGTTTTTGAAACTACTTTTATCACATGACTCGTCCGTTTTGTTCACTTTAAAACATTTGATATTTTGTTTTCATATTAATCAGCGATAAATAAAGCCTTCCGTCAATTTCATTGGTCAATTTCAAAACTGGACAATTTGATTGGCTAAACAAAATACAACTGGGTTACATTTGCAAAATTTCAGTAGAGAGAATTTACGTTATCTGTCCTATTTAGGGTGGGTTATATTGTATTAATCTTTTACCTTCAAGAAAAACGCCATTCATTTTATTTTATATTTTCACTTTTTGCTTCCAAAACATAGGTTATGACCCCTCTTTGGAACGAGCTCGTTCCAATGAGGTGTCATAACCTATGTTTTGGAAGCAAAAAATGAAAATTTTTAGTTATACGAGGATGTTTTTTCCAAGTGCCGTCTGCAACTCAAGTTAGGTGATGGGTTAAAAAGTCATACTAAGTAGCGAATCTGTGCGTATGTGTGTCATATAGTACTCAAACGATTAGTCGACTAGTCGATGTTGACTCTGGGCAAACCAGTAGTCGACTCTCAATTGTGTAGTCAACTAGTCGGAGGAGTTCAAGCTTTTTGGTAAATAGTATCCCTTCTGTGCCACTCTCAGACAGTTTGAACAGCAATATTGGGCAATCAATGTATACATCTATTGCCATCTAATAGTAGTGACAGTAGTTTGTTTTAACTGGTACTAGTAGAGTGCTGAATTATTTTGGGCAATCAGGATATGTTATTAATTTGCCTTGTTGCAATTTATGGGAGAGTGCCTAAAGGCACTCTCCCATAAATCGCAACAAAGCAAATTAATTAAGTCTATATAATTTCACTCTTAGCATAATTAGAAGCACATTAACAGAATAATGTTCCAGTAAGTTGCTGTATATGAATGCCCAAGTGAAGCCAAATTTGGACCTTCAGCACTCTACCAGAACACCAACACTGTTATAAGGAGACAAGTTATCACCAATGACCAGTCGAAGTCGACTTGACTTTTGGGTATTGATTAAGTCGACTTTGGAATTCACTAGTCGTTTGAGCACTAGTGTCATATGATAAAAACAATATGAAATGAGTGTTTTTCTCATATAATATTTTTGAAACTCGTCCGAATTTTCCGTTTGGGCTCGCCAGAGGCTCGCCAAAACGGAATTTCTTAGACTCGTTTCATAAATATTGTATGAGAAAAACACTCATTCCATATCCTCTGTGTATCAAATGTGTTTGAAAGCTACTCACAGAATCTACCTTTCACAAATTGATTTTATTATTTTAAACAATATTTTTATCACCTCATTGAAATGGGAGTTGGCAAACAGGCAATGTCTAAATTAATGCCTATCATACAAAAACACTTGTAACAATGGTTCAAGTGCAACTGTACATAAAACAGAAACTGATCCAGAAAGAAAGTACCACAGTATATCTCATCATTTCTTGTATATCTATAACTTATTGGGTATGGAGGCATTTTGGTATACATGTCAAGGTAAGGGCTGTCACGATTTTTTAATTTAGGAATCGATTAATCATCGCAAATAATCAATTATAATCGATTAATCGTACATAGATGACCCCGTCCCCACATTTCCCTCTCTTAAAGTCGTTAAAAATGAAGTTCAAGTCTGTGACCTTCCTCAAGTAAACAACGAAGACGATCCTCTTTGCAAGTTCACAACTGCCGACTGGTCTTGATTATAACACTGACGGTTCAAAAGTTCAGAACATCAGAGCTTTGAATGTTCCTAAAAGGCAAAGGCTTCTAATGGCTTCTTGAGATTTAACACCAACGTTCTTGACCCTTTGCCTTAAGAAACAATAGTTTTTTCATTTTTTTTAATTATTAAACGTCTAAAACCGGGTAAAATTTACCGATTCTTCGACAACGAAAAATATTAATCGATTTCGGTGTGATCGATCAGAAATCGATTAATCGAATAATCGTGACAGCCCTAGTCAAGGTAAATAGGCCCACAGTATGCGGGGCTGGGATGCACTACCAAAAATCATGAGTTTACTAGTTGATGAAAACACCAAATCCTCAAGTGCAAAACAGAAGAAACATCCGCAGGTCCACAGTCCACTGCCATACACCAAATGGTCAATGCGCCAAAACATTTGTAAGCGTTCCTCTTGCACAATTAGAAATTGCAAGTGAAATACCCACTTGAAGTTCAATTTATTTATTTATTTATTGATGTGTAAGGTCACATATTTCTGCACAATGGCTAATCATGACCGTGACAGTTTTACGAGTGGAGGAAGCCGGAGTACCCGGAGAGAACCACCGAGCAACGACGAGCAGCTGCCAGCTCCCCAACATCGTAACTCCGCACTGCAGCACAGGCAGGGTTAGATTGGTTGAAGACATGCGTACCATCGACGTGCAGTACGCCTTAGTACACGGCATCGTCGTGCCCCCACGCGGGCAATGGAGATGAAGTTTCTTGCCCAAGGACACAACACGGTTGCCGCAGGTGGGATTCGAACCGAGGATCTCTCGGCTTGCAGCCTGCACCTCTACCTACTGAGCCACCGCGCTCCCCACTTGAAGTTCAATCCCAACAGCAATCCAGCAAAAAAACACTCTCTCACCCTACACAACAAAGGTGCTGTCAGGATTCATTTCCACTGGCAAATAATTATTCACTAGAATCTCATTATATATTCTTGTACCGCACAGAAAATATTGACATTTTCCAAAGCATATATCTCTGGATCACCATACAACATAAGAGTGACATTCATGGATGTGGCTAGAGGTTTCCGATTGGGGGGTTGGGGAGGGAGTAGGGGTAGTGAATTTCCAACTAGGGGAAGGGACTGGGAGGGAGTTGGAAATTCACATCAGCTTCATCAAAGAAGCCTAAAAAATCCAGATAGATGGAATTTCCAACTACTCATGACTTACCCTCCGAATTTCCAACCATGACTTGCAGTTTGTGGAGAGTGTATTACCACTAACTCACCCACAGAGTGGAGATTCCACCCAAGCAAAAATTGCAAATTTGTTTCAAAGCATAACCAGTACAAGCAAAGTTCCAGCCAATGGACCTCTGGGTTATATGCGAAGGTCCATTGGTTGAAACTTTGCTTGTGCTCTTTGTCCACATGTACAGAATTTGAAAGTGATACTTTGGGTGATAACTCAACTCTCCGAGTGATTTCATTACAATCCACTCTCCACGTACTGAACATGTAATGAAAACGAGACTTGAGTTTTTAATTAAATCTAATAATTCTAGAAGCATAGGATTTCCTAGTTCAGCGATCTAAACATAGTGGCTACCCCTCTACATTCAGATTCCTCCCATTCAAATCTGTGGTAAAATTCCCCAACAAGTTTTACTGGGAACTCAAACCTCGAAAATAGGAATATATATCAAGCTTTTGCCCTTATTACAGGCTGCATTTGATAGTGCACGCATTTCCTTACATTTGGGCAGAGTTTTTTGATCCAAACTATGTTTTATCCTTTATTTATCGAGATTTGAACATGGGTGAAGCATCAACAGCACTTAGATATCGTTGTTATAGCCCCCATATTATATTGAGACTGATATATCCTCAAGTTGATAATTATGTGAGAAAGATTTTTTTTTATTTCTGCATTTTCTGACTGGTCTAACTCTTTTGCACTCAGTGACCTTGTTTACATCTTTGTTACACTGATATATTGTACATATAGCTGTTGATTGTTTAATTGTTTAAATAGGTCAATGACCTTGTTTACTTGAACTTTAACAGAATTCTTCAGAAACTAATAGAACATTGCAGAAACTTCCTCTTCTGGGACATTCTATCTGGTTACTATATAAAGGTTTGTCAACAGAATTCAAAAACTCATTTTAGAAAACCATTTCAGAAAGACTAACTTCAATTGTTTCCATTGGAGATTATTATTGTTTCAGAACAGTGCATTTATTATAGAAGCAGTGCTTCTTTGTGAATTTGGAAGATTGATTCCAAAAGAGAATTTTGAAGAGAATTTGTTCGTCTTGAAAAAGAGAATTTATACTTTCTGTGAAACAGAATAACATTTTGTGAAAAGCCAGAATTGTACTGGATTATTTTGGAAATTACCTGTGGCGCCAATACTTCTTGGATTTTTACTCCATTTGAATTTTACGGAGCATTTTGTTATATTTTATTGGAGACTGCTGAAATTTCTAAGTGAAAATTTTATTACAAATCTACGGGATACTGTTTCTGAAGAGACATTTTTGAATTTAATACTACATCTACCAGCTGGTAACTTTCTTCAGAAGATACTTCACCACTGGATTACTGGATTCTGTCAAACTGTACTTTGGACTAATTCAATAATTGATAAGTACCACTGTCTTTATTTTCTGTAAACCAATTAGTGTAAAAGATCTTTGTATCATTTTTTTTTATATATTAATTCTTTTTAATTAAATTTCAGAATAGTTAAATTCATAGTTTTGTTGCTGATTCTCAGATTTCTTTCTGTTACCAATATCATTAATAATTCCACACCGTAACAGAAATTGGGGGCTCGTTGCCGAGATTGAATATAAGATAACGAGAAAACTTTTTTTGCATATTGCAATTATTATTTGGCTCACTTTTAAAACATTTAAATTTTCTTAGAAAATTTCAGTATTATTATTTATATTGTGAGAACCAGCAAACCTTTTCATCATGGTATTTATTGTGACAGAATTTATTTCTGAATTTGAAAGCTCTCCTAGTTTGGCTCTTTTAGAATCTCTTAAGAAGGAGGATTTATTTCAACTTGCGCAGTATCTAAAATTACCTGCCACCCCTGGTCTGAACAAACATAAACTTAAACAGCTCATTGTTAATCATTATATGGAGGAAGGCCTTTTGCCTCAGTCTGAAACTCTCCCCTCTGAACCACAACCCACTGATGCCCTTGAACTCAAAAAGTTAGAATTGGAACTAAAGAGATTAGAAATGCAACAAGAAATGAAAAGGCAGGAAAATGAAATGAAATTAAAAGAATTAGAAGCTCAAAAAGAAAGGGAACAAATTCAGGCTCAAAAAGAAAAAGAGGATAGGGAATTAAAATTAAGGGAAATAGAAACTCAAAAAGAAATGCACTTAAAAGAATTAGAAATTCAGGCCCAAAAGGAAATAAAAATAAAAGAATTAGAATCTCAACGTCAAGGCTCAAATGTAATTTCTCCAAGTAGATTTGATGCAACTAAACATGTTAGGCTAGTTCCCCCCTTTCAAGAAAAAGAAGTTGATAAATATTTTTCACATTTTGAAAAAGTGGCAACAAGTTTAGAATGGCCAAGGGATGTCTGGACTTTGCTACTGCAAAGTGTTTTGAAAGGGAAGGCCCAAGAAATCTATTCCGCTCTATCTTCTGAGCAAAGCAACAATTATGACACTGTTAAAGAGGCAATACTTAAGGCATATGAACTTGTTCCAGAGGCCTATAGGCAGAAATTCAGAAATTATTATAAAAATGAAAATCAAACTCATGTGGAATTTGCCAGAGAAAAGCAAAATTTATTTGACAGGTGGTGCCACTCAAAAGAAATAGGGAAAGATTTTACAAAATTAAAGGAAATGATGCTGATTGAGGAGTTTAAAGGAAAGATACATTCAGATATAAAGGCCCACTTGGATGAACAAAAAGTTGACACATTAAATAGAGCAGCAGTACTGGCAGATGACTATGCCCTAACTCATAAAATGAGTCGTAACGCCACAAATTTTTGGCCCCACAAGAATTCTTTCCAAAGTGGACCTAGACCAGCTTCAGATAAAACTCATCCTTCCAATCATCCTTCCCATCCTACAAACTTTTCACCACCTAAATTTAATCGGAAGCCTAATGAAAATAAGTCATTCAATGCCAGCCCTACACCATTACGACCCAACAGTTCAACTAAAACTTGTAATTATTTTAAGAAAGCAGGTCATTTATTATCTGATTGCTGGCTGTTAAAAAGGAAAAAAGAGTCCTCTACTTCACAGAATGCACTAGCATGTGCTCCATGCCCTGAAAATTATGTTATAAAGCAAGACGCTTTAGAAAATTATAAGCCATTTATTTCTGAAGGCTTTGTTTCCCTTGATGGGGATAAGCACTGTTCCTTACCAATAAAAATACTGAGAGACACAGGGGCTACTCAGTCATTAATGTTAGAAGGCATTTTGCCATTTTCTGAAGAAAGTGCTACAGGGGCACAAGTTCTAATATCAGGTATTGAGTCAAACTCTTTAAAGGTCCCACTTCATAAAATAAATTTAAGAAGTAGCTTAGTAAATGGGACTGTGACAGTAGGAATCAGACCTACTCTACCTGTAAAAGGTATTTCTTTATTATTGGGAAATGACTTAGCTGGTGACAAAGTCACTGTAGAACCTCAAGTGGTGGATAAGCCGAGCACAGATGAAAGTATTATTAATTTGAAGGAATGTTTTCCTTTTGCCTTTCCAGCATGTGCTGTGACTCGGTCCATGGCAAAGAAAACTGAGGTTGATAACCTCAATTGTGTTGATTTACAAAGCAAAGCTGAGGATAAGAACTGTCACAGAATTACGGATTCTGAAGACATTGATTTGTCTCAGACATTTTTGAGTCAGTGTGATGACTCGTCCAGACATTGTAAAGAGGCCACTACACCTGAGAGTGATAGGGGGACCTCCTTGAATGTCATTTCCCGGACATCTTTAATTCAGGAACAGGAAAGTGATCCTGACCTTGCCGAGCCACGTGAAAAGGCTCTAACACAGGCTGAAGCCCAAAACTCCCCTGTCTGTTATTTCAGAAAATCTGGTGTACTTATGAGGAAATGGCGACCACCAGAAGTACCCTCCAATAGTGATTGGGAGGTTATTTATCAAATAGTTGTCCCCACTAAATACCGGAATGAAATAATAAGCCTGGCTCATGAAAATCCAATGGCTGGACATTTGGGAGTTAAGAAAACCTACTCTCGTATTCAGCAATGTTTTTACTGGCCCAAGCTTCGACAGGATGTTGTTGAATTTTGTAAAACCTGCCACACCTGTCAAATTGTAGGAAAACCCAACCAGAAGATTCCTCCTGCTCCCCTTCAACCAATCCCTGCTTTTGAGGAGCCATTTAGTAGAATTATTATTGATTGTGTTGGCCCTCTGCCTAGAACAAGATCTGGAAATGAATATCTTCTTACCATCATGTGTGCTTCTACACGATTTCCTGAAGCTATACCTCTAAGAAATATTAAAACTAAGACAATAGTTAAGGCCTTGATAAAATTTTTTACAATTTTCGGTCTACCCAGGTCAGTGCAATCGGACCAAGGCTCAAATTTTATGTCAAACCTTTTTCAGCAGGTGATGTATGAGCTCAAAATTAAGCAGTACACATCAAGTGCCTACCATCCCAAAAGTCAAGGAGCTCTAGAACGCTTTCATCAAACACTGAAGACCATGATAAAGGCCTATGGGGAGGATAATGAGAAGGATTGGGATGAAGGAGTACATCTCCTCTTATTTGCAGTCTGTGAGACTGTACAAGAATCTCTGGGGTTCAGCCCTTTTGAATTAGTGTTTGGACACATAGTGAGGGGTCCACTCACTGCTTTGAAGGAGAAATGGCTCGAAGAAGAGCCACCTGAGATTTCTTTTCTGGATTATGTGTCCACTTTTAAGGAAAAATTGCACCAGGCCAGAGAAATGGCAAATAAACATTTACAGAAAGCCCAGAGTCATATGAAGACCTGGTATGATAAAAAGGCAAAATTTCGCACCTTTAAACCTGGGGACAAGGTGTTAGTATTATTCCCTTTAAAGGGCAATGCTTTACAAGCAAGATATTCAGGCCCTTATATTGTTAAGCACAAGATCAGTGATACTGATTATGTTGTTGAGACTCCCGATAGACTCAAAAATACTCAGCTGTGCCATATAAATATGTTGAAAACATATTATGAGAGAGAACCAAGCTCTCTACCAGTCTCAACAGTCACCCACATGGATGAGCTGGAAAATCCTGTAGAGGATATTCATGAAGGCGGCGAAAATGTACCTCTGAAGTTACAGAACTCAGATGTCCTGAGAGATCTACAAAATAAAACTGATTATTTACTGCCTGACCAAAGAAAAGATTTAGTTGATTTAATTTTCAAATATCAACACTTATTTCCCGATGTGCCTAGTAGGACATCTGTTATTTTTCATGATGTTGATGTAGGAGAGGCAAATCCCATCAAACAGCATCCATATAGATTGAACCCTTTCAAAGCTGAGATCATGCGAAAGGAAATACAGTATATGCTGGACAATGATATCATAGAACCTAGCCATAGCAACTGGAGTTCGCCCTGTATACTCGTCCCAAAACCTGATGGCAGTTACCGATTTTGTACGGATTACCGAAAGGTGAACAGCCTCACCAAAACAGACAATTATCCAATTCCAAGAATTGATGACTGCATTGACAAACTTGGCCATGCTAAATTTGTGACAAAATTTGACTTGTTAAAGGGTTATTGGCAAGTCCCTTTAACAGAAAGAGCAAAAGAAATATCTGCTTTTGTTACACCATTTGGATTGTATCAATATAAAGTTACCCCTTTTGGCATGAAAAACTCTCCGGCAACGTTCCAGCGCATGGTTAACCACTTAATTGCAGACCTAGATGACAGTGAAGCTTATATTGATGATGTTATTATACACACAGATACAAATTGGGCTGATCATCTAAAGCATATTCAAGAATTTTTTGACAAAGTGACCCAAGCCAACCTAACTATTAACTTGGTAAAATCAGAATTTGGCAAAGCAACTGTAAATTATTTAGGTCATGTTGTGGGGCAGGGGCAGGTGAGGCCGATTGCGGCGAAAGTTGATGCCATTGTAAATTTTCCAGTACCAAGCTCTAAAAAAGAGCTCATGAGATTCTTAGGCATGGCTGGATATTATAGAAAATTTTGTTTAAATTTTTCAGATGTTGTTTCCCCTTTGACCACTTTATTGAGCAAAAGGGTTAAGTTTATTTGGACTGAGGAATGTCAGAAATCCTTTAACAGAATAAAAACTTTATTAAATAATTCCCCTGTCCTGGCCAGTCCCAATTATGAAAAGCCCTTCAAATTATTCATAGATGCAAGTGACAATGGAGCAGGTGGGTATATTGCCCAGGAAGATTCCCAAGGTATTGATCACCCTGTATGTTATTTTTCCAGAAAATTTCTCAAACATCAAAAGAATTACTCTACAGTAGAAAAAGAAACTTTGGCTCTAATTTTGGCATTAACCCATTTTGATGTGTATCTAGGAACCGCCCAATGTCCAATTACAGTTTACACCGATCATAACCCCTTAACATTTATCAATAAAATGAAAAACAAGAATCAAAGATTATTGCGGTGGAGCTTAGCCCTTCAAGAATATAATTTAGAGATTAGGCATATTTCGGGAAGAGATAATGTTGTAGCTGATGCTCTTTCCAGAATATCCTAATTTAAAATGATATGATCGGTCCCTATTCACTTCAAGTGTATATATGTTTATGAAAAAAAAAAAAAAAAAAAAAAAAAAAAATTGTGAAGATTATGGTGTGTGTGTATTGTAAACCAGTCAGAGTCTGCTAAAATTATGTAAAAAGTTTTCAGTACCTTCAAACTTTTTCTTTTAAGGCGGGGTGTGTTATAGTCCCCATATTATATTGAGACTGATATATCCTCAAGTTGATAATTATGTGAGAAAGATTTTTTTTTATTTCTGCATTTTCTGACTGGTCTAACTCTTTTGCACTCAGTGACCTTGTTTACATCTTTGTTACACTGATATATTGTACATATACAATGTAGCTGTTGATTGTTTAATTGTTTAAATAGGTCAATGACCTTGTTTACTTGAACTTTAACAGAATTCTTCAGAAACTATTAGAACATTGCAGAAACTTCCTCTTCTGGGACATTCTATCTGGTTACTATATAAAGGTTTGTCAACAGAATTCAAAGACTCATTTTAGAAAACCATTTCAGAAAGACTAACTTCAATTGTTTCCATTGGAGATTATTATTGTTTCAGAGCAGTGCATTTATTATAGAAGCAGTGCTTCTTTGTGAATTTGGAAGATTGATTCCAAAAGAGAATTTTGAAGAGAATTTGTTCGTCTTGAAAAAGAGAATTTATACTTTCTGTGAAACAGAATAACATTTTGTGAAAAGCCAGAATTGTACTGGATTATTTTGGAAATTACCTGTGGCGCCAATACTTCTTGGATTTTTACTCCATTTGAATTTTACGGAGCATTTTGTTATATTTTATTGGAGACTGCTGAAATTTCTAAGTGAAAATTTTATTACAAATCTACGGGATACTGTTTCTGAAGAGACATTCTTGAATTTAATACTACATCTACCAGCTGGTAACTTTCTTCAGAAGATACTTCACCACTGGATTACTGGATTCTGTCAAACTGTACTTTGGACTAATTCAATAATTGATAAGTACCACTGTCTTTATTTTCTGTAAACCAATTAGTGTAAAAGATCTTTGTATCATTTTTTTTTATATATTAATTCTTTTTAATTAAATTTCAGAATAGTTAAATTCATAGTTTTGTTGCTGATTCTCAGATTTCTTTCTGTTACCAATATCATTAATAATTCCACACCGTAACAATCGTCCATGTTTTTTGCACAACCCGGTGTTGCAGGCAAAACAAATATCATTGCAGAGGAGGTTGATTATGATCATTGCATAATTTTTATCAGAAGTTACTGTGTAGTCACTACATACACATTCAGTTCGCTGAACTAGGGGTTTCCAACTACTTAAAATTTAGATGGCATCTTTCTGATCACAAAATCGATACACAAAAACAGAATCGACAAAAACGAAAACACTTCACTGATAAGAATTCAATAATATCATGACGTCAGTTTTATAATAAGATCATTTTCAGTTCAGTTCAATGGTATAGTCATGTTACTAAATACCCAAAAAAATATAAATATAATCATAATAAGTTCAGTAACGATAAATCTTAACTTATTCAAAGGAATGATAAGTGACAATTATATTTATAGCTGTTTATGTTGAAAGGAGATACGAGAAGTAGAATTTACTTTTAAGAAGCATATCCTGTAGAATATAAAATATTTAACTTAGGCCACCCAAAGTAGATCTTCTGTTTCTCAGGCCATTATTTGTGAAACTGCATGCGGGCGAGCGTTTTTTTATTTTATTTTTTATTTCAGTAATTACTTTTTTGCCATCAAAAGTTCATGTTCCTGGTTCAAGTTTTTGGCCTCATAATCTACAGAATAGCATGGGTGGTGGTGTATTTCATCCCTTGAGTGCATTGCAAAGCCTTCTTGCACTCAAGGGACAAATTCATCAATTTTTTTAACATGGTAAAATATCAGACATAAACTATTTAATTTTTTTTTTTTTTTAAGTTTAAATTGGTTATAAAAAGAAAGCAGGCGTTAGCCAAAAGGACCATGTGGGAGGGCCTGAGAAACAAATTTTTTATTTTTTTAGGCCTTAATCAATTTTTGGGAATTCAGTTTGTCCATCAACTCTATACCCATCGCTGGCAACAGACGACACTTGCACAATAAATTCTTCAATAACTGAACATTTTCAATCTCTGCCCCCCAAAACACAGCGCACAGCCCCTCACTGGAATGAGCTCAATGAGCTTGTTACAATGAGGGGTGATAAGCCCTGTCTCAAAGACAAAAACTGAAAACATAATAAAACTTGAATGGAGAATTTTATATATATAGCTAGCTAGTTTTTGCCATTACGTTGGGCAAAGGGTTATACTAAAAGTAGAGGCAAACGATATAAGACTGAATGACAAGTTCAGGTTGTCCAACTATATTCAGAATTGTTGAAATTTGCAGGAGAGAGCCATTAGGTATTCTCCAGCCAAACTGCAACAAAAATCTAGACAAGCACCAAATTGGTTAACAAGAGGCCCCAGGGGGCCTTAGGACGCTCATCTGACATGGTGGTCTAAATATCAAACCAGAGACTTGACTTGAATAAGCTACATACGCCCCTCCTAAGAAAAGCATATACCAACTAGATGAAGAGATTGTGCTCCAATACACAGGATTTTCCTTCTATTTTCAGTTCCTGCACTTTTACGTCCCAAAATTTAGATAAACGCATAAAAAAACAGATTTTTTTTTATTTTTGTTCGGAAGTTTTCGAAGTCCCAAACAAAATATTTTCAGACTGAATTTTTTTTTTCTTCTTCTCAAAATTGACCAAAACACATAAAAAACAAATTTCCAGATTTTGATCAAAAATTTTCAAAGTCCCACCCAGACCCCAAATTTTCAGTGTAAAAAAAATCATTTTTTTTGTCTTAAAATTGACCAAAATGCATAAAAACAAAAAAACTAATTTCCGGATTTTGGTCAAAAATTTTCGAAGTCGCACCCGGACCCCAAATTTTCAGTGAAAAAAAAAAAATAAAAATTTTTTGTCTTAAATTGACTGAAACGCATAAAAAACAAAAAAACTAATTTCCAGATTTTGGTCCCAAATTTCTAAGTCCGGACCGGGACCCTAAATTTTCAGCCTAAATATGAACCCAGGGATTTAGCTTGACAAACTTAAATCTCACGTCCCTAAGCATGCTGCATACCAAATATCAAAAGATTCCTATTGGTAGATCTGAAGAAGAAGATTTTTAAAGAATATTCCTCATACTGCACTAATTTAAACATTTGGGCTCCCACAGAGAGCCCAAGTATGGACCCATGGAATTGATTTCAATAAACATATGAAACAATCTTCCAAAGATGTTATATGTGAAAGTTGAAAGCTTTTGGAGCAGTGGTTTGGGAGAAAAGTAGTCTTAAATGTTTTTCCCATTACCCACAGTGTTAAAAAATGCTTACTCAGCACTTTTTCAAAGTCCCCAAAACGTACCCCATGATAAAACCGATAGCAATTTTTTTTTATCATTCCATTCTGTTGGTCCTAAGGAAGCTTCACACCAAATAAAAATTCTTAGTGCCGTGTAGTTTTGGAGATATGGGCATTTAAATTTTTTTCTATTTTTAGCTCCTGCAGTTCCCATGGGATGACGGAGAAAAAAAATTGGGCATAAATTAAGTACTTATGACCCAATAAGCCCTCACATCAAATTTGGTTCAAATCTGCCTCTTGTTTGGAAAATAGAAATTTTGGGCTTGGCGAAAATTCTTGCCCCTCCCAAAACAAAGGCAAATATTGCCTGTCAAACTTCTCTTGAACAAACTTGAGTCTACACCTCAAATGGAAGTTGCATACCAAATATCAAGTCTCTGCTACGGCTGGTTCATGAGAAGAAGATTTTAAAAAATTTTGTGCATTTTGGCCCCACCCCCCTCCTCAATATGAGCAGAAACCCAATATGAAGAAAAACCCAAATGCCCCTATATAACTGCTACTCATGTGAATTGTCATTGAACTGCAGCCAGTGGATTGGGATAAAATGACCCAAACACCACCTTCACGACGTACGACGGACAAAAAGTGATCAGGAAAGTTCACCCTGACTTTCAGTCAGGTGAGCTAATAATAGGCGTTATAATAATAATAATTATAACTGGGGAAATTTCTAAGTTAGCTAAGATATTAGCTTAGCAGGGTGTCTTTGTACATTTTCTTAATGTAAGCAAGTTTAAATTGGATTTTATTTCCAGCTTGAAAAAGTTCCAGAGTTTCACTCCTACAATATTTGTACAAAATAATTTTTTGTTGGTCCTTCTATATTTTAAGGCAAAATATTCGAACTCACGTGCGGAATGGCTGTGAGTGACTGTCTCATAATATGTGAGCAAGTTTCTTGGCAGTATACCATTTTTAGCTTTACGTAGTTATAAGGGTATTAAATTTAATTTGGTCATATACATGTATATTTAAAATTTTGTATTTGTAAAAAATGGGCTTACAAGTTACTGTGGCTTCTATATTCAGCTCGATCAGCCTTTTTTTAACCCTTAAGCCCCCATATAGCCCCAAACCGCCACTTTTATATTGCATTGAAACAGGTGCTCCCTTGTGTAATCTTTTTTATTACTCTTGTGTGTAGACTGAATTTTCCCTGGCAGTGGTTCTACATCACTGCTGGCTGCCTGTATAACCCTGCCTGTATAGGCAGCCAGCAGTGATGTAGAACCACTGCCAAGTCATCAATAACTATGTAAGCAGAAAAAGGCCATAAATACTTTAAAATTAATCTGAGGACTTAAGGGTTAATTATATGCAATGACTCAATTTTATTCTGATAATTATTACCCCATATTTCACAACAATAATTCATGATATGGTGATATGAGGCAATGATAGAGGGGGGACAGTAGGTCTGAATTATGTACTCTTGTGTTTGGAATAAACATGCACGCATGTTTATTACTTTCCCGAAAATTTTCCACCCTGCACCATGCTTATTCCAGTCTGCACTTCTATTTAATTTTAGACAGAGTGGAACACATCCGAGGGAAAAATTGTGCATTTTGACTGCAGCAAATAAATTATCGCATGCATTTACTTACCGGTACCTCTAAAATTAACTGTACAGGTATGTTTATTTTGACCTCATGGGTAAGGAATCTAAAAACTGTACAATTCAAAGTTAGTTGCAGGATCACCACTTGGCACCATATTGACTGTAAACATGTGTCCCACTTTTCCTACATTGATAGCACCAGGTTCTATGTGGGCTTTCAAAAAAAATAATGCAAGAACGGTGAGAACCAGGTGTTAACATTGTAGGAAACACAGGACACATACTGTGACATTGCCTATAGTGGTCATCTAACCATTATCTTACAACTTATTTTGACTTCTAATGTATATGTCACATGCTCCGATGGGATTTCCTACCCTGCACTTATATTCCAGTCTGCACTTTTATTAATTACGGCCATTTTTTCTACCCCGCACTTATATTGCAGACCACACTTCTGTTCGAAACACGAGAGTATTAGGTTTCTTACTCAGTACGTTATTGCTAGATTTTTAGCAACTTTGGATTTAATGGTTTTTAAATGATCTTCTCAACACAGCTTATGGTCAATATATACCCTTAAGAATTTAGTTACATAGACCCTATCAATTGTCTTCCCACTGATTTTAATACTGTATGACAGGGCTACTTTGCCAACTCAACTCACAGAGAAAAAGATTTTTATCAAGGTTTTTTTTATTTTACACACTGTGGAGTGCTACTTGCTGAATAAAATAATACTACAATATTCAGAGTTATTGTTCTTGAATTTTTTTTTTTGGAAGTGTGCTTGTGAAATTCAAGGTCAAGTTGTTTACATGTGTACTGGTTTCAGAGGATTTTGATGAGCTGAAAAAAGCCGAGAAAAAGTCTTATTCTGAAGAATTTTTTGAGTGAAGGGTAAGTTGTTTTTTTCTTTATTTTATCTATAGACTAGCAATTCAAAATGAATTTTAAGATTTGGTTTGAATTTATTTTTTTTTATGCCAAAAAGGTTGCTGGGGCTACATTGCCATATAATCAGCGTGGCAAAGTAGCCCCAGTTTAAGTATTTGAGGTAAGTATCATCTAATGCAGAAAAAGTGTGCAAGAACTAAACATAAAACACCTGTTGGGTGGAATTTCCCCCCAAATACATAATCTTGGTACATAATCATTTGAAACATCAAACAACCTTTAGTCGACATGCCGTCAAAGTCGAGTTGGTAACATTATGTTTGTGTCACAGCATTTCTAGTAATTATGCAGTACAGCCTAGTACAACAAAGTATACCATTAGGCAACATTATCCTGTTAATAATGCCAGAATATTGCCTTACTATTGTTAGAATATGGCAATAAGGAAGCAATAATCTGGCATTGTGAAAATTATTTTTTAAGGCCTGATCAATAATCCTTAACTTTCTCTTGTAGAAGTGTACTGCAGACTTTGTTCGATCATTTTGCAAAATTGATGTAAGATCAAGCCAACAGTGTCACGTTATTCATACAATAATTGCAGCTTTACACGGTACCTACAGGGGCAATGCTAGAGCCAGGGGGATGCCCAACAAGTTCAGTTTTGCATAAAAAATAGGCAATGCGTAAGGTGGAAGGCCTCTAAAATGGGCAGCACTGGTACAAACGATTGACTAAACTTGACTTTACACCTTTGTTGCAGTCACAGTTTGCCATAGCTGCACAAAAGTGACCTTAATCTCCCAATAAATAGATAACTAAACAGGGGGATGCCCCCCACCCCAGTCCCACTCCACCCATGCGCGGTTGAATCTTTGTGATAGCCAAAAAGTGGGGACAGTGGTGTACAGTACAGAGAGCTATGTTTCAAACATTTTTTTCTGGAAGCCGAGTGAGGTAAACCTAGTGAAAGGTGTGAAGTCAAAATTTGGAGTGGTCCTAGATTCACCAGTTTGATTGAGGCAATCTCCACCACTTACTCAGACAGCCTTACGTTGTTACAGGTTTTTGAAACTTTGGTCAATTACGCCACGATATATAAATTTTAAATTTTTATTTTTTGTGGAAGTATTGTAAATGCCTCCATACTTGTAGTAGTACTAGTATATAGCACTCACCACACAAAACAATGTGCATATTAACCCCCTCCCCCCACCCCACTCCAACCCACCCTGATGAAAGTTTTTTGTTATGCAAGTGAATACACACAGGAAGCTTTGATAGTTCATCTGTCCAAATAGTAGACAACAGCCCAGAATCTTTTTGAAGATTTACGATATTTATGTAATTGAATAAAGTCCTCAAAATTATTTATTTCTCTTTTTCAGAACAATGGTCAGGACTTATAAAAGAAAACCTGGAAACCGAATGTATAAAAACTGTAGTCCAGAAACATTGGAACATGCTATTCAGGCTGTTAAAGAAGGAACTTCTCTTAACAAAGTAAGTGACATGTTTAAAATTCCAAGAAAGACCTTATCAAACAAAATGAAGAAAAAGCATCAAAAACAACCAGGGCATCCAAACGTTTTAACTGAAGATGAGGAACAACTGTTTTCTAACGTTCTGATAAAACTTCAAGAATGGGGATTTCCATTTGACTTAATGGACTTTTAGACTCTTAGTTAAATCATATTTGGATAAAGCAGGCAAAACTGTAAAAATATTTTCCTCAAATCTTCCAGGAATGAAATTTTGTTCCTTGTTCTTGAGCACCAATACAAAATTGCCAAATATAAACAATTGGCTCAACTTGCCTTTATACTTGTTTGGCAACTGTGATATAACCCTAGATGCTGAAAGAGACATTAAACAACAAGTTAGAAAACCAACAGTGTCACAGGGCCAGGAAGGAGTTTCTGTTTTTCAAGAAAATCATTTGACAGACCGCCTTGCTCTTTCACTATGCACATACACACAGCACATGTACCTGTGAATATGAATGGATGATAGAATGCATGGTATTTAACCACTTCAGGATCATATACTGTGGTTAGGTTTGTTAGTAAGCCAAATAACAAGATACCTGGTATCCGTTTGAATTTTAGCTGATATGTGGCAAAGTAGCCCCAAAGATGAGGTAACTTTGCCACGTTCATGTTACCCTCAACATGATGAAGTATAATACAATTTTGAAATATTACATAATATAACTTATCACTTTCCTTCCACTGTATTCACAGATACATTCATTTCAAAATTCTTTGTAAGTATGCAAACATGGTGGAATGAAATATAGAAATATCTGGCAAAGTAGCCCCACTTTACGGTACTGATATCACCTCCAACTGCTTTGTTCCCAAAGATCATAAAATTTGTTTTAGATATTTTCAGTTATAATATATTTACTTTCAACCAGGTGCTCAGTTCAACTAGTTCCTTAGATAAGACTCCACATACTTGCTTATGTTATCCCCACGAAGAAATATATTTGCATCGTCCGCAAACATAATCATCTTTAGTAGGAAGGACACACTACAGATATCGTTAATATAAAGAATAAAAAGAGATGGACCCAGAATAGACCCCTGTGGCACTCCACAGGTAATTGTCATTGGATCTGAGTTTGTCCCATTGAAACATATTGCTGCCTATTTTGCAGGTACGATGAGTAGGGCTGCACGGTATATCGATAAACCGATATATACCGGTATTCAAACCAATATCGACTGAATACTGGTATAATTACAAACATATTGGTTTATTGTCATTATTTATTTACCCTCAATTTAATTTTCAAGATGTCTTGAGTTTTTTATCCCTTTATCCAAGGAATTGTCTGCTTGAGCCCTCGTAATACACAAATTCAGCAGTTGAAAACATAATTTTCAAAAGTTTCAACAAAACTATATCATGTGTCCCCCTCATTGGAACGAGCTCATTGAGCTTGTTCCAATGAGGGGTCACATGATCTAGTTTTGTTGAAATCTTTGGTTAAAATCTGATAATCTAATTTTGAAAATAATAAATTTTGATATCGTCTGCATTGGGTAAAGGTTTTTCGAACTGCATCATCAAGGCATGCTAATTCGTTCCGACTGTGATGCCTCGAGTCTTGATTGTGGTACTTGTTTTCATATATCTGAACAGTTTTCAATATACCGGTATACCGCGGTATTTTTTTGAATACCGATACCGGTATTCAGTTTTGAATATCGTGCAGCCCTAAAGATGAGAGCCACTGATGTGCCACTCCTCTTATTCCATAAAAATCTAATTTCAATTAATAGAATTTCATGGTTAATTGTATCAAAGGCTTTTTAAAGGTCTATAAACACCCCAACAAGAAACTGAGATGTATCAGTAGCTTCTGTTATTTCTTCTACTATCTCCATGATTGCATGTGAAGTTCCCCGATTATTTCGAAAACCATACTGATTATCTGAGAGTGTCATGCTTGTTGATAAATGACATTATTATTATTGAAGAGTTTCTCTAAGATTTTTGAAAACTGAGGCAGTAAAGAGACAGGTCGATAATTTGAAAAGTTTTGTGAATCACCTTCCTTGAACAGGGGAATCGCCCATGCAATCTTCATTGCGTCTGGAAACATACCAACCAGCCTCAAACGATTTGTTGAAAATATATGCAAGTGGGGGGCAAGTTATATAAGGAACAGCCTTCTTCAGTAATTTCATGTCAAACCCAAAGTCATCTTTAGATGCTTTGTTTTTGAATTTTCTTACAACTTGAATTATTTCATTTTATGATACAGGATTAAGAAAAAGAGATTCTCCCGTTCTTGATTTCAAAAACCGGGTAAAATTTTTACAACTGGGAATATCATTAGCTAGTTTAGGGCCTATATTTACAAAAACATTGTTGAAGCTGTCTGCTATTTCACTGTCTCCAGAAATAATCTGGTTATTTAATTTAAACTCAGTTGGGTATTTTTCTTTTTTGCTATAAGGTTATTTAGAATTTTCCATGTTTTCTTTATATTATTACTGCAGCTTTCCAAGAGACCAGTGAAATATTTCTTTTCCCCAAACCTTAAAACTGCTGTAAGTTTGTTTTTATATGTCTTATATTTATCTTCTTTTTTGTCCCTGATTTTTAAGAATTTTTTATAAAGCAGGGTTTTTTTTTACGACATGCATTAATTAAAGATCTGGTCATCCATGGTTTATTTAACTTTTTTCTTTGTGTAGAGTTTATCCTGACCATACCGATTGTCCACATGGGGGCACAATTTTGCTGTGTACTAAGGTTTACTGCATGTCGATGGTGCGCACGTCTTCAACCAATCTAACCCTGCCTGTGCTGCAGTGGAGAGTTACGATGTTGGGGAGCTGGCAGCTGCTCGTCGTTGCTCGGTGATTCTCTCCGGGTACGCCAGCTTCCTCCACCTGTGAAACTCTCACAGTCATGATAAGCCATTGTGCATACGTATGTGACCTTAAACACCGATAAATAAACAAGAGGCCTGTCACGCCTAGAGAGCTCCGCTGAGGGCCACTGATCGCATGGGCATGTTTTCTAATACTAATATTGTTACAAACTTTAGCCGAAAAAAATATTCAGCGGTTCAGAAATTATGGCTTGGACAAACAAATATCAAAAATATCTTAAGATTTTCTTGATCCTGTGACCTGTGACCTTGACCCTGTGGATTTACAGACTGCAGAATAATTGATGACACACTGTCTATTGATAATACATACTGTTATGAAGTTTGGTGGAAAAATATTCAGTGGTTTAGAAATTATGGCTCGGACAAATAAAATGTTGACGGCGGACGGACGGACAGACAGACGATGGACGACAGACAATGGACGAATCAGTATAAGAAAAGCTCTGCTGACTTTGTCAGCGGAGCTAATAAATATTAATCCTGACCATAGCGCAATTCACTTCAATTTATCACTGAATTTGTTAAAAGCTGTATTAGCATCAAGGTTGTTAATTATGTCATTCCAATTAGTTAGCCTAAGCTCAGTCAAAAATTTTTATATGTTTTCATTTACTTTTCTCTTTATTTCAAAATTGGGTTCGACTTGCCATTTAATATCGTAGTTACAGATTGAGAACACAGGTAAATGATCACTCAAATCATTTATAATTATACTACTATGTATTGACGAATGTATCTCAGTTGTAAAAATATTGCACTGTGATTAGTTATTCTGGAGGGCCTCAGTATCAGAGGATGTAAACAAGCACCGAATAATTGGTCTAAAACCATATTTGTATCGGAGTGTTTAGAATATTGTTAGTTCAGCGATCTGAACGTAGTGGCTACCCCTCTACGTTCAGATTCTTCCCATTCAATCCTATAGAAAAAGTTCCCATCAAGTTTTAATGGGAACTCAAAACTCGAAAATAGGAATATATATCATGCTTTTGCCCTTATTACCGGCTGCAATCGATAGTACACATATTTCTTTACATTTGGGCAGAGTTTATTTAATTTAAACTCAGAATGTAGAGGGGTAGCCACTACATGTACGTTCAGATCGCTGAACTAGAATATTGTAAGAGATCCACATTATAATCTCCACAAAGGTAAAGGATCTTATTGTTCAGTTTTTTAAGTAAACCATCCAAATGATTACTAAATAAAGATATGTCTCCACCCGGAGGCCGGCGGTACATGTATATGCAGCCAACAGTCACGTTATTCGTATTTAACTTTAAGGGCCTATATAAGTAATGAAATTTTGTTTATTTTGAAAATTCTCACCTCTGATATTCCTTCAGTTCAAATTAAATATACACAAAATGTACATCAAAATGAAGGTTGGGATGTATAGAACACGAAACACATGTGTAATCAACTCATAGAGTTGACTGTAGGCACCACTGGTTCCTGGAAGTCTGCTGCCGTATTTGCACCAGAACTGATAATTTAATAATATTTCACGAAAACAACTTGTGGCCAAATGTGCTTTACATATCCAAGAACAAAGCTACGGGATAAAAATTCTTCAAAACACGGCGACAGAGCTGCATTGGGGAAAATTCCAAAGCCTTTGCTTTTGTTTACGTATGAGTATACTTTCGATTTCCGGTCGACGTCATCGGACAGAAAAAGCCCGTAAAACAACGCCGTCTAAAATCAAATAATGAAAAAGATCGCCTTCATACAGTCTACTGTTATTAGATAGAGACTGCACAGTTGCCATATTCAATGCAAGGTATCATGATACCTGTTGAAATTTCTTAGAATTACGATTTTTGTTTTTTGATGGAAATTCGTGGTAACGACTGATTTGCACATGTCTGTCGAGCATGGAAACCATCTTCAATAAAAAATGCAGACAGTGTTGTCCTTTTCCAAAATGCAGACCTATCGCTGTATTCTGAAGTGTTTTGAATGCCTAGCTTTGTTCTTGGATATATGAAGCACATTTGGCCACAAGTTGTTCTGATGAAATATTATTTTATTATCAGTTCTGGTGCGAATACGGTAGCAGACTTCCAGGAACCAGTGGTGCCTACAGTCGACTCTATGAGTTGATTACATATGTGTGTCGTGTTCTATACATCCCAACCTTCATTTTGATGTATAATTTGTGTATATATAATCTGAATTTAAGGAATACGAGAGGTAAGAATTTAAAAAAAACAAAATTCCATTACTTATATAGGCCCTTAAATTTTGTTATGCCTGTTTTCATATTATTATCGTCCCAAATTTTATATTGAGTATTTTTTATAAATCTTATTTTGTATAAATTTATGTTTTATGGTCAGTAAAAAAAAAAAAAATTAAAGGCTATTCTGGGGTCATCAAGATGTTTTGGAAATTAGGTGGGCCCTATTTTACTGTTGCGTAAAGTGTAATCGACAAATAATAGCAGCAAAGAAAGCGTCCAAGATAAAGCCGCCCCCACCCCCCCCCCCCCCCCCCACCCAAAAAAAAACCCATTTCGCTAACTGAATGATGGTATTCAATATCATTAGGTTCCATGGAGTTCTATGTGGTATTTATGCAGTTTTATGTTCTTCTATGTGGTAAATAGACGCCCCGAAGTTAGGCAACCCAAAAACTGAACAAACAAATGAAAATGCAGCACCGACTGCCAAGAAACACACCTCGTTGCTAAACATCTCTTGACAATAAAGTTAGAACGCAGCGAGGTATGTACACTAACGGTGGATTTCATACATAGCTTGAGGTATTCAAAGTAACCCCTGGCCATTTCAGAATATCTGTATCTGTATCTGGAAATTCCTCCTCTGTCAGGAGCACCAATATATAAATATTGTAGTGTTTAATATTTCTGGATATGATCATAATAACAATTATTGGATGATTTTGTATGATTGTTTCAATTGATGTAAAGTTTCAATTAAAGTTAATTATAGATCTGTTTAATTTTATAATTTTTCTCCCCTGGCTGCAGCTTCATTTAACACTTGTGTTCTTTTTAGATGCAAGTCAAAAATTAAATTTCTAGACAAGTATTCTATATGTAGGATTTCACTGTAGTCAAGATTTAGACAGGATAAAGAAACATGTAATGGGTCAAGAATCAGATGAAGAGATAGTTCAGTTAAGGTAGAAGGTTCCAGTGAAGGTAGATCTTGTAAAGAGATGTGATTGTTGATAATGTTTTTCATTTCTGTGATATAATGTTGTCTGGTGGACTGTAGCAAAGGACATTGTAGGAGAAAATGTTCTCGGTTTTCTGCATCATTCATACAGAGACGACAGGTCTCAGAGGTTCTACCTTTATTAAAAAGTTTTTCATGCACTTGAAGATGGTATGTCCCACAGATGACTTTTGCTTTGATGCGAGCTTTTTGTGTTTCAGATGAATTTTCTTTTGATGATGTCCATAGGAGTGCAGGCTGATAGAGACTTAAGGAATCTGATGACATAAATCGAAGTGATGAAAACTTCTGACTTTCAAATTGTTCTTCATGTGCTTCATTCCAGTAATGCATAACAGTATTCTTCACCAGTTTCTTCCACCACATTTTTGGAGGCAGATTGTTAATCAGATCATGTATGTTAGGTAGTTCATATTTCTCTAGCACCGTTTGAATCCTTACCACCCAACTTTCTGATTTTCTTGACTTTAGAGCTGCTTGTCGTTGAATTATGCTGAATTCAAGTGAAGCGTTATTTTTCAGTAGATTGTATAGAAAATTTAACATTCTGATATGAATAATAGCTTCAACTGGAGGAATACCAATCAAACCAAGTACAGCAATGGATGCAGTTCTATTTGGGAGGTCTTGAAGAATTCTAAGTTTTTCTTTCTGCCATTTTTCTAGTAGACTTATTGATGACTTTTCGAATGCCCACAGTTCGGTACCATAAAGCAGCCGTGGAATTATAAATGATAGCCATAATTTTCGAGCAATGCTAGGATTCAATCCACTCCTACTGTGCATACCTGCTCCAAGTAAAGCATATAAAGCTCTTGTTGCACATTTAATCCTTTCTTCTACCCGTTCTTTATTGCAGCTTCTTAATGTTGAAAGCAATATGCCTAAATGTTTTCCATGTTCATCTTGTAAAATTTCATTATTGTTGATACTGAACCCAGTTTCTTCTGATGTCATATCTGTTTTTTGTGCATGGTGGTATCTTGCTTTCTGATATTTCAATTCCACTGATTTCTGGTTGTTAATAGGTATACGGTCTCTATTTACTATGTGTTCTATACCGTTTGCCATTGAGATCTTGTCTGTTGAATTGCTATCACAACTAACAGCCATGTCATCTGCACATGTTGGTAGGCTACAGCAAGTTGTTCCAATTTTTGTGCCAAGGTTGAAGTCTTCCATATATTTCATGATATCTGAGTTTACTAATTTGAAAAGATGAGGTGAGAGACAACTGCCTTGTAATGTTCCCTGATGTATTTTAAAAGGTTTACTGAGCTGGCCTTCCCACTTGACCTGAACCTCAAAGCCTTTATACCATTGTCTTAGAACAAGCCAGTAATCCCTAGGTATACCCAGAAGAGCCATTTTTCTGAACAGTCCATCATGCCATACTTTATCGAAGGCCTTTTCTGCATCAAGTAATATTACCGATGTGTTGGTATTGTCTTCTTTGTTCTCCGTTATGCCTTCCATCAGAATAAAAGAAGTAAAGAGTGGTGACACACCCGCAGTGAAGCCTCTTTGTAGTTTACTTTGATCCTCTTCTATGATTTTCTTTATTCTAGACACGATAAGACATTCTAGAAGTTTCCCCAGGATACTTGAGACGGTAATTCCCCTGTAATTAGTTGGTAATTTCTTGTCCTTAGTAGAGTTTTTTAGGAGTGGATTGAGTATCCCCTCGTTAAAACATACTGGTACATAATGACAGTTGACAATTGAGTTAAATAGGATGACAAGATGTTCAATTAAGATGTCGATGCCATACTTGATGTGCTCAGCTGTTAAGCAATTCTTATCTTGGCTCTTGTTGTTTTTTAGCTTTTTCACTTCTGCTAAAATCTCTTCAGCTGTAAAATCAAGATTGTCTTGAGGAAGAATATAAGAAGCATTTTCTTCAATAAAGGCAACATCTGCCTCCACCATTTCTTTGTGGCTGGCATTGAATAAGTTATTTTCTTGTGGTGTTGCAAGATCCTCAAAATATGTTGCCCATGCTTCTGGTAACTCTTTGTCTTGGTATTCTTGGCCTTTTATTATCAAGGTGTCTGTCTGCTTCTTACTGGCTTTCCTTTGTCTTCTTACTAGATTATAAAAAAGGCTTTGGTCATGCTCGGAAGATCTTTCAATTATTTTATATAGCTTCTTCCTTTTTATGGCGATGTTCTGCCTGGTAACTCTTCTCAACTTCTTCTTCAAATTTTTCAAGACAAAGTGCGATTTGCTACAGTTTACTCGTCCTTCTTGTTTCCACACTCCGAAGGCTTGCTTCATTTCCCTGTGTATCTGTACTGTTTCACGAGGAAGCATTTTCATTTTCTTCCGCGCACGAGAAGTGCCAATTCTCATAACAGCCCCAACCTCAGCTTGGATAATATATGTGACAATGAGGTTGGTGTGATGTTCAATATCTAGTCCATCTTTAAGCCTTGGATGATCACCATCTGCAAAGGTTCTTCTCAAGTTTTTCCGATACTCACTGATGTCAGATCTGGCCCAGACTGGTCTTCCCTTCATTACACTTGAGAATCTATTCTTCTTTCTTGTTGGAAATGATTGCTCTTTCTGTTTTGTGGAAACCTTAAGTACAGTTCTGATTGGGATATGGTCGGAGGTACCAGATGGTAGGTCAACAGTTCTGACATTAACTATACAATCGCAGGATGACTTTTTCAAAAAATAATCAATAACTGAGGAGTTGCCATTGTAGCCATGGAATGTTGGATCAGTAGGGTACTCAGTAGGTGATTGTGTTGCTAAGACCAGTTCATGTGACTTACAGAAGACTTCTAGTGTTTGGTCCAGTTTCTTAATGATATGTTTACGGTGAAATGAAGCATTCATATCTCCAAATAAAATGATGTCTGAGCTATTGAATTTTAATAAAATCTCTTCAATTTGTAACAGCTGATCCTGGTAGTCTTCTAATGATGACGGGTAACCATCACATGGCATATATGTTCCAATTAAACAAACTGACTTGGGTGTTGATTCTATTTCTGCGACTAGCATTCTACTGTTTCCATCAGAGTGTGTTGTGAATAAGTGATCTACCTCGTTGCTCCATATAAATGCCACACCAGCTTTCCCTCTTGATTTTTGTACTAATGGAATAGGGTTAGAGTCGTCAAATGTTTTCCACATGGAGTGATAATTTTCATTCTTAAGGTAGTCGGTGATTTCATGAATTTCAAACTGATGAAGCCAGTGCTCTTGTATAAAGATGATATCATTAAATTTACAGAGGTCTTGCAATGCTGTTAGATTGGATTTTATGCCATGGATGTTATATGAGACTAATGAAATATTTCTGTGGTTGATGATTTGATATCTATGCAGTTGAGCCAAGGTGGAAATGGATTTGTGTGTAGGCCTATCTCTAAAAAATGGTTCGATTTTGGTGAAGTTTCAGCAGATGAATGTAATGTTTTCATAGATGATGTTCGATTTGCAGAGACAGTATCGGTTTCATTATTTGGGAAGTTCATCTCATCAATTACTTCAATTATTGGTACTGATACCTTTTCATCACTGACCTCTGATGTTGTGGTTGGTTGCAGTAGCTCATAAGTTGGACATAGTAAATTTTCTGTAGATGTCTCTTGTTGTACACTTGTATGATTAAAACTTGAAGCTTGGTTGCACGTACATGGTTTCCTTTGCCTCTTCTTCTTTTTCTTTTTCTTATTAGACTTCTCAGGTATCGTTGCATTGTTTGTCATGATGTTACTCTGAGGGACAGTACAAGTGCTTCTATTTTCACATTTCTCTTGGTTTCTTTTCAGTAAATCAATATCTGTTTTCAGTTCATTAATGCTGGACATATGAGCAAGTTTTAATTCTGCTATTTCTAATTTAAAGTCATATCTGAGCTTTAAATTTTCTGTTTGCAGTTCTGTTACTTTTTCCTTCAGTTTTTCTATGTTTTCACTCCATTGCAAGTTTTTTTCATCATGACTTCTACTGGTGCAGTCCTTTACATTTTGATATTCCAATGAGTGATGAAGGGACATGCTCTTCTTTATCTCATTTATCTCTGTTTCTAATTTTCTGATGTAATCATCTCGGGTTTTTTCACGTCTAATAAAATCATTTATTAATTTAATTTTATCTTCTAGTTCTCTTTCAATGCTTTTGCCAGCTTTATATGTTGATGTGGACTGGGTAGAAGTTGGTTTATTCGTATGAATCACATGGAATTCCTGCCTCTTTGAACTGTTAGGTACACTGTATGATGATGCAGGTATAGCTGAAGACACTGAACTACATATTTGTTTGTTTATAGGAAAGACCCATGTTGTAGAACAGCTTGATGAGGATTGGTTACTCGTGACAACTCTTATGTTACTGATTTGTTCATCTGTACAGTTCCTTATTTGAGCTGCACTTTGTAGTTTATGCAATACCGTTGTAGGATTCATATGATACTTGTTGGTAGAAGTAACTGAAAAACTGTTAGAACTGTTCACTGTCTGACCAGAGTCACAAACTTGATTGTAACTCGTTTTGGGGTTAAGTTCATCCATGCAACTTTTCCTAGAGATCTTACAGCTTTTATCATTTAACTGTGCTGATGTACTTGCACATGAGCTTTGGATTTTAGTGTCTGTCGAGAGATGAGAAGCATTGTTATCAACAGTTTTAAAGGCTTTCATGCCATCAAGTGGCATGCATTTTGAAGATACTGAGGCGACATTTACTGTAGTTGGACAACTGGAGTAGGTCTGTTCTTCATGAGACAATTCATTTTTATTTTCATCATCTGATAAAACTTGGCAATAAATGCATCTGAAATGAAGATCAGTATTCATATTATGTTCTTGAAATGTCTTACCGTTCATACCAACGCATATTGGATGGAACCACTGTTGACATACTTCACATTCTATACTGTTCACACCTAGTACAGAATTATTACAGACAGTACAGTTTAATGTTTCATCTTCATTATTGCTGTCATTGAAGTGATTTGTTTTATTAGTAGCCAAATCGTGTATTTGCAACACTTTTACTTTTTTCGTTTCTTCATTGTGTTCAAACTGTGATTTGTGTTGGAATGAATTGTTTTTCAAATTTTGTTTTGACCTGGATTGTTTAATTGACTTTAATGATGCTTGGATGGTATTGTTAAGGGAAATTGCATCTATGGTTCTATCAGTTGATCTGCAGTATCCAATAATTGCTGGTAGATCAACAGACACAAATCGATTCCGATCTGGCCCATTAATCAACATAGAACTTGTGGTATGGTAAAGGTTTACAGTATATACTGGATATTCTCTTGACCCTTTAAAAACTTTGTATAGCGCTGAAGGAGTATTCTGATTTTTATCGTGATCAAGTCGTGAAGTGGCCAAGTAAGTAGGATCAGGGTAGTTGTTGTAAAAATCAGTACATGCAGTGCGTATTAGCTCCCATAGTCCAGCTTGAAATAACATCCGGATTCCACCACCTGTGTACTGCGTTTGAACTTGGTATGTTCTTTCTGTTGCCCTTAATTTCTTGCTGAAACACTTCCCTTTATTCAGTTCATAATTTTTCAGATGAATATCTGATGTTAGTTGACTTTGTCTTTGATCCTTTTGGGTGTATGAAGAACGTTTGGAGACTTTAGCAGTTTTTTCCAATTGTTGCTTTAGAACAGGACTATCAAATTTCTGTGATGGTCTAGCTTTGTAACTGTTACTGGTGTTACTTGATGTTTCATTCCGATTAGTTTTCTGACTGGCACTTCTTGTCATCATTGTTTTCATTTTGTCAGAACAGCTCAGCTGGTGTGAAAAAGTACTATGATGATATTATGAACCAGAGGTGAAAACGGTTTTTATGTCTTTCGATCTAACAGGCAATAAACCTACAGCTTAATTAATTAATATTGACAGGTAAGAAAGTTTAACAACAGTCCGGCATAGATGTAACAGTTAAGAATACAAGACAAGATTAGAGTAGATATAAGAACAGAGTATGTTTATATCATTATTTTCGGTAATTCGCATCTGGATCTCAACTTATGCGAATTGATGAGCGCTGAATCACAATACTTTTTATGTCAAATGTTGCTGCAGCCACGGGCAAAAAACCGTTAATTAGAATTCGAATCGAATATTCCAATTTTGATACGCCAAAAGAAAGAAAATGCTCTACGATGATCTTTTCTTCCAGTTTACACAGTCACTGTTTAGCAGAAACACTTCCGGCAAATCCTTGGGTCGAATTTCACAGTTGGTCGCAAGGTCGTGACGGTTTGTAAACAATGAAAAAATCCGAGGGCAGAAATTCCTTTCGCTTCACAGTTATTTCCTGACGAAATATGACAATTCTCCGCTTCAGATAATTTTTGCTCTTCGTAAATATGTTCGTCCGTTGATTTCAGGAACAAAATCAGTTCGAAACACACTTTTACCACGAAAAACACATAAAATTAACTTAAAAATTATCGGAGGTGGAATTTTTCCGTCTTTCCAAAACCGTTGATGACGCAATATAACAAAAAACAAACGTTCAAACTTCGACAAAATTTCAAACGAGCAAACGTGTACACAGCCATAGATACTCGAGCTCGACATCTTTCAAACAACATTTGTACATGCTTTGTCCGAGGCAAAACATGTACAAATGTTCGAATCATATCAGAAGAAATTTATAAAGCAGGTTTTATCTCTCCCTACATCTGCTGCTGATCCTGCTGTATATATTTTATCAGGACTTATTCTGATTCAGGGACAAATCGAATATAAAGCACTAGTACTCTTCAATAATTCTCATCTGACGCAAGTCGTAACGGGTCAAACAAACGCAGACACCATAGCAAGCTTGCTTTAATTTCATGTTTTGTGAATTAAATCTTGAAAATAATTTTCGAAAATCATCATTGAGAAGCATGCTTTGAAAATTACAATTTCAGTAAATAATGTAATAAATAATTATAAACAACGAAACTATAAAATTTGTCTCTCATGACTTCATTCCTTTGTAGTGTTGATGAACCATGTTGAACTGAATGTGACCCCAAATACTTCTTTGAACCACTTTGTTTGAATCAACGAAACTGCCAACCCAAATTTCCGAAGTGTTTGTTTGGTATCCAGCGTTTTCGACACCCGGCGATTTCGCCCCTCGGCGATTTCGACACCTGGCCGGGCCATTTCGCCCCCGAAGTCGGCCATTTCGACCCCCGAGGTCGGCCATTTCGCCCCCGAAAAAAAATTATAAATGAGCCAAAAAAATGTATTATTTTTAACTTACCTTCTCATATCCGCATGCTTTAAATAAATAAAAATAACAAAAAAATGTATAATTATACCTGTTGGTGTACTTAGGAATCTGATTGAAAAAATGGTCGGCCATTTCGCCCCCTGAAATGCTTTTGTGTTAATTTGTTATTTGCTTAAAACAACACACCAGAACAGAGACTTAATCACCATCCTTTGTTCACATTTTGAGAGATTGAAATTCACTCTACTGAATCTAGCGATGTTGTTTTTAGCGATCAGTGTTAACTGGCTTGTTTGTGTTGATACACATTTTAGTTATTTGTTCGGAATTTTCTCTGATAGCGGTATTTTTGTTTATTGTGAATGTGTTGTTTCAGCGAACATTGTTAACTGATTTCAGTGTGATTGATGGGTATTTGTGTTTACAAATTGAGTGTGATTGATGGGTATTTGTGTATACAATGTTATTTTATAAATAAGGAATGCAAATGGATTTTTCAGCATTCATCATCATGTCTTCAGACACAGCGTGCATTCACTGTTCCAAACAAGTCAGAAAGCGTCAGCAAGCATTACAGTGTGGTGGTTGTGATAGATGGCAGCATCGGACTTGCGAAACTGGAATTACCCAAGCTGCATATAGAGAGGCCGTAAAAAGTGGAGGTTCCATTGATTGGTCATGTAATGAATGTGAAAATCGAGATCAGCACTGCGCAATAACAGACTTGGTTCACTTTGAGTCGAGAGTATCGTTGGTTAGTGAGGAAATTAGCGAAGAAATTCCCATCAATACACAGCTTGAAAGTACTCGTACTTCGACAGAAGTTGGGCAATTTGAACTCGAAATAAGTAATTTGACACACAACTCATCTACGAGGGCGTTGGAAAGGTCTGATTTCGACGTCTCAAGAGAACCAAGGTCATTGATACCCGAAGTACAAGAAGAGTAAGTAATTGTTTTATTATAGTTTATTATTGTATTATTATTATCTTATATATTTCCATTTTTTTAAAATTTTGTTAATGAAATGGAGTTTTGTTTGAGAGAGTGGTTCTTAGGTGGTTATCGGGGAACCTAAAGGAAAAGGTTATGTACTAATTACATGAAAGCGCTATATACAGATGTGAAAAGCCAACTTAACATAGGAAGTGTGTCCACGAATGCATCCATGGATATAGGTCTCAAACAGGGTGGGAGGGGGTGGGGTTCAGGCAGAGTAATGTCCTTCTAAGGTGAGCTCTAATACAATTTGTAAAATCTATATATAAATAAATAAATAAAAATAATACTAAAATCAAGAAATTAATAATCATGATACCGGGTAAATATCTTGAATAAATATCAACAAATATCAATGTACAAGTATACAGATAAAACGGGAGGAGACAGCGAAATCGCCGCTGGGACGAAATCGCCGATGTTGCCAAAGGTTTAATAATAACACTGAAATACCAGGTAATAAGAATTTAATATCTAGTAAAGACACTAAGTAAAGAAACTAACCTCCATTCTTTTTTTTCAGGGTAACCTACCATTTTATTTGCTCTTGACCCTGCTCTTTCAAGAAGCCAAACACATACCGTTGTTCGTCAAGATGATCTCGGAGGGAAAGTTGAAACGCAGACAGAGAAACGAAGTGAGGCAGACACAGGGGAAATTGATGGAATTATGGGAGAGCTACAACAACAGACAAATTTCTACATCTTCTTTCTTGAAAGAATGTGCTGCAATTTATGCCCCGAATGGACTGCTACCAGATGACTGTTAGAATAATATATATATTGTACGCATCTATATTTTATATTCAAATTATACTTCTGTTTTTTGTCTGTTTCTATGTAAATAACGTTGAATCTATTTTGTTTGTGTCTTATAAAATAAATACCATATTGTCTGTTTCTATGTAAATAACGTTGAATCCATTTTGTCTGTGTATTATAAAATAAATACCATACAATTGTGTATTATAAATAAAGTTACCATGCCATACGATTACTTGTCTCTACTTGTTTATAACCCCTGGTTTATAACACCTGGTTTGGGGGCGAAATCGCCGAGGGGCGAAATGGCTTTGGGGGCGAAATCGCCGGGGGGCGAAATGGCTTCGGGGGCGAAATCGCCGAGGGGCGAAAAGGCCGACATTCGTTTGTTTATAAGCAGTCAAAAAAGTTCCGAATTTATCGATGAAAATGCTCGATATATACTTAATAATTGCACATAATAAACAAATTTGACAGTCCTTTGCAAATTCATGTCTGAGGTTAAATTTTGTGAGTGCTTTACATGATAAATGATGTGTTTTAAAGGGACTTGCTGTAATTAGTACGACCCTTGAGAAGTGTCTCGCAGACCACGTCAGCTTTCAGTGAAAGACAACATTGGCTGCAGCTGGTTTGTCAGAATTCGTCAATTATTTTACATGTATGACTTACCTCGCATCTTCAATGATAAACTGACATGGAAACGTATTGCAAAGAGGGCTGTTTTTGTGGTCTGATCATCCCAGACAGCAAAATCAATTTTTTGTGGAAACCACCGTACACTGGAACCACCTACCAGATAGTGTTGTGCATGCTGATTCCTTAGAGGCCTTCAAGACCACCCTAAGGAACCATCTCCAATAAGACCCGGCGTTCTCTTTCTCCGTTGTATAAAAAAACAAAATTCGGTACTACAGCATCTTGGGGGGGGGGGGGATCCAAGTTTGTTCAAACCATGTCCCTAGGTCCTTATTTGGGCTCACTGTGGGAGCCCGAATGATAACTTAGTTCAAAATGAGGAATTTTCTTTAAAAATCTTCTCCTTCAGATCCAGCAGTCGGAATGTTTTGATATAAGTGGTTAAGGTAGTGTTATAAGACGCCCCAAATATTTTGTTTCTGATCGGAAAAATATAACTTATCAAATTTATGACATTCGGTGGAAATTTGAGGGTATATATTCAGAAATCTTGTTTTTATAAACACTTTTGATGTCACATCAAAGAGGTATTAAAAACTCATCTGCATACATGTCTTATTCTACTCAAAACAATAAGCATGTTTTTTTTGATGTTATTTGAAAAGATCCCACATGAAAGTACCTGAAACTTCAATGGAATCAACCGGCCAAAAATTTAAAAATAATTCAGTGTTACAGATCCATGCCTTGGATGTTTTCGTCGAAAACCTAAAAGACGATTCGTCGTGATCGTAATTTGGACGATTCGTCGTTACGACGAATCTTCAATCATGACGAATCGTCCAGTTACCTGCAAAAGATACAGAGTTTACTTATTCTGGAAAGAACGTATATGCCAGGAATCCTCTTATTATGTAAGCCTCAATTATGAATCAGGAAAAGCTAATCATCTTCCGAATTAAACTGAGACAAATTCTTGTAATACAGCAGTGGAAGTGTAACTAAGTTGTGCCTTCTTATGGAAGGGGTCTGTACTTCTCACCGAAAGTACATTTCGTCGGAAGGAAAATTAGAACAGTTCGCCAAACTTTTGGACATCTCTTCGAGAAAAGCTAGACATTTCGCAGGACTTCAGGCGTTTCGCCGAAACTTTGGACGTTTCGCCGAATAGAAAAACGAGTCGCGGGAAATATCAGAGAGTTCGCCGAAAGTAAATTTTTCGGCGATATGTCTTATATTTTCGGCGAAGTGTTTTGTTTTCGATATAGCGTTTCTTAGGATGATTAGGAAGTAACAAACGACAACGACTCTACATATAAACTTTTGGTCTCCACTTTGAATCGACCTGGCAACCACCCTCCACATTCGTAAGCATCCCATGTTATTGTAAATATTCCCCATTCTTCTTTTTAAATCTCGTGTTGTTTCATTTTCTCTTAATGAGAAATTATATTGAATCCCACCCAAGTCTTTAGAGACGAATCAGTTTCCAGCAAAAGGCTCCCAGTGTTTTAAATCAAAACGCTTAAAGTGTGTTCGTATGTTCAGGTAGGGCCTCCAGATGTGCGTAAAGACTTTGAATTTTTTATCCGACCCCCATATGGCTCCCATTGCGCCACTTTTGTCGTTAGACTACAGCCTGTACGTGATAGAACCTTGCCATCTATTGCTGAGTCATATAATTCCATACCAGTCGCCTCGACTACTGCAACTCTCTTCTGATTGGCTCTAAAACATCTATTCTTGAAAAGCTACAACACATCCAAAATAGTGCTGCAGTACTGTCATATAACACCAGTACTCTCTGAGTTGCACTGGCTACCCGTTAAGCAAAGAATTCAATTTAAAATGGTCCTTTTGGTGTTTAAGTGTATCTCGGGATCCGCACCACCCTACCTGTCCGATCTGCTTACATTCCACAAACCATCAATCTGGCTCAGCCCGCATCTAAATTTACTAGTGCTGGTGATAAGGCCTTTTCGATTGCTGGCCCAAGGTTTTGGAATTCTCTTCCAATCGACATAAAAATTAGTAAATTACTTGAATCATTCAAGTCTGGTACTAAAACCTACCTTTTTCGAAAGGCATTTCCTTCAGTGGTCTTTTAATTTTGGTCATAAACTTACATTACCAGGTGCGTGGGTGTGACTGTGTCAGTGAGGATTGCCTCGTTACTCGTCAAGTTACACTTACATACTTGTTTTGGTAAAGTTGTAGTTTTTTTTTTATTATTTTGTTTTAATTCAATACCCCTTTTCTTTTAGGTTCTGTCACTTATCGCGACGATATAGCCTCGGTTGCTGATGTGGTGTTGGGCACCAATAAATGATAATGGTGATCCATGTATCAATGTATCTGTGAGAGAATGTATGTGTATGTGTGTACATGTATATATGCAATTATTGTACAGCCATTGAGCACCGTGTGTAGATTCTAGGCTTTAAATTTATTATTATTATTATTATTATTATTATTATTATTATTATTATTATATTATTATTATTATTATTATTATTATTATTATTATTATTATTATTATTATTATTATTATTATATTATTATTATTATTATTATTATTATTATTATTATCCTCTGTACTGAGTTCTCACATATATAAGTGATGAAGATAAATCCAGTTTATTAATGGTCCCTCTTCTTATGATGAACTTGTAACGGTATCTGATTCCTATGCCAGAACTGCATATAAAAGATCCACACCCTTGTTTTACCTGCTCCACTATGCGAGATATAGGACTTTGTCAGTTAAGTGGCCAATGTTGTTGCTACCGGTGATGCACGGCTCCTGTTTTTTTTATATTTTGAATTTTAAAATTCTGCTTTTAAAACTGAAGTTTTAAAGACTATAAATAGCTCGGAAAAGGAGTTTTAACTCTTTACCCAACGTAACGGCAAAACCATCCAGTACTCTTCTCAAAAATCGCCAATTATTTTTCATTTTTTGTCTCAAAAACATATGTTATGACCCCTCATTGGAACGAGCTCACCGAGCTCGTTCCAATGAGGGGTCATAACCTGTGTTTTTGAGACAAAAAATGAAAAAAATTAGTTATTCAAGAAATATTTCGCGAGTGTCGTCTGCTTTTCCTGTTAGGTAAAGGGTTAAATGTAAATAAATATCACTCACCATGGACGGATAGAAAAGAGAAGTTGAACATCAAAATTTATTTGTACTAAAACGTTATGTAAACTTGAAAAAAAAGACCAGGAGAGACGGTCTTTCAGCCATTGGACATGTTGAGTACCACTCAGAAGTCTCAGATTAGGGTACAGAGCTGCTTATAAATATTTTTTAATGGCCGGCATTAACTCTTTGAACACTATCGGCCGTTTTTCCGTCCAGAAGCATTATACGTCGTAATTTCGTTAAGTAGGAATCCTGCTAAGTAAATGTGTGGGATAGAGCAATTAATATTTTCAGCGTGCAGGCGTGGGGCTGCAGGTTGAAAATATTAATTGGTCTACCCCAGATTATGAATATGGACTCTTCCAATCGTTGTCATTGAATTGACATGGAAGATACCACCAGTGTTCAAAGGGTTAAAAGACTTCAAGGTATCACTGTAGTAAATATTGGAATTAGAGAGAGGTAGTTGGGAGCACAGTGAGCTCATTTCCGAAATAAATAAGTACCGTACATAACAATACAAACCACTGTTGAGTACAAATCGAGAATACTGACTCCGAAACAACTACCAAAGTCACGAACTTATGACAGAGCCGAAACTCTATATACAACAAATTGCAATTCTCTTAATAGTAATAATAATAACACTTTGGCCGGCCACTGATTTGTCACGATTCCCAGGTGAGAAGGCCTTCGTTACCTCTGTGCTTCCAACTGCCTTCCTATTTCCACGCCTCTTATCTCTTCCCAACACTCGGAGACGAACTGCTTGATGACATCTCGTCCTCCATTCCTCCCAATTCTCTCTGATAAACATACCAACCCTCTCCTTCGTTGCACACACTTATCACACGTCCTTCATTATCCCATCCCGCTTCCCCATTATACTCCCGACGAATCTTATTCTGTTAAACTGGTATTTTGGATATTCTAGTAGAAAGTGATCCAGGGTTTCCACCACGCCTAAATCACACATCCGGCACCCCTTTTCACTGTTTTCCCCAATTTTTTCCTAAGCTCCAGGGACCGCGACCTCTGCTTGCACAGCAGTGACCCCAAAAGGTGCCATCAAGGTACTCTTCGAAACCTTGCTTCTCTTTATCACACAAACCACCTAAAGACCTCTTTGAATGGACCCCCTATGGCCATTTAAGGTTTCTATCCTCCATGCATCTTTCTTTATCAGTTTTTTACCCTGGGTTGTCGCTACTTCTAAGTTCGAGATCTCCAGTGAGCAGTTCTCCATAAACTCCCTCTTTCGGACCATCCACTCTGTCTTTGTGTTCGAATTCCAAATATTCTGGATCATAAGTTTAGACCATCGGCTATCGGAGAGATTTATCAAATAGTTAAGATAACAGAGTTTCATTAAGTCCATCCTGTCCTTGATCCTCATCCACCCAACCTCAACCCTGATTGCTCCCCGTCAAAATGACGATAAATAAAAAAAACTAAAAAAACCCAGCTATTTCCTTCTTTTGAGGGCTCTACAACATACTAAAATTTCAAAACATTCCCACACATTTTATTCCTTATGACTTCCCACCATCCCACCCCACCCCACCCCACCACCGATGTCATCGCCGAGTTCGACTATAAACGTCGAGAATTTCCTTTGCCGACATCACATTTTTCGACAGACTTTTTGTGGATATGCACCGAACGATACGCGCGTGTGAATGGGTCAATCGACATGGCACGAGTGCCAGCGCGGATAGATAAAACGAGAGGCCACAGGGAAGTGGCATGTCGTTCTGTGTTTATTACACGCCTTCACGTCTTATCACATTTTATCGCCAACCAAATTTGTGTACTCATACACTTCTTCTTCTTCTGGATATTCATTATCTCCTTCATATATCGAGTCTATTTCTTCTTCACTATTTTCGTACACATTAAACTCGCCATATTCTTCAATTTTACACATTTACTTATTTCGCAATCTGTTCAATTTCAGGTGATCAATCTCGTCTGCTCAACCGTTGTCCGTTCGGCACATGCGTGCGGAACGAATTTTCATTTTCCACGTGGTTTAGTGTTGCCATTGATGGGGATTTCATAGAATAGGCGCGTAATAAAATATATTTCCAAACTTTCGAAAAGGTTGAAACTAAAAGGCCAAAAACGCCATAAAATAGGCATCGTTGGCATCGCCATTTTAATTCCAAAATTGATAATTTCAAACGATTAGAAAACGTACACCATTCTTCTCAATCTCTCCAATAAGCAAACTAACCCTCTCCTTTGTACCACATATCAACCACATGTCCTTCAGTCTTCCATCCACTTCTTCATTATACTCCCGGCGAATCTGATTCTGCTAGACTGGTATTTTGGACATTCTAATAGAAAGTGTTCCAGGATCTCCACGACGCCTAGATTACACATTTGATATTCTTTTTCATTGTCTTTCCCAGTTTTCCCCCTAAGCTCCAGCTCCAGCGACCTCATTTTGAACAGCAGTGACTATCAAAGGTGTCATGAAGGTACTCTTCAAAACGTGTTTTTATGAAGCAGGCAACCAAAAAGACTTCTTTGCTTTGCCCCCCCCCCCCCCCCCCCTCGAAAATTCAAGTTACACTCCGCCATGACTCTTTCTCGGACGATTTTATACCCTAGGTTGTGCCCACTTCTAAGTCTCAGATCTCCATTGAACAGTTCTCCCTTAACGCCCTCACTTGGTCTATTCACCTTGTCTTTATGTTTGAATTCCAGCTATTCTGTGACATTAATTTACACCATCAGCTGTCGGGGAGATTTATCAAATAGTTGAGATAACAAAGTTTCAATAAATCTATTCTGTCCTTAATCCTCATCCACCCAAGCTCAACTTGCTTCTAGTGCTGTGGCATTACTCTTCCCCGTTATCCATCGGACTGTATCGTTCTGCAAGGTTTCCAAGCTCTCTAGGGCCCTTTGGTTTAGAGATATCACTCACGTACCATATGTTATACTTGGTATCCCTACCATTTCCCAGACTGTTTTCTCCACGAAAACCTTATTGAAGCTGTTTCCCCCTTTTAGTTTCATTTGATTAAGGATTCGCTTCCCCTTCACAAAAACGAATTGTCCAGTCTCGCTATTTTTGGCATACTGATAGACAGCCAGAAGTACTCGACAGCCTATGTTTTTCAGATTCCTGGGGCGGACATTGGGTGTGGCCATAGAGGTGTTTTGAAAGTGCGACACACCCATATCTCAAGCCTGGTATGACGTATGGACCTGGGATCAACATCAAATGAGTCGAAACCCAATGGAGTTTCAAAATATGGGTCAAGGTCACGGAGGTCACCCAGGGATCATTGAGTGCATTTTTCAAAATTGCTGAAAATCGCAATTTATGACCCCCTAATGCATTGATGAAGTACATGCATGTATTTTAATACTCAAAAAGTGGGTGGTACCAAAATATTTGAGAGTCGGTCACACTCATATCAAAAGCATGATATGACCTCAATGACCCTGCCCATATTTTAAACCTCCAGTGAGTTTCGACTCATTTGGTGTTGGTTACAGGTCCATGTGGTTTAAATTATGGGCAGTCATTGAGGTCACCTAGGGGTCGTTGCGTGCATTTTTCTGAATTGCTGGGAATCACATTTTATGTCCTCCTAATTCACTGCAGAAGTTCGAATATGTATTTTTATATTAAAAGAACCAGCGGTGCCAAAAATTTTGAAAGTGGGTCACACTCATATTGCAAGCATGATGGACCTGAGACCAACACCAAATGAGTCGAAACTCAATGGAGGTTCAATAAATGGGTCAAGGACTCTGAGGGCAACCAGGGGTCATTGAGTGCATTTTTCAGAATTGTTGGAAATCGCACTTTATGACCGCCTGATGCATTGCTAAGTTTATACATGTATTTTAACACTCCAAAAAGGGAGGGGCAAAAATCTTTGAAAGAAATGTCATGCTCATATCTCAAGCATGGCATGACCTATGGACCTGGAACCAACACTAAATACGTTGGAACTCAATAGAGGCTCGAAATTTGGATCAATGTCACTGAGGTCACCCAGGGGTTATTGAGTGGATTCAGACACTTCTTTCGTACTTTTAATTTCCATTAAAATTGCCGTGACAAGAATCCAGAAGGGAAATACATTATTCAGGTCACCATGGCGTCCATATTAAAATGGCTATCTGGACCAAAATCGAAAGGAAGAATTGTCACAAGTAACTCCTAAAATCATGATGGGTTACAAAAAGCTGGTATGTAAACATATTTTTCCTGTATTTTTCCAACATATCAAGAGATGCATTTAAATATATTGTGGATTTACAGTACGTGGAGAGTGTATTATCATTAAATCACCCGCAGAGTGGAGATTTCACCCGAGCAATAATTGAAAATTTGTTGCAGAGCATAACCATCACAAACAAAGTTTCAGCCAATGGACCTCCGGGTTAAACCCGGAGGTCCATTGGCTGAAACTTTGATTGTGTTTTTTGTCCTTATGTACAGAATTTGAAACTGATACTCTGGGTGATACTCCACTCCGCGGGTGTTGTAGTTACAATCCACTCTACACGTACTGTACATGATGATTTCAATCAACTCTTTATTTATTCTGGCATTGCATCCTATACATTTCTAGGTGATAGTGACGCACCTATTTTTTGTGTAATACCCTTTGAAACACGAACAAGGTCAACACACAAAGAATTTGATATATATATAGTGAACAACAGTAAAGTTACATTTTAGAGAGTGAAATGAAATACATTTACAAAAATGATGCAGTATATCCGTTATATCCTCTTATATCAAGTTAATATTGATATGGATTAGGTTCTCTTTTGTTTACAGCGCAAAGAACAGCTGTGCTATTAATAAAACCAATTGCAACAAATGCATTTCAAAGTTTAAAGAGAGGATTGAAATTTGGTGTAGAGAACGATAATAAACGAACTTTTAGGAGAACATAAATCACCCAAAGACATATTGATTGCTCATCGAGCAAATCGTATAAAATCAGTGGGTGAGTTTGCTTTAGGTACAAAAAGACAGAAACACGATCCAAAACCTCAGTCTTTGACTAATATTTTTATACCCTCGAGAAGAAAAGTCGGTGGTATATTGTTTTACCCCTGCCCGTTCGTTCCCCCGTACATCCGTTCGTCCGTCTGCATATACATGTATGGTGCAAGATTTACTTTGAACAATATTTTATTTCAATGAAAAAAGTCATGTTATATGTGCACATCCTGTTCAAAAAGAAAGAAGATGAAATGTAATATAACAGTACACAAAATAACAAAAAGAACAACTTATAAGCAAGGGATTCTACAGTAAGCTTAGAGCTTTCGTGAGCCGTCTTCCCCGTAAGACAATAGCTATGCTTTAGTTAACTGGAGGCTTCGGGCAATTAATTTATAAGAAATTGGTTGAACTAAAATAAATTTAGACGGTGTTGTCTGTTGGTGCAACCCACGCTTAGTATGGATACAGGTAGATACACGATGTCGGGTTGCTTACTCTCCAAGATGATAGGGAAGTTGTGAAGTGTGGCGAGGGTAGGGTAGTCGTCTCCTCTTTGTATAGACTTTCCTTATAGCTTTGCCGAGATTCAGAAGCAAAGCCCGAATCAGAAACGAAGGAGGAAGAAACGCTCCCAGCGGATTTCTTGTCAGATTACTATCCTACTCTATGAGTGTTCGTATCAAATCTTTGTATGCCACGCTAGTAGTAGGAGATGTGGAGATCGGTCCAGTTCAGGGGGAGGGAATGGGGGAGGGAGATGTGACGTCATAGTCACGTGACCTGGTGGCGCCATGTTTGGTTGTCATGGTAGCCCGCGTAAGCGGCCATGTTGTGACGTCATCCCCATAGTGATACTTGGTCCTAGTGCGCATGCGCAGCGTGTTGTTAGGGTGATACGTGTTTCCGTCGGCCATTTTGTATACTAGAGGTCGCCATCTTGGTTTCAATGGTAGCACGTGGTTGCTGTGTTACCTAAAGACCTACAATAGGACAGCGGTATGTTCGGACGGTATGTTCCTTTGTACAAGAGTAATTTCCCGATTCGTTGAATTACCCAAATAAACCCGACAATACCGCCAAATCAGCAAAATCCACTTTTATTTGATATAAAACTCTAGATTGTTTTTTTTTCACCAATAACAGGGGTTTTCGATGGAACTAGAGTAGTTTTCTGGCTCGGATTTTCCCCAGAATCATTTTTAGGACCACCATAGATTGTAATAGTGGCACGTAGTATTATAGTACCGAGGGGACCCCGGGGGTAAGTTCGATTGAACTTGGGTAGTTTTTTCCTAGAATCCCATTATTATGCCGATTGCAGATGCTACTCTAACACTAACAGTCTCTCTGGTCCCAACTATCTCCGGTTCCCTCTTCCAGGTCTTATAATCACCAGTGCTTAATTTCCCATAACCTGTAAGCAGAGTTATCTACCTTGTGCATAACAAAAGCGAAAAGCATTCTTAAAGCCAAGAATCTATCTAGTAGTGACTGATAAGTCATTGCTCGAACGACTCGAATTCCATCGAGCAAATAAGCCATAGAGTATTTACTCGAACGTGTGACTCACATATACGACTCTTAGCCTCATCTCGGTATTTAACACCCATATCCCCTGGTACCCCAATTTCAGCACCCCTTTTTGGAAAACCTGTGGCCTTCGGAACCCATTCTTAGTCGCCTGAGGCTATGAGGGCTACAAGAAAAGCCCTCAATGTGGTCTAATTTACAATCCCTCTTTACCTCATTTCGTTTGAGGCCACGAGGGCCATGAAAAAATCCCTCAATGAGGTCTAATTTACTATCCCTCTTAGACACATCTCGGAACTGGACAACCATACCTCCCGGGCCCCCAATTTCAGCACCCCTTTTTTGGAAAACGTCTGGCCTTCGGCACCACTGTTTAGTTGTATGAGGCCATGAGGGAAATGAGAAAAGCCCTCAATGAGGTCTAATTTACTATCCCTCTTAGCCTCATCTCGGTATTTAACAGCCATATTCCCGGGCACCCCAATTTCAGCACCCCTTTTTGGAAAACATCTGGCCTTTGGCACCCCGTTTTAGTCGAATGAGGCCATGAGGGCCATGAGAAAAGCCCTCAATGAGGTCTAATTTACTATCCCTCTTAGCATCATTTTCGTTTGAGGCCATGACAAAATCCCTCAATGAGGTCTAATTTACTATCCCTCTTAGCCTCATTTTCGTTTGAGGCCATCTCAAAATCCCTCAATGAGGTCTAATTTACTATCCCTCTTAGCCTCATTTTCGTTTGAGGCCATGACAAAATCCCCCAATGAGGTCTAATTTACTATCCATCTTAGCCTCATTTTCGTTTGAGGCCATGACAAAATCCCTCAATGAGGACTAATTTACTATCCCTCTTAGCCTCACTTTCGTTTGAGGCCATGGGGGCCATGAAAAAATCCCCCAATGAGGTCTAATTTACTATTCCTCTTAGACTCATTTCGGTATGTAAGGATACTAAGACCTAGCTCCTATATAGCTCCTATATGGCGCCTATACAGATAGTCTTACCAACAACTTCCATCTTATCTCCAAAGCTCCAAGGCCACTAGTTGTCTATTGTCTATCTGTCCTATTATTAGCTTCTACAGCAGACACCGAATACTATTGTCTTCTACCACTCTTGCTCCCTTGAACCATTACTTCTGGTCACCCAATACAATAGTCTTCTATGACTGTTGCAGCTTTGAACTATTACTACTGACTTGTAACACTACTTCCTAGCTATACCTTCGCTCAGCCCTTCAAAATGTTCAATCATATTTCTTCAATTCCCATGTATAACACGTATACATATAGACAAGCTATATAAGGCATTCCATAAGTGGGATTCTTATTCGACTCTGTAAGATTTGGATTCCGTGATTTGACATAAATGAAAGGGGGTGGGGGAGGGGGTAATAATAAACCGATTCAAAGATGGAATGTAATTTCATCATTTCATCATGATATCGTACTGGATAGTAATCAGTGTGCACATGACCAGCTTACTGAGGTATAAGAACATGTTTAAGAATGTGTTGGTGCCAGTGGATTGAATCAGGGTAGGTTACGAGAGCGTTGTAATACCCGAAGCGTCAACGTATCAAAATGAAATTTTGTACAACTTCAAGGACAAGGTTTGTCTGCTTAACTCCACCTATCCCCCACCTCCCCACAATCCTTTTATGTTACATATACCGAAGGTGTGCAAATTACCAGAATTTTTTAAAAATTATTTTTACAAAATTATGGGTTGTTGAACTTAGAAGATTTTTGTGAAAATTCGCATTTGTCGAGCCATTTCATCCCACAGTTTTCTAGCTTCGACATTTTATTTCACAGGGTATTTGTACACCTTTGGTATATGCATGTGTACACCAACGGTATACACATACATACACCAACGGTGTACACACACATACACCAACGGTATACACACATACACCAATGGTGTACACATACATACACCAATGGTGTACACATACATACATACACCAACGGTGTATACATACATACACCAACGGTATACACATACATACACCAACGGTGTGCACATACATACACCAACGGTGTACACATACATACACCAACGGTGTACACATACATACACCAACGGTGTACACATACATACACCAACGGTGTACACATACATACACCAACGGTGTACACATACATACAACAGTGTACACATACATACACCAAGGGTGTACACAGATATACAACAGTGTACACATACATACACCAACGGTGTACACATACATACACCAAAGGTGTACATATTGTCATGACTTCAGGCTTCAAGATAAAACTTTTTTTAATTTTGAAGGATGTTTACATTGTAAGTTATCTCCGCCCACATGTATGGTATAATGGAGATTTAATACCTGGATGTCGGCCCACATGTATGGTATTATGGAGATTTAATACCTGGATGTCGGTTTTTAAACACCGAGCCACAGGCGAGGTGTTTAAATGAGACATCCAGGTGTTAAATCTCCATATACCATACATATGGGCGGAGGTAACGTTTTTGTCCAGTTTGAAACACAATACAGACATAGAGGAAATAAATTTGTGAACTCATTTCTCACGCTCCGCAATCACTTGGACCAAATTCGTGAATAATTGTTTTGTTTTTATAAATGCGAAAGTCAACAGATAGAGTTACATCCCTTGGGTCGTTAAAGAAACGAGTAAACAGTATTTTGTTGACATATCGTCCCCTGAGTTCCAGTGTGTTGGCACATTGAACACATTGGTACTCAGGGAACGATATTTGCTCTTATTTTTTTTTCTCAAGCTGTTTCATTTAATTATTCGACTATTTAATTTATAACAGCAAAATATGATTGAATTGTAGAAAATCTGATAATATTTGTGACTATTTTCAGGTTTTTTAGTTCGATTTTTATATCAAGGCGACCGGAAGCGAAAGACTTTCATTTAAACCATAAACCCCCGATGTTTCGCGTGCCTATATACCCTGCATGATGCACGCTCTCATATACCTCGGATGCTGGGTGCACTCTTTGCCATGGCTATTTGTTCAAGGGATTCTGACCAATCAAGACAGAATCTATAGGGATATAGGGACAATGTTTTTGATAATATAATCAGTGAATAGTTATGTTTTTTATTACAATGTAAAGCCATCTAATTTAATATGCTATGGATTAAATATACCTTATAGAGGTGTCAAACTCAAAGTTTCGGGCAGTTGAATTCATCATCTACCAGACTTCGAGATATTCTGTCCCATAAATATAGTCCAATTTTAGGTATTTTGAGATACATATGTAAATTAACCCTCCCCACTCTGATGTTGAAATATCAAAATTAAAGACTGCAATATTTTCCCATAATGTAACTAGAAATTTAACCAATTCAATCTTGTTTGACAGAGCTCAATGAGCTCTGTCAAACAAGACTGAAATGGTTAAATTTCTTGTGACATTATGGGATATATTGCAAACTTGGAATGTGTTTTTTTACTTCAGTGTGCAGAGAGTTAAAGTCCACGGTTGTACTCGCGAGGGCATCATATGTGTCTTAAAGACACAGTACAGGTATGAGTAACAAATCACTGTTTGCTCTTCAATCTCCTGTGTCCACGTGCTGTGTGTGGGCATGCTTCAGTCTAGTTTCTTTTTGTGTTCTAATTTGTTTTTATTTACTGTGAATAGTTTGAAAGATTTTTTTTTATCAGAGAATGAAGTTAAACATGTTTAGATTTTAATCACGAGTTTGTGTTTATAAAGTGCAACACTCGTTTAAACACATTAAATGTTTATTACTTAAACGTTGATGTCTTTAAAATCAACTGCTATCCTTTAAAAGTTAAGCACGTGCCTTTAAATGTAAAAAATTTAATGTGTTTAGGAGGATAAAACACAACGTTTTAAAACATAAACACTTTCATTGATTTATAAACACGTCACATGTTTAAGTTAAACACATTCCTTTACAAGCTAAACACCTAAACATCTCAAATGTGTTTTACGGCGATACATAAATGTTTTTTACCTTGTGTTTAGTATTTAAACATCTGGTTTTTTAGTGTTCTCATCACGCACGGTTCATAAAAATGTCGAAAATTTCATAAAAATTCCAATCCCTGGCTCCGGTCAGACTCTTTGGTCTGAGTTCTCAAAATAATCAAGGTAATATCATCGAAAAAGAAGGGTTTGTCATGGTCTTCGTTACAATTCCAAACTACATTGTGCAAATAATATTCTGAGAATGAGCAGAGTCATATTAAACTAGAGAAACAGAATTTACTGCACCCAGTAAATTCAAGTCTGTGTGAAAAGGGTTAAAGTATCAGGAATAAACTATACAGAAAGAGAATTAATGGAGGCTTATTTTCAGGAGTAAAATACTTTTAAACAAATCAGAAATGGGTTTTCGTTAACAGTATTTACAGATATTCATACTGGAATCAGAACAATTATTTTTAAGAAACCAGAAAAGGCATATATGTGACCAGCATTCAAAGGGTTCGATACTCGAATCAGAAATGGACATTTTTGGCTCTGCCCACTAATTTGAGTGATGAAATACGTTCATAAACTTTAGAAATTCATTAAGGTGTAATAAAATTCATTTCCCAGTATTTCTGAATAATACGCACTTGATGACTTTGGTGACCTCATTCAGGCAGACCCCTAGGTGACCTCCGTGACCTTGACCCATATTTTGAATTTCCATCAAGTGTCGACTCATTTGGTGTTAGTTCCAGGTCCATTCCATCATACCACGATTGAGATATGAGCATGACCCACTTTCAAAAATGTTGGCTACGCCCACTTTTTAACATAAAAATGCATGTATGGACCTCAGGAATGCTTGGGGGGGGGGGGTCAAAAAATGTGTTTTCCAGCAATTATGAAAAATGCACTTAATGACCCCTAGGTGATCTCCTTGACCCTGACCCATATTTTGAATCTCCATCAAGTGTCGACTCATTTGGTATTAGTCCCAGGTCCATTCATCATACCATGCTTGAGATATGAGCGTGACCCACTTTCAAATTTTTTGGCCACGCCCACTTTTTTAACGTAAAAATGCATGTATGAATCTCAGGAATGTTTTGGGGGCAAAAAATGTGATTTCCAGCAATTATGAAAAATGCACTCAATGACCCCTAGTTGACCTCCGTGACCTTGACCCATATTTTGAACCCCCATTGAGTGTCGACTCATTTGGTGTTGATCCCAGGTCCATAGGTCATACCACGCTTGAGATATGGGCGTGACCCACTTTCAAAAATTTTGGCCATGTCCACTTTTTTTACGTCAACATGCATGTGTGTGTGTCGCAAATACTTTAGGGGTCAAAAAATGTGATTTCCAGCAATTCTGAAAAAATGCACTCAATGACCCCTAGGTGTCCTCCGTGACCTTGACCCATATTTTGAGTCTCCCTCAAGTGTCGACTGATTTGATGTTGGTCCCAGGTCCATACGTCATACCATGCCTGAGATATGGGCTTGACCCACTTTCAAAAATTTTGGCCCGCCCACTTTTTTACGTCAGTATGCATATGTGTACGTCAGGAATACCTTAGGGGATCAAAACATGTGATTTCCAGCAATTCTGAAAAATGCGCTCAATGACCCCTAGTTGACCCCCGTGACCTTGACCCATATTTTCAACCTCCATCGAGTATTGACTCATTTGGTTTTGGTCCCAGGTTTGTAGGTCATACCACGCCTGAGATATGGGCGTGACCCACTTTCAAAAATTTTGGCCTCACCCACCTTTTTATGTAAAAATGCATGTGTGTACATCAGGAATACTTTAGGGGGTCAAAAAATGTGATTTCCAGCAATTCTGAAAAATGCTCTCAATGACCCCTAGGTGACCTCTGTGACCGTGACCCATATTTTGAACCTCCATCAAGTGTTGACTCATTTGGTGTTGGTCCCAGGTCTATACGTCATACCACGCCTGAGATATGGGCGTGACCCAGTTTCAAAAATTTTGACCACGCCCACTTTTTTTACTTCAAAATGCATGTGTACATCAGGTATACTTTAGGAGGTCAAAAAATGTGATATTTCCAGCAATTCTGGAAAATGCACTCAATGACCCCTAGGTGACCTCCGTGATCTTGACCCATATTTTGAATCTCAATCAAGTGTCGACTCATTTGGTGTTGGTCCCAGGTCCATACGTCATTCCACGTCTGAGATATGGGCGTGGCCCACTTTCAAAAATTTAGGCCACGCCCACTTTTTTTTACATCAAAATGCATGTGTGTATGCCAGGAATGCTTCAAGGGGTCAAAAAATGTGATTTCCAGCAATTATGAAAAATGCACTTAATGACCCCAAGTGACCTTCGTGACCTTGACCCATATTTTGAATCTCCATCGAGTGTCGACTCATTTGGTGTTGGTTCTAGGTCCATACATCATACCATGCTTGAGATATGAGCGTGACCCACTTTCAAAAATTTTGGCCACGCCCACTTTTTTTACGTCAAAATGCATGTGTGTATGTCAGGAATGCTTTAGAGGGCCAAAAAATGTGATTTCTAGCAATTATGAAAAATGCACTTGATGACCCCTAGGTGACCTCCGTGACCTTGACCCATATTTTGAATCGCCATCGAGTGTCGACTCATGTGGTGTTGGTCCCAGGTCCATACGTCATACCACGCCTGAGATATGGACGTGTCCCACTTTCAAAGCACCCCTACAGACACCCCTGATACCCCAAGAATCTGAAAAACATAGGTGGCCGAGAACTTGTGGCTGTCTATCAGCATGCCAAAAATCAACGAGATAGGGCAATTCGTTTTCGAGTTATCTTGCGGACAAAAAAGTGATGAGAAGACAGAAGAAGAAGAAGAAGAAGAAGAAGAAACCCTCGCTACAAATAATAATTTTCAGATTACGTACAGACCACAACAAAAGTTATACCTTTGGTTTGTGTTGACAATATTTGTCTAAAACTATTAGTAGAGGCGTAGTAGGGTTCGACCCGGAAAAAATTTGATACAAGCTGATTTTGGTGTCATTCGACGCAGAATTTATTTCGGAACAACATATCCAAAATCCGCAAAAATCCGCCTTGGGGAAAATTTTTCATGTCAGATTTCCCGTCAGGGGGTTGTTCGTGAAGGGGGAAAATTGTGTTTCCGGGGTTTCGGCCGTTTATATGTCACAGATTGAGTTTTATATATTATTTTGTGTCGTAGGCGACCAGATACAAATGTTAATTATATTGAGAGGCAATTGCCTGATGAAATCCTCACACTTTTTATGAGGAAAAAGGGTTAATAACCCCAAAAATCACATTTTTTTCTCAAATTTTCACTCCCGATTTAAGATACTTCTGCACAGAATACAAAACTAGAAATGGTTCTTTGATCGATGTTTTCGCATACAATGAGGTGCAGATAATGTTGACTGGTCCAATATAATAACAGGAATTTAACTACATGATGAGGTCTAACAAGACATTTGTTGGTGTTCTTCACGGTTATTCATTGTCGGCGATTTCCTCCCCGATCTCAATCGGCTCGGCATTGAAGCAATTCTCACCCCGACAGTCTCCACAGGCAGATAAGCATTTGAGCGCATTCTTTCTACAAGAACATATGTTTGTTCCGCATGGCTTTTTGGACGTCATTTTGCATTTGCAGCGGATAACTTTGAGAAGAGCCTCAGGCGCTGCGCCCAGGTCACTCATCACAGGTATCAACTCATTCCCACGACTTTCCCAGCCCCACTCCTCAGGATCTAGGGCATCGTTATCCAATAGTTTCCAAACCATTATTTGTTGGTGAACTCGCAGGCTGTGGAAATGTGCTGCACGCTCAGTCGGGGGAAGTTTTTGTGGTTCAATTCCCGATTTGCTGGAAGTGACCATTGTCATAAATTTTGAATATCTCAAACCATTCAAAGTGTCTGAATGTTTGCCAGAGTACAACATAACGAACAGTTCAGTCCCCATTTTCCCAACCTCTGTCTGAGAAATGGTACCGTCGTGCATTGCTTCTGATATATTTTGAATAGGCAATGACTTCTCTAACTTCTTGAGAAGCAACGTTTTCCCGTGCCCAAACGTTGCTGATGTGACATCACACCCACTCCATGCATGAATGAAGAGGAGGTTCTTCTGAGTTGTTTCTCCAATCTTCCCTACTATATCTGCGATTTTCCATGCATCTCCACCCCTGTGTGACTTCCGTGCTTCTGACTGGAAATAGATATCAGACCAAGTACGATCCCAATGGTATACGGACATAACTAGTACATCTGTATCATCTGCAACAATGACAACTGTTTTTCCCTGGGACGAAAGTTGAACTGCATTGTCAACAATGTTAGTGTCAGCATCTCCAGAACTGCATTCGACAATAGGCCCAGCCTCTCTCAGTGATGTGGAAAGCATTTTTATAAACTGCATTTTATTATTTCCATTCGATAAGAACAGTTCCTGGGCAGTCGTGTTGTTCGTCAAACGGATATCAGCACAAACGTGGAGAGCTCTTCTTCTCTGCTCCTGAGTCTTGGTTGTTGGTCGTTGACCATAACCACCGAAGACAATTCGACAATTCTGCCCATATTTCTTCGTCACGTATCCAACATACTGGTTTTCCACTTCCAAGTAAGTGGTGTTTGTCTTCCATTTAACTCTGTGGAGGAGAGCGCCCCTGTCGAGCACGTACAGACCATCAGATGGTGGTTTAGTAAGGGATAAGCCATCAGTTATTGCAGTTGCCAGGTCCGCCTTGTTTGCTTTTCTGAGGAAAAAATCTTTGAAGAGGGCTGTTGGTATTACAGTTAGTTCATATGCAAAGAACTGTGCCATGTCTTGCTCTCTCTCTCTGGGCAATAGCAACCAGTCTAGTAAACAAAGTTGAGGGGTCAATTGTCACCCTCTGGTCATCTAGCTTCAACCCGGGGGTGAGGTGAGCTAGGGTACGGATTTGATCACTTCGTTTGATAGTGGCATCGGAAACAATAGCGTTGTCTAATCTAGAGTGTATCTCTGCCCCTACAGACTCAGTGATATCGCAGTTGATACCATCTCCCTCGGAAGCTAACAAACCAGATGACAGAGAACGCAATCGTTCGTTTCCATCGAACGGGTTGTGTGTGTCAAACCACTCTAGTATTCTGGCCATGTCTAAGTTGTCTCGTGTTCGACGAGATGTGCCCATATCTACATGCTGTTCGCTGGTATTGAGCTTTAGGTCGGTCAACGTTGTCATGGCTTCATGTATCTCTGCGCATTTATGCATCGTGTAAATCCACTCCTGTCGTACAGATTCCGTCACGCCACGACCTCGCGTCAACCCACCCCGACTTTTAATTGAACGCATAAGAACTTGCTCAATAACAAGATCACTAGAGAGGCCTGCCCAAATCCTAGAACTTCGACGTATAGCATGAAAGCCGTCACAGTAGAATCTCTCATACAACCAAGGATGTTTTTCTGGCAGTTCAAGCATCATTTGCAGATAGACTCTGCAACTCTTGGCATAGTGTACATGCCCTGTTGCGGCGAAGAGGTTCAGCATTCTACCCACAGCAATGAGATGGAGATTCCAATCGCCAAGACGTTCTCCACGGATGAACATTTTTAGTACCTGAATATATTCTAGATATTGTACCCATAGCTTAGCGGTGCGTGATTCTCTTGACAGTTTGGCTTTTGTAGTTGTCAAGGCAAGTGTTCACCGTCACGAGAGCTGGTGAGCTGCTAACATCAGAAAGGGTGACCGCGCCTTCAAGCACACCTTTGTATAACTCCTTCACACCATCTAAGTCCCTCTGGTTTATCTGTACACTCTCAACAGTGGGTGGGCTCATCGGAGGAGAAACATTCGCGCTCATTTCGGATGTGGTTATGGCACCCAATAATTTATTCGTCAGTGCAGCTTCTACTAGGAGGTGGCCTCGCATAGCTCTGGAAACAGCTTTGCCGGTCAACATCGACCGAACTGCTAGTGGACCATAAACTTCCTGCAAAGCTTCAACAAGACCTGATCCAGCCATCATCGAGCCGATACTGCCGAGAAAGCTCATGATTGTGTGGAAACCACCCAACCTGCAGACAATGTTCATGGATTGATCAATTATTATCTCATTTGCCTTCAACCATAAAGGCTGGTCAAACGTGACGCACGGGGATGGGATGCTCAATCTGATCGCTTGATCTGAGACGAATTTCAATGTGGAAAAGATGCATGTGCTGTCTGTTGGGCTGGCTGAGATCTATTATTGGGAGAAAGAGTATATCTGATTTCGCTTGATGCTCTGAACAGTGCACAGAATGCGCTAGTTGCATGAAGCCGGACCAATTAGGAACAGTGTCATCTACTGCTCTAGATAGCCACCCACAATGCCATAGAACGTCAGTACTCAGGCTAGATGAAAGTGTATGTGGTGATTGCAGCTCTACTACTGGTTTGTACCTCAAACCACCAAAGCCTCTCCTCGTTGATTCCAAGTAATCAACCACTGGGATTCCTTTATTCACCAACATTTGTTCAACGCCAACTCGAGCTCTGCGTTTTATCAATGTATGCGACATAGGGGGGTGGCACCTGAGTTTAGGTTGACACGGCGATTATACCCATACCATGAAGTGAACCTTTCCCATCGATAGTCGCAACGTTATGGTCGACGTTGTCTGCGCCCCACTGTACGAATTCTCCGGGGAAATAGTTAGAGGTATAGCTGTCAACAGAATCTAGCTCCATCACACCTTGCTTATACCGTTTGACCTCCTCATAGGTGATAGAAAACCCAAGCCTAGCTAGTTCATTAACGAGCCATTTTGACCCGAAAGTATGGTCCATTTCTACTCCTAACCCGAATAGGGTAGGTGTTATGACTGATCTTGGTCTAGCCGATTGGACTATAGAGTGACCTATGCTGTTTCGTTTTATATCATTTGGTACCAAGCACTGGAGAAAAGACTGTAGGTAGGCTGGGATCCAGGTTTTGCCTCGCGAAATGTCCTGTGTGCCAGCAGGGGTTGGATACCAATCTATATCATACTCCATCTCTCTAAGCTGCCCCTTGATCAATTTTGCTGCAGTAACAATGATACTTTCAGCTTCATCACTTATACTTTCTTTCTTGTCCGCATACCATTTTTCATTTATCAGATATTCAGCCATGTTGCGAAAGCATAGGACATTGTCGCGACCCTGTACCCTGGCGAAAAAGATATAATCGCCATATCGCTCTTCTAGTTTCTGCTTCAGTCTCTTTTTTTGTTCACAGTTGATTCACCTGCGATCTCTTCCATCTTCGAATGCAACTCGGTCAATGTGTACAGTTCTGAATCGGAATGAGTTTCTAAGAATTCACATATGCACTCCAACCAATGTTCCATGCCATGGTCAGGTTTTCGACCAGCTGGTCTCGCAATTTCCAACTGTCTATAGTTTAGGAATTTCGTATGTCAGAGTGGATGATAGACAGCCTCGGCAGCTACCAGATCAATGCAACTCAATAGCCGAACGCTTACTTCTAAAGCTAAACTATCCCCTCTCAGTTCGCAATGTTCGAGGAGGGTTTCTCGTATAGGTAGTGTGTCGACGGTCCTGATAATTTTGTTCCTATCGGGGTGGCGTGGATCAAATTTTGCGGCGCTACCACAGAACAAACAGTGTGTCTTGAAGTCGAATACAGGCACATTACATCTCAATTTCTTGGCCGACGGAGCTTCGATGTCAGTAGAGCTTGCAGCAGATGCCCGCTTCGCATCAGTGAAATCCCTACGGCAATCTGAATGAACCAGAACAACACCTACGGGGTCCTGTTGAAGCTTGTCCAAAAGGTGTGCTTCAAGGTCTGATCTCTCCCTGACATTACAGAAATTAAGCATGGTATGACAACCTTTCATGGTGACTTTAACTGATTTGACTTCATCGAAACCAACCTGGCAAATTACACAGGTATCATCTCGAAAACGACCACCTTGGTGTGAAGCCATATCTGATCAAATGGTGGAAATATGCCGATGGAGGGAACGGATTATTTTCTCTTAGCTATAAGTAGTACGGATCCTGAGGCGGATTATCGAAACTGGATTAATAGACAAGAAATATGATATTGACGAAATATGAAAAAGGACAATGTGACTAAGAATTGTTTCCTGTGTATGTTAACACCGAAACAAAGAAAATATGACAGAATGACAAAACAATCGAATAATTCGAGAGCACGTGGCGATAAGCTTTTAGCGATGTGCTGTGTGTAACAGAATCGCTGGAATACCCGCGACTGATATGATGTAATTATCTTTCTCCAGTGTGCTATACAACGCTCTTTATTCGCGGTGTACATCAATTACGTGGGCTGGTATAATACTATAGTCATTATATTGTATTCTACTGACAGGAAAAATCTGAGAAGAGACAAATTCCTGCCCTTAATACAGAACCGCCTGGAAAATGACATCGGGAAATTGGTAAAAATGGCCACCACCCCACCCTCAGTTGAGACGCTATGAAAAATTTTCCCCAAGGCGGATTTTAGCGGATTTTGGATATGTTGTTCCCAGATAACTTCCGCGTCGAATGACACCAAAATCAGCTTGTATCAATTTTTTTCCAGGTAACACCACTTGTTTTAGTTCAACACCTGTACTATATCAGGTTCCTTCAAAAATCGGTTTCCTTAGAAAGAGGAATACTGTGATTCATTGATTGACGACGAGATAAAAGGTCGACGATTCCATAACTCGTGTCATCTGCATTGTGCCACTGTGCGAGACACCTCCTCCTGATTGACCAAGTAGAGGTACGGTTGGGCTGGTTTGTGCACGAATCGGACCTTGGACGATATGGGCCTTGGACGATTCCGACCTTTTATGGCAAATTCGGACATCGTACGATTCCCAACGTGGACGATTCAGACCTTGGATGATTCGGACCTTTTACCTCTTACGATTCCTAGCTTGGACGATTTGGATCTTAGCACTTTACCCAACGTAAAGGCCAAAACTGGCCAGCGTTATTCACAAAAATCGCCATTCCATTTTCATTATTTTCCATTTTTTGCCTCAAAAACATAGCTTATGACCCTCATTGGAACGAGCTCGTTGAGCTCGTTCCAATGAGGGGTCATAAGCTATTTTTTTTTACGCAACAAATGAAAAAAAAATTAGTTATTCAAGAATTTTGTTTGCAATTGTCGTCTTCTTTTTGTTTTGAAGGGTTAGGGTTTGAACGATTCGGACCTTTATCGTGTTTCTCATAATTGTGTAGAATTATATAGGTTTGTAAATGGTACAATGTGAAAATCATGGTATGCCACGATAAACCATGGTATACTAACTGATGGGGAGAAACAGACCATAGCTGATAAAACCCTGATTGATAATAGATAAAACGAAGCAGACGTCTTGACAGTACGTGTTATATTCAGGACTGAACGGCATTTCAGACTAAACGGCCCATATTTAAAATTTAATTTCAATTGATTATAACAGGCCTATATTTTGATTGGTCATTACAAGTTTCATTTGTACTCAAATAATATTATTTCAGAAAAATCTGGTTGTAAACACACATTTTCGCTTCGAATCTTGAACCGAAATGGGTCTATTATTTGAAATCAAATCGAATCTCGAATCGATTTCTGGACGTCTTGAAAATGACCGATAAGGGGGGGGGGGGGGGGGACTGTGAACATGACAGCTCCGACTGTGATGGCTCATGTCCTGACTGATAAAATAGTCCAACTACATCATCAAGGCATACCTCCATCGAAGGGTTAGAAGGCATGCCTTGATGATGTGGTTGGAATATTACACAGGAACGCGTACGAGACTTACCATCACTAAGCACAGCACAGGACTATTTGAGCGAGGTCATGGTGACTCTTTCGGGGCTCTGTACATGAAAATGATTTCAGAGCTGATGTGTCATTGGATGATGTCAGCCCGTATATTGATGGCCCCGTGTACTACTGTAACTGGATGCATGGAAACAAAAGTTTGTAGTGCACATTACTCCTGCTTGAGAGGTGGAAATGGGGTGTACATTGGCACTGATCTACCATTGGGTGACATCAGCTTGAGTGCTGATGGTCATTGTCAAAAATGTGTTTGCAAGATTCTTAATGCCTTGAAAACTTGAATGCAAAATTGGAACACTTTCAAGTTCCCTGTATAAATTCTAAAATAGAACAGAATTACTGCACTTTCCAAAACACACTCTCCAATAAACGGATCCATTTGTGTACCATCCTTTTTTCATGTCTTAGATAATATGAAGTGTGTAACGAAATTGACCCACCCCGCCTTGCTCTCCCCCTGCGCCGATGCTCTCGGCCCGAACTCACTCACATGAAATGAGTTCTGGCCGACAGCCTCGCCACAAAAGTCAACCAAGGTCTAGCCATGACACAGATTTGTTGTCGAGGGGTTAGATACAAGTTCGTCTTTCTAAACCGAGATTGATTACCTTAATTAATTACCCAGGACCTGTGTAAAATTGACCCACGCCGCCTTGGCACTCCTCTCGCGCCGATGCTCTCGGCCCGAACTCACTTACATGAAATGAGTTCCCCACGAGAGCCTCGCCGCAAAAGTCAACCAAGGACTAGTCATACACATCTGTAATCTTAAGGGACAAGATTCAATTCCACTTTGAACCGCGTTTATTGGCCTCATAGATCAGAGCAGGGTTTCATAGAAAGGGCTATATCCTAGAAAGGAATAACAACAAGTGGCGAATTTGAATGTCTATATATATTGTCCATTTATATATTTACAAACTCTCCTAGATTGTATAAAAGGAGTCAGGGATATTTTCATTAACATTTCCACAAGAATCTCACAAATATCTATTTTCCAACAGCGGCTACTTTGCACCTTCTATACTCATATAACAAAATAAATTACACTTCTACCTCACCATAGATTGCACTTTCACACAAAAAAACAAATTCTAGGCAATCTTCCTAACAGGCCGGACTTATCAATTCAATCATCCGAGTTCTCTTCCCTGGCGGAAGAGTTTACATACCAAATATATCTATAAATATTCACAATTGCTACTACCCTTGGCTAAAGAAGGGGAGCACATCACAGGCTGGAATCTAAAGTTCCAACAACCCAACACTCTTCCCCGGCGGAAGGGTTAGGCTACCAATCATAAATATCCACACCTTTTCACACTAAAGGTGAATCAGCCTAAATCCCTCGCACCCAGAATTACTATCAACACACCGAAAATATGCCGTTGCACCGTAACAGCCTATTTGTCAACTATAATTTTTCTACCCCCTTAAATCAAAAGTATTTTTCCAGGGGTAGAGCCATAGCAATGAAATGAGATTATTGTTAATCACTGAGGTTGCCAATTGGGGGGGGGGGGGGGGGGGGTCCAAATCTGTCGCCCTATGCCGGTGTTCATCGATTAGGCCGAGGCATCTTATAGCAAAATAAGATGTCTCGGGATAATCGTGAATAAATTTTAAACGCTTAATTTATAAAGCTTCAACAGATGAATGTTTCGGCCCACGGCGAGGATCGGAAGACTGTATAATCTAGTGACCAGCCCTGGAGGGGGAATTTTGGATGTTAGTACATCCGAAAAACCGGAGGAGGCAAAATCAAAACGTCTTACCTCGTTGAAAGTCCAAATTATTCTCTCGGAATTGGAATACAAACCAATACACAATATCTTCTCGGTCACAGAAAACCCGTGCGCGCTTACCAATAATGAACCGCATGAGTTATTTCACTCCGATAAACACCAAGTGTGTCGACCAGCCGAAGTGATTAACCCATTTTTCTTTCTCGTGCCAATATAGAAATTTAAGGCCACTAACAAAGTGACTTAATGCATTTAACATTGAAGCGATCAATCCACCTTCATACATTCAGATATACACACACACACATATACACTCATATATATAGGCATGTGTGCACATATCATATGTATGGTAATTTCTTTTATTATATATTTTTTTTTCTTACAAGTGTAATACAAATCAAATCAAATCTCGAATTGAATTCTGGCGTCTTGAAGATGACCGATAAGGTTAGGATGGTGTGTGTGTGTGTTTGAGGTTAAAAAATCGCACTGGCACAGACATTTCCTACTGAAACGTTTTTTTTCTTTTAATATGCCGCCGAAAAATTGTTTTCATTTACTGAACCCTGATTGGTTTCAAACATGACAAAAAAGTACATAAAATTGATTTAAACTAAGTGATGAGCTTAGGAACTGGTTAAACTGACTGGCAAAAATTGATGTTATTCATCGATGGGCTCTAATTTAGTCCTTACAAGGATGTTACGCAAGCTTTTGTTTTTCTTATAGGCGATGACAGGTCGAAGATTCAAAGGTTCATTTAATTTAGCATTGGTAAAATTGAATTCATCTTTTAACATTTTTGCTATTTCGATATTCATTCTGTTGTATGTTAAAGTGAAAGGAATGATGGACCTCCTTTCGCATTCGCCCTCTGATATGTTCATACCAAATGGCCAGAGGGTTTGAAGCGTATTGATCCAAAAAGCTTCACGTTTTTTTCTAAATTCATCCGTTTCTTCTAATGTGTCTTTAATTGGTGGTTGTTCAATAGGATGGATTTCGAAATCGTCCAAAGAATGGCCAGGAAGGTTAAAATGTTGTGCTACTGGGGCATCAGCATTATGTTTTATATCCTGTTTGTGTCTAGTAGCACGTTCTCGGAAAGGATTTTGACTTTGACCAACATACTGTTTCCGACATCGCTTACAAGTGATAAGGTAAATAATGTTTGGTGAATCACAATGGAGGGGGTTACGGATCTGATAATGATTTTTCGTTTGTTCGGAGGAAAATTCCTCTTTTTGATCAGGCATAAAAGTATGCAGTCTACAACGAGGCTTTTTGCAATTAAATACCGCGCCACTACCATTTTGCAACGGTCTGTTGTGTTCAATCTTCAGTGGTTCGAAATCGGTAGTTTCAGCTGGACTTTCGAGCTTTTTCAGGGTTTGGGATTTAAGGCTACGCAAAAGGCGCAGCGAGTACCCTCTCGATCTGAGGGCGCCAAATAGAGTAGAACAAGCCTCATTGAAATTTACCTTATCACTTGAATTGCGGTGGAAACGAATGAGCTGTGATTTGATGATACCTTTAAATGTATGTTGAGGATGAAATGATTTTGTGTGCAACAATTGATGTGAATCAGTTGGTTTAAAATATACTTTATAATCTAAATGACCGGACGCCCGAAATTGCTTGCCTTTATACACGGTCACATCGAGAAAATCAACAGAATTTTCACTGATAGTAGCTTTCAATTTAATATTTGGATCGTGATTGTTCAAAATTTCTAAAAATTCATCAAAATCTTCTTTTGAATGTTCCCAAATAATAAAAATGTCATCTAAATATCTGAGATATACGAGAGGATGCTTTGCACATTTGCTTAAGGCATTTTCCTCCCATTCCGCTACATAAATGCTTGCAAAATTAGGACTGAATCTTTTGCCCATAGGACAACCCATTATTTGTAGAAAATATTCTCCATTGAATTGAAAGTCATTACCTTTTAAGCTCAGCTCTAAAAGATCCAAAATTTGTTCATCCGGGCGTTTCGCATCCGGATATTTTTCAAATGCATTTTTAACTGATTTAACACCTTTATCAATGTCAATGTTCGTATACATACTGTCGATATCCAAAGTAGCCAGAATTGCATTTCTCGATATTTTCAATTTCGAAATTTTTGACAGGAAATCCTGTGTATTTTTTAGATAGCTCGGATGTCTATTTGCTATAGGTTTCAGATGATAATCAATTAATTCCGAGATCGCATAAGATTCCGAATTACAATCTGATACAATTGGCCTCCCGGGTGGAGTTAAGTCATCCGTCCATGAAGAACGGTCCTTGTGGATCTTTGGTAGGATATAAAATTGTCTTGTTTGAGCACTGAGCTTAGCTGTTAAATATTTCAATTGTTTTTTGGTAATGTGACCTTCGTCGAGGAGAAATTTTAAGATCTTATTGAATTTTTCGATATTACTAGGCCAAATAAGTGAATCTATTTTCTTATAATGTTTAGTATTGCTGAGTTGTCTCATGGCTTCCTTTATATAATTATCCCGAGATAGAACAACTACCGACCCACCTTTGTCGGCTGGTTTAATTACTAATTTCTTATTTTTTCGAAGTTTCGTGAGGGCTCTCCGTTCATCAGCTGTTAAATTGTCTTTATCGGAGAGTATGTTCATGCTGAACACCTTTTGGATGATTCGTTTGCTAGCCTCAATAATTTCGGGATCTACTTCACTATCTGGAGGTGACCAACCAGATGATTCTGTGAAAGGAAGTTTCCGACCGCTGGAGTTTCTAAAGCGGTCAGCTAATTTCATTTGCCTAAGAAAATTACAGTTGTATGATGGTAAATTTGTTTGGTTATCAGTTTTTGACTTTGGTGCTGGTACAAAAGTTAAACCGCGATCTAAAAGAGATTTCTCTTGGGTTGTTAGGTCATTGGTGCCAGACAGGTTAACCACATTAGTTCCTAATCCCACATCTGTTAGGCGGCTGTTACCTTTGCCTTTACTTAGTTTAAATTTAGGTGGTTCAACCAGTGATCGTACATAATATTGGCGGTTCTCGTGGTCCAATGGATCAAATCCTGAGCAACATCAAACTTCGCGTCATCAATTTTTGGTATCACGTTAACGTCCTTCACTTTCCGAATGGTTTCGTTGATGATGCTCAGGGTTCTCCTCTCAGCCTGAGGGAGTTTTTGCGAAAAGTTTAGTTCAGCGAAATAAATTTTTGCTGATCTAAACCTGACCCTGATATCGCTAAGCATATTCCGCAACTGCTTAACTACGAGATCAGAATTATCGTTTCGAGAATTCACGCCAATATTTAATAATATTTTTTGGGGACTGGACTGGCCCCTGTGCCCTTTAAACATAGAGCGCAGATGATTGAATTTGGCGCCGGGGTAACACTCCACCTGGATGTCCGGATGGGGATTTCGATCAATGCGTCCTAAATTTGAACTTCCAATCATAAGGATGTTTTTACAAACATCGGGGAGGCGCCAATTCCTTTTGTCAAAATTAACTCCGCTTTTATGCCGAAACTGGGAGAATTTAGAATCAAATGAGCGGCCCGAGTTGCGGCTCGGTGATTTGACTTTCTCTGAGTACGATATACCTGGTTGAACCACACTAGAGGCAGGAGAAGGGGGAGAAGAAACAGAAGCAGGAGAGGAAACAGAAGCAGGAGAAGAAGCAGAAGGAGGAGGAGGAGTTCTAGTGAGAGCACTAGGAGAACCAGAGAAGAAAGGCTGAGGAGGAGTAGGAGGTAGAGGAGCAAGACGAGGCGAGACAGCGTTACTCAATTTGCGAGCATCTTCAGTCACAATATGGACCGGAGATGTTTGCAAATTGAGGCGCTTACTCTGAGAGAAAGAAGAAGTAGAAGGAAAAGAAGAGGGAGAAGTGCTTTGCCTTGATCTTTTCTTATTTTGCTTTTCGCGTTGGGGTAGAGGGACAACACGGGCCGGAGTTTGCTTGCTCCCTCCCGTATTGTTCCTTACTCCAGACGCTGGGCGAAGTTCCGAAATGTAAGACTCATAGGCCGAAATCGTCTTATCTGTCAACTTATTTTTAAAGTTTTTTTGAGCCCAGATCAAGGCACGCGCCGAAGCGCTGTTGAAGTCTATTTTTTCGAGTCCAGGAGGTGGTCGCATAGCCAAAGTTATCTTAGACTTCAACTGGTTTAAATTTATCTTGTAATGCTCAACTAAAGCATTTAACGTTTGGTTGGCCCATCCTACACTAATCTGTCGAAAAACAGAAAAAATGTGTGGGGTGGGAAGAGCCGGCTTTAGAAAGCCACCTAACTCATCTACTTTCTTCTCCAACTGTTTCGGGAAATCCCGGTTGGCCAAATGCTGCTCTAAGAGCCCAATGTGGTGCATACACTGAATCACCTGGAAAAGGGCCTTGACCAATCTAGAATAGGCCTGGAACGATTGTTCCTGGCCTCTTCCAGACTGGGCAACTCTCTTTCCCTGATGTTTCTGTCTTTTTTGAGCCATTTGAAGAATAGGTAGATGAATTTAAAATGAAGAAATGAAATAAATTAAAATAAAATCTAGATATTACCTATTAGAGAAGATACCTGGATTGGTTGTAGTCTTCAACAAAGGTAGAAAATAATGTGTGTGTGTGTGTGTGTGTGTGTGTGTGTGTGTGTGTGTGTGTGTGTGTGTGTGTGTGTGTGTGTGTGTGTGTGTGTGTGTGTGTGCGTTTGTCTTACCAACTTGACGAGGTAACTAGACAAAAGAGTTTGCGTGTTTCGCCTTACCGAGGTACAAAAGACAAAAGAAACCCTTTACCTCGGTTGTTTTCCCAGAACTGTACCAGCAAAACGAGGTTGAAACCGTTAGTCCACACAAAGGACAGACAATGGGGTACCTCGGTATGTAGGGAAAACAAGACTGTGTGTGTGTGTGTGTGTGTGTGTGTGTGTGTGTGTGTGTGTGTGTGTGTGTGTGTGTGTGTGTGTGTGTGTGTGTGTGTGTGTGGGGGGTGGGTGGGGGTGGGGGGGGGGCTGTAAACCTGATTGTTCCGATTGCGATGGCTCAAGTCCCAACTGATAAAATATTTCAGCTGCATCATCAAGGCATGTCTTCCTTGGAATATTAGCCAGGAATGGATGCGAGACTTACCACCACTAAGCAATGCACGGGACAAGCCTCTTGCAACAGCTCATCACCAACATTGTTTGGAAACTTTAAATTTGTTTTCAACAGTGGCAGAGCCTAGTGAGACGGGAATTAGCATGGACGGTGGCATGGGTCAGATGCCATTTATGTTAATATAGATAAAATTACACTTTATTTTCAGCCCCGTTTACATACAAATTCCATCTGAACTATACATTTTGTGTGACGACAACAATGACTAATACAAGGCTACATTCCCGTGTAAAGATTCGAAAGGAAACGTATAGCAAATATCGAATCGAATCGAATATCAACTAAAGATTCGAAAGGAAACGTACAGCAAATATCGAATCGAATCGAATATCAACTAAAGATTCGAAAGGAAACGTATAGCAAATATCGAATCGAATCGAATATCAACTAAAGATTCGAAAGGAAACGTATAGCAAATATCGAATCGAATCGAATATCAACTTAAGATTCGAAAGGAAACGTATAGCAAATATCGAATCGAATCGAATATCAACTAAAGATTCGAAAGGAAACGTATAGCAAATATCGAATCGAATCGAATATCAACTAAAGATTCGAAAGGAAACGTATAGCAAATATCGAATCGAATCGAATATCAACTAAAGATTCGAAAGGAAACGTATATCAAATATCGAATCGAATCGAATATCAACTTAAGATTCGAAAGGAAACGTATAGCAAATATCGAATCGAATCGAATATCAACTAAAGATTCGAAAGGAAACGTATAGCAAATATCGAATCGAATCGAATCGAATATCAACTAAAGATTCGAAAGGAAATGTATAGCAAATATTGAATCGAATCGAATATCAACTTAAGATTGGAAATCGAATGGAATCTCGAAGCTTCTCAAGGCCCTAATATTAACCATAGGACACATGTTTCATCCTACAGACGCTCCACCAGAAATAAGTTTTATTACTTTTCAATGAATTTTTTACAAGTTACGCACTAGTAAGGTTTTTCCGTTAATGTGATCGCAGCCTTGACAAAGCTTTTCAATAGCAGCATAATGTAAACCAACGCAGTCTCTAAAACAAAGAATTCCGCATACCAACCGGAAGTAGTTCATATTAGTCCCCACAGTGCAGAAGAGTTATAGGAAGTAGGTGGAGATAACCCATTTATCAATAGAGCCTGTTAGACAAAAACATGCATCAATCAATGGCACGAAATCATGAATGGCCGAGCAAGTCCAATGTGTCCGTTTCCTTTCCAATACGTCCCACTTGACAACAGTAGGATTGGACTTTTGAAAATGTTCAGTAAAGTAACCACGCATCTGCGACTTTAATGGCAGTACTCGCAAATTGGAACTCACCTAGCTTAATCGAATTAAAGATTGGTCGGTTGAAATATGTTTCCAGAAGCCTTCAAAGTACGGTAACTTAATATTAATAAAGTACGGTACTGCCATGGATCAACACCAAAATCAAAAAGCTACTAAAAAAGAAACAAACATTGTATAACCAAGCAAAGAAAAACAAACAGTGGAAGAACTACAAGCACTTCCAAAAAGAATGCAAAAGGCAAATAAGAAATGCAGAGTGGGATTATATAAACTCGGCAATCCTAGAAGGCATGAACAACAACAACACGAAACCCTTCTGGAAATACGTCAAATCCCGCAAACAAGATAACACCGGAGTAGCTCCCCTCAAAGATAATGGTCAGCTAGTAAACGACAGCAAGAGCAAAGCAGAAATCCTCCTGAAACAATTTTCATCTGTATTCACGAAAGGAAAAATCACATCACTACCCAACACACATATAAACATGAAACATCCGATGCCCGAAATTAAGATCAGAAGGGAAGGGGTAAAAAGACTACTTCAGAAGATAAATCCATCAAAAGCTTCTGGCCCAGAAAACATACCAAATAGAGTACTGAAACAATGCGCAGAACAACTCGCAGCACCACTAAGTACAATCTTCCAATACTCTCTGGACACAGGCACATTACCATCTGACTGGAGAAACGCCAATATATCGTCCATCTTTAAAAAGGGAGACCGTCACGCGGCGGAGAACTATAGACCAGTATCCTTGACTTCAGTACCATGTAAACTGCTTGAACACATAATATGTAAACACATGATGAAATACCTGGAACAAAATAACATACTGACTTCATTAAATCATGGATTTCGCTCTGGATATTCCTGTGAATCGCAGCTAGCAATAACAACCCATGACATGCTCCAACCATTCGATAAAGGGAAGCAAGTGGACATTGCGATCCTGGACTTCTCCAAGGCTTTCGACACAGTACCCCACGACCGACTCCTCCACAAAGTACACCAATATGGCATAAGAGGAAGTACACACAGATGGCTAACTTCATTCTTAACTGAAAGAGAAATGAGAGTACAGCTAGAAGGGGAATACTCAAATAAAGCCGTGGTGGAATCCGGGGTCCCCCAAGGTACAGTCCTAGGACCGATTTTATTTCTGTGTCATATCAACGACCTCCCAGAGTCTGTCAAGTCATCGGTCAGATTATTCGCTGACGACTGCCTTTTATACAGAGAGATCAATAAGCAAGAGGACCACAGAAAACTCCAAGAAGACCTCTTCTCCCTTGAGAACTGGGCAGCAACATGGGGCATGCGCTTTAATGCCAATAAATGTTACATCCTCAGCCTTAAAACGAAAAGCAACAACTTCTATTCACTTAATGGCCATATTCTCCAACAGGTTTCGTCAAACCCTTATCTAGGCCTCCAAATATCTGAAGACCTCAAATGGAAAGAACACATCAATAACGTTACAAGCAAAGCAAATTCTACACTAGGCTTCTTGAGGCGGAATTTACAACACTGCCCCCAAGAATGCCGAAAATCGGCCTACATAGCATTAGTAAGATCAATAATGGAATATGGAGCCATTATCTGGGACCCCTACACAACAACTGACATCAACAAACTCGAAAGCATCCAAAGAAGAGGGGCACGTTTCATCACAAAGAATTATAGCTCCAGAGAAGAAGGGTGTTTAACTAAGATGCTAAAAGACCTCGATCTCCCGCCATTGAACATTCGACGACAACACAAACGGCTCGCATTCTTCTACAAAGTGGTTGAGGGGCAGATCCCAGCAATCAATCCCTCTGATTACATCAAATACCACAAACCAAAAAGACAGATTCGGGCAATAACAATTTGATAGTTGTGTCACCAAAAACATCATCTCCAACCAGGAAAGAAAAAACAGTCGTTCGGTTATTATTCCACCTGCCAGAACTAAACAGCTCAAAAACTCTCTGTTCATCAGAACCGCCATAGAGTGGAACCAACTAAGCGACCAAATAGTTCACTCTAAAAACCTAGAGAGCTTCAAATCAGCACTCAGCTCACAGCAAAACTAATGCGCCCTCCCTCCGTCACATCATAGCCCTGCAGGGAATCTGTGACGTACAGAATACAGATACAGACAGAATATCATCAAATTGCTCGAAAGTAAACTAATCGTCCAAACAATGGCGCCGGAAGCATGTGAGGACAAGGGTCAGTGTATCAAAAAGGGCAATAACTCTGGGTATGCGTTTAGGCCAACAGTTTACAACACATCATAAACTGCTATGTGACACCCAACAGGATTGACGTAATATATAGCGGTCTTTGAGAGGAACAAGGTGCGGTCTGCAATGCCTTATTCCCATCAAGAGATGATAAAAGCTTTAGAAATTACACCACCGATTGTATATGTATAGCCTCCTTGTTTCGTGATTATCTACCAAAGTCCTTCGTTTTACCTGACAAATCCCCCCCCCCCCCCCCCCCCCCACACACACACACACACATTGGTACATAATTCGTTAGTAACGAATACTCGAGAGACAATGTTTTGAAGGAGAAATATAAACAATTTTTAGTTCTGTCTCGTCATAGTCAGCATTTCTCTAGTTCCACTTTTTCGTTTGCTTCATTCGTTGTATTTGAGATTCTGTCTCTGTTTCTCATACACTTTAAAACTATCTCGATTACAGTGTACATAAGTGCTGCTACCCCAAGCCACACCATTACCACAAACAGTTTTGTTTCGACGCACAAGAAGTAACTCATGATATAATAAGCTGTATAACCAGTGGCCTTCAAGGTATGGTAACTGGCAAATGCTGGTTCTTTCTTCTCTGGAAACAGCAGTGCTACTAGTGCTGAAAAAAAAGAAGAAAAGTGGTGGTACGTGTCGTCGTAGTTGTATTAATAACTAGTGGTTGTAGTAGTAGTAGAACTAGTAGTAGTAGAATTAGTAGTAGTGGTAGTAGTAGTAGTAGTAGTAGTAGTAATAGTAGTTTAGTAGTAGTAGTAGTAGTAGTAGTAGTGTAGTAGTAGTAGTAGTAGTAGTAGTAATAGTAGTAGTAGTAGTAGTAGTAGTAGTAGACTAGCAGTAGTAGTAATAGTTTCATTTGAGTGTTACAACTCCTGACCTGAACCTTACCTGTCTGATCCTAATGCTTGACAAGTATGAGTTATTCATTAAAGGTACTCACCACACAATACATTATTGAATAGTTTTCGTGGTGCACAAGATCTTATAGGCATTAAGACCCAATTTGGAACAGTCTCCCCTTTTATATATCATGTGTCATTACCAGAAGATCATATCCGTCTCCCCTTCCATATGTAATGTGTCATTACCAGATGATAATATGACCTAACTGTTAAGGCAATATATTCCCCCCATATCGCAGGCTTCTTTACCAGCTGAGTTCATTACCCGAGCCGTCAAGGCCTTATAACATCATTCTTCCCATATCTCAGGCTTCTTTACCAGCTGAGTTCATGATCCGAGCCGTCAAGGCCTTATATTCTTCCCATATATCAGGCTTCTTTACCAGCTGAGTTCATGACCCGAGCCGTCAAGGCCTTCTAACACCAAAACCCTGATATAATGAACACAAGACTCATGTGTACAGGGCCTGTAAGCTCTTGTTATATCATCGTCCAGTGGAATGGTAACAAATGACCATCGGTAGTCTACAGGAGTCTTAAGGCGATAAAATATTCATTAGAAGCTCTTACAACTGAAAGGGCTTACATAAAGACAAATCGGTCCAATCCTCTGTTTAAACACGTCACTAAAAACTTTTTAACACAAAACAAAACAGTAAAATACCACATCTAAAATAAATCCAAGGTAGGAGGCAGGGTACGTGGTGTGTTTAAATCAACATGACTGATAAACTATCGAAAAGAGAAGGTCAAGGTCACACTGTTGAACCGTTAAAGCTTACGCTATAATTAATCTTCTTACAATATACATGCTCTATTGAACTGTTAAATCATGGCGCTACAATTAATGTTCTTACAATATACATGCACTATTGAACCGTTAACTCATTACCCAACATAATGGCCAAAACCGGCCAGCGCTTTTCTCAAAAATCGCCAATTAATTTTCATTATATTTTAATTTTTTGGTCTCAAAAGCATAGGTTATGACCCCTCTTTGGAACGAGCTCGTCGAGCTCGTTCCAAAGAGGGACATAACCTATGTATTTGAGACAAAATTGAAAAAAGTTAGTTATTCAAGAATTTTGTTTGCAAGTGTCGTCTGCTTTACATGTTAGGTAAATGGTTAAAGCCTGACGCTACAATCACTCTCCTTACTCTGTTGTAAAAATGTCATTCCATATGTTTGCACTCTGTTGTCTCGATGGCGCTCAGCTCAATGAGCAGTCGCATTTGTAGAGCACCCAAAATATGATGCCCTCCGAGTGCTATAGTCGACATTAACGTTCAGTTTACGTTGGTTTATCCCTTTATCACTCCCCGAACGACATCGAGAACTTGGTGGGACCTGGCACTGAGTAGATGGGTGATCTCCAAGAGCGGCTAGTTTTGGACCAATGTATCAATCCCTAACCACCGATCTTCAACTGGCTTTTGTGCAGGATAACATCCTGCAAATAAAACTTAGCAATGAAGAAACTCGAGCCCCAGTTTCAACTTAGCGTCACATACTTTTTTCCCCTAACCATTTGGTCACAGTCTGTCTGCAACTACACTTTCTTCCAGCCAGGGGGTGACAGGTAGACAGCCATTCTGGCTGTGTCACACCATACAGTATACTATTTACTAAACTTGTAAAATATATGTATTTGTTACCATTATTTATGTATACTGTGAATAAATTATCTGAATCTGAATCTGAATCTAGGCCTTGTAATGTGTATACTGGTAATTGATACAGTGTTGGAAGCCCATATTTGGGCTTTATTCTGATCAGCAGGTACCTAAAGTTAAAGGCTTTATATTCTGTGAATGTCCTTCATATTATCTTCGAAGTTAAATTATTACCTTTCCATAGATTTTCCTTGTTACAATTTTTGGGAGAGTGCCTAAATATCAAAATAATTTACTAGTGTCAGCGCAAAAGCTGAGATGAGCAACCAAGCTCCGAAGCCACCAGTCAAATTCTGTAAGGAATTCTATTTATTTATTTATTTATTTATTTATTTATTTATTTATTTATTTATTTATTTATTTATTTATTTATTTATTGGTGTTTAAGGTTACAAATTTATGCACAATGGCTAATCATGACCGTGACAGTTTTACGTGACAGTTTTACGGGTGGAGGAAGCCGGAGTACCAGGAGAGAACCACCGAGCAACGGCGAGCAACTGTCAGTTCCCCAACATACTAACTCCACAGAAGCAGGGTTAGCATTGGTTGAAGACAGGTGCACCATCGACGTGCAGTACGCCTCAGTACACAACGCCACCATTCCTCCACATGGGCAATGGAGATGAAGTGTCTTGCCCAAGGACACAACGCGGTTGCCGCAGGTGGGATTCGAACCGAGGGCCTACTTTGTTATGGCCTGGAACCAGTCGTCTAGTCCTTAAATACTCCATCGCCAATATTTTAGATTCAACCATCTGGAATATTTCAGTTGGTCGGAAAAGTGAATCGAAGCTTTTGCAATGAACAGAAAAATTCCAATCAGGTGAATAGAAAACGAAATTAGCATTCATTTTCTTTGAATGAACACAAAAAATGTTTCGAGAATTGGTTAGACCAAATCTTTGATGACATTACAACACTATTAGAATTGTATGTAAACTATATATATGAATGATCATTCTGTTTCAAAGTTAGTGTGTCCAATCAGAACATTGGAATACCATGTATGGGTTCCGCCGTATCAGGTACCTCACTGATATCGAGTGAGTAGCCGCCATTACTATTTTGATGCATTTTCACTCGTTTTGAATTTTAAAAATTTGAATTAAAACAAAACAAGCGAAAATTTAAGTACCAAAAATATTTTCAATGTACCGTATGTATTGATTTAAAACATTAAATATTTAAAAAATTAACAGAAAGTATTACTTGTACATGTTGTCCCAAAAGTTCTTTGTTCTTTTTGCAACACAACAGTCTATAGCCTATGAACTAAAGCGAGTAAATTCTGTCGATTTTTCTTATGCTGAAGCGAACATCTTCTTTACAGTTTACTCCAGATTAACCCCTTGAAATGTACCAATATAAGGCATTCCTGTAATATATTATTAGCAAATCCAAAACAACATCTTGCCAATGAATCCCACCTTCGGACGCTTCGATCTGTTTCTGCTACTTCGACCATCTTCCAACCCTAAGGCTATCCTTTGTGTTAGAAGTTGATTGAAGTAAAAGAAATGGACAGGATAGTGACCACATCATGACATGCTCATCTGAGGCACTATAGTATGGCTCATTACATTTACCGATATATGATTGTAAATTTTCCTCCCATTGGGCTGAACCATGGTAGACTTGAAAATTTGTGCCCCTCCACTTTTATCGAACTTCCACCGCCTCTGCACATTCTCCCATTGTCATTAGCTGGCCAAGTGCTAGAATCCAATGGCGGATACAGAGGGGGGGGGGGGCGGTGGGGCGGTCGCCCCCCCCCCCCCCTTAGCTCGTGTTTGTCTCGTATGTATGGCGTAGCCAGGATTTTCATTTGGGGACAATACATGAATTGAAGTAAAAACAAACAACGACATTTATTTCTTCCATCACCATTCGCTATGGAAAACAAATATACCGTTGAAATTATGCAAAATATATCTACTGGTCGCCTCCATTTATAGCGTCGCCGACACAGCATGATTTTGTGGTGTTACATGCCCCTAGCCTCGGGTACCTCATGGCTATGCCAGTTATGGGTCGGGATCTTAATTGGCATAGTCATGGCGTACCTAAGCCTAGAGGGCTGACTGCTGAAAACTTTCAAACGCTGGCAGATCGCAATGTTCTCCTGAGGTTAAGTCGGTTATGACTGTAAACAGTGTGTCCAAAATACAGTATTATGGTAAATGGATCTGAAGAGCATATTTCAAATTTTCTAATTCTGTCTTGAACGTATGACAGAATTTGAAATTCTGAAACATGCTGTTTAAAAAGTGTTAATTAGCCGTTCAAAAATTCAAGAGGATTTCCACCCCAGAAACCACCAGAATGCCCCATTTGGTCGCTCATTTCCCAAAAGCTTCACGGGGGGGAGAACCCCCCCAGACCCCCCTACAAAAGCTCGTGCCTTCGGCACTCGCGGCAGATGCCTTCGGCATCTGCACGATCCGCCCCCCCCCCCCCCTTTTGAGAATTCCTGTATCCGCCACTGCTAGAGTCCCATTACTTGGGTTTTACTTTAACCCTAAAAACCCTAGCGGCCGTTTTTCCGGCCAGGAACATGATACATCATAACGTCATTAAATAGGATGGCTGTTCAGTAAATGTGTGTGGTAGACCAATCAATATTTTCAACGTGCAGCCCTGAGGCTGCACGCTGAAAATCTTGATTGGTCTACCCCAAATAATGAATATGGACTCTTCTAATTGCTGCCATTGAACTGGCATGGAAGATACCACTAGAGTTCGAAGGGTTAAAATTGATTTTTTGAACATTTAAAAGTGCTTTGTTAACACTTTTCAGGTGGTAATGACAGTGAATGTATGTAAGGGTATTTCAGATATGCTTATAGTGATAAGTTTTATTTTGTAAACAAATATTGCACTTCGAACAGCGAAGATTCTTTACTGTCACCATGGTTACATACCGGTTGCGATTCGATTGTAAACACGACCCAGAATCTGATACAAATTACAAAGACATGTACATGGCCATTATAATACATTTATCTAACAATCACACACTCAATTCCAAATTCCATGTTGTAAATTGACATTTGAAATGTTCTGAAAATTAACATTAACGAAAAATATGTGGATATTCCCATGTGTTGTATTATAATTACTAAATTGCATATGTGAGTTGAACAATTAGGTGGTATTTACATATTTATTGGGGTTTAACGACACTTTCGATATCCAGGGTCACCTCGTGTCGGAGAGTTTTACGGGTGGAGGAAGCCGGAGTACCCTGAGAGAACCACAGAGAAACGGCGAGAAACTGTCAGGCCCCCCAACATACCAACTCCACACAAGCAGTGTTAGCATTGGTTGAAGGCAAGTGCACCATTGACGTACAGTACGCCTTAGTACACAACGCCACCATGCCCCCATTTGGGCAATGGTGGTGAAGTGTCTTGCCCAAGGACACAACGCGGTTGCCGCAGGTGGGATTCGAACCGAGGACCTCTCGGCTTGCAGCCTGCACCTCTACTTATAGACCCACCGCGCCCTAAAATTAGATGGTTAAATTATCGTGGGGAAATGGGATTATTTTTAAGGTTTTAGTTGATTTGTCTTGTACAGGCTTGAAAGATGTGTGCAGATTGCTCTCTCTAAATCATCAGCTTTTTAGTCTGTGTGAAACACACAAACTATTGTTTTTGTACGGTTTCCTTTTCTTTCTTTTCTTTCTTTTTCTTCCCTTTTATTTTCCTGTCCTTTGTCTTCTGTGCACTTCCTTGTCCGCACGATAACTCGAAAACGAATTGTCCTATCTCCCTGATGAAGGAAGCTTACTTCTGTTCTCTCAAATTTCTACTTTAACATCTTTTGGAGCAGAGTTACGACATATACTTCTTTGGACCTTGAGCAGCTGCTCATTCTGTATATTTCTCTGGTCATTTGACATTTTCCAGCTGCTGGCTGTACCAACTTCCGTTCACCTAGTTTGTTGGTTTAGATTTGTTCGCCGCAGTCTCCTTCGCAGTTCTCATTTCTTAGTTTAGATTCAGTATGTTACTTCCAATGTTCTATCTATCTTTACTGTTTTCTATAATATAATGTGTTGTGTCCTTTTGGTCATTTACTCTCTTTCGCTGCTACAGTTTTGCATCCGTTACCTGGTCCTCACACAATCTACCTGGCTGCTCTTCCATCTTCTATGCATTCCGTCCCGCACAATTAAGTGAGCTACCTTTGTGGATTCCCTCCTTCATTTATGTGTTCATTCAGCGAATAGTAAACTATTGGGAATATGTGTGTTAGAAAGAAAAAATATTGTAAATTTTGTTTCTTTACATAATTGCCACAATTGCTTATACGATGCCCCCCCCCCCCCCCGATGCCCCTCCCCCATATACGATGCCCACCCCACCGCCACCCCCATATTGGGTTTGGGGACAGATATTTTTCTTACACCTTTATATCTTCACATTGGAACTGTGGTTCTACCAAGTTGTATTGTACATGATACGGAAGCCACAGACGTGATATATAGGAGAAATGAACAATGTTGGGTGAGCTCTGGAAGCGTTCAGCAACTCGTCCCCTGAGTTTCAATGTGTTCTATGTGCCTACTGGCACATAGAACACATTGGAACTCAGGGGACGATGTTACTTTCGATTCCTATTTTGTATCGGTACTTTTGCACCCCTATTTACATGTTCTGGGGATTTCTTTGACCGAGTTATCAAACAATAAAAGAGTTTTTCCGAGTAGGCCTCTCACATCCTTGCAAAACCAATTGTAAACAATAGTGACAGGTATGTAAACAAACAAAATTTACAATGTAATTTATATTTCTGTTGAGAGGATGTCATTTTATTGTACCAAGGTTTAAAATTTTCGAAGTGTGTAGACAGCAGAATGTTTGGGCTCCCCGTAACTTATTATATGACTGGGTAATTTAACCACTAAATATCACCACTGTTTTTGATCTTTTCCTGGTCCCCGGAAAATCCAGAGTGGAATCCGATTCCGTATCACTATAGTATGACAGACTATTTACGGGTGCGTTCGAATTCGCATAATTAGCTGTTCCGGAATGTTTGGACTCACCATAACTTTTGGCGTGACCCTTTTCGAATCCAGGGAAGGGCACAGAGAACACGTGCCCCTTCACCTTTTTTACAAAGACCTACAGCGCGGTTACGCAATGGATTAAATGGGGGCAAACAAACGTGTCTGTATACAAATATTCCTGTAATATATTACTTGTAAATCCAAACAACATTTGGCCAAAGAATTCCAACTTGGGTCGCTTCGGGTCCATTTCTTCTACTGCAACCATCTTCCAATCCGAAGGCCAGATGATTGAAGTAGAAGAAATGGACAGGGCAGTGGTCACACCGTGGCATGCTGATCCAAACGAGCGACTATAGTGTGTCATGGTATATTTATCGATATGTCATTGTAACGTTTCTCCCTCTGGCAGGGATGTATCGACAGGGGGTGTAAGGGGGGGGGGGGTATTACTCTACCCCCACCCTCCCCCAATCCTGGCCAAAATTTCCTATAGTTGGAAATTCGGAGGGCAAATCATGAGTAGTTGGAAATTCCATCTATCTGGATTTGAGAGCTTCTTTGGTGATGCTGATGTCTCCTTTACTTCCCAAAATTCCAAATCGGTTTCAAATCGGCAAAAATTCCAACTGTTACGCAATATCGAGACTCATAAGTATGCATGATGTCAGTCGGTACGAGATTTCTATAGTACGTTTACTTATCGTAATAAAAAAAAATCCTCGAAATGCACTTCGAGAAAATCACATCATATAAAATCGTCACCTGAGTTAATTCCATCATTCACAGTTGCAAAATTATGAAACATCAAAAATTGATCATTCCTGCATAAGATCTGTTTTAATGTTAGAACAGCCAGCTCAAAGTTCTCAGCTTGAGCATTTGTTTAGCACATATTCAATTCCCAGAATAATACCCAATAATAATAACCTGATAATTCTATCATAAATGTGTTGGCATTTCAGTTATTAGAATCAATGTTATGCCCCTTTTCGTGGCTTCATTTTCAAAATGTTTCTCGGTAGTTAATTTCCCTTCCCCTAGTCGGAAGTTCACCCCCTCCCCCCATCGGAAACCTCTAGCCACGTCCCTGCCCACTGAACTGAACTATAGTAGCCTTTAACATTTGTGTTCCTCCACTTTTATCGAGCTTCCGCCGTCTCTGTTAGAATCGTAGTGCATAAGTTACATGCTTGGATCTTCACAAACAAGCTCTATAATTATGCATGATGGGAAATTTGAAGGGTACAAAGTCAGTCTTGAAACATTTTTGGGAAAAAAACCCGTGTTATAAGGAAGATGGTGAACGTTTTACGTGCCAACGCCCCTGCAGTTAACGTGAATAGTTGTGACATCCTTACTGCACCGAACGAATTGGATATTATTATCTAAGTATGCCCAAAAGAACGTATGATTTCGTTAATTTGTTTCGTACAAATTGCGCGCATTCGTTGTTTTCCAAACTGATGTTTGTTCTGAGTGACAAGTTAACCCGCAAAACAACCACGAGTGGAGTGTTGTTTAACTTGACTTTGTTATAAATTACACAGACTTGTGTATCGTGAACAGTCGTTTACACAAAACTCTTTTTTGTAGGAGCGTTACGATTATATCCATATAATTCAACAGCAAATAGTTCTTCATCTTGACTGGTGTTGAAAAAACAAACTAAACCACACAGAGTACTTGTGTGTTACTCTTCAACAGTTAGTAACAAATTAAACAAACACATGGACACCACGTTTATCTATACATGTTAACCCTTTACCCAACGTAACGGCCAAAACCGGCCAGCGCTATTCTCAAAAATCGCCAATTAATTTTCAAAATATTTTCATTTTTTGTCTCAAAAACATAGGTTATGACCCCTCGTTGGAACGAGCTCGTCGAGCTCGTTCCAACGAGGGGTCATAACCTATGTTTTTGAGACAAAAAATGAAAAAAATTAGTTATTCAAGAATTTTTTTTGCAAGTGTCGTCTGCTTTTCATGTTAGGTAAAGGGTTAACATTACTCCAGGTAACATGCGCGTGTATAAATAAACACATGGACACCACGTTTATCTATACATGTTAACATTACTCCAGGTAACATGCTCGTGTATACAATAAACACATGGACACCACGTTTATCTATACATGTTAACATTACTCCAGGTAACATGCTCGTGTATACAATAAACACATGGACACCACGTTTATCTATACATGTTAACATTACTCCAGGTAACATGCTCGTGTATACAACAAACACATGGACACCACGTTTATCTATACATGTTAACATTACTCCAGGTAACATGCTCGTGTATACAACAAACACATGGACACCACGTTTATCTATACATGTTAACATTACTCCAGGTAACATGCTCGTGTATACAATAAACACATGGACACCACGTTTATCTATACATGTTAACATTACTCCAGTTAACATGCTCGTGTATACAATAGTTAGTAACAAATTAAACAAACACATGGACACCACGTTTATCTATACATGTTAACATTACTCCAGGTAACATGCTCGTGTATACAATAAACACATGGACACCACGTTTATCTATACATGTTAACATTACTCCAGGTAACATGCTCGTGTATACAATAGTTAGTAACAAATTAAACAAACACATGGACACCACGTTTATCTATACATGTTAACATTACTCCAGGTAACATGCTCGTGTATACAATAAACACATGGACACCACGTTTATCTATACATGTTAACATTACTCCAGGTAACATGCTCGTGTATACAATAGTTAGTAACAAATTAAACAAACACATGGACACCACGTTTATCTATACATGTTAACATTACTCCAGGTAACATGCTCGTGTATACAATAAACACATGGACACCACGTTTATCTATACATGTTAACATTACTCCAGGTAACATGCCCGTGTATACAATAAACACATGGACACCACGTTTATCTATACATGTTAACATTACTCCAGGTAACATGCTCGTGTATACAATAAACACATGGACACCACGTTTATCTATACATGTTAACATTACTCCATGTAACATGCTCGTGTATACAATAAACACATGGACACCACGTTTATCTATACATGTTAACATTACTCCAGGTAACATGCTCGTGTATACAATAAACACATGGACACCACGTTTATCTATACATGTTAACACTACTCCAGGTAACATGCTCGTGTATACAATAAACACATGGACACCACGTTTATCTATACATGTTAACACTACTCCAGGTAACATGCTCGTGTATACAATAAACACATGGACACCACGTTTATCTATACATGTTAACACTACTCCAGGTAACATGCTCGTGTATACAATAAACACATGGACACCACGTTTATCTATACATGTTAACATTACTCCAGGTAACATGCTCGTGTATACAATAAACACATGGACACCACGTTTATCTATACATGTTAACACTACTCCATGTAACATGCTCGTGTATACAATAAAATAATAATGATCACTTGTTCTCCCTTCACATAGAAAATAGTTGTTGAACTACTACCTCGAAGTAGGAACAATGACATTATGGAGGTAATGCTTTAACGTGGTACGCCATGGACATCGTGCACAGAGATAACGTGCTTGAGTGACCTCTCCAACACCCTGTATTAGTGTCTCGATGATGCCGCCCGCCAGTGCGCAACAGATTTGGAATAAATTCTCTCCAGCCACTCATAACTTTTACACTCCAACTAGTTTGCAGGTTATACTTGCTTTGTTGATGGACAGATAATTATGAAACCCTTGTCAAAACTCCTTGCCAATTCTCTAACTCAATTTATCTCTTCCTGTACTATATACATTACTAATAGACTGGTGTAACGTTTTTACAATATATCTATTCTTGAATTATATACGTTACTTACAGATCGGCGTAGGGTTTTTACAATATAGTTATTCTTTCATTATATACGTTACTTACAGATCAGCGTAGGGTTTTTACAATATATCTATTCTTGCATTATATACGTTACTTACAGGTCGGCGTAGGGTTTTTTACAATATAGTTATTCTTTCATTATATACGTTACTTACAGATCAGCGTAGGGTTTTTACAATATATCTATTCTTGCATTATATACGTTACTTACAGATCGGCGTAGGGTTTTTTACAATATAGTTATTCTTTCATTATATACGTTACTTACAGATCAGCGTAGGGTTTTTACAATATATCTATTCTTGCATTATATACGTTACTTACAGATCGGCGTAGGGTTTTTTACAATATAGTTATTCTTGCATATACATAATGTGTCCAATTAAAGAACAAATACATCATAAAAACATCACAATAGTGTATACATAACGTATCTAGTTAAAGAACAAAAATATTGTAAAAACAATGTGGTGTTTTTACGATGAATTTGTTCTTTGACTAGATACATTATGTACAGAGTGTTGTGGTGTTTTTTACAATATATCTGTTCTTTAACTAGATACATTATTTTTAGAGTGTTGTTGTGTTTTACAATATATCTGTTCTTTAACTAGATACATTATTTTTAGAGTGTTGTGGTGTTTTTACAATATATCTGTTCTTTAACTAGATACATTATTTTTAGAGTGTTGTTGTGTTTTACAATATATCTGTTCTTTAACTAGATACATTATTTTTAGAGTGTTGTGGTGTTTTTACAATATATCTGTTCTTTGACTAGATACATTATTTTTAGAGTGTTGTGGTGTTTTTACAATATATCTGTTCTTTGACTAGATACATTATGTACAGAGTGTTGTGGTGTTTTTACAATATATCTGTTCTTTAACTAGATACATTATTTTTAGAGTGTTGTTGTGTTTTTACAATATATCTGTTTTGGTACTATATAGATTTCTTGAAATATTTCAGAGTGTTGTTGTGTTTTACAATATATCTGTTCTTTAACTAGATACATTATTTTTAGAGTGTTGTGGTGTTTTTACAATATATCTGTTCTTTAACTAGATACATTATTTTTAGAGTGTTGTGGTGTTTTTACAATATATCTGTTTTGGTACTATATAGATTTCTTGAAATATTTCAGAGTGTTGTGTTTTACAATATATCTGTTCTTTAACTAGATACATTATTTTTAGAGTGTTGTGGTGTTTTTACAATATATCTGTTCTTTAACTAGATACATTATTTTTAGAGTGTTGTGGTGTTTTTACAATATATCTGTTTTGGTACTATATAGATTTCTTGAAATATTTCAGAGTGTTGTGTTTTACAATATATCTGTTCTTTAACTAGATACATTATTTTTAGAGTGTTGTGGTGTTTTTACAATATATCTGTTCTTTAACTAGATACATTATTTTTAGAGTGTTGTGGTGTTTTTACAATATATCTGTTCTTTAACTAGATACATTATTTTTAGAGTGTTGTGGTGTTTTTACAATATATCTGTTCTTTAACTAGATACATTATTTTTAGAGTGTTGTTGTGTTTTACAATATATCTGTTCTTTAACTAGATACATTATTTTTAGAGTGTTGTGGTGTTTTTACAATATATCTGTTCTTTAACTAGATACATTATTTTTAGAGTGTTGTTGTGTTTTACAATATATCTGTTCTTTAACTAGATACATTATTTTTAGAGTGTTGTGGTGTTTTTACAATATATCTGTTCTTTAACTAGATACATTATTTTTAGAGTGTTGTGGTGTTTTTACAATATATCTGTTCTTTAACTAGATACATTATTTTTAGAGTGTTGTGGTGTTTTTACAATATATCTGTTCTTTGACTAGATACATTATGTACAGAGTGTTGTGGTGTTTTTACAATATATCTGTTCTTTAACTAGATACATTATTTTTAGAGTGTTGTGGTGTTTTTACAATATATCTGTTTTGGTACTATATAGATTTCTTGAAATATTTTAGTACACTATTGTGGTGTGGTCTTATCGATCGTTGAAATACTCTTTGAAATAAAAGAGTATTGAAGAAACACCGAGCGAGTTGAATCTTCTTTGTTACTTTCGATGAGAGGTGATATAGTTTGTATTCTTACCATTTGTTTGCGTTTGCCATATTCCTTCTCCAGCTCCCCATATTGCAGCTAGTATAAATACGTATTGTATATGGTGTTCTAACGGTATCCAATGATAAAGTAGAAGATATATGGTCATATCTGTAACCATGGCAACTGCAAATAGTGCGTAACGCTTTGTATACTTGGCAACACGGCTGAATATGAAGGCAAATAAAGCATTTGATCCACCGTAACTAGCCATTATAAAACCAACCATCTGTATTCCAAACGGACAGCTGATGTATGACTGTAAAAACAACAATACTTTTATTATAAAACCAATCATCTCTATTCCAAATGGACTAGTTGGTGTATGTTCGTAAAATAAAGAAACATTTATTATAAAACCAATCATCTCTATTCCAAACGGACTAGCTGGTGTTTGTTCGTAAAATAGAGAAACATTTATTATAAAACCAACCATTTCCATTCCAAACGGACTAGTTGGTGTTTGTTCGTAAAATGATGAAACATTTATTATAAAACCAACCATTTCCATTCCAAAAGCACAGCAGCTGTATGACTGTGAAGAAAGTAATACATTTATAACTCGCACATTTTTACCACCTCTGTTCCAAAAGAACAGCTGATTTATGACTGTGAAGAAAACAATATATACTGAGTCAAAAAAGAAAGTATAATAAACTTTGAGGAACAATTTGTTTAGTATTATCGACTTTACTCCCAAACAAATTATTGTAAATTCATATTTCGCGTCTAGCTATATGAATTTGCATAATTTCATGTTTTTACTGTTACCAGCGTCACGTCAGGACGTCACAGTTCAGACATGGGGGGAAATGAAAAGTTCGCACATGTAATCAATAACGTGTATGTCCACCATTTGCCCCCTGAATGGCAAGACATCGACGGCGCATGGACCTGATAAGTTTCTGTATGTCACCGCGTGGTATTGCATTCCACTCCTGTCTTAGAACATTACGTAAATCACCTAACGTCTGAAAATCATGAAGTCGTGCCCGACGGTCCAATTGATCCCAAAGATGCTCGATTGACGAAAATCTGGCGAAAGTTGGGGCCAGGGAAGAAGTTCGATGCTCTGCCCCTCAAGAAAATCAGGACAGATACGCGCCACGTGACATCGGGCATTGTCTTGCTGGAATAACCGAAATCCGACGTTAGCGTTGAACAACGGGACAACAGCAGCGTTAAGAATTTCGTCCCTATATCGCTGTCCATTCAGATTACCATCGATGAAGATCAACTGCGTTCGATGGTGAAAGAAAATTCCTGCCCAAACCATTATACTACCTCCGCCGAAACGGTCGCATTCCCGCACGCAAGCATCAGAAAACCGTTCTCCCCGTCGGCTATACACTCTTACCCTACCATCAGCGCGCCGTAGATAAAATCGTGAATCATCACTAAAAAGAACTGTGCTCCAACGCTGCTGAGTCCAGCGGACACGCTGGCGTACCCATTCCATTCTGACATTACGATGACGTTGGGTAAGGATTGGTCCGTGGTATGGACGCCTACTTCGAATGCCGTGTTCAGCGAGTCTGTTGCGGACAGTTTGTGCACTGATTCTATTATAAGTTCTACCAGGAGTAATTGCTGCTGTCCTCGTCGCAAGATGGAAGCGACCCCACACGTGAGACGTCCTGATGTGTCGGTCTTGTGCAGGGGTCGGAACTTTTGGTCGACCTGAACGCGGTCGGTCGGCAGGAGATCCAGTGGTTCTATACCTTCCGATGAGACGGTAAATAGTGGCCACAGTGACTCCGAACTCAGCAGCGAGCTCATCTGGAGGTATCCCAGCCTCATGCATACCAATGGCACGCAACCTCTGATTTTCGGTTAACCTTGGCATTTTTTAAAATGTCGGAATACAAAAACTAGCATGTTTTCTCAATAACCCAGGCTCTCTACCACAGCATAACACAAAGAAAATCGTAGGTCACCCATTCAATTTGACATTCTCGGGTAGCATGTGCTATTTTGAAATCCGTAGCAAAATTATATACGGTTGGGTGGACAACAACAACCTGTCATTAAACTCTTTGCACACTTCTTGTCCACAAACATGCAACATTAGAACTATTATATTTCATCCTTTATGCTATTTTTCACATTTGTTTCTATTATACTTTCTTTTTTGCCTCAGTTTATTTATTACAAGGCTAAAAAGAGTTTTGATTCTCAAGCAATCTCTCATTGAATTTGAACCTCCTCAATGGACAGTTTTATTGCCTTTCAGTATCTTGCGATATTAGTACAAGCTCAGGAAGACCCGAAACTTTTTTAATTTTTTGATTGATACATATTTATTTAGTTGTGTCTCCAATATGATTGCCTGGTTACAATTTATGGGAGAGTGAGAGTGCACTCTCCCATAAATTGTAACAAGGCAAATCCCCATCGATTAAATACTTTTACGTCAAAGATAATATGAAGAGCATCAACAGAATATGAAGCCTTTGAATTGCAATACCTATGGTTTGTTTTTAGAAGAATGTTTTATTTTTCAAATTATAAATGAATTTATTTTTATAAATATGTACTTTCTACATTTCGTGTGTAAAAAGACAGCCGAAATCCTCTCCGTGTTTGCTCACTTTTTGCAAAAATTAAAATTAAAATTGAAAATAATACCCTCCCTCCCTCGCCGGTTTGAAAAACAATTTCCAGAGAATCAGTTAATTTAGTTTGTGTGGCCTAAAACCAACAATATCTATTCCAAGCGGACAGCTGATTTATGACAATCAAAAAAACAATACAGTTAACAAAATGACCATCTCTATTCTAAATATGACTGTGAAGAAAACATATTGTAATAACTAGTTTAACCCTTTACCCAACGAATCGCCCGCATCCGCCCACGTAATATGCAAATTCAGCAGCTGAAAAAATATGTTTCGAAAAATTTCAACAAAACCTTATCATGTGACCCCTGTTTGGAACGAGCTCGTCGAGCTCGTTCCAAAGAGGGGTCACATGATATGGTTTTGTTGAAATGTTTTGAAAAATTTTAAAAATGATATTTAAAATAATAAATTTTGAAATCGTCTGCGTTGGGTAAGGGGTTAACCCTGCTTGAGCGGAGCTTGAACAGAGTTAGAATGTTGAGGAGCTGACAGTTGCTCGTCGATACTCGGTGGTTCTCTCCGGGTTCTCCACCTGTAAAACAGTCACGGTCACGGTCAGCCATCGTGCATAAGTGTGTGACCGTAAACACCAATCAAAAAATAAATTACAACTAGTTTAGAACGGACTATAGCAATTGCCATTTTTTATAAGACTTATATTTATGACGTCAGGAACTAGGTTTGGCGCCAGTTTGAGAGCAGTTCCAGCCCAACGAGTGAAGAGAAAGGACGTCTTGATAAGCCCAAGGGTACTGGAGCAGACATCCCATGTATTTTCATTTTCATATTGTTGTAAATATCTCTCCTTTGGCTGATTCTTCCGGAAGTAAATAGTAAATACAAATATATCCTAAATAATTATTGTAGTATTCTACCCAAAAGAATCAAATTGAGCTCAACGCAATGACATTTCTGATTTTCAATAAAGAGAGCATGAAAAAAAAGTAGCCACAACTCGATGCCTGCATTACTGATGATGTGCACCTCTTGTTTTATGATGAAATCATTGTACAATTGTAGGATTATAAATTTACCCAGCTATATCTTGTTTGTGTATAACTTCCAATAAGTTGCAATGATTGAAATGCAAGAAAGAAATAAATGTTTCAGCTGAGTTATGAGAGATCCCTCCCCAAGCAACAGATTCCAGATCATGGCAATACTCCATCCTGTCATTCAATAAGGTAAGCTAAAATGGTTGGCCTAAAAAAGTTAAGACAATCTTTAACCTTTACTCTAGTTACCAGGTCTGGCATTTTCTAGAGAGCGATTTATTCGCTCGCCTTAAAAAAAATTAAGGAGGGCGAAAACTAGCCCTCCTGGCCTTAGAAAATAATGTTTACCATAACCGCCTATTTCTAAAACCCACATCTCTTCAGGTCTCTGCTATGTTAGTGGTCTCTGTAAGACGGCTACACTGCCCCTCCCACACCTCCGGGCCTTGTGAAGGCCCGGAGGTGTGGGAGGGGCAGTGTAGCCGTCTCACAGATATTACCTTGTTAGCAGCACTAAATAAAATGCCCACTTGACATACTTCATTAATAGTAATACTTCATGTTGTCACTTATAGATTTTGTAAGCTTGAGGAGAGCCAATCGCTTCCCCAGGACATGTAAGGGGAGCGGTTTTTACAGATGGCTGCAACAGGTGAGATTTATTCATTGTGAAAAAAGAAGAAAAGGTAATGAAGATGGAACACATGATATGTGGAAGAAAGTGTACGGAATTCAAGGGCAATGAAAATGAGAAAACTTATGAAGATACTGGGAACTCTGAATTCACTGGATCTACAGGAGAAGGAAGTACAAATTCACTGAACATTCTGGAGATACAAGATGAAAAAGGGCCACTGGAGATATTCCAGCCCCGGAGAGCACAGGGGTCAATGGAGAGAATGTGCTTGCCAAAACCTGCGGGCCTGTAATAGAGTGATGTCTGGGACCATTTTGACAATGTCACGATGTCATGCATGGTTCATGACAATTATAACATGCCTACACTTATGAGTTCTGATTCCACATTGGAGAGATATAAACGACAGGAATCTTTTATTTATACCTATTCTATTACACAGGAAAAGCCTATGACATAAATTTTAGCTTTACACACCAACCGTGGTGAACACGTCAGCAATGGGATTTCAGTAGTTAAAATTTACACTTACAGTGGAACTACATCCAAGTTGACCTTAGGTGACGTCGACCTGAATGCGAACTTGTCTAAATTTATCGCACGTCGCCGGGCAAAGAGTGAAATGAAAGTGGCAATTATTTATTACGTTTTTAAATGAATTTACCACATAAAACACCAAAAAATTAACAAACATGCATTGTGTGGTACCAGACGGTCTCCATTAGGCAACCGCAATATTCTTCAGGCGCCTTGGGGAAATGACTTAAATCTCTTTGTTTATTTGGCGCACTTATACTGAGGAATTCGGACTGTTCACTTCGTAATTCGATACTTTCGACTAACCTGCTTTGCAGAGACCTGAATCTTCAGTGTAAGTGACATTATCATGTTGGAGAATCACTACATTTGGCGTCGCCGACAGGATTCGAACCTGTGCGGGGAAACCCCAATGGATTTCCAATCTATGGGTTCTGATTCCACATTGGAGAGATATCATGTAGGAAAATCACTACAATTGTCTCATGTTAATAAAGCACACATAACCCGAAATAGTATGTTATTATGTTATTAAAATGAAAAAGGCCCTTTCTTTTTCTCCTTCGTTTCGGTGATAAAATTGACAGCGGAAGTACCGCCCACCGATGCTCATGTGAACAAAAACAAATTCGCACGTATGTACGGCTGTTGCTCTGTAAAATCGAGAAAAAATAATAGCGACTCTTAATAATCTGACGATCGTGGTATAAATAAAATATACCCGAAGTAGCTTGGTGTACCAAATGTTCACCACTCGAGGTGAAGTGGTGTTAACCGCGCGCCGAAGGCTCGCGGTTAACACCACTTCACCACGAGTGGTGAACATTTGGTACACCAAGCTACTCTTGGTATATTATATATGGACAGAAACAATCCGGCACGTCAGTTTGAAGTTCACACCCCGGTAAGAAGATTGGATATGCCCGACAAGGAAAAGGGTGAACATACTTTTGAACTATTCGCAGGTACGCTTGGACCGTAGTCCGAACTGCAGTCACACTGGAGTCCACCAACACAGAGTAGAAAACAAACGTTGACTGGCATTTAGCATTACATGGTTGGGACTATTGCTATTGTGTGAATTCTTGGTCGTTGTAATATGGAAGATTTCGCAGCCATGAAGAATTCACAACAATATACAATGACTGGACTTGTGGGGATAATAGCCAGGATATTTATTTATTTATTTTATTGGTGTTTAAGGTCACATACGTATTCATAATGGCTAATCATGACCGTAACAGCTTTACGGGGGGAGGAAGCTGGAGAACCCGGAGAGAACCACCGAGCATCGACGAGCAACTGTCAGCTCCTCACCATTCTAACTCTGTTCTAGCTCCGCTCAAGCAGGATTACAGCGGTTGAAGACATGTGCACCATCGACGTGCAGTACGCCTTTGTACACGGCATCATCGTGCCCCCATGTAGGCAACCGGGATAAATTGCCTTGCCCAAAGACACAACGCGGGTCGTCCCGGGCGGGGATCGAACTCGGGGCCTCTAGCACAGAAGTCCAACAGTCTACCACTGAGCCACCGCGCCCCAAGCCAGGATATTAATATCGGTGATCAATAAAATAATAAAGATTATATCCACCAACTCTAGGTCGTTGAATAACAAAGAGAGTAAAGAGTTGTCTTTGGCGCCTTATGAACATCATCCTTATACATATTATCACTAAATCACCCGCAGAGTGGAGATTCCACCCAAGCAATAATTGCAAATTTGTTACTAAGCATAACAAGCACAAGCAAAATTTCAGCCAATGGACCTCCGGGTTAAACCCGGAGGTCCATTGGTTGAAACATTGCTTGTGTTTTTAGTTTTTTTTATGTACAAAATTTGAAACTTATAGTTTGGGTGATAACTCCACTCCACGGGTGATTTAGTTACAATCCACTCTCCACGTACTGTATGTTCAAAACAATATTATTGACGATCTGTATTCAAGAAATCAACTGATACAAAATGAGCGGTCAATGAGTCAAAATATTTCTGACCATTATCGCCATCCATATTCAGACCACAGGACTGAGCGAGATATTAAGAGAATGGAGGTGCTAGTGATACGAACGTTTCGGGGCCTAGGAAGTGATATTTGGTCTGCATTCTTAATTAACTTAGAGAATGTTTCCAAAATAAATGACCAGAATGACGAGAGGACGATAAGGATGTCTGTTATTACTCTGGGAGGCCAGTCAGGATCGTTCGCCAATGGACTTCCAGTTATTATTTGGAACAATTGGGATAAAGTTAAACAGAGTATTGTTGTAACTCGCCAGTGGCTGGACTTGTGATAATTCTCACCCTATAATATATTCTTCCTATACACGTCAAGACACCACAAGACTCCACATCCGGGTACACGGCTTCATTATATGCCTGCAGCAGGGGAATATTCAATTTGTTGAGGACATATTCGGGGCAAGATGACGATGTACACCCAGAACTGGACATGGAGCTTTCGGAGGGCACCACACTCCTCAACTTTTGAAGGGCTGGGATTGTACATTTATCTGTACATGGTAGTTTTCACCAGCAGCACTTTAGGCGAATAAATCCAATATGTTGATCAGCCATTTATAAATACACCTGGAGCTTAAGCACCCTCTGTTTTTTTTTTTTTGTTTTTTTTTTTGGGGGGGGGGGTGGGGGGGTGGGGGGTCGCAGTGGTGTTAATAGAAACTGTCATTACTTTCATGCTCTGTTTAAGATGGCCAAAAGTGTTTCTTTGCGAAAAGAATGGCCTATAGACAATTGGATGATAACACAATGATGAAAATATACAGTATTTTTATGGCGCTAATTACACATATTTGTCACTAAAATTTTTGATGGAAAAATGTTCTCTTGACAAGTATTGCGCTGGAACTGTCCATGATGAAACAATGCCGATAATTACTGACAAAAAATATAACTTGTGATCTCCTGAACACAATAGCAGTGTCTGACGTCAGTAGCGAGTGTATCCACCACGGGCCCAGATGACAGCCTGAACCCACCCTCCCAATGCTACCATTGAGCCTTCTGACACGGTCCAGAGGCAGCTGTTGCCACTCCTCATGCAATGCAGCTTCCAAAATCGGCCAAATTCTGATCCCTCGCTTGCACACGACGACCACGAAAGCCCCAGATGTGTTCTAAGGGATTCAAATCAGACTCATTGCAGGCCAAGTTAGTGTTGTAATAGCGTTGTTCTGAAGGAATGCTCTCACAGCATGGGAACGATGTGGCCTTGGATCGTCGCCCATGAATACGGGGCGAGTAGCCAATAGGTGGTTGCTAAAATGGGGCCCAACAACCGGATTGAGAATGTCCGGGGTGTACTGATGGCCATTGAGATTCCCATGTACAGTCACCATATCAAGTTTACAATCACGAGAGTAGGTTTGATTTTCCTGGGCACGTAAGCAGTATCTATATGCTTCTACACTCTCATTTGACCATCTGTGACGTGAAGCAGGAACCTACTCTCGTCTGACCAATGGACGCTCCTCCATGTCCTGAGATTTCAATGTTGTCGTGTCATCCTGAGATTTCAATGTTGTCGTGTCATACACCACTCCAAACGTCGTCTTTCATGCTGATCGGATAGAGCTAGACGCTTGATGACCTTTCGGGACCTCATACCCAGTGCTTTGAGACGGTTTCGGGCAGTTCTATTGCAGAAACGCCTGTTGGGGAACCAAAGGCGCTTCAAAACCCCACTTAAAGCAAAGGGTTCACCCCCTCCGATCATCCCGAGGAAGGGCTTTCGGGGTTGTCCAGGCCATGGTCGATCCTTAAACATCGTTGGTTGGTCAGCTTTTTTGGACAAGTCTGTTGATAACAGAATGCCTATAGCCAAGTTTCCTTCCAATAGCTTTATATGACATTGCTGTTGCATGCGTGCTAACTATTTTGGCATCTTAGTGCCTCTGGCAGTCTCCTCATTGCCATGTCAACATTTACTGATACGAAGAGACAAATTGTCTTGTTTTATACCCAGATATTGCATGTGGTTGATAGTGTTTTTTGTGACATTTGTGGGATGCATGCTTCACGTGGACGAGGGGATGTGTTTGGGGTACGCTATCAGCCAGAAACATCATGTTTCATGAGATGAAATGTACGGCAAGGCATAGCAATCATTAAAACATAAAAATTAGTAATACCAACTTAACTGTCACGAAACATTTTAGGGGGTGCTTAATTAAGTTCCAGGAAAATATGATTTTATCAATTTTTAATGAAAACATTTGTTTTTATTTCTTCTACTTTTTTTTATTATTATTTTTATTTATGTTTTTTAGAGGGAGGTGCTACATTCCATAATTATTGGCTGATATTCTTGGGTTTCATGATTTACGGGAGATGTGATACACCCCAAGGGTATTGGTTGAGGAGATGCTCAAGAGATGATGGACAAAAGTGCGCCGTGGGATCGAAATGCGTTGGGCAACCTCACCAACATGGCAGAGATAGACACATCGATACCCAATGGACCAGAGAAGTAGTGGGTGGGGGTGGGGGTGGGGTCAGCCTTTACCAGCAGCCTTTTGTCGGGGATCGCCTGGATTCCACTGATCTGCCTGTCAGGGACACACACATCGATACCCAGTGGGCAAGATAAGTGGGGGAGGGGTCAGTCTGTACCAACAGCCAATTTTCGGGGATCCTCTGGAGTCCCCTAATCTGCCTGTCAGGGGTAGACACATCGATATCCAATGGATCAGAGAAGTAGGGGGGTCAGTCTGTACCAGTAGCCAATGGTCGGGATTTCTTGAAGTCCCCTAATCTGTCTGTCAGGCGTAGACAAATCGATGCCCAATGGATCAGAGAAGTAGGGGGAGTCAGTCTGTACCGGCAGCCTATTGTCGGGGATCCCCTAGAGTCCCCTAATCTGCCTATCAGATGTAGACACATCGATACCCAATGGATCAGAGAAGTAGAGGGAGTCAGTCTGTACCAGTAGCTAATGGTCGGGATCTCTTGAAGTCCCCTAATCTGTCTGTCAGGCGTAGACAAATCGATACCCAATGGATCAGAGAAGTAGGGGGAGTCAGTCTGTACCAGCAGCCAATTGCCGGGGATTCCCTGGAGTCCGCTAATCTGCCTGTCAGACGTAGACACGTCGATACCCAATGAATCGGAGAAGTAGGGGGAGTCAGTCTGTACCAGCAGCCAATTGTCGGAGATACCCTGGAGTCCCCGAATCTGCCTGTCAGGGGTAGACACGTCGATACCCAATGGACCAGAGAATTAGGGGGAGTAAGTCTTCACCGGCAGCCTATTGTCGGGGATCGCCTGGAGCCCCCTAATCTGCCTGTCAGGGGTAGACACATCGATACCCAATGGAGCAGAGAAGTAGAGGGAGCCAGTCTGTACCAGCAGCCTATTGTCGGGGATCGCCTGGAGTCCCCTAATCTGCCTGTCAAACGTAGACACATCAATACCCAATGGAGCAGAGAAGTAGAGGGAACCAGTCTGTACCAGCAGCCTATTGTCGGGGATCGCCTGGAGTCCCCTAATCTGCCTGTCAGGGGTAGACACATCGATACCCAATGAAGCAGAGAAGTAGGGGGAGTAAGTCTCCACCGGCAGCCTATTGTCGGGGATCGCCTGGAGTCCCCTAATCTGCCTGTCAGACGCAGACACATCGATACCCAATGGAGCAGAGAAGTAGAGGGAGCCAGTCTGTACCAGCAGCCTATTGTCGGGGATCGCCTGGAGTCCCATAATCTGCCTGTCAGGGGTAGACACATCGATACCCAATGGACCAGAGAAGTAGGAGGAGTAAGTCTCCACCGGCAGCCTATTGTCGGGGATCGCCTGGAGTCCCCTAATCTGCCTGTCAGGGGTAGACACATCGATACCCAATGGACCAGAGAAGTAGAAGGAGCCAGTCTGTACCAGCAGCCTATTGTCGGGGATCGCTTGGAGTCCCCTAATCTGCCTGTCAGGGGTAGACACATCGATACCCAATGGACCAGAGAAGTAGGGGGAGTAAGTCTCCACCGGCAGCCCATTGCCGGGGATCGCCTGGAGTCCCCTAATCTGCCTGTCAGGGGTAGACACATCGATACCCAATGGACCAGAGAAGTAGAGGGAGCCAGACTGTACCAGCAGCCTATTGTCGGGGATCGCCTGGAGTCCCCTAATCTGCCTGTCAGGGGTAGACACATCGATACCCAGTGGACCAGAGAAGTAGGGGGAGTAAGTCTCCACCGGCAGCCTATTGTCGGGGATCGCCTGGAGTCCCCTAATCTGCCTGTCAGGGGTAGACACATCGATACCCAATGGCCCAGAGAAGTAGGGGGAGTAAGTCTTCACCAGTGGGAGGGGTAACTCTCCACCGGCAGCCTATTGTCGGGGATCCCCTGGAGTCCCCTAATCTGCCTGTCAGATGTAGACACATCGATACCCAATGGATCAGAGAAGTAGAGGGAGTCAGTCTGTACCAGTAGCCAATGGTCGGGGGGGGGGGTGGAGTCCCCTAATCTGCCTGTCAGATGTAGACACATCGATACCCAATGGATCAGAGAAGTAGAGGGAGCCAGTCTGTACCAGCAGCCAATTGTCGGGATCCCCTGGAGTCCCCTAATCTGCACATCGATACCCAATGGACCAGAGAAGTAGGGGGAGTAAGTCTCAATATACGAGAATTATCATTCAGAAACCACCTTACACTCAATATACGGGAATTATCATTCAGAAACCACCTTACACTCAATATACGGGAATTATCATTCAGAAACCACCTTACACTCAATATACGAGAATTATCATTCAGAAACCACCTTACACTCAATATACGGGAATTATCATTCAGAAACCACCTTAAACTCAATATACGAGAATTAACCTTCAGAAACCACCTCACTCTCAATATACGGGAATTATCATTCAGAAACCACCTTACACTCAGTATACGGAATTATCATTCAGAAACCACCTTACACTCAATATACGGGAATTATCATTCAGAAACCACCTTACACTCAATATACGGGAATTATCATTCAGAAACCACTTTACACTCAATATACGGGAATTATCATTCAGAAACCACCCTACACTCAATATACGGGAATTAACAATCAGAAACCACCTTACACTCAATATACGGGAATTATCATTCAGAAACCACCCTACACTCAATATACGAGAATTAACATTCAGAAACCACCTTACACTCAATATACGGGAATTATCATCCAGAAACCACCCTACACTCAATATATGGGAATTATCATTCAGAAACCACCTTACACTCAATATACGAGAATTAACCTTCAGAAACCACCCTACACTCAATATACGAGAATTATCATTCAGAAACCACCCTACACTCAATATACGAGAATTAACATTAAGAAACCACCCTACACTCAATATACGGGAATTATCATCCAGAAACCACCCTACACTCAATATACGAGAATTATCATTCAGAAACCACCCTACACTCAATATACGAGAATTATCATTCAGAAACCACCTTACACTCAATATACGGGAATTATCATCCAGAAACCACCCTACACTCAATATACGAGAATTATCATTCAGAAACCACCCTACACTCAATATACGAGAATTATCATTCAGAAACCACCCTACACTCAATATACGGGAATTATCATTCAGAAACCACCCTACACTCAATATACGAGAATTATCATTCAGAAACCACCCTACACTCAATATACGAGAATTAACATTAAGAAACCACCCTACACTCAATATACGAGAATTATCATTCAGAAACCACCCTACACTCAATATACGAGAATTATCATTCAGAAACCACCCTACACTCAATATACGAGAATTAACATTAAGAAACCACCCTACACTCAATATACGAGAATTATCATTCAGAAACCACCCTACACTCAATATACGAGAATTAACATTAAGAAACCACCCTACACTCAATATACGGGAATTATCATTCAGAAACCACCCTACACTCAATATACGAGAATTAACATTAAGAAACCACCCTACACTCAATATACGAGAATTATCATTCAGAAACCACTTTACACTCAATATACGGGAATTATCATTCAGAAACCACCCTACACTCAATATACGAGAATTAACATTAAGAAACCACCCTACACTCAATATACGAGAATTATCATTCAGAAACCACCCTACACTCAATATACGAGAATTATCATTCAGAAACCACCCTACACTCAATATACGAGAATTAACATTAAGAAACCACCCTACACTCAATATACGAGAATTATCATTCAGAAACCACCTTACACTCAATATACGGGAATTATCATTCAGAAACCACCTTACACTCAATATACGAGAATTATCATTCAGAAACCACCTTACACTCAATATACGAGAATTATCATTCAGAAACCACCTTACACTCAATATACGGGAATTATCATTCAGAAACCACCTTACACTCAATATACGGGAATTATCATTCAGAAACCACCTTACACTCAATATACGGGAATTAACATTCAGAAACCACCTTACACTCAATATACGAGAATTAACATTCAGAAACCACCTTACACTCAATATACGAGAATTATCATTCAGAAACCACCCTACACTCAATATACGAGAATTATCATCCAGAAACCACCTTACACTCAATATACGAGAATTAACATTCAGAAACCACCTTACACTCAATATACGAGAATTATCATTCAGAAACCACCTTACACTCAATATACGAGAATTATCATTCAGAAACCACCCTACACTCAATATACGAGAATTAACATTCAGAAACCACCTTACACTCAATATACGGGAATTATCATCCAGAAACCACCTTACACTCAATATACGGGAATTATCATTCAGAAACCACCTTACACTCAATATACGGGAATTAACATTCAGAAACCACCTTACACTCAATATACGGGAATTAACATTCAGAAACCACCTTACACTCAATATACGGGAATTATCATTCAGAAACCAACTTACACTCAATATACGAGAATTAACATTCAGAAACCACCTTACACTCAATATACGGGAATTATCATTCAGAAACCACCTTACACTCAATATACGGGAATTAACATTCAGAAACCACCTTACACTCAATATACGGGAATTATCATTCAGAAACCAACTTACACTCAATATACGAGAATTAACATTCAGAAACCACCTTACACTCAATATACGGGAATTAACATTCAGAAACCACCTTACACTCAGTATACGGAATTATCATTCAGAAACCACCTTACACTCAATATACGGGAATTATCATTCAGAAACCACTTTACACTCAATATACGAGAATTATCATTCAGAAACCACCTTACACTCAATATACGGGAATTATCATTCAGAAACCACCTTACACTCAGTATACGGAATTATCATTCAGAAACCACCTTACACTCAATATACGGGAATTATCATTCAGAAACCACCTTACACTCAATATACGAGAATTAACATTCAGAAACCACCTTACTCTCAATATACGGGAATTATCATTCAGAAACCACCTTACACTCAATATACGGGAATTATCATTCAGAAACCACGTTACACTCAATATACGGGAATTATCATTCAGAAACCACTATACTCTCAATATACGGGAATTAACACCCAGAAAACACCTTACACTCAATATACGAGAATTAACATTCAGAAACCACCTTACACTCAATATACGAGAATTAACTTTCAGAAACCACCTTACACTCAATATACAGGAATTATCATTCAGAAACCACCTTACACTCAATATACGGGAATTATCATTCAGAAACCACCTTACACTCAATATACAGGAATTATCATTCAGAAACCACCTTACACTCAATATACGGGAATTATCATTCAGAAACCACCCTACACTCAATATACGAGAATTAACATTCAGAAACCACCTTACACTCAATATACGGGAATTAACATTCAGAAACCACCTTACACTCAATATACGGGAATTATCATTCAGAAACCACCTTACACTCAATATACGGGAATTATCATTCAGAAACCACCTTACACTCAATATACGAGAATTAACATTCAGAAACCACCTTACTCTCAATATACGAGAATTAACATTCAGAAACCACCTTACACTCAATATATGGGAATTATCATTCAGAAACCACCTTACACTCAATATACGGGAATTATCATTCAGAAACCACCCTACACTCAATATACGAGAATTAACATTCAGAAACCACCTTACTCTCAATATACGAGAATTAACATTCAGAAACCACCTTACACTCAATATACGGGAATTATCATTCAGAAACCACCTTACACTCAATATACGGGAATTAACATTCAGAAACCACCTTACACTCAATATACGGGAATTATCATTCAGAAACCACCTTACACTCAATATACGGGAATTATCATTCAGAAACCACCTTACACTCAATATACGAGAATTAACATTCAGAAACCACTATACTCTCAATATACGGGAATTAACATTCAGAAACCACCTTACACTCAATATACGGGAATTATCATTCAGAAACCACCTTACACTCAATATACGGGAACTAACATTCAGAAACCACCTTACACTCAATATACGGGAACTAACATTCAGAAACCACCTTACACTCAATATACGAGAATTATCATTCAGAAACCACCTTACACTCAATATACGGGAATTATCATTCAGAAACCACCTTACACTCAATATACGGGAATTATCATTCAGAAACCACCTTACACTCAATATACGGGAATTAACATTCAGAAACCACCTTACACTCAATATACGGGAATTATCATTCAGAAACCACTTTACACTCAATATACAGGAATTATCATTCAGAAACCACCTTACACTCAATATACGAGAATTAACATTCAGAAACCACCTTACACTCAATATACGGGAATTATCATTCTGAAACCACCTTACACTCAATATACGGGAATTATCATTCAGAAACCACCCTACACTCAATATACGGGAATTATCATTCAGAAACCACCTTACACTCAATATACGGGAATTATCATTCAGAAACCACCTTAAACTCAATATACGAGAATTATCATTCAGAAACCACCTTACTCTCAATATACGAGAATTATCATTCAGAAACCACCTTACACTCAATATACGAGAATTAACATTCAGAAACCACCTTACTCTCAATATACGAGAATTAACATTCAGAAACCACCCTACACTCAATATACGGGAATTATCATTCAGAAACCACCCTACACTCAATATACGGGAATTATCATTCAGAAACCACCCTACACTCAATATACGGGAATTATCATTCAGAAACCACCCTACACTCAATATACGAGAATTAACATTCAGAAACCACCTTACACTCAATATACGGGAATTATCATTCAGAAACCACCTTAAACTCAATATACGAGAATTATCATTCAGAAACCACCTTACACTCAATATACGGGAATTAACATCCAGAAACCACCTTACTCTCAATATACGAGAATTAACATTCAGAAACCACCTTAAACTCAATATACGAGAATTATCATTCAGAAACCACCTTACACTCAATATACGGGAATTAACATCCAGAAACCACCTTACTCTCAATATACGAGAATTAACATTCAGAAACCACCTTACACTCAATATACGGGAATTAACATCCAGAAACCACCTTACACTCAATATACGAGAATTATCATTCAGAAACCACCTTACACTCAATATACGGGAATTAACATTCAGAAACCACCTTACACTCAATATACGGGAATTATCATTCAGAAACCACGTTACACTCAATATACGGGAATTATCATTCAGAAACCACCTTACACTCAATATACGAGAATTATCATTCAGAAACCACCTTACACTCAATATACGGGAATTATCATTCAGAAACCACCCTACACTCAATATACGGGAATTATCATTCAGAAACCACGTTACACTCAATATACGGGAATTATCATTCAGAAACCACCCTACACTCAATATACGGGAATTATCATTCAGAAACCACCCTACACTCAATATACGGGAATTAACATTCAGAAACCAACTTACACTCAATATATGAGAACTGTCATTTAAAAACCACCTTACGCTCAATATAGACAATAACATTCAGAAACCACCTTACACTCAATGTGCGAGAATTAACATTCAGAAACCACCTTGTGCTAAATATACGATATTTATAATGCAGAGAAAATCTGGTTTTTGCGAGAATCACCAATTCGAATTCATCTTGTAATCAATATACAAGAATTAACAAACTGTGAGCGTTCTTTCTGGCAAAAGTCGTCGACAGGTCACATGATTGTGACTTCCGAATCTACAGTAACGTCCATCATATTGAAGAAATGAGAAACTAGAGATAGCCACCAGGATTGGTCAGTCCTCCCAAAAAATCTCCCTAATACAGTAACCTTGGTACTATATTTAATTACATTACATTGGGACCGATGAAATTTCAAGTTCAAGGTCTTTGTGACTTTGACCTTTCGAACAATGACATAAAATATGTAGGGTTCTTCCTATCATCATGCTCAACCCACACGCCAAAGTTATATTTCGATCGAGCATGCCTAATTTTAATAATTCACAGAGCCGAAACCAGCTCTGACCGCTAAAATTTTAATTTAAAGGTCATTATGGACTAAAAATACATAGGGCTCTTCTTCTCATTATGTCCGATCCACATACGAATTAGATTAGGCAAACATTTTAATTAGAGAGTGGAAACCAACTCTGACCGATAAAAATTTAAATACAAGGTCACTGTGTCCTTTACCTTTGACACAATAACCACAAAATAAATAGGATTTTTCCTTTCATCATGCTCAAACCATAAACCAAGTTTAGTTTCGATCGCGCAAGCAAAATATCAATTGGAGAAGCCATCTCTGGTAAATGTTTAAATTCAAGGTGAGTGACCTTGACTTTTCACATAATGACCTCAAAATAAGTAGGTTTCCTCCACTCATCATGCCTAACCCACATTCCCAGTTTGGTTTCAGTCGGTCGGCCAAATGGAACTTTAATTACAGGGCGGACACCTACACTGATAAAAAATAAAGTTAAAAGTCACTGCGACCTTGATCTTTGGCACAATGACCTCAAAATAAATAGGGTTCTTCCACTCATCATTCCTAACTCACATTCCGAGTTTGGTTTCAGACCTCCAAAAGTGACTTTAATTACAGAGCGGAAGCCACCACTGATTAAAAATTAAAGTTCAAGATCACTGTGACCTTGACCTTTGGCACGATGATCCTAAAATGAATAGGTTTCTTTCTCCCATCATACCTAACCAAGTTTGGTTTCAGTCAGCCAAGCGAATTTTTAGTTAAAGAGCGGAAACCAACTCCGTCTACAGACGGACGGACAGCGCCACGACTATATTCCCCCAATTTTTTTTCGGTGAGATAAAAACAAACATATTGGAAGACTTAACTTAATGAGAGTCTTACCTTTGTTAAATCGGTCACTCTTACTGCTTTTACCAAAGTTGTATAGACGAGCATCGGAGCGAGAAGTAGCATCTTGTAATCTTTGAACGTTGAACAACATCCGACAACACTTTGTAGAAGGCTAACCTTGGCACTCCAATCGCTTTTCTCCATAGACGGAACAAAAACTACTATCATAAACAGAGCAAATGTCTCAGCAGCAACCAGAACTGACAGAAATACATAGACTGTACTCCGACTAGGTCCGTCGAACTCTGTAGAATTGCTTTCCATCGGGCAACCATTGGCTCCACAGAAAGTATGAACTGCTGTGGTTTCATTGTGATGTATAATTCCGTCTCTAAACACAGAAGATGATAGAATATTTCCAGGTAAATGCTGACAGTTAAAAATAATATAGAACAGCCCATTGAACTTACTGAGAGCTACGTGGGGCTTTTCGTTGAAGTTCTCAGCATATGAAAGAGCTGTCGTTGATAGGAAGACAGACAATGAGATCCATATCAAAGGAGACACTAATCCCACAATTATTGAAGCTGGAATGAGAGTGTAGAAATGTGGATAAAAATTTGCTGCTAAATAAATCATGTGGCACATAAATCCTATAATGATAGTTCTCTTTATACCAACAATGCGAATAATTGATGGAGCCAGTAGTCCAACTAAAAAATAACTACCATAAATTCCACACAATGAAAATAATCCCAGATTGTCTTTTTGATTCAAACTTGTTTGTAAAATTTCTACAGACATGTAGGAAGTGAAACACAAGAGGAAAGCGAAGGCCAAGAATAAAGTTGATTTAGTTTGTCGTGATATTCTAGGTTGGGGTGTAACATGTGATGGCCCTGTGTTATTTTCTCCCAGAAGTCCATTTTGGCCATTTTGGTTCAATGGTGACTTTGTATCCGAAATATCTTCCAATTCTTCAGTGTCCTTCGGAACATCAGAATGATTCATGGTGAAAGCGACCGTCACACAGTTATGTAATGTTAGGAAATGAGCGAATATTATCTCTGAATATTTGATTTTCTTAATGTAATACGAAGTTAGTTTCCGATGCTCGCGACAGTACCCTTTGATCAATCAGATGACATATATTTGTAACTATATCAAAATAACTCTCGAGTGCATTACTGATTTCTTATGCACATAACACTTCTTTAGTACACAACATCTTTAACCGACATACATCCAAATATTTCAGTCAACAAAATATGTTTTTCAACAATCCTTATACCGAAGTTATTACTAGGCCTTATGGAATATTTCTTTGAGGCACACAGTTTGCGTGCTACAAAAATTAGTTTCTGTGCGACAAATATGACGTTTAGTAGGCCAACTGATAAAGACAGGAGCGCACATTACGAGAAAAACCTAATAAACTATTAACCTTGCTCTCCCACAGTTCAACCAAATTTACTTTCTCATCACATCAGCATTTTGAGATATATGAAATGTAAATAGTAAGTCAACATCAAGTCTATATCGCTATAGGTTATCTTAATGATAAATAAATATAGGCCTAATGAATATAATATTTAAGGGAATGTATTCGTTTTGTAGATTGTTAACTGAGACGATACCCCGCTAGGCATCGTTGTGTATAATTTGAAAAACAACATCAGGACACGGAACAGGATGTTTGACGTACATATTGTTGACAAGAATCGATCACTATATTCCACGCCTTTACCGAGGTCAACCGTGTAAACTACAAATCAATATTTTTCAAGTTTGAAATACGTGTCGAGAGATGGAAGGGAGCTAACTGAATCTGTCTAATTTCATGTCATCAGATCTGCAACCACCCGACACCAGGCGCGTCGCGTAAATGACCGTTTGATGAGCGGGGAGAGGGGAGGGGGTCAGGGAGGGGAGGGGATGTAAACCTGATTTTTCATGACCGCGATAGCGTACAGTACGTAGAGAGTGGATTGTAACTAAATCACCCGCGGAGTGGAGTTATCACCCAAGTTATAACTTTCAAATTTTGTATATATCGACAAATAACACAGACAATGTTCCAGCCAATGGACCTCCGGGTTTAACCCGGAGGTCCATTGGCTGAAACTTTGCTGGTGCTGGTTATGCTTTGCAACAAATTTGCAATTATTGCTCGGGTGGAATCTCCACTCTGCAGGTGATTTAGTGGTAATACACTCTCCACGTACTATATGTCCTGACTGAATAATATTCCAACCCATAACGCTGTCTCCAGTTCCAAAAGACAGTTAACAACAGGAAATGTTTTGTTTGCGTGAGATAAAATAAGTTACGTCCAACACACAAAAACGATCCAGGCTTTATGGGCACTTTCAAACTATTAGCTCTAATTACTTAATAAGAATAAAGGCTTTGTGGACACGGAGTCTAAAACCAGTTATACTGAACACTAAATGAGTATCGAGGAGTTTGGAAGATAAAAGAGAAAAGAATAGTTGTCATAAACAGATGGTAATAGAAGCAACGTTGTTTTCAAACCACCCAGGTCTCTCCCACAGGACGTTTTTTTTATCCCATATGGTCCGTATTTCCCAGCAGGCACAAGACCCATACTACGATTGTTGCCATACCTTCCAGGTATCAAGGCCTTCTTTTCCCACGCTGTCGCACCTCCTAACAGACAGAAGAGATTGAGATCCATACTACGGCACTTTCCTATTCCATTTTGCTTTATTTATCGACAGACTCCATACTACGGCACTTTCCTATTCCATACTGCTTTATTTATCGACAGGCAAGAGTGCCTTACTGCGTGATTTCCTTTTCCATGCGGTTGAGCAAGGGTGGAGGAGGTCCTGTGGTCTTCTCCACAGAGAAAAATTTGAAAATGTTCTATCAAGTGGAGTCATAAAGTTTATAAGACCAGTAGTCCAAGAACGACAATCCCCTTTCTGATAGATACAAATACCAGAGGGCAGTAGTCCAAGAACGACAATCCCTTTCTGATAGATACAATAGAAGCGGACAGTAGTCCAAGAACGACAGTCCCCTTTCTGATAGATACAATAGCAGCGGACGATAGTCAGAGAACGACAATCCCCTTTCTGATAGATACAATAGCAGTGGGCAGTAATCCAAGAACGACAATCCCCTTTCTGATAGATACAATAGCAGCGGGACGTAGTCCAAGAACGACAATCCCCTTTCCGATAGATACAAATACCAGCGGACAGTCGTCCAAGAACGACAATGCCTTTCTGATAGATACAATAGAAGCGGACAGTAGTCCAAGAACGACAATCCCTTCCGGATAGATACAATAGAAGCGGACAGTCGTCCAAGAACGACAATCCCTTTCTGATAGATACAATAGAAGCGGGCAGTAGTCCAAGAACGACAATCCCCTTTTTGATAGATACAATAGCAGCGGACGATAGTCAGAGAACGACAATCCCTTCCGGATAGATACAATAGAAGCGGACAGTCGTCCAAGAACGACAATCCCTTTCTGATAGATACAATAGAAGCGGGCAGTAGTCCAAGAACGACAATCCCTTCCTGATAGATACAATAGAAGCGGACAGTAGTCCAAGAACGACAATCCCTTCCTGATAGATACAAAAGCAGGTTTCTCCAAAGTCGAAGTTGTAGATTTTGGTTATTATACCACCTTGAAGTAAGACCTAAAGACTGGATATTGATGTATCCTTCATATCGTCTCAAGAACCGAGATTTACCAGAAAGGCTTGACTATGGTCGGCTCACTCAGCCCTGGGACCTGCTAGACATTCATTCCCAAATAGGTTAACCCTTTAACCAACGCAGACGATATCAAATGTATTATTTTAATCGTTGATTTTTAAAATGTTTTAAAAAAATTCAATAAAATCACATCATGTGACCCCTCATTGGAACGAGCTCGCTGAGCTCGTTCCAATGAGGGGTCAAATGATGTGAGTAGGTAATAATGGCCGATTCTAGACCACTTTTCAAAAAAAACTGTACACGTACACGTACATGTACGTGTATCGCCATAGGGGTTCAGTGTTAAATCGTGTACCAAGTGCAAAATATGGCTGAGCTCGTTCCAATGAGGGGGTCAAATGATGTTTTTTTGTTGAAAGTTTTTGAAAAATGTATTTTGTTCGACTGCTTAATTTGTAAATTACTCGGGTGGATGTGGCCGATTCGTTTGGTAAAGGGTTAAAGAGTCCATACCTGTGACCTCAAGTAGGTCACAGTCTGTAGTATCCCTTGTTTTAAGACACGATGTTCGTCAGATCATTAAGTCAGTAAGAGCAAACATATGTATCATGTACGCGTAGAGATATATTCTGACAGTAAATCCAGTAACAGAGACTCTATAAGCATTAATCAACAACCATTCTGACGATGAGAGGCACTGGAACTAAGGAATGAATTCTAATGCTACACACCTTTGCTGTGGGTCGGCCTCATCACATTCGGGCATATATATGTGAAGTGATGCAACCGTTCCTTAAGCTTAAGGGTCCTCTGAAAAATCTTTCCTGAGGTAGAAGGCTTTGATTTTTGTTGTTGCCTCCTCTGGCGTATAAGGATTGCCTCCGACCATAGTCACCAGCTGAAGAGAACATGGCTTTGAGTTTTGTTGTTGCCACCTCTGGGGTATGAGGATTGCCTTCGACCATAGCCAACAGCTGAAGAGAACATGGCAAGGAGTTTTGCTGTTGCCGCCTCTGGGGTACAAGGATTGCCTCCGACCACAGCCACCAGCTAAAGAGAACATGGCTTTGAGTGTTGTTGTTGTTGTCGCCTCTGGGGTATGAGGATTGGCTCCGACCATAGCCAACAGCTGAAGAGAACATGGCTTTGAGTTTTGTTGTTGTCGTCTCTGGGGTATAAGGATTGCCTCCGACCATAGCCGCCAGCGGAAGAGAACATGGCTTTGAGTTTTGTTGTTGCCGCATCTGGGGTATAAGGACTGCCTCCGACCATAGCCACCAGCGGAAGAGAACATGGCTTTGTGTTTTGTTGTTGCCGCCTCTGGGATATAAGGATTGTCTCCGGCCGTTGACACCAGCTGAAGAGAACATGGCTTTGTGTGTGAAAACGAGGCATGTTTCATTTGTCATTGAGCAGACACAAAGAGCACATCAACATCGCTTTCCACTGTTTTTCCTTTTATTATCCCTGCCGTTGTTGACTGAGGTACATCACATCCTTTAGCCATGCTCTATTGTGATTGTCAGTTCTTCCAATCATACTTACAGTTTGCGTACACTCTATACTCGGCAGTATCGAGTCACTTTTTTTAAATTTTCTGCCATCTCCGTCGTTAAACCAAGAATCGATGTGTTTGTCTTGGCAATGTATCGTGTAGAACTAGGTACTGTTACCGCGACTGCACGAGGAAAAATAACGCTTACATGTCCGTGTATGAAATCATTTTATCAGTCGCATAATAGCGTCAGTAAAGAGTCAATTTGGGTAATTTGTAGTTGTCGAACTCTCTAAGACACATGTCTCTAAGAACAGATACAAATTAGAATTTATCTCAGAGTGATTATTACACATTCCCAGCGATCTGTCAAGTTAGAGCTGAACCGAGAGTAAACGGGTGCCGCCATTTGCAATCGGGTTAAAAAAACTTACCTTCGCTCAAAGCTGACAGGAAATTCACAAAACATACGGCATCAATCCATGATTATCATGTTCGTGTTTTTTTTTTCCTTTCACGGTAAACTGAGCCGTTGGTATTCAATGTCGACTTTACGAATAAGCAGAGGCGAACTGGCCATTCGGGCGATCAGGAGGTTCCCCGGTGGGTCGGTGGCCCAAATAAATGACTGATACACATCGATATTTTCTGACTAAAATCACAACTTTTTATCGCTAATGCGGAGGAGGGGGAGGGGAAGGGGCTATGCATGGATCCGCCACTGTTGCCATATGGGCCGGTCGGCTGCTGAATTTTCCCGAACCGAATTTTTAGCCGTTCCGCCTCTGCGGATAAGGGTCATTTTGTGCCAGTTGTATAAAATCATGCACGTACCGTGACTCTCAGATTTTTTAATGGCCTTAGGGTGGAGCGCAGTTGCTCAGTGGTTGACTGTTGGACTTCTATGCTAGAGGTCCCGAGTTCGATCCCTATCCGGGACGACCCGCGTTGTGTCCTTGGGCAAGACACCTTATCCCGGTTGCCTACATGGGGGCACGGTGACGCCGTGTACTAAGGCGTACTGCACGTCAGTGGAGCACATGTCTTCAACCGCTGTAATCCTGCTTTAGCGGAGCTTGAACAGAATTGAAATGTTGAGGAGCTGACTGCTCGTCGATCCTCGGTGAGGGGGGGGGGGAGGTCTCTTTTGCTTCCTCCACCCGTACAACTGTCACGATCAGCTATTGCCCATACGTATGTGACCTTAAACACCGATAAATAAATAAATGGCCTTAGGGTGAGTGACCGAGTTGTCTCGCGTTCTGAACGTTATTTATATACCAGGCATACTGACTGATTAAAAGGCAGTAAAGCATGTGAAAGGCAGTGGTGGAAATTACTGAAAAGGAGGGGGGGGGGCGGAGGTTGATGTGCAACAGGCATATCTGGAAGGGTGGGGCCGAGTTGCAGAATGTTGTCTGTCACTAGCTTTTTTAATACCTCTTACCATCTTAGGTCTAAGAGGACCAGAACTCTATTGTTGAAACTGGGATCATGGAGAGACTATAGGGTGTGTCCCTGCTATTGGCGGAGTGTCCAAGGGCCTCTCTCTGAAGGAATGTTTAAAATGTCAATGCACTGTCACTGAGAGCGAATGTTTAGTGAGGTGATGGAAATTTTGTTGGAATGTAAGCTTCAGTGAGTGATAATTCTTCGAATGCCCCAAAATATGATTTGTAATGTTGGGAATAATAAAACAAACAACATACTTCAAGAAATGAGATATGTATTAAATAGAAAGCATTCAAAGCAAACTGCTTCTCATAGAGAGATAATGATGATGATGATGATGATGATGATGATGAGATGATGATGATGATGATGATGATGATGATGATGATGATGATGATGATGATGATGATGAGATGATGGTAATGAGTTGGTGATGATGATGAGTTGATGGTGTGATAATGATGATGACGACGACGACGACGACGATGATGATGATGATGATGATGATGATGATGATGATGATGATGATGATGATGATGATGATGATGAGTTGAATTGTTCAGTTGATGAGTTCAGGTGATGAGTTCAGTTGTTGAATTGATGGATGCAGTACCAGTTGAAATAAGTTGTAGGGTAACCACTAGAAACTTTCCCTCACAGTTTAGCTTTGTTATCCCTGTAGGAACGACGGGAAGTGGAGCAGTACCTGTTCCCTGTGGTAAACAAGTCCTGCTTTACTGGTAAAATAGGATTCGGTAATCAATGCCTGTGGAGGAAGTCCTCTGATGTTGGCAATGGGTATAAACTATTGGTTAGTCTTGTATTTTTACTTGTTGTATCCGCTGTATTGTCACGATATTTATATTTTATTTATTTATTGGTGTTTAAGGTCATATATTTCTGCACAATGGCTAATCATGACCGTGACAGTTTTACGGGTGGAGGAAGCCGGAGTACCCGGAGAGAACTACCGAGCAACGGCAAGCAACTGTCAGGTCCCCAACATACCAACTCCACACAAGCAGGGTTAGCATTGGTTGAAGACAGGTGCACTATCGACGTTTAGTACGCTTTTAGTACACAGCATCACCGTGCCCCCACATGGGCAAAGGGGGTGAAGTGTCTTGCCCAAGGACACAACGCGGTTGCCGCAGGTGGGATACGAACCGAGGACCTCTCGGCTTGCAGCCTGCGCCTCTACCTACTGAGCCACCGCACCCCCCGTATTGTCACGATACAGTCTTAGATGTTGATTTAACACTAAGGACCAATAAATAAATAAAATTTACCTTTGATGATAATTCCAAGACTTGACATATTTCTTGGAAAGGGCTTCCCAGGAAATGATGTCAAGTGTTAGAATTATTGACACATGGGGAAAAAACGAAAGTGTCAATGACGCAGCAGCTCAAATTGTTCAAGAAGGGACTGAACTAAATAGAAAGATCCAGTAATGGCAATGCCAATTCATTTACTCGTGTTTCTGAAAAAGATCGGGGAGGGGTGTGGCCAGTAGGCTGAACTAATGGAATTGTTGATAATCTATATGCCAAATCCAAGTTGGCCACTGACGGCCATGCTTTTCAACGAAATTCAGAAACTCCGATTTCCTGCTCGTCTCCTCAGACATGTTTTGGGCAAAAATGTTCAATTTGGGCCTTCGCCCATGTCTAGTTCAGACACACTTCATACCCCACCCCACCCCATCCCACCACCTCCCACCTAACGCAAATAGAGACCAGAATGCTTTGGGCGAAACACCTCGGTCGATCCCACTCTCATCGCCGAAATCATACAAGGCCGAAAGTGAATTAGGCCGCAACGACACCGCCCCCCCCCCCCCAAAAAAAAACAGAAAAAACAACACGAAAAGAGCACACTCATCCCCCCTGTCGAAATTTCAACAATTCATCAGAGGCAAACATTGGAATTTTAACTTGGCCTCCATGTAGTTGTGGATACCGGAAACAAACAAAATCATATTCCAACCCCTCTCTTCCACCCTCGCACAGCCCGTCGGTGTCACCCTTGAAAAATGTGCAGCCCGGTATACGCGCGCATATAGGCCCCGTGTGCAATTTGGAAACCAGTGCGAACGCCGAACATCAATAACACACGTGTGAAAATTGCAATGAAACGATTGATTTGTTCAGTAAAATGTGTAAATTATAGTAAAATTAGTAACTTATTGTATAAGACATGCAATTGCGAGATAAAACAACACCTTCTTACCATTTTAACACGTGCTGAATCTTGACAGGTCAATATTTACACCGAGTTTGTAAAAATATATCTTTCACGGGGAATAATATCACATGAGGCACTGCAGCCTGAATTGGTTCGATAATGCCGAGTACATGACCTCCATCAACTTTACTCTTTGCATTAGAATGGTAAGGAATTTACTCTCAAAGTTTTTATTAGTTAGAGAATAATAGTGGGGTAACAATTTAAACAACTTAGCTTCGGCGTTATTTGGGCCGTTTCTTTTTCTTGAAGTAAAATTAAAAAAGCAAGTGGGTGAGCAAGTTACATTTTCGTCGCGGTCGGTTCCGGTAATAACAAAAACACCGCCACACAGACTTCATATATTGCGAAAGCATATTTCTTTTTCATGATATCTGGGAAATATATATTTTCTGTCAGTAAGCAGAAAGAAAAAATAATAATGTCCCGGTTGTTTAAACGTAACATGGCAGTCAGTAAATTTTGAATCGATACTGCCGACGACTCGATACTGCCGAGTTGACTGCACGACATTATTTGTAACTTTAATCACTAATCGTTAATTTCTGTGCATCTGGATTGTTGGAACGCCAGTAACCCCATCTAGTTCCACCTCACTCTCCTCAAGATGGTGGTATGTCAATCAACGCGGTAACCACTCCCATCTGTGACGTGTGATGACGTGCGATTACGTTGTGACTTCAACCACAATGTAAAAGCTTTCACATAATCATCAAACGAAAGCCAATATCACGATTGTTTTTTGTTTGTTTGTTGTTTTTTTTTTTTTGTTGGTTTTTTTTTTGGTGGGGGGGGGGTTGTTTCAATCATTCACCCTTTACCTAATATGAAAAGCAGACGACATTCGCAAACAAAATTACGAATAACTAATTGTTTTCATACTGTGTGTCAAAAACATATCTTATGACGCCTCATCGAAAGATTGAGAACGACACTCACTTGTCATTAATTCACTTCAACAGTCGCAGCCTCTCCGCGAACTTCAAACATATTAAAGATTTCATGGCAAATTCTCAACACAAATTTGACATCATTGCTGTGTCTGAGACTTGGACCAGTAACGAAACTTCCGATGCTTTTACTATAGATAACTACACATCATATTTTTGCTCCAGAAGCCATAAATCAGGTGGCGGAGTTGCTTTATTTATTCACAACTCTTTAACACATACATCAATAGAATCGCTCACTGGGCCAGTTGAAAACTTATGTGAAACAGTATGCGTTGAATTGGAACAAAAAGAAAATCTGCATTTTTTGTACGTACCGTGCTCCTAACTCTGATATTCACCAGTTTAATACATACATTGAAAATTTGCTAGTAAAAACGCAAAGTAAAACAGTTTTTCTTTGCGGTGATATGAATATAGATCTGATGAAATACGAGGCACATTTTGAAACAAATTCATTTATTAACCAACTAATTTCTGCTAGATTATACCCTCTAATCTTACGTCCAACTAGGATCACTGGTACGAGTGCAACATTAATTGACAATATTTTCACTTCCGAATTACTGGCTCAAATAGAGAGCGGAATAATTATTAATGATATTAGTGACCACCTACCAATTTTCACAATTGTGAACTTTTCTCCTAAGCGTGACCCAAAGCCACTCCACTCAAAAAAGAGGAGAGTGACAGATAGTACAATATTGCAACTCATGGATAAATTAATTAATCAGAATTGGGAAGAGATAACAAGTAATCATGATGCTAATGAGGCATATAATAAGTTCATTGAAACTTTCATATCCCTTTATAACACAAATTGTCCACTCGTAGAATTCAATGAAAATACACAACAACAAACCCTGGATGACAAACTCCCTCATTAATGCATGTAAAAAGAAAAACAATCTTTACAAAAAATTCCTTAAGGTTAGAGACAAAACAACCGAGCTGAAGTATAAACGTTACAAAAATAAGTTGACTACCATATTGAGATACGCTGAAAGGCAGCACTACACCCAACTAGTAGAGAGCTATAATAACAATGCAAAGGAGACTTGGAAAATACTCAACTCCCTAATCAGTAATAAAAAGAAAGCCTCGTACCCAAATGAATTTAAAATAAGACAACAAACAATAACCGGCGACAAAGACATTGCAAATAATTTTAACAGCTTCTTTGTAAATGTGGGCCCAAAACTCGCTGATCAAATTCCAAAATGTAAAAAACAGAAATATACAGATTATTTGAACTCAACAGTTAATGACTCTCTTTTTCTCACTCCGGTGACAGAAAGCGAAATTATTAACATTGTTAAAATGTTTGATTGGAAAGTATCAAAAGACAACAATGATATTAATATGACCTTAATCAAAAGAGTCCTACCACATATAACCACTCCACTGTGTCATATATTTAACACTTCCTTTCAAACAGGATGCTTCCCAGATGCAATGAAGTTGGCCCGGTTTATTCCCCTGTTTAAATCGGGCGACAAACAAATTTTTTCAAATTACAGGCCAGTTTCCTTATTACCCCCAATTATCAAAGATTTTGGAAAAACTTTACAACAATCGTTTAATGTCTTTTTTAGACAAACACAATATTCTCACGGATTGTCAGTATGGATTTAGAAATAATCGCTCCACATCTCATGCTGTCATAGAATTAGTTGAGGAAATTGCAGAATCTATAGAAAAGTCCCAGTATCTTCTTGGAGTCTTCACTGACCTGAAGAAAGCATTTGACACCATCGACCATGAAATATTGCTTTCCAAACTTGAACAATATGGGGTAAGGGGAACAGCGCATGCTTGGCTACAAAGTTATCTAGAAAATAGATATCAGTATGTATCCCTTAACGGGACAGACTCAGATTATTTGAAAATTAAATGTGGCGTACCCCAAGGATCTATCTTAGGACCGTCACTCTTTATATTATACATAAATGACATTTGTAAAGTATCCCCTCTTCTAAAAATAATAATGTTCGCTGATGATACAAATTTATTCCTTACAGGCACTAATTTAGAAGAAATTTGCAGAATGGTGTCCTTAGAATTAGATAAACTCAACATTTGGGTTCAAGTTAATAAACTGTCATTAAATATACTTAAAACTAATTTTATGATATTTGGAAATAAAATTGGAAACAATAAAAAAGTAAATGTAAGTATAAATGGGAAACAGATTGACCGCGTTTATTCCACAAAATTTTTGGGTGTTCACATTGATCACAAACTTTCATGGACGGAACAAATTAAACATATCCTAGCCAAAGTTTCTAGAAACCTCGCTATTTTAGCACGTGTCAGAAAACAAATAAATCAACCAGCACTTCTCTCGTTGTACCAATGTTTAATAGCTCCTTACTTAAACTATTGTTGTGAAATCTGGGGGAACACTTATAGTACCAGGCTTAAACCTGTTATTATTCTTCAAAAAAAAGTTTTAAGAATATTGGACAGAGCCGACTTCAAAAGTCATAGCAATCCCATATTTCATAAATACAATATCCTAAAACTTGAAGATTTAATTAAGTTAAACACTCTCAGTTTTATGTTCAAAGCAAAACATGATCTCCTGTCAGCCAATTTACTCTACTATGTTGACACAGTCGCATCTTCGCACAGGTACAATACGCGGCAACGGAATGATTTCAAAGTTAATTTTAGAAGAACCAACATTAAAGCCTTTTGCACCAGATTCATCGGAACTTCCCTTTGGAACTCTTTAGACAAGAACCTTAAGAATTGTAATAATATATTTCTCTTTAAAAAAAATACAAACAATATGCAATAAACAAATACAGATCTAATAATCCTTAACTTGAACATTCTATAATCCTATCCTAAATATTATCTTGCCCTTTTCAGACCCTGGTAGCTCAGGCCTCACAACAAGTAAACATATTAAACCCTAATGATAGCATGCAGTATATATTTTTTTAATCAATTATCGAAAGCATCTTTGGGAGATGCACTCTAAAAGTTAATAACTTCTTGCATTCTCCATTCAACATATACATCATTCCTCCATCTAGCTTCAGAAATGATATTCTTATCACTTTGTGTATATCTGATCTTCTGCTTGTCTTTTGACATTATTTTGTATTGTTGAATAAATCTTCAGTTCAGTTCAGTTCAGAGCTCAACGAGCTCGTTCCAATGAGGGATCACAGGTTATATTTTTGAGGCAATAAATGAAAAAATAATGAAAATTGACCGGCAACTTTTGTGAATAGCGCTGGCCGATTCTGACCATTACTTTGGGTAAAGGGATAACATATTCGTTTTTCACAGACATCAAAATATATTTTTAAAAATGCAATCGGCGACTGTGAGGCGTCGGAAAATTGAAACCTATTGAAAAGAATAGTCTATTTATAATATCAATTGCCTCCTCCCCCAACCCCTTCCCTCCAAAATGGCAGTTGGTGGGACACTTTTCTATCTGTGGCCTGTGGCCGTTCCCGCAATCCACTTTAAAGTAATTTTAATATTGATTTGTTTGATATTCCCCATGACTGATTCATAAGGGGCTAAATGACAAATGACACCTGATGACAAGTTCAAACATGCGTTTATACTGTAAACAAATATACCTTGTAACTATGAGTTAGTTTCAGTAAACAATTTGAATGCAATCAATCACAGGGAAAAATTTTATCCTAGAGATAACAAGAGACAAAAAAATACATACGTGTTTGGAATTTGTTTGCAAAGATAAAAAAAAAATATTACGACACGAGTTGCAAGTGTAATTTTTTTGTTTTTTTGGTTGAGTTGTCAAAATCATAACATGTTTGTAACATTAGTCAAGTGGAGATTTCAAACAATTTGCCAACGACAGAATGTTGTGACATGCAATCTCTTCAAAGTTAATGATTGCACGGTACAAAAATGAAATTTTGGTTAGATCTTAATTCACTTGAAATCAAGGTTTTGTTAGAGAAAGTGCCGACATGTTTTCATTGCCAGCCGATGGGCTTATCCGATTATGCACCTATTGTGGGGGTGGGGGGGGGGGGGGGTCAATATGCTCTATGGCATAATATGGAATTTGCCATATCCGTATGCTGATGACGTGCTTGGAGTGCGGAATCTTTGCAATAGAAATATTTTCCCTAGCGCTTTAAACTACGTCCCGTGTACCTTTCTGTAAGAATTTTTGGTTGTTAAAAGAAAATTTTATCGTTCTCTTTACAAAGCTATCAGTTTTACGTTTATAGTCATTGAGATTGTGCAAATTGTGACATTTATCTGTAGAATATCCGCACTTAACTTATTTGAGATCCCTAAAATTGTGACATGTATCTGGAGATTATCCGTGTTTATACTCATTGAGATCGCATGGAGTTACCTACGCCCTGACACATATCGTTAATCAATCATTTCTAGCTGTAGAGTTACCTACCCTAACCCATATCATTAATCAATCATTTCTAGCTGTAGAGTTACCTACCCTAACCCATATCATTAATCAATTATTTCTAGCGGTAGAGTTACCTACCCCTGATGCATATCATTAATCAATCATTTCTAGCGGTAGAGTTGCCTATCCCTAATGCATATCATTATTCAATCATTTCTAGTGGTAGAGTTACCTACCCCTGGTGCATACCATTAATCAATCATTTCTAGCGGTAGAGTTACCTACCCCTGACTCATATCATTAATCAATCACTTCTAGTGGTAGAGTTTTATACCCCTAATGCGTATCATAACTCAATCACTTCCACCGGTAGAGTTACCTACCCCTAACACATATCATTAATCAATCATTTCTAGCGGTAGAGTTACCTACCCCTAACACATATCAGTAATCAATAATTTATAGCGGTACAGTTACCTACCCCCTAACGCATATCATTGATCAATCATTTGTAGCAGTGGAGTTACCTACGCCCTAACGCATATCATTAATCAATCATTTCTAGCGGTAGAGTTGCCTACCCCTAATACATATCTTTAATCAATCATTTCTAGCAGTAGAGTTCCCTACCCCTAACGCATATCATGAGTCAATCATTTCTTGCGGTAGAGTTACCTACCCCTAACACATATCATTAAGCAATCATTTCTAGCGGTAGAGTTCCCTACCCCTAACACATATCACAAATCAATCATTTCTAGCGGTAGAGTTACCTACCCCTAACACATATCATTAATGAACCATTTCTAGCGATAGAGTTCCCTACCCCTAATGCATATCATGAATCAATCATTTCTAGCGGTAGAGTTACCTACCCCTAGCACATATCATCACTCAATCATTTCTAGCGGTAGAGTTACCTACCCCCAACGCCTATCAATAATCAGTCATTTCTAGCGGTAGAGTTACCTACCCCTAACACATATCAATAATCAGTCATTTCTAGCGGTAAGGTTACCTATCCCTAACGCATATCATCACTCAATCATTTCTAGCGGTAGAGTTAGCTACCCCCAACACATATCATTAATCAATCATTTCTAGGGTAGAGTTACCTACCCCTAACGCATATCAATAATCAGTCATTTCTAGCGGTAGAGTTACCTACCCCTAACGCATATCAAAAATCAGTCATTTCTAGCGGTAGAGTTACCTATCTCTAACGCATATCATCACTCAATCATTTCTAGCAGTAGAGTTACCTACCTCTAATGCATATCATCACTCAATCATTTCTAGCGGTAGAGTTACCTACCCCTAACATATATCATTAATCAATCATTTCTAGCGGTAGAGTTACCTACCCCCAATGCATATTATTACGCAATCATTTCTAGCGGTAGAGTTACCTACCCTTAAGGCATATTAATAATCAGTCATTTCTACCGGTAGAGTTACCTACCCCTAATGCATATCATTCATCAATCATTTCTAGCGGTAGAGTTACCTACCCCTAATGCATATCATTCATCAATCATTTCTAGCGGTAGAGTTACCTACCCCTAACGCATATTAATAATCAGTCATTTCTAGCGGTAGAGTTACCTACCCCTAACGCATATCATCACTCAGTCATTTCTAGCGGTAGAGTTTTCTACCCCTAACACATATCAACAATCAGTCACTTCTAGCGGTAGAGTTACCTACCCCTAACACATATCATTAATCAATCATTTCTAGCGGTAGAGTTACCTACCCCTAACACATATCATTAATCAATCATTCCTAGCGCTAGAGTTACCTACCCCTAACGCATATCAATAATCAGTCATTTCTAGCGGTAGAGTTACCTACCTCTAACGTATATCATCACTCAATCATTTCTAGCGGTAGAATTACCTACCCCTAACACATATCAATAATCAGTCATTTCTAGCGGTAGAGTTACCTACCCCTAACGTATATCATCACTCAATCATTTCTAGCGGTAGAGTTACCTACCCCTAACACATATCATTAATCAATCATTTCTAGCGGTAGAGTTACCTACCCCTAACACATATCATTAATCAATCATTTCTAGCGGTAGAGTTACCTACCCCTAACGCATATCATCACTCAATCATTTCTAGCGGTAGAGTTACCTACCCCTAACACATATCATTAATCAATCATTTCTAGGGGTAGAGTTACCTACCTCTAACACATATCAATAATCAGTCATTTCTAGCGGTAGAGTTACAGTACCTCTCCCTAACGCATGTCATCATGCAATCATTTCTAGTGGTAGAGTTACCTACCTCTAACACATATCAATAATCAGTCATTTCTAGCGGTAGTGTTACCTCTCCCTAACGCATGTCATCATGCAATCATTTCTAGCGGTAGAGTTACCTACCCCTAACGCCTATCAATAATCAATCATTTCTAGCGGTAGAGTTACCTACCCCCTGACTCATATCATTAACCAACCATTTCTAGCGATAGAGTTCCCTACCCCTAATGCATATCATGAATCAATCATTTCTAGCGGTAGAGTTACCTACCCCTAACGCATATCATGAATCAATCATTTCTAGCGGTAGGGTTACCTACCCCTAACGCATATCAATAATCAGTCATTCCTAGCGGTAGAGTTACCTACCCCTAACACATATCAATAATCAGTCATTTCTAGCGGTAGAGTTACCTACCCCTAACGCATATCATCACTCAATCATTTCTAGCGGTAGAGTTACCTACCCCCTAACGCATATCATTAATCAATCTTTTCTAGGGTAGAGTTACTACCCCTAACACATATCAATAATCAGTCATTTCTAGCGGTAGAGTTACCTACCCCTAACGCATATCATCACTCAATCATTTCTAGCGGTAGAGTTACCTACCCCTAACGCATATCAAAAATCAGACATTTCTAGCGGTCGAGTTACCTACCTCTAACGCATATCATCACTCAATCATTTCTAGCGGTAGAGGTACCTACGTCTAACGCATATCATCACTCAATCATTTCTAGCGGTAGAGTTACCTACCCCTAACACATATCATTAATCAATCATTTCTAGCGGTAGAGTTACCTACCCCAATGCATATTATTACGCAATCATTTCTAGCGGTAGAGTTACCTACCCCTAATGCATATTAATAATCAGTCATTTCTAGCGGTAGAGTTACCTAATCCTAACACATATCATTAATCAATCATTTCTAGCGGTAGAGTTACCTACCCCTAACGCATATCATTCATCAATCATTTCTAGCGGTAGAGTTACCTACCCCTAATGCATATTAAAAATCAGTCATTCCTAGCGGTAGAGTTACCTACCCCTAACGCATATCATCACCCAGTCATTTCTAGCGGTAGAATTACCTACCCCTAACACATATCAATAATCAGTCACTTCTAGCGGTAGAGTTACCTACCCCTAACGCATATCAATAATCAGTCATTCTAGCGGTAGAGTTACCTACCCCTAACACATATCATTAATCAATCATTTCTAGCGGTAGAGTTACCTACCCCTAACGCATATCATGGATCAGTCATTTCTAGTGGTAGAGTTACCAACACCTATCGCATATCAATAATCAGTCATTTCTAGCGGTAGAGTTACCTACCCCTAACACAAATCATTAATCAATCATTTCTAGCGGTAGAGTTACCTACCCCTAACGCATATCATTAATCAATCATTTCTAGCGGTAGAGTTACCTACCCCTAACACATATCATTAATCAATCATTTCTAGCGGTCGAGTTACCTACCCCTAACGCATTTCAATAATCAATCATTTCTAGCGGTAGAGTTACCTAACCCCTAACGCATATTATTACTCAATCATTTCAAGCGGTAGAGTTACCCACCCCTAACGCATATCATGAATCAGTCATTTGTAGCGGTGGAGTTACCTATCCCTAACCCATATCAATAATCAGTCATTTCTAGCGGTAGAGTTGCCTACCCCTAACGCATATCATCACTTTATCATTTCAAGCGGTAGAGTTACCCACCCCTAACGCATATCATGGATCAGTCATTTCTAGCGGTAGAGTTACCAACACCTATCGCATATCAATCATCAGTCATTTCTAGCGGTAGAGTTACCTACCCCCTAACACATATCATTAATCAATCATTTCTAGCGGTAGAGTTACCTACCCCTAACGCATATCATTAGTCAATCATTTCTAGCGGTAGAGTTACCTACCCCTAACACATATCAATAATCAGTCATTTCTAGTGGTAGAGTTACCTGCCCCTAACTCATATCATCACCCAATCATTTCTACCGGTAGAGTTACCTACCCCTAATGCATATCATCACTCAGTCATTTCTAGCGGTAGAGTTACCTACCCCTAACACATATCAACAATCAGTCATTTCTAGCGGTAGAGTTACCTACCCCTAACACATATCGTTAATCAATCATTTCTAGCGGTAGAGTTACCTACCCCTAACACATATCATTAATCAATCATTCATAGCGGTAGAGTTACCTACCCCTAACGCATATCAATAATCAGTCATTTCTAGCGGTAGAGTTACCTACTCCTAACATATATCATCACTCAACCATTTCTAGCGGTAGAGTTACCTACCCCTAACGCATATCAATAATCAGTCATTTCTAGCGGTAGAGTTACCTACCCCTAACATATATCATCACTCAACCATTTCTAGCGGTAGAGTTACCTACCCCTAACGCATATCAATAATCAGTCATTTCTAGCGGTAGAGTTACCTACCCCTAACACATATCATTAATCAATCATTCATAGCGGTAGAGTTACCTACCCCTAACGCATATCAATAATCTGTCATTTCTAGCGGTAGAGTTACCTACCCCTAACATATATCATCACTCAACCATTTCTAGCGGTAGAGTTACCTACCCCTAACGCATATCAATAATCAGTCATTTCTAGCGGTAGAGTTACCTACCCCTAACACATATCATTAATCAATCATTCATAGCGGTAGAGTTACCTACCCCTAACGCATATCAATAATCAGTCATTTCTAGCGGTAGAGTTACCTACCCCTAACACATATCATTAATCAATCATTTCTAGCGGTAGAGTTACCTACCCCTAACACATATCAATAATCAATCATTTCTAGCGGTAGAGTTACCTACCTCTAACACATATCAATAATCAGTCATTTCTAGCGGTAGAGTTACCTCTCCCTAACGCATGTCATCATGCAATCATTTCTAGCGGTAGAGTTTCCTACCCCTAACACTTATCAATAATCAGTCATTTCTAGCAGTAGAGTTACCTACCCCTAACACATATCATCACTCAATCATTTCTAGCAGTAGAGTTACCTACCCCTAACACATATCAACACTCAATCATTTCTAGCGGTAGAGTTACCTACTCCTAACGCATATCATCATTCAATCATTTCTAGCGGTAGAGTTATCTACCCCTAACACATATCAATAATCAGTCATTTCTAGCGGTAGAGTTACCTACCCCTAACACATATCATGGATCAGTCATTTCTAGCGGTAGAGTTACCTACCCCTAACGTATATCATAAATCAGTCACTTCTAGCGGTGGAGTTACCCACTCCTGTAGCTTATCATTAATCAATCATTTCTAGCGGTTGAGTTATCCACCCCTGCTGTACAACATTAATCAATCATTTCTGGCAGTAGAGTTTCCTACCCCTGACATATATAATTAATCAATCATTTCTGAAAGTATACTTACCTACCTCTGACACACGTCATTAATCAATCATTTCTAGTGGCGGAGTTATCTACCCCTGATATATATCATTGATGAACCATTTCTGACAGTGGTGTTGTGGGTAAAATGAAGACGACAAAATTCGGAAAAAAGATACATTTAATAACTATCTGCTGTTGATTGACGGGTCGTGGTTTTTGTAGGCCAATTAGTGGTGGACTGGGCAAGCAAAGGTTCTTGTCATAAAGTTTCGGAGAATATTATAGGACGATTGTCTTGGTATTTATAGATGGATTTGAAACGAACGGGAATAATAAGGAATTGTCAGTTAAAATGAATGAGATACTCCTTCTATACATCCTTTGTTAGGAAAGAAGGTATTGTTCCTTAACCCTTCACCCAACGCAGACGATATCAAAATTTATTATTTTAAATATCTTTTTTTCAAGTTTGTCAAATCATTTCAACAAAATCATATCATGTGACCCCTCGTTGGAACGAGCTCGTCGAGCTCGTTCCAACGAGGGGTCATATGATATGGTTTTGTTGAAATTTTTCTAAAAATAATATTTTTTCAGCTGCTGAATTTGCATATTACGCGGGCGGATGCGGGCGATTCGTTGGGTAAAGGGTTAATACGAAATCCGACAGAAATTACCAATGCAATTAACATCTGGCCATCGACGATGCTCTGTGGAATTGTATATATTTTCCATCGGGATGAAATGAACACCATTGATCTCCGGCACTGGAGAAATAATGTTTATTAATCTCCACCACTGATCAAATATACCTTACTGATTTCCGCCACTGATGAAATAAACCTTATTTAATCTCGCCCACTGCTGAAATAAATCTTACTGACCTCTGCCGCTGATGAAATAAACCTTGTTGATCTCCGCTACTGGTGAAATAAACTTTATTGATCTACGCCCCTGGTGCAATAAACCTTATTGACCCCCGCTATTGATGAAACAAACCACATTGATCTCCACCATTGCGTCGCGTGAGAACCAAGAGGTTCTGTCTTCCACTGGAATCCCGACCCTAACCCTTCCCCTGGAATCCCGACCCTAACCCTTCCACTGGAACCCCGATCCTAACCCTTCCACTGGAAGATAGAACCTTATGGTTCTCACGCGACGATTGATGAAATAAACCGTATTTATTTTCTGAACTGATTAAATAAACCTTGTTTATCCCCCGCACTGACGAAATAAACCTTGTTGATCTCCGCCATATATGAAATAAATCTTATGGATCTCCATCACTGATGAAATAAACATTGATCACCGTCACTGATGAAATAAACCTTGTTGATCTCCGCCATTAATGAAATAAACCTTATTGATCTCCGTCACTGATGAAATGAACCTTATTGATCCCCGCCATTTATGAAATGAACTTCATTGATCTCAGCCACTGGTGAAATAAACGGTATTGTTCTCCGCCACTGATGAAATAAACAAACCATTGTTGATCTCTGCCATTAATGAAATAAACCTTATTGATCTCCGTCACTGATGAAATAAACCTTATTGATCCCCGCCATTGATGAAATTAACTTCATTGATCTCAGCCACTGGTGAAATAAACGGTATTGTTCTCCGCCACTGATGAAATAAACAAACCATTGTTGATCTCCGCCATTAATGAAAAAAACCTTATTGATCTCCGTCACTGATGAAATAAACCTTATTGATCCCCGCCATTGATGAAATAAACCTTATTGATCCCCGCCATTGATGAAATGAACTTCATTGATCTCAGCCACTGGTGAAATAAACGGTATTGTTCTCCGCCACTGATGAAATAAACAAACCATTGTTGATCTCCGCCATTAATGAAATAAACCTTATTGATCTCCGTCACTGATGAAATAAACCTTATTGATCTCCGCCATTGATGAAATAAACCTTATTGATCTCCGCCATTGATGAAATAAACCTTATTGATCTCCGCCGTTAATGAAATAAACCTTATTGGTCTCCGCATCAATGAAATAAACCTTATTGATCTCCACCATTAATGAAATAAACCTTGTTGATCTCCTCCATTGATGAAATAAACCTTATTGATCTCCGCCATTGATGAAATAAACCTTATTGATCTCCGCCATTGATGAAATAAACCTTATTGATCTCCGCCATTGATGAAATAAACCTTATTGATCTCCGTCACTGATGAAATAAACCTTATTGATCTCCGCCATTGATGAAATAAACCTTATTGATCTCCGCCACTGATGAAATAAACCTTGTTGATCTCCGCCATTGATGAAATAAACCTTATTGTTCTCCGTCACTGATGAAATAAACCTTATTGATCTCCGCCATTAATGAAATAAACATTGTTCTCCGCCACTGATGAAATAAACCTTATTGATTTCCGCCATTGATGAAATAAACCTTATTGTTCTCCGTCACTGATGAAATAAACCTTATTGATCTCCGCCATTAATGAAATAAACATTGTTCTCCGCCACTGATGAAATAAACCTTATTGATTTCCGCCATTAATGAAATAAACCTTATTGATCTCCGTCACTGATGAAATAAACCTTATTGATCTCCGCCATTAATGAAATAAACCTTATTGATCTCCGCCATTAATGAAATAAACCTTATTGATCTCCGTCATTGATGAAATAAACCTTATTGATCTCCGCCATTAATGAAATAAACATTGTTCTCCGCCACTGATGAAATAAACCTTATTGATCTCCGCCACTGATGAAATAAACCTTATTGATTTCCGCCACTGATGAAATAAACCTTATTGATCTCCGCCATTGATGAAATAAACCTTATTGATCTCCGCCATTAATGAAATAAACCTTATTGATCTCCGTCATTAATGAAATAAACCTTATTGATCTCCGTCATTGATGAAATAAACCTTATTGATCTCCGCCATTAATGAAATAAACATTGTTCTCCGCCACTGATGAAATAAACCTTATTGATTTCCGCCATTAATGAAATAAACCTTATTGATCTCCGCCACTGATGAAATAAACCTTATTGATCTCCGCCATTGATGAAATAAACCTTATTGATCTCCGCCATTAATGAAATAAACATTGTTCTCCGCCACTGATGAAATAAACCTTATTGATCTCCGCCATTGATGAAATAAACCTGATTGATCTCCGCCACTGATGAAATAAACCTTATTGATCTCCGCCATTAATGAAATAAACATTGTTCTCCGCCACTGATGAAATAAACCTTATTGATCTCCGCCATTAATGAAATAAACCTTATTGATCTCCGCCATTAATGAAATAAACCTTATTGATCTCCGTCATTGATGAAATAAACCTTATTGATCTCCGCCATTAATGAAATAAACATTGTTCTCCGCCACTGATGAAATAAACCTTATTGATCTCCGCCATTGATGACATAAACCTTATTGATCTCCGCCACTGATGAAATAAACCTTATTGAACTCCGCCATTAATGAAATAAACATTGTTCTCCGCCACTGATGAAATAAACCTTATTGATCTCCGCCATTAATGAAATAAACCTTATTGATCTCCGCCATTAATGAAATAAACCTTATTGATCTCCGTCATTGATGAAATAAACCTTATTGATCTCCGCCATTAATGAAATAAACATTGTTCTCCGCCACTGATGAAATAAACCTTATTGATCTCCGCCATTGATGAAATAAACCTTATTGATCTCCGCCACTGATGAAATAAACCTTATTGATCTCCGTCACTGATGAAATAAACCTTATTGATTTCCGCCATTAATGAAATAAACCTTATTGATCTCCGTCATTGATGAAATAAACCTTATTGATCTCCGCCATTGATGAAATAAACCTTATTGATCTCCGCCATTGATGAAATAAACCTTATTGATCTCCGCCATTAATGAAATAAACCTTATTGATCTCCGCCATTAATGAAATAAACCTTACTGATCTCCTCCATTAATGAAATAAACCTTATTGATCTCCGCCATTAATGAAATAAACCTTATTGATCTCCGTCACTGATGAAATAAAACTTATTGATCTCCGTCATTAATGAAATAAACCTTATTGATCTCCGTCACTGACGAAATAAACCTTATTGATCTCCGCCATTGATGAAATGAACTTCATTGATCTCAGCCACTGGTGAAATAAACGGTATTGTTCTTCGCCACTGATGAAATAAACCTTATTGATCTTCGCCACTGATGAAATAAACCTTATTGATCTCCGCCATTGATGAAATAAACCTTATTGATCTCCGCCATTGATGAAATAAACCTTATTGATCTCCGCCATTAATGAAATAAACCTTATTGATCCCCGCTATTGATGAAATAAACATTGATCTCCGCCACTGATTAAATAAACCTTATTGATCTCCGCCACTGATTAAATAAACCTTATTGATCTCCGCCACTGATGAAATAAACCTTATTGATCTCCGCCAGTGATGACATAACTGCATTGATCTCCGCAGCTGATGAAATAAACCTTATTGATGGACGCCTCTGGTGAAATAAATCTTATTGATCCCCGCTATTGATGAAATAAACCTTATTGATCTCCGCCATTGAGAAAATAAACCTTATTCACATTCCCACATACATCATGGTGATTTTTCACAGACAGAAAAAGAAATGAACATAAATCAACATGCAGAGTGAAATCTCGCATACAAATGCGAAAACTTCCTTGAAACTCAACACTGACAGTTAGATTTAACCCTTTACCTAAAAAAATTCTTGAATAACTCATTTTTTTCATTTTTTTTCTCAAAAACATAGGTTATGACCCCTCATTGGAACGAACTCGACAAGCTCGTTCCAACGAGGGGTCATAACCTATGTTATTGAGACAAAAAATGAAAAAAATAATGAAAATTAATTGGCGAGTTTTGAGAATTGCGCTGAACGGTTTTAGCCGTTACGTTGGGTAAAGGGTTAAGAAGCCTGCACGGCTGACAATTTTCGCCAGTGAAAGAGATTTACGGGAAAGTTAGCTCCCCTTAATTCCCTAAAGCTGTCAATAAGTTTAACACTTAGGGTATTTCAATTTCATCTAAAAATTGAAATTTCGAACTGTTAGCGATCTAAAATTATCGATGTGCGCGTTATTTTAAAAACTCCAGACTTCCTGTGGAGTGAAAAAAATACAGAAGCTGGCCTTTCACAATGTTTTTCTCAATCAGTTTGAATGTATGAATATCATTCTTGGTTGAAACTCATTTAAAAATAATAAGACGGCGTTTTTTGATGTTCGATAACTCCTTTCTGTTCATTGTGTCAACGGTGTGCGCATCGAGACAAATAATATAGGTACTACCCTTAACATTAACCATTTGAACCCGAGCGGGCGCTTTTTCGGTCCAGAAGCATAATACGTCATAACTTCATTAAGTCGGATGGCTGGAGAGTGAATGTGTGGAGTTGACCAATTAATATTTTCGACGTGCAGCCTTGGCGTTTTGGGGTTATTTAACCCAGAGTTTTCTATGAGTCCATTGGTGTTCTACAATCGGATTTACAATCTCTCGTATTAGGTGGTCCCTTTTAAATTTGCACAACCCGCAAATTTGTTATGAAGAAATATAATCTTGTGTGGAAAACAAAGGCTGACCTTTCAACTAAAGGAAATAATTCTCACAACACAACACAAAATCGTATAACACATCCAATGAAAGATTCCTTTCGTATTATCATTTTAGTCGTTATTACGATGCGAACTTTATATCGATATCAGCGGGAGCGCGGTGGCTCAGTAGGTAGAGGTGCAGGCTGCAAGCCGACAGGTCCTCGGTTCGAATCCCACCTGCGGCAACGGCGTTGTGTCCTTGGCAAGACACTTCCTGTCAATTTCCCGCGTGGGGGCACGGTGGCGTTCTGTACTAAGGCGGACTGCACGTCGATGGTGCACTTGTCTTCAACAAATGCTAACCCTGCTTGTGTGGGGTTAGTATGTTGGGGAGCTGACAGCTGCTCGTCGTTGCTTGTGGTTCTCTCCGGGTACTCCGACTTCCTCCACCCGTAAAACTTTCACGGTCATGATTAGCCATTGTGCATAAATATGTGACCTTAAATAAACAATAAATCAATATCAGCATTGGTCGTTGTCAATATTGTGAGATGTACTTTAGTGGTTAGCCAGGGTGGGGGGTGTGTCTTCTCTCTTTTCGCTGCCCCCCCCCCCCCCCCCCACCCCCAACAAAATGTTGAACCAATGCAAGTTTCACATAACACGAGGGCCCTAACAAGGTCTCCATTATAGAACTACACAGCTACAAGTGCCTCAGTGTCGCTCTTGGAGCACTGATTATTTGCAAAATTCTCTCAGGTGAGGCCAAGTTCTAACTAGGACCCCCCGGTTGTTAACACCTTCTCCATCTCCCCTGAAGGGGAGTGAGGGCTGAGATGACTACCAAAGGAGCCTAGTTAGGACTATATGATGTCCACGACACCCCTTCCCCGCCCTCCGCCCCACAACGGTCTTCAAAACATTATCTTTGCCCACCCCCCCCCCCCCCCCCAAAAAAAATCTTGCTAGTGCACCCCCTTTTATGGAATCCTGGCTACTCGCCTGAGATGTATTCCGGGGAATTGCGGTATTGTACGAATATGAATGCCACTTTACTGACTGTGGTTAAAACAGAGGCGTAGCCAGGGGAGGGGTCTTAGGGAGGATATGACCCCTATAAATTACAGTGTAGTAGTAGTAGTAGAATATTTTATTTAAGTGTCACATTTCAATACACATACATAATATATATAGAGTATTTACAAAATATTTATATGAAATCCAGCCTATGAAGGCTTATGACATACATTTTCATCAGAGGTAGGTCATTTTTACACCCCAAAAAAAAACAAACCCGAAAAACCAAAACACATGCACGCACACCAACACACACACACACACACACACCCTTGCGCACACACACACACCCTTGCACACCCTCGCACACCCTCGCACACCCTTGAACACACACACCCTTGCACACACACACACAGTAATATGTAGACATACGCCCACATATATATATAGCGTATACTTTCGTGTACTAATTTGTCTAAACTACGTAAATCATAATCAGGATAAGTCGAATCAATGCACGTAGGCAACCACTCGAGATTTCTATTTGTTTGTGGTACTGTTTTACCTGGGGCCAATACTAAGTCAGTTTTATTAACAGGTAGAAAATGCAATTCTAGAAAATACAATTATAAAAGTTTTATAGTATTGACTCGTGGTCATTCCAAGAATAGATGCGTCGAAATAGATTTTACGGTAGCGATTGCTTTTCCGGTTTTATACATATTTACGCGGACTTTTTTAATCTGGCTTTGAATGTATCCGGGGTTTTTTTAAAAATCTAGTATTATAAGCTGGAAATATTCTAGGAATCAGTTTAAACTTTCACATTAAAAATGACCAAAAATGGCTGAAAATTTTGTTTGTGTTCAAAAATATATGGTCACTTTCTTTGAGACAAAATATATTTTATTTTCAAGTAATGAGTCATACGGCCTCTATAATTGTGATAAAATGATATGTGAGAAATAATTCTTCAGTGTTAATAGTTAAAAAATTTGATATTTCGGTGAGAAAAAGCAACGATCGGCCATGGCAGATTTTGCACATAAATCGAAGAAAAATTCAAATAATGAAATGACAAAAGACAAAAGAATGAGGCAATCTTTGCCGTCAGACTCACAACGATCGTCAATAGAAAAATATTTAATTCAACTTGATTTCAAACCAAAATAAATCGAGAAGGTGCAAAGAAGTTATGATCACTTATATATAGCGGTCTCTCAACTGAAAGAAAGAGACGACAAGATTAAGAGCTCTGGAGTTTTATCAATGCTTTATGACATCACTGATCCTAACAAGTGCCTTCCTTTCTAATTTGATTTTTTCAAACTCTTTTTATTAATTTGTAAAGCTCTTCATAAAACGCTTGTTTTCAAAACAAAATAGCAGTTTTTGGCGAACATGCACTTATTTATTTATGCTTTGAATAGGGGGGGGGGGGGGGGGGGGGGCACTGGGTAGAGGTGCAGACTGCAAGCCGGGAGGTCCTCGGTTCGAATCCCGCCTGCGGCAACCGCGTTGTGTCCTTGGGCAAGACACTGATTGTAGGATAAAATACCCTCGGACAAAATACCCTTAGGACATAATACCCTCAAAAAAATACCCTTAGGACATAATACCCTCAATTTGTAGGACAAAATACCCTCAGACCAAATGTATATATTCAACTGCCATCTGCCATTGGTATTGTGCTTCATATCTATTTAGTTTAACCCTTTACCTAACCTGAAAAGCAGACGACACTTGCAAAAATAATTCTTGAATAACTAATTTTTTGTCTCAAAAACATAGGTTATGACCCCTCGTTGGAACGAGCTCGACGAGCTCGTTCTAACGAGGGGTCATAACCTATGTTTTTGAGACAAAAAATGAAAAAGCAGTGAAAATTAATTGGCGATTTTTGAGAATAGGGCTGGCCGATTTTGGCTATTACGTTAGGTAAAGGGTTAATAAAAAAAAATAAAAATATTGGTACTTGTTATTTCAAACAAAACACCGGCTAGTGCCTTAGATGCAATTACCCCGCCTCCCCCCCCCCCCCCCCCAACACCAAAAATCCAACTTTATATACATTTGGTCTGAGGGTATTTTGTCCGAGGGTATTTTGTCCTACCCACTGAGGGTATTATGTCCTAAGGGTATTTTTTTTAGGGTATTATGTCCTAAGGGTATTTTGTCCGAGGGTATTTTGTCCGGATACCAAGACACTATACTCCCATTGTCCACGTGGGGGCACTTTGGCGTTGTGTACGAAGGCGTACTGCACGTCGATGGTGCGCCTGTTTCTGATAGAGGGACCAATGCTAACCCTGCATGTGTGGAGTTAGTATGTTAAGGAGCTGACAGTTGCTCGGTGGTTCTCCCCGTGTACTCCGGCTTCCTCCACCCGTAAAACTGTCGTGGTCATGATTAGCCATTGTGCAGAAATAAATAAATAAATAAGTAAATATGATTTGAATAATGTCGTTTGTGTCTACATGAGTAACTTCTCTAGATTTTGTCCAGTAAATGTCGATTATATATGAGAATTTCAGCACCTATGCTAACTATTGGAACTGAAATCCGGTGATCCTTTTCTGCAACCAATATCTCAAATTGCTCGATGCTATCAGACGTCCAGTAAACGTTTTCTGACTCAGGAGATGTACCTCTATCAGAAACCACTTAGAAAAAAGTTGGCATTTGGCGACCGGACTGTACATGACAATGTATGTACGTTACGACCAGAGGATAAGGGCAATTCAAGAATGGGGAAGGGCCAAGGGCGGCGGAAGCTCAACAAAAGTGAAGGAGCATAAATTTACATTGCTACCCTGTGAGAAAGGTTACAATCGTACTAGTGTCGATAAATGTACCATGACTCGCTATAGTCTCTCGTTTAGATGAATATGCCACTGTGTGATCACTGTTCTGTCCGTTTCTCTTCTTCCGTTCTGTCCATTTCTCTTCTTCTTCAACCATCTTCAAACCCGAAGGCCAGCCTTACTGTAGATATGAAGGCCAGCCTTACTGTAGATATGAGGGCCAGCCTTACTGTAGATATGAAGGCCAGCCTTCGAGTTAGAAGATAGTTGAAGTAGAAGAAACGGACCGAACCGACCGAAATTGAGATTCTTTTGCTAAATATTGTTTGGATTTGCAAATAATGTTACAGGAATGTTTGTATATTGACACGTTTGCATGCGCCCATTTTAACTCATTGCATAACTGCGAAACATATCTGTGGAAAAACGTGGAGGGGCACGTCCCCCTGTTCTCTCCTAGCTCCGCTCCAGAAGGGCCAGACCACATAGCCTTTCTCTTCGGAATGATGGTGTTGTCTGTATTTTAGTTGCGTCAGTGGATAAATCCATGCTACGCATGGTCTTTCAATAGATGGATTTCAGGTTTGAATATTTTTAAAATGTAATCACGCGAATAATGGAACAACTTCAAACATGTCGGTTTATTTATATCGGATAGAAATACATGCATCTATCGAGTTTGAAATCGATTTATTTATTCATTGGTGCTTACGGTCACATACTTATGCACAATAGCTAATTGTGACCGTGACAGTTTTACTGGCGGAGGAAGCCGGAGTACCCGGATAGAACCACCTCAACATTTTAACTCTGATCAGGCTCCGCTCAAGCAGGGTTACAGCGGTTGAAGACATGTGCACCATCGACGTGCAGTACGCCTTAGTACACGGCGTCATCGTGCCCCAATGCAGGCAACCGGGATAAAGTGCCTTCCCCAAGGATACAACGCTGGTTGTCCCGGACGGGGATCGAACTCGGGACCTCTAGCACAGAAGTCAAACAGTCTACCACTGAGCCACCGCGCTCCTTGTCGATCGGACCCGTAGAGGCGGTGGAGATAGGGTTGTTCCCCTCCCCCATAAATAAATTGATTCAATATCAACTTGAAATGCGTTTATTAACTGCATGAATAAAACATTTCGGAAGTTAAAATTAACAGAAAATCTCCCATATACTACCTAGTCCTGTGTACAGTTGCACTGCTTGTCCAGGTAACGGGTTCCGACCTAGTCTAGTGTACAGTTGCACTGCTTGTCCAGATAACGGGTTCCGACCTAGACTTGTGTACAGTTGCACTGCTTATCCAGGTAACGGGTTCCGACCTAGTCTAGTGTACAGTTGCATTGCTTGTCCAGGTAACGGGTTCCGACCTAGTCCTGTGTACAGTTGCACTGCTTGTCCAGGTAACGGATTCCGACCTAGTGTAGTGTACAGTAGCACTGCTTGTCCAGCTAACGGATTCCGACCTAGTCTAGTGTACAGTTGCACTACTTGTCCAGGTAACGGGTTCCGACCTAGAGTAGTGTACAGTTACACTGCTTATCCAGGTAACGGATTCCGACCTAGTCTAGTGTACAGTTGCACTGCTTGTCCAGGTAACGGGTTCCGACCTAGTGTAGTGTACAGTTGCACTGCTTGCCCAGGTAACGGATTCCGACCTAGTCTAGTGTACCGTTGCACTGCTTGCCCAGGTAACGGTTTCCGACCTAGTCTAGTGTACAGTTGCACTGCTTGTCCAGGTAACGGGTTCCGACCTAATCTAGTGTACAGTTGCACTGCTTGTCCAGGTAACGGGTTCCGACCTAGTCTAGTGTACAGTTGCATTGCTTGTCCAGGTAACGGGTTCCGACCTAGTCTTGTGTACAGTTGCACTGCTTGTCCAGGTAACGGGTTCCGACCTAGTGTAGTGTACAGTTGCACTGCTTGTCCAGGTGACGGATTCCGACCTAGTCTAGTGTACAGTTGCACTGCTTGTCCAGGTAACGGATTCTGTCCTAGTCTAGTGTACAGTTGCACTGCTTGCCCAGGTAACGTATTCCGACCTAGTCCAGTGTACAGTTGCACTGCTTGTCCGGGTAACGGGTTCCGACCTAGTCTAGTGTACCGTTGAACTGCTTGCCCAGGTAACGGTTTCCGACGTAGTCTAGTGTACAGTTGCACTGTTTGTCCAGGTAACGGGTTCCGACAAATACAAATAAAAGGTTGAATTCAGTTCAAATGTCGATTTCAGTAGTTTGATTGGGCGTAGTAGGCTGACCCGTATATATGGGCGTAGCAGGCTGACCTGTTTATATGCTCTCTCCCACAAATATACTGAGTGTATACGAAACTGGAAATGTTCTATTGATGAAGGTTTAACCAATGGCAAAGTTAAACTGAACTGAAATGCCGATAGCACAAACATTCTGGAGGAAAAGGGATGGGCTATTTTACTTATATATTAATTAAAATACCAACAGCTCGAATAACCTGATGGAGGGAGAGAGCTGGTTGGTCCGATGAAAGTGACCTCTCCTTTTCCACGAGAAAATTGTAGAAAACAAGAAATATGCTAAAAGGGTTAAAGGCTCATAAAACTAGGGTTTTATATATGTAGGGGGAGCTTGGTGGTTGGTGGTTCATTGGTTAGAGAACTGGATAGTAAACCATAAGGTTGACGGCTCTTTCCTGGCCCGTGCCGTTTGTGTTGTGTTCTGGAGTCTGACACTTAACTCTTAACCCGCTGAGTATTTTGTGTTGTGTTCTGGAGTCTGACACTTAAGTCTTAACCTGTTGAGTATTTTGTGTTGTCTTCTGGAGTCTGACACTTAAGTCTTAACCTGCTGAGTATTTTGTGTTGTGTTCTGAAGTCTGACACTTAAGTCTTAACCTGTTGAGTATTTTGTGTTGTGTTCTGGAATCTGACACTTAACTCTTAACCCGCTGAGTATTTTGTGTTGTGTTCTGGAGTCTGACATTTAAGTCTTAACCCGCTGAGTATTTTGTGTTGTGTTCTGGAGTCTGACACTTAAGTCTTAACCTGCTAAGTATTTTGTGTTGTGTTCTGGAATCTGACACTTAACTCTTAACCCGCTGAGTTTTTGTGTTGTGTTCTGGAGTCTGACACTTAAGTCTTGACCTGTTGAGTATTTTGTGTTGTGTTCTGGAGTCTGACACTTAACTCTTAACCTGCTGAGTATTTTGTGTTGTGTTCTGGAATCTGACACTTAACTCTTAACCCGCTGAGTTTTTGTGTTGTGTTCTGGAGTCTGACACTTAAGTCTTAACCTGCTGAGTATTTTGTGTTGTGTTCTGGAGTCTGACACTTAAGTCTTAACCTGCTGAGTATTTTGTGTTGTGTTCTGGAGTCTGACACTTAAGTCTTAACCTGCTGAGTATTTTGTGTTCTGGAATCTGACACTTAACTCTTAACCCGCTGAGTTTTTGTGTTGTGTTCTGGAGTCTGACACTTAAGTCTTAACCTGTTGAGTATTTTGTGTTGTGTTCTGGAGTCTGACACTTAAGTCTTAACCTGTTGAGTATTTTGTGTTGTGTTCTGGAGTCTGACGCTTAAGTCTTAAGCTGTTGAGTATTTTCTGTTGTGTTCTGGAATCTGACACTTAACTCTTAACCCGCTGAGTATTGTGTGTTGTGTTCTGGAATCTGACACTTAACTCTTAACCCGCTGAGTTTTTGTGTTGTGTTCTGGAATCTGACACTTAACTCTTAACCCGCTGAGTATTGTGTGTTGTGTTCTGGAATCTGACACTTAACTCTTAACCCGCTGAGTTTTTGTGTTGTGTTCTGGAATCTGACACTTAACTCTTAACCCGCCGAGTTTTTGTGTTGTGTTCTGGAATCTGACACTTAACTCTTAGCCTGTTGAGTATTTTGTGTTGTGTTCTGGAATCTGACACTTAACTCTTAACCTGTTGAGTATTTTGTGTTGTGTTCTGGAGTCTGACACATAGGTCTTAACCCGCTGAGTATGTGGTGTTGTGTTTTGGAGTCTGACACATAAGTCTTAACCTGCTGTGTATTTTGGGTTGTGTTCGGGAGTCTGACACTTGAGTCTTAACCCGATGAGTATTTTGTGTTGTGTTCTGGAATCTGACACTTAACTCTTAACCCGCTGAGTATTTTGTGTTGTGTTCTGGAGTCTGACATTTAAGTCTTAACCCGCTGAGTATTTTGTGTTGTGTTCTGGAGTCTGACACTTAAGTCTTAACCTGCTAAGTATTTTGTGTTGTGTTCTGGAATCTGACACTTAACTCTTAACCCGCTGATTTTTGTGTTGTGTTCTGGAGTCTGACACTTAAGTCTTGACCTGTTGAGTATTTTGTGTTGTGTTCTGGAGTCTGACACTTAACTCTTAACCTGCTGAGTATTTTGTGTTGTGTTCTGGAATCTGACACTTAACTCTTAACCCGCTGAGTATTTTGTGTTGTGTTCTGGAGTCTGACACTTAAGTCTTAACCTGTTGAGTATTTTGTGTTGTGTTCTGGAATCTGACACTTAACTCTTAACCCGCTGAGTATTTTGTGTTGTGTTCTGGAGTCTGACACTTAAGTCTTAACCTGTTGAGTATTTTGTGTTGTGTCCTGGAATCTGACACTTAAGTCTTGACCTGTTGAGTATTTTGTGTTGTGTTCTGGAGTCTGACACTTAAGTCTTAACCTGTTGAGTATATTGTGTTGTGTTCTGGAGTCTGACACTTAAGTCTTAACCTGTTGAGTATTTTGTGTTGTGTTCTGGAGACTGACACTTAAGTCTTAACCTGTTGAGTATTTTGTGTTGTGTTCTGGAGTCTGACACTTAACTCTTAACCTGCTGAGTATTTTGTGTTGTGTTCTGGAATCTGACACTTAACTCTTAACCCGCTGAGTATTTTGTGTTGTGTTCTGGAGTCTGACACTTGAGTCTTAACCTGCTGAGTATTTTGTGTTGTGTTCTGGAGTCTGACACTTAACTCTTAACCTGTTGAGTATTTTGTGTAGTGTTCTGGAATCTGACACTTGAGTCTTAACCTGCTGAGTATTTTGTGTTGTGTTCTGGAGTCTGACACTTAACTCTTAACCCGCTGAGTATTTTGTGTTGTGTTCTGGAGTCTGACACTTGAGTCTTAACCTGCTGAGTATTTTGTGTTGTGTTCTGGAGTCTGACACTTAACTCTTAACCTGTTGAGTATTTTGTGTTGTGTTCTGGAGTCTGACGCTTAAGTCTTAAGCTGTTGAGTATTTTGTGTTGTATTCTGGAGTCTGACACATAGGTCTTAACCCGCTGAGTATGTGGTGTTGTGTTTTGGAGTCTGACACTTAAGTCTTAACCTGCTGTGTATTTTGGGTTGTGTTCGGGAGTCTGACACTTGAGTCTTAACCCGATGAGTATTTTGTGTTGTGTTCTGGAATCTGACACTTAACTCTTAACCCGCTGAGTATTTTGTGTTGTGTTCTGGAGTCTGACATTTAAGTCTTAACCCGCTGAGTATTTTGTGTTGTGTTCTGGAGTCTGACACTTAACTCTTAACCTGCTGAGTATTTTGTGTTGTGTTCTGGAATCTGACACTTAACTCTTAACCCGCTGAGTTTTTGTGTTGTGTTCTGGAGTCTGACACTTAAGTCTTAACCTGTTGAGTATTTTGTGTTGTGTTCTGGAGTCTGACACTTAAGTCTTAACCTGTTGAGTATTTTGTGTTGTGTTCTGGAGTCTGACACTTAAGTCTTAACCTGCTAAGTATTTTGTGTTGTGTTCTGGAATCTGACACTTAACTCTTAACCCGCTGATTTTTGTGTTGTGTTCTGGAGTCTGACACTTAAGTCTTGACCTGTTGAGTATTTTGTGTTGTGTTCTGGAGTCTGACACTTAACTCTTAACCTGCTGAGTATTTTGTGTTGTGTTCTGGAATCTGACACTTAACTCTTAACCCGCTGAGTTTTTGTGTTGTGTTCTGGAGTCTGACACTTAAGTCTTAACCTGTTGAGTATTTTGTGTTGTGTTCTGGAGTCTGACACTTAAGTCTTAACCTGTTGAGTATTTTGTGTTGTGTTCTGGAGTCTGACACTTAAGTCTTAACCTGTTGAGTATTTTGTGTTGTGTTCTGGAATCTGACACTTAACTCTTAACCCGCTGAGTATTTTGTGTTGTGTTCTGGAGTCTGACACTTCAGTCTTAACCTGCTGAGTATTTTGTGTTGTGTTCTGGAGTCTGACACTTAAGTCTTAACCTGTTGAGTATTTTGTGTTGTGTTCTGGAGTCTGACACTTAACACTTAACCTGCTGAGTATTTTGTGTTGTGTTCTGGAGTCTGACACTTAACTCTTAACCTGCTGAGTATTTTGTGTTGTGTTCTGGTATCTGACACTTAAGTCTTAACCCGCTGAGCTTTTGTGTTGTGTTCTGGAATCTGACACTTAACTCTTAGCCTGTTGAGTATTTTGTGTTGTGTTCTGGAATCTGACACTTAACTCTTAACCTGTTGAGTATTTTGTGTTGTGTTCTGGAGTCTGACGCTTAAGTCTTAAGCTGTTGAGTATTTTGTGTTGTATTCTGGAGTCTGACCCATAGGTCTTAACCCGCTGAGTATGTGGTGTTGTGTTTTGGAGTCTGACACTTAAGTCTTAACCTGCTGTGTATTTTGGGTTGTGTTCGGGAGTCTGACACTTGAGTCTTAACCCGATGAGTATTTTGTGTTGTGTTCTGGAATCTGACACTTAACTCTTAACCCGCTGAGTATTTTGTGTTGTGTTCTGGAGTCTGACATTTAAGTCTTAACCCGCTGAGTATTTTGTGTTGTGTTCTGGAGTCTGACACTTAAGTCTTAACCTGCTAAGTATTTTGTGTTGTGTTCTGGAATCTGACACTTAACTCTTAACCCGCTGATTTTTGTGTTGTGTTCTGGAGTCTGACACTTAAGTCTTGACCTGTTGAGTATTTTGTGTTGTGTTCTGGAGTCTGACACTTAACTCTTAACCTGCTGAGTATTTTGTGTTGTGTTCTGGAATCTGACACTTAACTCTTAACCCGCTGAGTTTTTGTGTTGTGTTCTGGAGTCTGACACTTAAGTCTTAACCTGTTGAGTATTTTGTGTTGTGTTCTGGAGTCTGACACTTAAGTCTTAACCTGTTGAATATTTTGTGTTGTGTTCTGGAGTCTGACACTTAAGTCTTAACCTGTTGAGTATTTTGTGTTGTGTTCTGGAGTCTGACACTTAAGTCTTAACCTGTTGAGTATTTTGTGTTGTGTTCTGGAGTCTGACACTTAACACTTAACCTGTTGAGTATTTTGTGTTGTGCTCTGGAGTCTGACACTTAACTCTTAACCCGCTGAGTATTTTGTGTTGTGTTCTGGAGTCTGACACTTAAGTCTTAACCCGCTGAGTATTTTGTGTCGTGTTCTGGAGTCTGACACTTAAGTCTTAACCTGTTGAGTATTTTGTGTTGTGTTCTGGAGTCTGACAATTAAGTCTTTAGCTGCTGAGTATTTTGTGTTGTGTTCTGGAATCTGACACTTAACTCTTAACCCGCTGAGTATTGTGTGTTGTGTTCTGGAGTCTGACATTTAAGTCTTAACCTGCCGTGTATTTTGAGTTGTGTTCTCGAGTCTGACACTTAAGTCTTAACCCGCTGAGTATTTTGTGTTGTGTTCTGGAGTCTGACACTTAACTCTTAACCTGCTGAGTATTTTGTGTTGTTTAGTGGAATCTGGCACTCAAGTCTTAAACCTGTTGAGTATTTTGTGTTGTGTTCTGAAATCTGACACTTGACTCTTAACCCCCCTGAGTAATTTGTGTTGTGTTCTGGAGTCTGACACTTAACTCTTAACCTGTTGAGTATTATGTGTTGTGTTCTGGAGTCTGACACTTAACTCTTAACCTGCTGAGTATTTTGTGTTGTGTTCTGGAATCTGACACTAAACTCTTAACCCGCTGAGTTTTTGTGTTGTGTTCTGGAGTCTGACACTTAAGTCTTAACCTGTTGAGTATTTTGTGTTGTGTTCTGGAGTCTGACACTTAAGTCTTAACCTGTTGAGTATTTTGTGTTGTGTTCTGGAGTCTGACACTTAAGTCTTAACCTGTTGAATATTTTGTGTTGTGTTCTGGAATCTGACACTTAACACTTAACCCGCTGAGTATTTTGTGTTGTGTTCTGGAATCTGACACTTAACTCTTAACCTGTTGAGGATTTTGTGTTGTGTTCTGGAATCTGACACTTAACTCTTAACCCGCTAAGTATTGTGTGTTGTGTTCTGGAGTCTGACACTTAAGTCTTAACCTGCTGTGTATTTTGAGTTGTGTTCTGGAGTCTGACACTTAAGTCTTAACCCGCTGAGTATTTTGTGTTGTGTTCTGGAGTCTGACACTTAACTCTTAACCTGCTGAGTATTTTGTGTTGTTTAGTGGAATCTGGCACTCAAGTCTTAAACCTGTTGAGTATTTTGTGTTGTGTTCTGAAATCTGACACTTGACTCTTAACCCGCTGAGTAATTTGTGTTGTGTTCTGCAGTCTGACACTTAACTCTTAACCTGTTGAGTATTTTGTGTTGTGTTCTGGAATCTGACACTTAAGTCTTAACCTGTTGAGTATTTTGTGTTGTGTTCTGGAGTCTGACACTTAAGTCTTAACCTGTTGAATATTTTGTGTTGTGTTCTGGAATCTGACACTTAACACTTAACCCGCTGAGTATTTTGTGTTGTGCTCTGGAGTCTGACACTTAACTCTTAACCCGCTGAGTATATTGTGTTGTGTTCTGGAGTCTGACACTTAAGTCTTAACCCGCTGAGTATTTTGTGTCGTGTTCTGGAGTCTGACACTTAAGTCTTAACCTGTTGAGTATTTTGTGTTGTGTTCTGGAGTCTGACAATTAAGTCTTAAGCTGTTGAGTATTTTGTGTTGTGTTCTGGAATCTGACACTTAACTCTTAACCCGCTAAGTATTGTGTGTTGTGTTCTGGAGTCTGACACTTAAGTCTTAACCTGCTGTGTATTTTGAGTTGTGTTCTGGAGTCTGACACTTAAGTCTTAACCCGCTGAGTATTTTGTGTTGTGTTCTGGAGTCTGAAACATAACTCTTAACCTGCTGAGTGTTTTGTGTTGTTTAGTGGAATCTGGCACTCAAGTCTTAAACCTGTTGAGTATTTTGTGTTGTGTTCTGAAATCTGACACTTGACTCTTAACCCGCTGAGTAATTTGTGTTGTGTTCTGGAGTCTGACACTTAACTCTTAACCTGTTGAGTATTTTGTGTTGTGTTCTGGAGTCTGACACTTAGGTCTTAACCCGCTGAGTATTTTGTGTTGTGTTCTGGAATCTGACACTTAACTCTTAACCTGTTGAGTAATTTGTGTTGTGTTCTGGAGTCTGACACTTAACTCTTAACCTGTTGAGTATTTTGTGTTGTGTTCTGGAGTCTGACACTTAGGTCTTAACCCGCTGAGTAATTTGTGTTGTGTTCTGGAGTCTGACACTTAACTCTTAACCTGTTGAGTATTTTGTGTTGTGTTCTGGAGTCTGACACTTAATTCTTAACCTGCTGAGCATTTTGCGTTGTGTTCTGGAGTCTGACACTTAAGTCTTAACCCGCTGAGTATTTTGTGTTGTGTTTTGGAATCTGACACTTAAGTCTTAACCTGTTGAGTATTTTGTGTTGTTCTGGAATCTGACACTTAAGTCTTAACCTGTTGAGTGTTTTGTGTTTTGTTCTGGAATCTGACACTTAACTCTTAACCCGCTGAGTATTTTGTGTTGTGTTCTGAATCTGACACTTAACTCTTAATCTGCGAAGTATTTTGTGTTGTTCTGGAGTCTGACACTTAAGTCTTAACCTGTTGAGTATTTTGTGTTGTGTTCTGGAGTCTGACACTTAATTCTTAACCTGCTGAGCATTTTGCGTTGTGTTCTGGAGTCTGACACTTAAGTCTTAACCCGCTGAGTATTTTGTGTTGTGTTATGGAGTCTGACGCTTATGTCTTAACCCGCTGAGTATTTAATGTTGTGTTCTGGAGTCTGACACTTAAGTCTTAACCTGCTGAGTATTTTGTGTTAATTTCTGGAGTCTGACACTTGAGTCTTAACCTGCTAAGTATTTTGTGCTGTGTTCTGGAGTCTGACACTTAACTCTTAACCCGCTGAGTATTTTGTGTTGTTCTGGAGTCTGACACTTGAGTCTTAACCTGCTGAGTATTTTGTGTTGTGTTCTGGAGTCTGACGCTTAAGTCTTAACCCACTGAGTATTTAGTGTTGTGTTCTGGAGTCTGACACTTAAGTCTTAACCTGCTGAGTATTTTGTGTTGTGTTCTGGGGTCTGACACTTGAGTCTTAACCTGCTGAGTATTTTGTGTTGTGTTCTGGAGTCTGACACTTAATTCTTAACGTGTTGAGTATTTTGTGTTGTGTTCTGGAATCTGACACTTAACTCTTAACCTGCTGAGTATTTTGTGTTGTGTTCTGGAATCTGACACTTAACTCTTAACCTGTTGAGTATTTTGTGTCTTGTTCTGGAATCTGACACTTAACTCTTAACCCGCTGAGTATTTTGTGTTGTGTCCTGGAGCCTGACACTTAAGTCTTAAACCGCTGAGTATGTGGTGTTGTCTTTTGGAGTCTGACACTTAAGTCTTAACCTGCTGTGTATTTTGGGTTGTGTTCGGGAGTCTGACACTTGAGTCTTAACCCGCTGAGTATTTTGTGTTGTGTTCTGGAATCTGACACTTAACTCTTAACCCGCTAAGTATTGTGTGTTGTGTTCTGGAGTCTGACATTTAAGTCTTAACCCGCTGAGTATTTTGTGTTGTGTTCTGGAGTCTGACACTTAAGTCTTAACCTGCTAAGTATTTTGTGTTGTGTTCTGGAATCTGACACTTAACTCTTAACACGCTGATTTTTGTGTTGTGTTCTGGAGTCTGACACTTAAGTCTTGACCTGTTGAGTATTTTGTGTTGTGTTCTGGAGTCTGACACTTAACTCTTAACCTGCTGAGTATTTTGTGTTGTGTTCTGGAATCTGACACTTAACTCTTAACCCGCTGAGTTTTTGTGTTGTGTTCTGGAGTCTGACACTTAAGTCTTAACCTGTTGAGTATTTTGTGTTGTGTTCTGGAGTCTGACACTTGAGTCTTAACCTGCTGAGTATTTTGTGTTGTGTTCTGAAGTCTGACACTTAAGTCTTAACCTGTTGAGTTTTTTGTGTTGTGTTCTGGAATCTGACACTTAAGTCTTAACCCGCTGAGGATTTTGTGTTGTGTTCTGGAGTCTGACACTTAACTCTTAACCCGCTGAGTATTTTGTGTTGTGTTCTGGACTCTGACACTTAAGTCTTAACCTGCTGAGTATTTTGTGTTGTGTTCTGGAGTCTGACACTTAAGTCTTAACCTGTTGAGTATTTTGTGTTGTGTTCTGGAGTCTGACACTTAGGTCTTAACCTGCTGAGTATTTTGTGTTGTGTTCTGGAATCTGACACTTAACTCTTAACCTGTTGAGTATTTTGTGTTGTGTTCTGAAATCTGACACTTGACTCTTAACCCGCTGAGTAATTTGTGTTGTGTTCTGGAGTCTGACACTTAACTCTTAACCTGTTGAGTATTTTGTGTTGTGTTCTGGACTCTGACACTTAAGTCTTAACCTGCTGAGTATTTTGTGTTGTGTTCTGGAATCTGACACTTAACTCTTAACCTGTTGAGTATTTTGTGTAGTGTTCTGGAATCTGACACTTAACTCTTAACCTGTTGAGTATTTTGTGTTGTGCTCTGGAGTCTGACACTTAACTCTTAACCCGCTGAGTATTTTGTGTTGTGTTCTGGAGTCTGACACTTAAGTCTTAACCCGCTGAGTATTTTGTGTCGTGTTCTGGAGTCTGACACTTAAGTCTTAACCTGTTGAGTATTTTGTATTGTGTTCTGGAGTCTGACAATTAAGTCTTAAGCTGCTGAGTATTTTGTGTTGTGTTCTGGAATCTGACACTTAACTCTTAACCCGCTGAGTATTGTGTGTTGTGTTCTGGAGTCTGACATTTAAGTCTTAACCTGCTGTGTATTTTGAGTTGTGTTCTCGAGTCTGACACTTAAGTCTTAACCCGCTGAGTATTTTGTGTTGTGTTCTGGAGTCTGACACTTAACTCTTAACCTGCTGAGTATTTTGTGTTGTTTAGTGGAATCTGGCACTCAAGTCTTAAACCTGTTGAGTATTTTGTGTTGTGTTCTGAAATCTGACACTTGACTCTTAACCCCCCTGAGTAATTTGTGTTGTGTTCTGGAGTCTGACACTTAACTCTTAACCTGTTGAGTATTATGTGTTGTGTTCTGGAGTCTGACACTTAACTCTTAACCTGCTGAGTATTTTGTGTTGTGTTCTGGAATCTGACACTTAACTCTTAACCCGCTGAGTTTTTGTGTTGTGTTCTGGAGTCTGACACTTAAGTCTTAACCTGTTGAGTATTTTGTGTTGTGTTCTGGAGTCTGACACTTAAGTCTTAACCTGTTGAGTATTTTGTGTTGTGTTCTGGAGTCTGACACTTAAGTCTTAACCTGTTGAATATTTTGTGTTGTGTTCTGGAATCTGACACTTAACACTTAACCCGCTGAGTATTTTGTGTTGTGTTCTGGAATCTGACACTTAACTCTTAACCTGTTGAGTATTTTGTGTTGTGTTCTGGAATCTGACACTTAACTCTTAACCTGTTGAGTATTTTGTGTTGTGCTCTGGAGTCTGACACTTAACTCTTAACCCGCTGAGTATATTGTGTTGTGTTCTGGAGTCTGACACTTAAGTCTTAACCTGTTGAGTATTTTGTGTTGTGTTCTGGAGTCTGACAATTAAGTCTTAACCTGTTGAATATTTTGTGTTGTGTTCTGGAATCTGACACTTAACACTTAACCCGCTGAGTATTTTGTGTTGTGTTCTGGAATCTGACACTTAACTCTTAACCTGTTGAGTATTTTGTGTTGTGTTCTGGAATCTGACACTTAACTCTTAACCTGTTGAGTATTTTGTGTTGTGCTCTGGAGTCTGACACTTAACTCTTAACCCGCTGAGTATATTGTGTTTTGTTCTGGAGTCTGACACTTAAGTCTTAACCCGCTGAGTATTTTGTGTCGTGTTCTGGAGTCTGACACTTAAGTCTTAACCTGTTGAGTATTTTGTGTTGTGTTCTGGAGTCTGACAATTAAGTCTTAAGCTGTTGAGTATTTTGTGTTGTGTTCTGGAATCTGACACTTAACTCTTAACCCGCTAAGTATTGTGTGTTGTGTTCTGGAGTCTGACACTTAAGTCTTAATCTGCTGAGTATTTTGTGTTGTGTTCTGGAATCTGACACTTAACTCTTAACCTGCTGAGTATTTTGTGTTGTGTTCTGGAGTCTGACACTTAACTCTTAACCCGCTGAGTATTTTGTGTTGTTCTGGAGTCTGACACTTGAGTCTTAACCTGCTGAGTATTTTGTGTTGTGTTCTGGAGTCTGACGCTTAAGTCTTAACCCACTGAGTATTTAGTGTTGTGTTCTGGAGTCTGACACTTAAGTCTTAACCTGCTGAGTATTTTGTGTTGTGTTCTGGGGTCTGACACTTGAGTCTTAACCTGCTGAGTATTTTGTGTTGTGTTCTGGAGTCTGACACTTAATTCTTAACGTGTTGAGTATTTTGTGTTGTGTTCTGGAATCTGACACTTAACTCTTAACCTGCTGAGTATTTTGTGTTGTGTTCTGGAATCTGACACTTAACTCTTAACCTGTTGAGTATTTTGTGTCTTGTTCTGGAATCTGACACTTAACTCTTAACCCGCTGAGTATTTTGTGTTGTGTCCTGGAGCCTGACACTTAAGTCTTAAACCGCTGAGTATGTGGTGTTGTCTTTTGGAGTCTGACACTTAAGTCTTAACCTGCTGTGTATTTTGGGTTGTGTTCGGGAGTCTGACACTTGAGTCTTAACCCGCTGAGTATTTTGTGTTGTGTTCTGGAATCTGACACTTAACTCTTAACCCGCTAAGTATTGTGTGTTGTGTTCTGGAGTCTGACATTTAAGTCTTAACCCGCTGAGTATTTTGTGTTGTGTTCTGGAGTCTGACACTTAAGTCTTAACCTGCTAAGTATTTTGTGTTGTGTTCTGGAATCTGACACTTAACTCTTAACCCGCTGATTTTTGTGTTGTGTTCTGGAGTCTGACACTTAAGTCTTGACCTGTTGAGTATTTTGTGTTGTGTTCTGGAGTCTGACACTTAACTCTTAACCTGCTGAGTATTTTGTGTTGTGTTCTGGAATCTGACACTTAACTCTTAACCCGCTGAGTTTTTGTGTTGTGTTCTGGAGTCTGACACTTAAGTCTTAACCTGTTGAGTATTTTGTGTTGTGTTCTGGAGTCTGACACTTGAGTCTTAACCTGCTGAGTATTTTGTGTTGTGTTCTGAAGTCTGACACTTAAGTCTTAACCTGTTGAGTTTTTTGTGTTGTGTTCTGGAATCTGACACTTAAGTCTTAACCCGCTGAGGATTTTGTGTTGTGTTCTGGAGTCTGACACTTAACTCTTAACCCGCTGAGTATTTTGTGTTGTGTTCTGGACTCTGACACTTAAGTCTTAACCTGCTGAGTATTTTGTGTTGTGTTCTGGAGTCTGACACTTAAGTCTTAACCTGTTGAGTATTTTGTGTTGTGTTCTGGAGTCTGACACTTAGGTCTTAACCTGCTGAGTATTTTGTGTTGTGTTCTGGAATCTGACACTTAACTCTTAACCTGTTGAGTATTTTGTGTTGTGTTCTGAAATCTGACACTTGACTCTTAACCCGCTGAGTAATTTGTGTTGTGTTCTGGAGTCTGACACTTAACTCTTAACCTGTTGAGTATTTTGTGTTGTGTTCTGGACTCTGACACTTAAGTCTTAACCTGCTGAGTATTTTGTGTTGTGTTCTGGAATCTGACACTTAACTCTTAACCTGTTGAGTATTTTGTGTAGTGTTCTGGAATCTGACACTTAACTCTTAACCTGTTGAGTATTTTGTGTTGTGCTCTGGAGTCTGACACTTAACTCTTAACCCGCTGAGTATTTTGTGTTGTGTTCTGGAGTCTGACACTTAAGTCTTAACCCGCTGAGTATTTTGTGTCGTGTTCTGGAGTCTGACACTTAAGTCTTAACCTGTTGAGTATTTTGTGTTGTGTTCTGGAGTCTGACAATTAAGTCTTAAGCTGCTGAGTATTTTGTGTTGTGTTCTGGAATCTGACACTTAACTCTTAACCCGCTGAGTATTGTGTGTTGTGTTCTGGAGTCTGACATTTAAGTCTTAACCTGCTGTGTATTTTGAGTTGTGTTCTCGAGTCTGACACTTAAGTCTTAACCCGCTGAGTATTTTGTGTTGTGTTCTGGAGTCTGACACTTAACTCTTAACCTGCTGAGTATTTTGTGTTGTTTAGTGGAATCTGGCACTCAAGTCTTAAACCTGTTGAGTATTTTGTGTTGTGTTCTGAAATCTGACACTTGACTCTTAACCCCCCTGAGTAATTTGTGTTGTGTTCTGGAGTCTGACACTTAACTCTTAACCTGTTGAGTATTATGTGTTGTGTTCTGGAGTCTGACACTTAACTCTTAACCTGCTGAGTATTTTGTGCTGTGTTCTGGAATCTGACACTTAACTCTTAACCCGCTGAGTTTTTGTGTTGTGTTCTGGAGTCTGACACTTAAGTCTTAACCTGTTGAGTATTTTGTGTTGTGTTCTGGAGTCTGACACTTAAGTCTTAACCTGTTGAGTATTTTGTGTTGTGTTCTGGAGTCTGACACTTAAGTCTTAACCTGTTGAATATTTTGTGTTGTGTTCTGGAATCTGACACTTAACACTTAACCCGCTGAGTATTTTGTGTTGTGTTCTGGAATCTGACACTTAACTCTTAACCTGTTGAGTATTTTGTGTTGTCTTCTGGAATCTGACACTTAACTCTTAACCTGTTGAGTATTTTGTGTTGTGCTCTGGAGTCTGACACTTAACTCTTAACCCGCTGAGTATATTGTGTTGTGTTCTGGAGTCTGACACTTAAGTCTTAACCTGTTGAGTATTTTGTGTTGTGTTCTGGAGTCTGACAATTAAGTCTTAACCTGTTGAATATTTTGTGTTGTGTTCTGGAATCTGACACTTAACACTTAACCCGCTGAGTATTTTGTGTTGTGTTCTGGAATCTGACACTTAACTCTTAACCTGTTGAGTATTTTGTGTTGTGTTCTGGAATCTGACACTTTACTCTTAACCTGTTGAGTATTTTGTGTTGTGCTCTGGAGTCTGACACTTAACTCTTAACCCGCTGAGTATATTGTGTTTTGTTCTGGAGTCTGACACTTAAGTCTTAACCCGCTGAGTATTTTGTGTCGTGTTCTGGAGTCTGACACTTAAGTCTTAACCTGTTGAGTATTTTGTGTTGTGTTCTGGAGTCTGACAATTAAGTCTTAAGCTGTTGAGTATTTTGTGTTGTGTTCTGGAATCTGACACTTAACTCTTAACCCGCTAAGTATTGTGTGTTGTGTTCTGGAGTCTGACACTTAAGTCTTAATCTGCTGAGTATTTTGTGTTGTGTTCTGGAATCTGACACTTAACTCTTAACCTGCTGAGTATTTTGTGTTGTGTTCTGGAGTCTGACACTTGAGTCTTAACCTGCTGAGTATTTTGTGTTGTGTTCTGGAGTCTGACACTTAACTCTTAACCCGCTGAGTATTTTGTGTTGTGTCCTGGAATCTGACACTTAACTCTTAACCTGTTGAGTATTTTGTGTTGTGTTCTGGAATCTGACACTTAACTCTTAACCTGCTGAGTATTTTGTGTTGTGTTCTGGACTCTGACACTTAAGTCTTAACCTGCTAAGTATTTTGTGTTGTTCTGGAGACTGACACTTAACCTGCTGAGTATTTTGTGTTGTGTTCTGGAGTCTGACGCTTAAATCTTAACCCGCTGAGTATTTAGTGTTGTGTTCTGGAGTCTGACACTTAACTCTTAACCCGCTGAGTATTTTGTGTTGTGTTCTGGAGTCTGACACTTAACTCTTAACCTGCTGAGTATTTTGTGTTGTGTTCTGGAGTCTGACACTTGAGTCTTAACCTGCTGAGTATTTTGTGTTGTGTTCTGGAATCTGACACTTAAGTCTTAACCTGCTGAGTATTTTGTGTTGTGTTCTGGAATCTGACACTTAAGTCTTAACCCGCTGAGGATTTTGTGTTGTGTTCTGGAGTCTGACACTTAACTCTTAACCCGCTGAGTATTTTGTGTTGTGTTCTGGACTCTGACACTTAAGTCTTAACCTGCTGAGTATTTTGTGTTGTGTCTGGAATCTGACACTTAAGTCTTAACCTGTTGAGTATTTTGTGTCTTGTTCTGGAATCTGACACTTCACTCTTAACCCGCTGAGTATTTTGTGATGTGTCCGGGAGTCTGACACTTAAGTCTTAACCCGCTCAGTATGTGCTGTTGTGTTTTGGAGTCTGACACTTAACTCTTAACCTGTTGAGTATATTGTGTTGTGTTCTGGAGTCTGACACTTAACTCTTAACCCGCTGAGTATTTTGTGTTGTGTTCTGGAGTCTGACACTTAACTCTTAACCCGCTGAGTATTTTGTGTTGTGTTCTGGAGTCTGACACTTAACTCTTAACCTGTTGAATATTTTGTGTTGTGTTCTGGAATCTGACACTTAACTCTTAACCTGTTGAGTATTTTGTGTTGTGCTCTGGAGTCTGACACTTAACTCTTAACCCGCTGAGTATTTTGTGTTGTGTTCTGGAGTCTGACACTTAACTCTTAACCTGCTGAGTATTTTGTGTTGTTTAGTGGAATCTGGCACTCAAGTCTTAAACCTGTTGAGTATTTTGTGTTGTGTTCTGAAATCTGACACTTGACTCTTAACCTGCTGAGTATTTTGTGTTGTGTTCTGGAATCTGACACTTAAGTCTTAAACTGTTGAGTATTTTGTGTTGTCCTGGAATTTGACACTTAACTCTTAACCTGTTGAGTATTTTGTGTTGTGTTCTGGAGTCTGACACTTAACTCTTAACCCGCTGAGCTTTTGTGTTGGGTTCTGGACTCTGACACTTAAGTCTTAACCCGCTGAGTATTTAGTGTTGTGTTCTGGAGTCTGACACTAAACTCTTAACCTGTTGAGTATTTTGTGTTGTTCTGGAGTCTGACACTTAACTCTTAACCCGCTGAGTATTTTGTGTTGTTCTGGAGTCTGACACTTGAGTCTTAACCTGCTGAGTATTTTGTGTTGTGTTCTGGAATCTGACGCTTAAGTCTGAACCCACTGAGTATTTACTGTTGTGTTCTGGAGTCTGACACTTAAGTCTTGACCTGTTGAGTATTTTGTGTTGTGTTCTGGAATCTGACACTTAACTCTTAACCTGTTGAGTATTTTGTGTTGTGTTCTGGAATCTGACGCTTAAGTCTGAACCCACTGAGTATTTAGTGTTGTGTTCTGGAGTCTGACACTTAAGTCTTAACCCGCTGAGTATTTTGTGTTGTTCTGGAGTCTGACACTTGAGTCTTAACCTGCTGAGTATTTTGTGTTGTTCTGGAGTCTGACACTTGAGTCTTAACCTGCTGAGTATTTTGTGTTGTGTTCTGGAATCTGACGCTTAAGTCTGAACCCACTGAGTATTTAGTGTTGTGTTCTGGAATCTGACACTTAACTCTTAACCTGTTGAGTATTTTGTGTTGTGTTCTGGAATCTGACGCTTAAGTCTGAACCCACTGAGTATTTAGTGTTGTGTTCTGGAGTCTGACACTTAACTCTTAACCCGCTGAGTTTTTGTGTTGTGTTCTGGAGTCTGACACTTAAGTCTTAACCTGCTGAGTATTTTGTGTTGTGTTCTGGAATCTGACGCTTAAGTCTGAACCCACTGAGTATTTTGTGTTGTGTTCTGGAGTCTGACACTTAAGTCTTAACCTGCTGAGTATTTTGTGTTGTGTTCTGGAGTCTGACACTTAAGTCTTAACCTGTTGAGTATTTTGTGTTGTGTTCTGGAATCTGACACTTAACTCTTAACCTGCTGAGTATTTTGTGTTGTGTTCTGGAGTCTGACACTTAAGTCTTAACCTGCTGAGTATTTTGTGTTGTGTTCTCTGGAGTCTGACACTTAAGTCTTAACCTGTTGAATATTTTGTGTTGTGTTCTGGAATCTGACACTTAACACTTAACCCGCTGAGTATTTTGTGTTGTGTTCTGGAATCTGACACTTAACTCTTAACCTGTTGAGTATTTTGTGTTGTGCTCTGGAGTCTGACACTTAACTCTTAACCCGCTGAGTATTTTGTGTTGTGTTCTGGACTCTGACACTTATGTCTTAACCTGCTAAGTATTTTGTGTTGTTCTGGAGTCTGACACTTAACCTGCTGAGTATTTTGTGTTGTGTTCTGGAGTCTGACGCTTAAATCTTAACCCGCTGAGTATTTAGTGTTGTGTTCTGGAGTCTGACACTTAACTCTTAACCCGCTGAGTATTTTGTGTTGTGTTCTGGAGTCTGACACTTAACTCTTAACCTGCTGAGTATTTTGTGTTGTGTTCTGGAGTCTGACACTTGAGTCTTAACCTGCTGAGTATTTTGTGTTGTGTTCTGGAATCTGACACTTAAGTCTTAACCTGCTGAGTATTTTGTGTTGTGTTCTGGAATCTGACACTTAAGTCTTAACCCGCTGAGGATTTTGTGTTGTGTTCTGGAGTCTGACACTTAACTCTTAACCCGCTGAGTATTTTGTGTTGTGTTCTGGACTCTGACACTTAAGTCTTAACCTGCTGAGTATTTTGTGTTGTGTCTGGAATCTGACACTTAACTCTTAACCTGTTGAGTATTTTGTGTCTTGTTCTGGAATCTGACACTTCACTCTTAACCCGCTGAGTATTTTGTGATGTGTCCGGGAGTCTGACACTTAAGTCTTAACCCGCTCAGTATGTGCTGTTGTGTTTTGGAGTCTGACACTTAAGTCTTAACCTGCTGTGTATTTTGGGTTGCGTTCGGGAGTCTGACACTTGAGTCTTAACCCGCTGAGTATTTTGTGTTGTGTTCTGGACTCTGACACTAAGGTCTTAACCCGCTGAGTTTTTGTGTTGTGTTCTGGAATCTGACACTTGAGTCTTTACCCGCTGAGTTTTTGTGTTGTGTTCTGGAATCTGACACTTAAGTCTTGACCTGTTGAGTATTTTCTGTTGTGTTCTGGAGTCTGACACTAAACTCTTAACCAGTTCAGTATTTTGTGTTGTGTTCTGGAATCTGACACTTAACTCTTAACCCGCTGAGTATTTTGTGTTGTGTTCTGGAATCTGACACTTAACTCTTAATCCGCTGAGTTTTTGTGTTGTGTTCTGGAGTCTGACACTCAAGTCTTGACCTGTTGAGTATTTTGTGTTGTGTTCTGGAGTCTGACACTTAAGTCTTAACCTGTTGAGTATTTTGTGTTGTGTTCTGTAGTCTGACACTTAACTCTTAACCTGTTGAGTATTTTGTGTTGTGTTCTGGAGTCTGACACTTAAGTCTTAACCCGCTGAGTATTTTGTGTTGTGTTCTGGAGTCTGACACTTAACTCTTAACCTGTTGAGTATATTGTGTTGTGTTCTGGAGTCTGACACTTAACTCTTAACCCGCTGAGTATTTTGTGTTGTGTTCTGGAGTCTGACACTTGAGTCTTAACCTGCTGAGTATTTTGTGCTGTGTGTTCTGGAATCTGACACTTAAGTCTTAACCTGTTGAGTATTTTGTGTTGTGTTCTGGAGTCTGACATTTAATTCTTAACCTGTTGAGTATTTTGTGTTGTGTTCTGGAATCTGACACTTAACTCTTAACCTGCTGAGTATTTTGTGTTGTGTTCTGGACTCTGACACTTAAGTCTTAACTTGCTAAGTATTTTGTGTTGTTCTGGAGTCTGACACTTAACCTGCTGAGTATTTTGTGTTCTGTTCTGGAGTCTGACGCTTAAGTCTTAACCCGCTGAGTATTTAGTGTTGTGTTCTGGAATCTGACACTTAACACTTAACCCGCTGAGTATTTTGTGTAGTGTTCTGGAATCTGACACTTAACTCTTAACCTGCTGAGTATTTTGTGTTGTGTTCTGGAATCTGACACTTAACTCTTAACCTGTTGAGTATTTTGTGTTGTGTTCTGGAATCTGACACTTAACTCTTAACCTGTTGAGTATTTTGTGTTGTGCTCTGGAGTCTGACACTTAACTCTTAACCCGCTGAGTATTTTGTGTTGTGTTCTGGAGTCTGACACTTAACTCTTAACCCGCTGAGTATTTTGTGTTGTGTTCTGGAGTCTGACACTTAAGTCTTAACCCGCTGAGTATATTGTGTTGTGTTCTGGAGTCTGACACTTAACTCTTAACCTGTTGAGTATTTTGTGTTGTGCTCTGGAGTCTGACACTTAACTCTTAACCCGCTGACCTTTTGTGTTGTGTTCTGGACTCTGACACTTAAGTCTTAACCTGCTGAGTATTTTGTGTTGTGTTCTGGAATCTGACACTTAACTCTAAACCTGTTGAGTATTTTGTGTTTTGTTCTGGAATCTGACACTTAAGTCTTAACCCGCTGAGCATTTGTGTTCTGTTCTGGAATCTGACACTTAACTCTTAACCTGTTGAATATTTTGTGTTGTGTTCTGGAGTCTGACACTTGAGTCTTAACCTGCTGAGTATTTTGTGTTGTGTTCTGGAGTCTGACACTTAATTCTTATCCTGTTGAGTATTTTGTGTTGTGTTCTGGAATCTGACACTTAACTCTTAACCTGCTGAGTATTTTGTGTTGTGTTCTGGACTCTGACACTTAAGTCTTAACTTGCTAAGTATTTTGTGTTGTTCTGGAGTCTGACACTTAACCTGCTGAGTATTTTGTGTTCTGTTCTGGAGTCTGACGCTTAAGTCTTAACCCGCTGAGTATTTAGTGTTGTGTTCTGGAGTCTGACACTTAACTCTTAACCCGCTGAGTATTTTGTGTTGTGTCCTGGAGTCTGACACTTAACTCTTAACCCGCTGAGTATTTTGTGTTGTGTTCTGGACTCTGACACTTAAGTCTTAACCTGTTGAGTATTTTGTGTTGTGTTCTGGAGTCTGACACTTAACTCTTAACCTGTTGAGTATTTTGTGTTTTGTTCTGGAATCTGACACTTAACTCTTAACCCGCTGAGTATTTTGTGTTGTGTCCTGGAGTCTGACACTTAAGTCTTAACCCGCTGAGTATGTGGTGTTGTGTTTTGGAGTCTGACACTTAAGTCTTAACCTGCTGTGTATTTCGTGTTGTGTTCTGGAATCTGACACTTGAGTCTTAACCCGCTGAGTTTTTGTGTTGTGTTCTGGAGTCTGACACTTAACTCTTAACCTGCTGAGTATTTTGTGTTGTGTTCTGGTCTCTGACACTTAACTCTTTACCCGCTGAGTATTTTGTGTTGTGTTCTGGAATCTGACACTTAAGTCTTAACCCGCTGAGTTTTTGTGTTGTGTTCTGGAGTCTGACACTTAAGTCTTGACCTGTTGAGTATTTTGTGTTGTGTTCTGGAGTCTGACACTTAACTCTTAACCTGTTGAGTATTTTGTGTTGTGTTCTGGAATCTGACACTTAACTCTTAACCCGCTGAGTATTTTGTGTTGTGTTCTGGAATCTGACACTTAACTCTTAACCCGCTGAGTTTTTGTGTTGTGTTCTGGAGTCTGACACTCAAGTCTTGACCTGTTGAGTATTTTGTGTTGTGTTCTGGAGTCTGACACTTAAGTCTTAACCTGCTGAGTATTTTGTGTTGTGTTCTGGAGTCTGACACTTAAGTCTTAACCTGTTGAGTATTTTGTGTTGTGTTCTGGAGTCTGACAATTAAGTCTTAAGCTGTTGAGTATTTTGTGTTGTGTTCTGGAATCTGACACTTAACTCTTAACCCGCTGAGTATTGTGTGTTGTGTTCTGGAGTCTGACACTTAAGTCTTAACCTACTGTGTATTTTGAGTTGTGTTCTGGAGTCTGACACTTAAGTCTTAACCCGCTGAGTGTTTTGTGCTGTGTTCTGGAGTCTGACACTTAACTCTTAACCTGCTGAGTATTTTGTGTTGTTTAGTGGAATCTGGCACTCAAGTCTTAAACCTGTTGAGTATTTTGTGTTGTGTTCTGAAATCTGACACTTGACTCTTAACCCGCTGAGTAATTTGTGTTGTGTTCTGGAGTCTGACACTTAACTCTTAACCTGTTGAGTATTTTGTGTTGTGTTCTGGAGTCTGACACTTAGGTCTTAACCCGCTGCGTATTTTGTGTTGTGTTCTGAATCTGACACTTAACTCTTAATCTGCGAAGTATTTTGTGTTGTTCTGGAGTCTGACACTTAAGTCTTAACCTGTTGAGTATTTTGTGTTGTGTTCTGGAGTCTGACACTTAATTCTTAACCTGCGCAGTATTTTGTGTTGTGTCCTGGAGTCTGACACTTAAGTCTTAACCCGCTGAGTATTTTGTGTTGTGCTCTGGAGTCTGACACTTAAGTCTTAACCTGCTGAGTATTTTGTGTTGTGTTCTGGAGTCTGACACTTGAGTCTTAACCTGCTAAGTATTTTGTGCTGTGTTCAGGAGTCTGACACTTAACTCTTAACCCGCTGAGTATTTTGTGTTGTTCTGGAGTCTGACACTTGAGTCTTAACCTGCTGGGTATTTTGTGTTGTGTTCTGGAGTCTGACGCTTAAGTCTTAACCCACTGAGTATTTAGTGTTGTGTCCTGGAGTCTGACGCTTATGTCTTAACCCGCTGAGTATTTAGTGTTGTGTTCTGGAGTCTGACACTTAAGTCTTAACCTGCTGAGTATTTTGTGTTGTGTTCTGGAGTCTGACACTTGAGTCTTAACCTGCTAAGTATTTTGTGCTGTGTTCAGGAGTCTGACACTTAACTCTTAACCCGCTGAGTATTTTGTGTTGTTCTGGAGTCTGACACTTGAGTCTTAACCTGCTGAGTATTTTGTGTTGTGTTCTGGAGTCTGACGCTTAAGTCTTAACCCACTGAGTATTTAGTGTTGTGTTCTGGAGTCTGACACTTAATTCTTAACCTGCTGAGTATTTTGTGTTGTGTTCTGGAGTCTGACACTTGAGTCTTAACCTGCTGAGTATTTTGTGTTGTGTTCTGGAGTCTGACACTGAATTCTTAACCTGTTGAGTATTTTGTGTTGTGTTCTGGAATCTGACACTTAACTCTTAACCTGCTGAGTATTTTGTGTTGTGTTCTGGAATCTGACACTTAACTCTTAACCTGTTGAGTATTTTGTGTCTTGTTCTGGAATCTGACACTTAACTCTTAACCCGCTGAGTATTTTGTGTTGTGTTCTGGAGTCTGACACTTAATTCTTAACCTGTTGAGTATTTTGTGTTGTGTTCTGGAGTCTGACACTTAAGTCTTAACCCGCTGAGTATTTTGTGTTGTGTTCTGGAGTCTGACACTTAACTCTTAACCTGTTGAGTATATTGTGTTGTGTTCTGGAGTCTGACACTTAACTCTTAACCTGTTGAGTATTTTGTGTCTTGTTCTGGAATCTGACACTTAACTCTTAACCCGCTGAGTATTTTGTGTTGTGTTCTGGAGTCTGACACTTAACTCTTAACCCGCTGAGTATTTTGTGTTGTGTTCTGGAGTCTGACACTTGAGTCTTAACCTGCTGAGTATTTTGTGTTGTGTTCTGAAATCTGACACTTAAGTCTTAACCTGCTGAGTATTTTGTGTTGTGTTCTGGAATCTGACACTTAAGTCTTAACCTGCTGAGTATTTTGTGTTGTTCTGGAATTTGACACTTAACTCTTAACCTGTTGAGTATTTTGTGTTGTGTTCTGGAATCTGACACTTAACTCTTAACCTGTTGAGTATTTTGTGTTGTGCTCTGGAGTCTGACACTTAACTCTTAACCCGCTGAGCTTTTGTGTTGTGTTCTGGACTCTGACACTTAAGTCTTAACCTGCTAAGTATTTTGTGTTGTGTTCTGGAATCTGTCACTTAACTCTAAACCTGTTGAGTATTTTGTGTTTTGTTCTGGAATCTGACACTTAAGTCTTAACCCGCTGAGTATTTTGTGTTGTGTTCTGGAATCTGACACTTAACTCTTAACCTGTTGAATATTTTGTGTTGTGTTCTGGAGTCTGACACTTGAGTCTTAACCGGCTGAGTATTTTGTGTTGTGTTCTGGAGTCTGACACTTAATTCTTAACCTGTTGAGTATTTTGTGTTGTGTTCTGGAATCTGACACTTAACTCTTAACCTGCTGAGTATTTTGTGTTGTGTTCTGGAATCTGACACTTAAGTCTTAACCCGCTGAGTATTTTGTGTTGTGTTCTGGAATCTGACACTTAACTCTTAACCTGTTGAATATTTTGTGTTGTGTTCTGGAGTCTGACACTTGAGTCTTAACCGGCTGAGTATTTTGTGTTGTGTTCTGGAGTCTGACACTTAATTCTTAACCTGTTGAGTATTTTGTGTTGTGTTCTGGAGTCTGACACTTAATTCTTAACCTGTTGAGTATTTTGTGTTGTGTTCTGGAATCTGACACTTAACTCTTAACCTGCTGAGTATTTTGTGTTGTGTTCTGGACTCTGACACTTAAGTCTTAACCTGCTAAGTATTTTGTGTTGTTCTGGAGTCTGACACTTAACCTGCTGAGTATTTTGTGTTGTATTCTGGAGTCTGACGCTTAAGTCTTAACCCGCTGAGTATTTAGTGTTGTGTTCTGGAGTCTGACACTAATCTCTTAACCTGTTGAGTATTTTGTGTTGTTCTGGAGTCTGACACTTAACTCTTAATCCGCTGAGTATTTTGTGTTGTTCTGGAGTCTGACACTTGAGTCTTAACCTGCTGAGTATTTTGTGTTGTGTTCTGGAATCTGACGCTTAAGTCTGAACCCACTGAGTATTTAGTGTTGTGTTCTGGAGTCTGACACTTAAGTCTTAACCTGCTGAGTATTTTGTGTTGTGTTCTGGAGTCTGACACTTGAGTCTTAACCTGCTGAGTATTTTGTGTTGTGTTCTGGAGTCTGACACTTAATTCTTAACCTGTTGAGTATTTTGTGTTGTGTTCTGGAATCTGACACTTAACTCTTAACCTGTTGAGTATTTTGTGTTGTGCTCTGGAGTCTGACACTTAACTCTTAACCTGTTGAGTATTTTGTGTCTTGTTCTGGAATCTGACACTTAACTCTTAACCCGCTGAGTATTTTGTGTTGTGTTCTGGACTCTGCCACTTAAGTCTTAACCTGCTAAGTATTTTGTGTTGTTCTGGAGTCTGACACTTAACCTGCTGAGTATTTTGTGTTGTGTTCTGGAGTCTGACGCTTAAGTCTTAACCCGCTGAGTATTTAGTGTTGTGTTCTGGAGTCTGACACTTAACTCTTAACCCGCTGAGTATTTTGTGTTGTGTTCTGGACTCTGACACTTAACTCTTAACCTGTTGAGTATTTTGTGTTGTGTTCTGGAGTCTGACACTTAACTCTTAACCTGTTATGTATTTTGTGTTGTGTTCTGGAATCTGACATTTAACTCTTATCCCGCTGAGTATTTTGTGTTGTGTTCTGGAATCTGACACTTAACTCTTAATCCGCTGAGTTTTTGTGTTGTGTTCTGGAGTCTGACACTCAAGTCTTGACCTGTTGAGTATTTTGTGTTGTGTTCTGGAGTCTGACACTTAACTCTTAACCTGCTGAGTATTTTGTGTTGTGTTCTGGAGTCTGACACTTAAGTCTTAACCCGCTGAGTATTTTGTGTTGTGTTCTGGAGTCTGACACTTAACTCTTAACCTGTTGAGTATATTGTGTTGTGTTCTGGAGTCTGACACTTAACTCTTAACCCGCTGAGTATTTTGTGTTGTGTTCTGGAGTCTGACACTTGAGTCTTAACCTGCTGAGTATTTTGTGTTGTGTTCTGGAATCCGACACTTAAGTCTTAACCTGCTGAGTATTTTGTGTTGTGTTCTGGAATCTGACACTTAATTCTTAACCTGCTGAGTATTTTGTGTTGTGCTCTGGAGTCTGACACTTGAGTCTTAACCTGCTGAGTATTTTGTGTTGTGTTCTGGAATCCGACACTTAAGTCTTAACCTGCTGAGTATTTTGTGTTGTGTTCTGGAATCTGACACTTAATTCTTAACCTGCTGAGTATTTTGTGTTGTGTTCTGGAGTCTTACACTTGAGTCTTAACCTGCTAAGTATTTTGTGTTGTGTTCTGGAGTCTGACACTTAAGTCTTAACCCGCTGAGTATTTTGTGTTGTGTTCTGGAATCTGACACTTAACTCTTAACCTGTTGAGTATTTTGTGTTGTGTTCTGGAATCTGACACTTATGTCTTAACCTGTTGAGTATTTTGTGTTGTTCTGGAGTCTGACACTTGAGTCTTAACCTGCTGAGTATTTTGTGTTGTGTTCTGGAATCTGACACTTGAGTCTTAACCCGCTGAGTATTTTGTGTTGTGTTCTGGAATCTGACACTTAATTCTTAACCTGCTGAGTATTTTGTGTTGTGCTCTGGAGTCTGACACTTGAGTCTTAACCTGCTGAGTATTTTGTGTTGTGTTCTGGAATCCGACACTTAAGTCTTAACCTGATGAGTATTTTGTGTTGTGTTCTGGAGTCTGACACTTGAGTCTTAACCTGCTGAGTATTTTGTGTTGTGTTCTGGAGTCTGACACTTGAGTCTTAACCTGCTGAGTATTTTGTGTTGTGTTCTGGAATCTGACACTTAACTCTTAACCTGTTGAGTATTTTGTGTTGTGTTCTGGAATCTGACACTTAACTCTTAATCCGCTGAGTTTTTGTGTTGTGTTCTGGAGTCTGACACTCAAGTCTTGACCTGTTGAGTATTTTGTGTTGTGTTCTGGAGTCTGACACTTAACTCTTAACCCGCTGAGTATTTTGTGTTGTGTTCTGGAATCTGACACTTAACTCTTAACCTGTTGAGTATTTTGTGTTGTGTTCTGGAGTCTGACACTTGAGTCTTAACCCGCTGAGTATTGTGTGTTGTGTTCTGGACTCTGACACTTAAGTCTTAACCTGCTGAGTATTTTGTTTTGTGCTCTGGAGTCTGACACTTAACTCTTAACCCGCTGAGTATTTTGTGTTGTGTTCTGGAGTCTGACACTTGAGTCTTAACCTGCTGAGTATTTTGTGTTGTGTTCTGGACTCTGACACTTAAGTCTTAACCTGCTGAGTATTTTGTGTTGTGTTCTGGAATCTGACACTTAACTCTTAACCTGTTGAGTATTTTGTTTTGTGCTCTGGAGTCTGACACTTAACTCTTAACCCGCTGAGTATTTTGTGTTGTGTTCTGGAGTCTGACACTTGAGTCTTAACCTGCTGAGTATTTTGTGTTGTGTTCTGGACTCTGACACTTAAGTCTTAACCTGCTGAGTATTTTGTGTTGTGTTCTGGAATCTGACACTTAACTCTAAACCTGTTGAGTATTTTGTGTTTTGTTCTGGAATCTGACACTTAAGTCTTAACCCGCTGAGTATTTTGTGTTGTGTTCTGGAATCTGACACTTAACTCTTAACCTGTTGAATATTTTGTGTTGTGTTCTGGAGTCTGACACTTAACCTGCTGAGTATTTTGTGTTTTGTTCTGGAGTCTGACGCTTAAGTCTTAACCCGCTGAGTATTTAGTGTTGTGTTCTGGAGTCTGACACTTAACTCTTAACCCGCTGAGTATTTTGTGTTGTGTCCTGGAGTCTGACACTTAACTCTTAACCCGCTGAGTATTTTGTGTTGTGTTCTGGACTCTGACACTTAAGTCTTAACCTGTTGAGTATTTTGTGTTGTGTTCTGGAATCTGACACTTAACTCTTAACCTGTTGAGTATTTTGTGTTTTGTTCTGGAGTCTGACACTTAACTCTTAACCCGCTGAGTATTTTGTGTTGTGTCCTGGAGTCTGACACTTAAGTCTTAACCCGCTGAGTATGTGGTGTTGTGTTTTGGAGTCTGACACTTAAGTCTTAACCTGCTGTGTATTTTGGGTTGTGTTCGGGAGTCTGACACTTGAGTCTTAACCCGCTGAGTATTTTGTGTTGTGTTCTGGTCTCTGACACTTCACTCTTAACCCGCTGAGTATTTTGTGTAGTGTTCTGGAATCTGACACTTAAGTCTTAACCCGCTGCGTTTTTGTGTTGTGTTCTGGAGTCTGACACTTAAGTCTTGACCTGTTGAGTATTTTGTGTTGTGTTCTGGAGTCTGACACTTAACTCTTAACCTGTTGAGTATTTTGTGTTGTGTTCTGGAATCTGACACTTAACTCTTAACCTGTTGAGTATTTTGTGTTGTTCTGGAATCTGACACTTAACTCTTAACCTGTTGAGTATTTTGTGTTGTGTTCTGGAATCTGACACTTAACTCTTAACCTGTTGAGTATTTTGTGTTGTGTTCTGGAATCTGACACTTAACTCTTAACCTGTTGAGTATTTTGTGTTGTTCTGGAATCTGACACTTAACTCTTAACCTGTTGAGTATTTTGTGTTGTGTTCTGGAATCTGACACTTAACTCTTAACCTGTTGAGTATTTTGTGTTGTGTTCTGGAATCTGACACTTAACTCTTAACCCGCTGAGTGTTTTGTGTTGTGTTCTGGAATCTGACACTTAACTCTTAACCCGCTGAGTTTTTGTGTTGTGTTCTGGAGTCTGACACTCAAGTCTTGACCTGTTGAGTATTTTGTGTTGTGTTCTGGAGTCTGACACTTAACTCTTAACCTGTTGAGTATTTTGTGTTGTGTTCTGGAGTCTGACACTTAACTCTTAACCTGTTGAGTATTTTGTGTTGTGTTCTGGAATCTGACACTTAACTCTTAACCCGCTGAGTGTTTTGTGTTGTGTTCTGGAATCTGACACTTAACTCTTAACCCGCTGAGTTTTTGTGTTGTGTTCTGGAGTCTGACACTCAAGTCTTGACCTCTTGAGTATTTTGTGTTGTGTTCTGGAGTCTGACACTTAAGTCTTAACCTGCAGAGTATTTTGTGTTGTGTTCTGGAGTCTGATACTTAACTCTTAACCTGTTGAGTATTTTGTGTTGTGTTCTGGAGTCTGACACTTAAGTCTTAACCCGCTGAGTATTTTGTGTTGTGTTCTGGAGTCTGACACTTAACTCTTAACCTGTTGAGTATTTTGTGTTGTGTTCTGGAATCTGACACTTAAGTCTTAACCTGCTGAGTATTTTGTGTTGTGTTCTGGAATCTGACACTTAAGTCTTAAGTTGTTGAGTATTTTGTGTTGTTCTGGAATCTGACACTTAACTCTTAACCTGTTGAGTATTTTGTGTTTTGTTCTGGAATCTGACACTTAACTCTTAACCTGTTGAGTATTTTGTGCTGTGTTCTGGAGTCTGACACTTAAGTCTTAACCTGCTGTGTATGTGGTGTTGTGTTTTGGAGTCTGACACTTAAGTCTTAACCTGTTGAGTATTTTGTGTTGTGTTCTGGAGTCTGACACTTAAGTCTTAACCTGCTGTGTATTTTGGGTTGTGTTCGGGAGTCTGACACTTGAGTCTTAACCTGCTGAGTATTTTGTGTTGTGTCCTGGAGTCTGACACTTAGGTCGTAACCCGCTGAGTATTTTGTGTTGTGTTTTGGAATCTGACACTTAAGTCTTAACCCGCTGAGTTTTTGTGTTGTGTTCTGGAGTCTGACACTTAAGTCTTGACCTGTTGAGTATTTTGTGTTGTGTTCTGGAGTCTGACACTTAACTCTTAACCTGTTGAGTATTTTGTGTTGTGTACTGGAGTCTGACACTTAACTCTTAACCCGCTGAGTATTTTGTGTTGTGTTCTGGAGTCTGACACTTAACTCTTAACCTGTTGAGTATTTTGTGTTGTGTTCTGGAATCTGACACTTGACTCTTAACCCGCTGAGTATTTTGTGTTGTGTTCTGGAGTCTGACACTTAAGTCTTAACCCGCTGAGTATTTTGTGTTGTTTATGCAGTCTGACGCTTATGTCTTAACCCGCTGAGTATTTAGTGTTGTGTTCTGGCGTCTGACACTTAAGTCTTAACCTGCTGTGTATTTTGTGTTGTGTTCTGGAGTCTGACACTTGAGTCTTAACCTGCTAAGTATTTTGTGCTGTGTTCTGGAGTCTGACACTTAAGTCTTAACCCGCTGAGTATTTTGTGTTGTGTTCTGGAGTCTGACACTTAAGTCTTGACCTGTTGAGTATTTTGTGTTGTGTTCTGGAGTCTGACACTTAACTCTTAACCTGTTGAGTATTTTGTGTTGTGTTCTGGAGTCTGACACTTAAGTCTTAACCTGTTGAGTATTTTGTGTTGTGTTCTGGAGTCTGACACTTAAGTCTTAACCTGTTGAGTATTTTGTGTTGTGTTTTGGAATCTGACACTTAACTCTTAACCTGTTGAGGATTTTGTGTTGTGTTCTGGAATCTGACACTTAAGTCTTAACCCGCTGAGTTTTGTGTGTTGTGTTCTGGAATCTGACACTTAACTCTTAACCCGCTGAGTTTTGTGTGTTGTGTTCTGGAATCTGACACTTAACTCTTAACCCGCTGAGTATTTAGTGTTGTGTTTTGGAATCTGACACTTAAGTCTTAACCCGCTGAGTTTTTGTGTTGTGTTCTGGAGTCTGACACTTAAGTCTTGACCTGTTGAGTATTTTGTGTTGTGTTCTGGAGTCTGACACTTAACTCTTAACCTGTTGAGTATTTTGTGTTGTGTACTGGAGTCTGACACTTAACTCTTAACCCGCTGAGTATTTTGTGTTGTGTACTGGAGTCTGACACTTAACTCTTAACCCGCTGAGTATTTTGTGTTGTGTTCTGGAGTCTGACACTTAACTCTTAACCTGCTGAGTATTTTGTGTTGTGTAGTGGAGTCTGACACTCAAGTCTTAACCTGTTGAGTATTTTGTGTTGTGTTCTGGAATCTGACACTTGACTCTTAACCCGCTGAGTATTTTGTGTTGTGTTCTGGAGTCTGACACTTAAGTCTTAACCCGCTGAGTATTTTGTGTTGTTTATGGAGTCTGACGCTTATGTCTTAACCCGCTGAGTATTTAGTGTTGTGTTCTGGAGTCTGACACTTAAGTCTTAACCTGTTGAGTATTTTGTGTTGTGTTCTGGAGTCTGACACTTAAGTCTTAACCTGTTGAGTATTTTTTGTTGTGTTCTGCAGTCTGACACTTAAGTCTTAACCTGTTGAGTATTTTGTGTTGTGTTCTGGAGTCTGACAATTAAGTCTTAAGCTGTTGAGTATTGTGTGTTGTGTTCTGGAATCTGACACTTAACTCTTAACCCGTTGAGTATTTTGTGTTGTGTTCTGGAGTCTGACACTTAACTCTTAACCCGCTGAGTATTTTGTGTTGTGTTCTGGAGCCTGACACTTGAGTCTTAACCCGCTGAGTTTTTGTGTTGTGTTCTGGAATCTGACACTTGAGTCTTAACCCGCTGAGTTTTTGTGTTGTGTTCTGGAGTCTGACACTTAACTCTTAACCTATTGAGTATTTTGTGTTGTGTTCTGGAATCTGACACTTAACTCTTAACCCGCTGAGTATTTTGTGTTGTGTTCTGGAGCCTGACACTTGAGTCTTAACCCGCTGAGTTTTTGTGTTGTGTTCTGGAATCTGACACTTGAGTCTTAACCCGCTGAGTTTTTGTGTTGTGTTCTGGAGTCTGACACTTAACTCTTAACCCGCTGAGTATTTTGTGTTGTGTTCTGGAGCCTGACACTTAAGTCTTAACCTGCTGTGTATTTTGAGTTGTGTTCTGGAGTCTGACACTTAAGTCTTAACCTTCTGTGTATTTTGAGTTGTGTTCTGGAGTCTGACACTTAAGTCTTAACCTGCTGAGTATTTTGTGTTGTGTTCTGGAGTCTGACACTTAAGTCTTAACCTGCTGTGTATTTTGAGTTGTGTTCTGGAGTCTGACACTTAAGTCTTAACCCGCTGAGTATTTTGTGTTGTGTTCTGGAGTCTGACACTTAACTCTTAACCTGCTGAGTATTTTGTGTTGTGTAGTGGAGTCTGACACTCAAGTCTTAACCTGTTGAGTATTTTGTGTTGTGTTCTGGAATCTGACACTTGACTCTTAACCCGCTGAGTATTTTGTGTTGTGTTCTGGAGTCTGACACTTAAGTCTTAACCCGCTGAGTATTTTGTGTTGTTTATGGAGTCTGACGCTTATGTCTTAACCCGCTGAGTATTTAGTGTTGTGTTCTGGAGTCTGACACTTAAGTCTTAACCTGCTGTGTATTTTGTGTTGTGTTCTGGAGTCTGACACTTGAGTCTTAACCTGCTAAGTATTTTGTGCTGTGTTCTGGAGTCTGACACTTAAGTCTTAACCCGCTGAGTATTTTGTGTTGTGTTCTGGAGTCTGACACTTAAGTCTTAACCTGTTGAGTATTTTGTGTTGTGTTCTGGAGTCTGACACTTAAGTCTTAACCTGTTGAGTATTTTGTGTTGTTCTGGAGTCTGACACTTAAGTCATAACCTGCTGAGTATTTTGTGTTGTGTTCTGGAGTCTTACACTTAAGTCTTAACCTGTTGAGTATTTTGTGTTGTTCTGGAATCTGACACTTAACACTTAACCTGTTGAGTATTTTGTGTTGTGTTTTGGAATCTGACACTTAACTCTTAACCTGTTGAGTATTTTGTGTTGTGCTCTGGAATCTGACACTTAACTCTTAACCTGCTGAGTATTTTGTGTTGTGTTCTGGAGTCTGACGCTTAAGTCTTAACCCGCTGAGTATTTAGTGTTGTGTTCTGAAGTCTGACACTTGAGTCTTAACCTGCTGAGTATTTTGTGTTGTGTTCTGGAATCTGACACTTAACTCTTAACCCGCTGAGTATTTTGTGTTGTGTTCTGGACTCTGACACTTAAGTCTTAACCTGCTAAGTATTTTGTGTTGTTCTGGAGTCTGACACTTAACCTGTTGAGTATTTTGTGTTGTGTTCTGGAGTCTGACACTTGAGTCTTAACCTGCTGAGTATTTTGTGTTGTGTTCTGGAGTCTGACCCTTAAGTCTTAACCCGCTAAGTATTTTGTGTTGTTCTGGAGTCTGACATTTAAGGCTTAACCTGCTAAGTATTTTGTGTTGTTCTGGAGTCTGACACTTAACCTGTTGAGTATTTTGTGTTGTGTTCTGGAGTCTGACACTTAACTCTTAACCCGCTGAGTATTTTGTGTTGTGTTCTGGAGTCTGACACTTAACTCTTAACCCGCTGAGTATTTTGTGTTGTGTCCTGGAGTCTGACACTTAAGTCTTAACCTGTTGAGTATTTTGTGTTGTTCTGGAGTCTGACACTTAAGTCTTAACCTGTTGAGTATTTTGTGTTGTGTTCTGGAGTCTGACACTAAACTCTTAACCTGTTGAGTATTTTGTGTTGTTCTGGAGTCTGACACTTGAGTCTTAACCTGTTGAGTATTTTGTGTTGTGTTCTGGAGTCTGACACTTAAGTCTTAACCTGTTGAGTATTTTGTGTTGTGTTCTGGAGTCTGACACTTAAGTCTTAACCTGCTGAGTATTTTGTGCTGTGTTCTGGAGTCTGACACTTAACTCTTAACCTGCTGAGTATTTTGTGTTGTGTTCTGGAGTCTGACACTTAACTCTTAACCTGTTGAGTATTTTGTGTTGTGTTCTGGAGTCTGACACTTACCTCTTAACCTGCTGAGTATTTTCAAGATATGTTTCATCACATCTAGTCATGGCTGCTGTGAAGCAGCCATGAATGGATTTGATGAAATATTCATTTAAATTTAACTCAAGAAATCATTGGTGAAAACAAAAAATCTATTTAATTTGCAGGGAGAAATTGATTAAATGCGCCCAAATTATACTTATTTCAGAAGCAAGAGAAATCCCATCCAGGAATATCCGCCAGCAGCATACAAGGAGTTAAATGCCGACATATCTGGGGGCACGTCGCGCTGTGAATTGAGGCGCACTGCCCGTTGCCAATTCACTTGCCTTCCGTCAATGCTCTGCATGTGTCCGCTTAGAAAGATGGAGAGCCTGATAGTTCCTGCTCGGCGATGCCCACTGGTCCTATCTGGGAACTTCGGCTTCCTCAGCCCATAAAACTTTCTGACATGATATGATATGATATATATGGTAGATGAAAGTGCCGTTAACTGAGGGTTAGATTATTTTTGGTGGGCTCAATTTGTTATTCAAAATTTGTTCTATTACAGGCACTCTCCAGTAATTTGTAATAGAAGAAATTATATAAATGAAATATTATACGCATTTGACTGAATATGAAACAAGAGCAAGGAAAATGTTGGTTTTTGGGGGTTTTTTGGAAAGCCCCGATAATGGCTTCTAGCACTCAACCGGTTAAGGCCCAATAAACAAACTACAATTGAGAAACACTACCATTCTGAGAAAGATTGTGTAATTCGGTGACATGCCCTTCGATATGTTTGAATTACCCTTATCATCTGGTCCCAGCGAACAAACATTACCATGTATTCATTAGCAGAACGAGGTTGATAGATTTATTGCATTAAAGTCTAAAATGACTGTTGTGTTCCGCCCACTAAAGAATAAATTTGTTCTCACCTGGAGTTGATATGACAGCCGTGTTACACCCCTCATTGCAATAATTCACTACAGCTGGGGTTGAAATGCCAGACCTGTGTGTTTCAAGCCTATTGAAATTGTTTTTGCAATAGGGGTTGAAATGCCAAACGTGTTTCAACCCTTTTGTAATAACTGATTTGGATAGGGTGGACATGACAAGTGTGTTTGAACCACTATTGCAAAATGTATTGCATTGCACTAAAGGTTTGTACATAGCACAAAATCTGAAATACATACTGAGGTAAGTGTAGAAAAAGACAGAACACAACTGCAACATTAACCTTTTGAACACGAGAGGCCGATTTTACGGTCTACGAGCATGATACGTCATAACTTCATTGGGTAGAATGACTGCCAAGTGAATTTGACCAATCAATATTTTCAACGCACATCCACAAGGCTGCACGTTGAAAATATTAATTGGTCTACCCCCAAATAATGAAAGTGGACTCTTCCAATTGCTGCCATTGAACTGACATGGAAGATACCACCAGGGTTCAAAGGGTTAAGTTGGATAGAATTTCAGCGATAAGTTGGAAAGGCTTCTTTAAAAAAAAAAGTTGCACTTTATCTAAGGTCGTTGACATTAGATAGATAGAGGATGTAATCTTTCGCCCCGATACAGCCTTGATTTGTGAACTTGTCTGGTACTTATATATATAGTTCTTATTCAGCACTGACATTCATATATGATCTCTCTCTCTCTCTCTCTCTCTCTCTCTCTCTCTCTCTCTCTCTCTCTCTCGCGTCTCGCCCCGATACAGCCTTGATTTGTGAACTTGTCTGGTACTTATATGTAGTTCTTATACAGCACTGATATTCAGATATGATCTCTCTCTCTCTCTCTCTCTCTCTCTCTCTCTCTCTATATATATATATATATATATATATATATATATATATATATATATATATATATCGCGTCAGTTTAGTACCACTTTCGCTGCCGAAAACGACTATTGTCACCTATTTTTTAATGATTATCGTACGTTCTAGTGTGAGAAGATCAAACCTACCATCTGATTAAGTGTTGGAAAGAGCCCTTTATAACAATTAATGAGATGATAGAGTACCAAGTATGTCATAAATTTTATTAAACGTCCCCGCATAGAGGTACTCCATATATGGATAAAGTGAAAGTGGGCGTGGTAGTGAAAGAGTTAATGCACACTTACCGAGACACAATTCTTTTTACATAAATGAGAAATTATCAGTTTATAGAAGTGGTAGATATTATTTTAGAAAGAAAACCTCTACACTGTCTGAAATATAAATTAGGATAAGTTCTACAGTACAGTTAGAGGAAGAGTAAAGTGTATTGAATGTTAGGATAAGTTTTAATGTACAGTTAGAGGAAGAGTAAAGTGTATTGAATGTTAGGATAAGTTCTTGTGTGTAGTTGGAGTAAGGATAATATTTCCTGAATGATATAAGGCAGATATGGATGAAGGAAATGTGTGAGTAATGAATTCCTTCGTGTCTAGGTAACCCGTCTATATTGAGTCAAAAGAAAACTTTTAGGCCCCATAAAGTAGATCTACTGTTTCTTGGACCATTTTTAGTAAAATTACATGCGGGAAGGCGGCATTTTATTTTGTTTATTTTAGAATTATTTCTTTGCCATCAGAATTTCATGTTCCTGGTTTGTTTTATGTTTTAGGCTTCATAATCTATAGTATAGCATGGGTGACGGTGTATTTCGTCCCTTGAGGTCAACAAGGTTTTGCAATGCTAAATTCTTGTCGCACCTAAGGGACAAAGTTATAAATTTTATTAACTTGGATAGAATATCAAACATAACCCATTTAATTTTATTATTTTAGTTTTATAAGTTCACATTTGGTATAAAAACAGAACATGCGGCAGCCAACAGGGCCATGCGGGGGGGGGGGGGGGGGGGTTGCTGAGAAACAGATTTTTTAACTTTTTGGCGTTACGTATTGGCTGTGTCTTCTTCCGGGTGTTATGGAATTACCTCCTACCAAGTAATCTTGTTTCCATGACAGATAATATCAAATGTTAACTGATCGTATTAGAGCGGTTTATCTTTACTTCTTTTTCTCACAACAACGTTGGAGGAGTGGGAGGAGCAATGTAGCCATCTCACAGAGATTACCTTGTTACCAGCACCAAATAAAATGTACGAAGCCCACTAGGGAGAATTCATTAATAGCAAAACTTAATTTTGCCACTTTTAGCTTCTGTAAGCTTGGGGAGAGCTAATCGCTCGCTTTGGCCATGCGAGGGGAGCGATTTTAGCCCTCCTAGATTTTTAAGAATGCCAAGTCTGCAAAATACCTTATCAACATTCGCAAAACAAAGATCCAAAGTGGAAGCTTAGTGTTGGCACGTGTGATACTGATATATGATCTCAATGACGGATTATCGGATTATCTGTGATCTAGTTGCCTCTAATTACATCGCCGTAAAAAGACAAGTTTCCTTTTGTAAAACTAGGTTCTCACTTTCACGTGCTGGGTGCCAGAAGCCCACGGTTTTAATCCGTGAGTGTCACGTCATCCCCATTACCCACACCGGGACACGGTGGCGTTGTGTACTAAGGCGTACTGCACATCGATGGTGCACTTGTCTTCAACCAATGCTAACCCTGCTTGTGTGGAGTAAGTATGTTAGGGAGTTGACAGTTGCTCGTCGTTGTTCGGTGGTTCTCTCTGGGTACTCCGGCTTCCTTCACCCGTAAAACTGTCGTGGTCATGATTAGCCACTGTGTAGAAATAGGTGACCTTAAAAACACGAATAAATAAATAAATAATCGGTTTTTGTCCCTAGTAAATCCGTACCGGTCCAGTTGACACGACCGTGGTGTTCCGGAATAAACCTTCGCGCTTCCGCCGCCTTGTTTTTTTTCTGTGGAGCGATTTTCAAAATGTTTGAAAATTTCATTTTTTCCGTCACCTCCCGTAAGTGGCCGTAGAAAACCGTAAACACCGGGACACAACCGTAGCATATCCGTAGCTGATGAGGCATTAACCGTGATCAGAAATGGGGTCCGATTGACCACGTAAAACACCGAATAGACAACAGATATGCTACGGTTGTGTTCCGGTGTCTGTGGTTATGTTACCGTGACATGACCGTAGGGACCGTAGAAGAACCGTTGCAGAACCGTAGCATATCCGAATCACCGTAGCATGACCGTGAATAACCAGGACAAACCGTGGCTCTTCCATAGCGCTTCCGGTGGTTTCGTAGCATAACTGTAGGAAAACCGTCACATAACCGTAATAATCCTTGGCGAATCTTTGGTACGTCCTTATCAAAACCTTAGTACATCCTGAGCGTTTCCTTAGACCTTCCGTAGGCGCCGTAGCCACACCCTAGTGCCTCCGTAATAATTGTCTTACGTGGCCAAAACACACCGGTTTTAGCACGGTTCAAAACCGTAGAGATCCGTAGCCCAAACCGTGAAAGTGAGAACTCCGCATTACTTTCATTAAACGAAAATAACAGACAACTCCGAGAACTTCTTTTGTTTTTGTGTATTAACCCTTTACCCAACGAATCGGCCGCATCCGCCCGCGTAATATCCAAATTCAGTAGTTGAAAAAATATTATTTTCCAAAAGATTTCAACAAAACCATATCATGTGACCCCTCATTGGAACGAGCTCGTTGAGCTCGTTCCAACGAGGGGTCACATGATATGGTTTTGTTGAAATTTTTTGAAAAAATAATATTTAAAATAATAAATTTTCATATCGTCTGCGTTGGGTAAAACATTAAAGCAACAAAAGGAACGTGGTTTATTTTCTAATGATGTCATAGAACAAAGGTGTTTTCTCAACAGATACTTGTTTCTAAAGTATTTTAGATTTTATTTTTATTTTATTTTTTTTTTATTTAGATTTTTAAAGTATTTTATTTTAAACAAACCTTTTGGAGAAATTTTAAAATTTTCACCTGTGCACAAAATACTGATAAAAGAAGTACCGGTAAATTATTTATTTATTTAATTTATTGGGTTTAACGACATTTTCGACAGCCAGGATCACCTCGTGTCGGATAGTTTTACGGGTGGAGAAAGCCAGAGTACCCGGACAGAGCCAGCGAGCAACGGCAAGCAACTGCCACTCCACAACGTATTATTTATTTATTTATTTATTTATTTATTTATTTATTTATTTATTGGTGTTTAAGGTCACATATTTCTGCACAATGGCTAACCATGACCGTGACAGTTTTACGGCTGGAGGAAGCCGGAGTACCCGGAGAGAACCACCGAGCAACGGCGAGCAACTGTCAGCTCCCCAACATACCAACTCCACACAAGCAGGGTTAGCATTGGTTGAAGACAGGTGTACCATCGACGTGCAGTACGCCTTAGTACACAGCGGCACCGTGCCCCCACGTGGGCAATGGGGGTGAAATGTCTTGCCCAGGGACACAACGCGGTTGCCGCATGTGGGATTCGAACCGAGGACCTCTCGGCTTGCAGCCTGCGCCTCTACCAACTGAGCAACCCCCAACGTATGAACTCCACTCATGTAGGTCTAGTATTGGTTGAAGACGAGTGTACCATCGACGTGCAGTACGCCTTAGTACACAGCTCCACCGCGCCCCCAAGTGGGCAGTTAGGATTAAGTACCTTGCCCAAGGACACAACGTAGTTATCCCTTGGTGGGGATTCCACTGTGGACTTTCGGTTTGAAGTCCAATACAGAAAGTGTCGTTAAGTTATAATAAATAAATAAATTTCTTCCTGGCCATTTCGTAACTTTGGAGTAAATTTCCTGAAATTTGACCAAACTAAGTTTGGACGACTCCTTAACTGAACTTGACTCGCGCGTCTAATAATATTAAGGGAGATAACTTTATCGAAAGTCGATTTCAATAACAGTTGGGGATGGTGCGATACTTTTATCAAGTGGAATGCGGAGATTCAATTAAAAATCAAGTAAGAGAGAAGATTATTGTTATCCCTGATGGGTGAAGGTGTGAGATGGGGAAATCTCACCCGAGGGCAAGCCTCGTGTCTGGCCCAAATATCTTGTCCCGAGGGTAAGATTTCCCCATCCGGGATAATTTTTCTGCCCCCGCCAAAACATCCTGACTTCATCAAAAGTAATTTAGGGGCGCGTGCAGCTATAGCGAACAATTATTTTATTGTTCATTTCTGAAAAAAAAGGATTTGCTTATCGGAAAGAGCGCACAAAAGTTCTGTATATACCACAGGTATATACCACAAAATTAAATCCCAACGACAGGAAGACAGGGGTTAAAAATTTGTAGCGAAATGAACATAGACACATTCCGATGACGTCATATTATGAATTCTGCAATGTATTCGCATAACTTTTCGACGGGAATTTCGTGCAACTCGCTCCACTGTTAATGGCGTTTATCCAAAAATTCACGTAACAGAGTCAAGTGTCCTTTGGTTTTGCAGTCTGTGTTTTTATTTCTGTTTTCTTGGAAAAACGTTCGTCTGCTGATATTTTCGAAACGTGATACCATGTTGTTTGTTTACAGAAGAACGTGCGATGATTGAATAACCTTATGCTCAAATATGCTAATAAGTCAATATAGGTTGGTCACGTGGATGGGGTGAGATAGCTGTCACAAGGGTTAGATTAAACATATTTTTATTTGCCATTTGACAATGCAAATCAGGATTGGAGGACAAGTGCTTACCACTTAGAAGCCCCTCCGTTCCTGTACAAAGACTAATAATTTACAATATGGCAGAACGTATTCCATAAATAACAGAATCTAACAAAATCTAAATATTATAAACATTATAGACAAACACAAATTAAACAGAGAGAGAGAGAGAGAGAGAGAGAGAGAGAGAGAGAGGGAGAGAGAAAGAGAGAGAGAGAGAGAGAGGGTGGGGTGCGGTGAGATAGCTGTCACAAGGGACAAGCTGTCTCACACGACTTTAAATATTGCTCAGGACCTAAGTGGTGGGGGAAACGCATATCTGTCCCAGCTTTCTCACACGACTTTATATATGTCTCAGTACCTTAATGGTAGGGGAAAAACACGTCTCAATGGCCACGAAAAGGTTTACTTCCATTTCGTTAAACATCTTCATCAGACTGGACACAGAGTAAAGACAACTTTGATCCATAATCATTAAACATGGGCATTTTAATTAGACTGAACACATACAGTACGTGGAGAGTGTATTATCACTAAATCACTTGCAGAGTGGAGATTCCACCCAAGCAATAATTGCAAATTTGTTGCAAAGCATAACCAGCACAAGCAAAGTTTCAGCCAATGGACCTCCGGGTTAAACCCGGAGGTCCATTGGCTGAAACATTGCGTGTATTTTTTAGTCGATATGTACAAAATTTGAAAGTTATAGCTTGGGTGATAACTCCACTCCACGGGTGATTTAGTTACAATTCACTCTCCACGTACTGTAGTAAAGACAACACAAATCCGTAACCATTTTTTAGATAAATGTACAGAATTTTTACAAATATAGTTATAAGGTTGACAGGCACCCGCGCTTTTTATAGATAAACAAACATGCACAGAGTAATATAACAACAAACAGATAATGATATATGATAAAGCAAATATATGATTGTGTAATTTAAACAGATAACCTATTTTCATTTTTTTCAAGTTTACACTCTAAAATCAGTTGGGTTAAAAATCAACCCAAATCGACTGGGTGGAGTGAATATGAACCCAATTGGGTTCATATTCACTCAACCCAGTCGATTTGGGTTGATTTTAACCCAACTGATTTTAGAGTGTATATTATTTCGACGCGACTTTTTACAGAGGGAATTGTATTTGTGATTATGAGTTCAAAAGAAAGGCCCTCTACTGTGGGGTAAAAGAAAGGCCCTCTACTGTGGGGTAAAAGAAAGGCCCTCTACTGTGGGGTAAAAGAAAGGCCCTCTACTGTGGGGTAAAAGAAAGGCCCTCTACTGTGGGGTAAAAGAAAGGCCCTCTACTGTGGGGTAAAAGAAAGGCCCTCTACTGTGGGATAAAAGAAAGGCCCTCTACTGTGGGGTAAAAGAAAGGCCCTCTACTGTGGGGTAAAAGAAAGGCCCTCTACTGTGGGGTAAAAGAAAGGCCCTCTACTGTGGGATAAAAGAAAGGCCCTCTACTGTGGGGTAAAAGAAAGGCCCTCTACTGTGGGGTAAAAGAAAGGCCCTCTACTGTGGGGTAAAAGAAAGGCCCTCTACTGTGGGGTTGAAAGTAGGATAAAGACTAGTTTAGCACTGTTTGGCAGCAATTTGCAGGCAGCCCTAGGAATCATTCGACACTGAAAGCATATCATCAGTTCAGTTAAAGTGGAGGATTACTTTGGCTATATGTATGATATCCTTTCCTGATGAGGATATATAGAGATATATAGAGGATATCTAAGCGCGAGTGAAAAATAAAACTTTCAGGTCCACACAAATGAAATAATTCCCGATATTCATTAAAACAACATAGATTTTCTTTTTATTATATGCCACGTGACATTTTAATGCGCAATATTCAGCCCAATTCGACTGCAAACAGTTTCAAGACAATAACAAAAAGCCTCTGATAGTTCCCTCAAGGCGGCGTTTAAGCTTACGTCATGCGCCGAAGTGTAACGTCATTTAGGAAGCTACTGAAAAAATTCACCGTGTGGACCTGAAAATATTATTTTTTACTCGCGCAAGCGCTCGTGAAAAATAAAACTTTCAGGTCCACACTCATGAGATAATTCCCGATACTGACAAAAATAGAGTAGTTTTTCTTTTTTATTATATGCTACGAAACATTTTATTGCACAATATTCAGCCCAATTCGACCCAAATGCGTACATTTCAAAACAATAACAAAGATCAGCTGATCGTTCCTTCAAGGCGACGTGATGCGGCGTAGCGTGACGTCATTTAGGAAGCTACTGGGGGATATTCCTTGATATCCATCGAGTCGGTTGATATCGAGAAATATCTTGTAGATAATTTGCTATAATTCACAGACTAGCATATAATAAAATTATTTATTACTCTAAGAGAGAGGGTTAAGAATCCTCCATTTTTCTTTTCTATTCTCGGTCTTTTAGGGTGAGAATGTGTAACTGCTTGCCATTTCTAGGCTTTGACAAAATTTCAGTTCTTCGTTAAAAACTTGAAATGTCGGCTTACATCTCCTCGCGCTGCAAGGAATAAATATATTTTTATACTTAGAACAGCTATCTCCTCAGGGAGATTTTCATGGACAGAAGAATGAATTGTGGCGTGAGTTGAATAGAGACCTTGCACCTGTTTCTCAGCTGTTCTTTAAACTTCAGCAGGAGAGTTTTTATTTGCTTTTTAACAGGGCATTTGTTTGAATGCATTTTTTGAAGACTTTAAGGAATTTAAAACAAAATAAAAATGAAAGTACCTCCAATTTGAGACGGCAAAATCTTTAGAGGCCACGTTCCAAGAAGACCGCCAATTTTTCGACCAAAATGGGTATTTAATTGTTACACTAACTGTTTAAGACATCTGCAATGGTGGGGTTTGGTATCCGTCGATACAGAATTCACCATTCAGTAGAAATAGCCAGGCCCCAGGAAGGGAAGGAGAGTCACTGACCTTTGTTTTCACACTATCTCAAATGATAGGATCTGCGAAAGTCAAAAAGAACTAGAGGTGCGACTGTCCCAAAATGATCACTCCATACCCCCCGCCGCCATGATTATTCTAAGACGAAAAGGGGGCACAACTCTTGCAAAAAAGTCCGATCGAAACTATAATCGCAGGTGCGCATGATCCCATGGTGGTGAACATCCATACCACATTTCAAAGGAATCGACACAAAAATATCTGAGAAAATCTCCGAACGAAATTCAGGCATTCTAAGACGAAAAGCGGCATAACTCTGACAAAAATGTCCGATCGAAACTATAATCGTAGGTGCACAGGTTCCCATGGCAGTGAACATCCATACCAAGTTTCAAAGAAATCGACCCATAAACATATGAGATAATCTCCGGACAAAATTCAGGCATTCTAAGACGAAAAGGGGCATAACTCTGGCATACAGTCCGATCGAAACTATAATCGCAGGATCCCATGGTAGTGAACATCCATACCAAGTTTCAAAGGAATCGACCCTTAAACATCTGAGAAAAATCTCCGGACAAAATTCTAGGCCTGCTTTTCTCAAGTCGAAAAGGGGCATAATTCTGGCAAAAAAAATCAGAACTATAACCGGAGATACACAGGTTCCCATGGTGGTGAACATTCATACCAAGTTTCGAGAAGATTGGTCCATAAACGTCGGAGAAAATCTCCGGACAAAATTAGGTCTATGGACGAACGGACAAGCGGGTGGACCTACGAGGCGATCCTAGTATAACCACCCCAACCCCCCCCCACCCCCCCCCCCCCACAACTCGTTGCGCGGGGTTTAAAAAAGAAGTTTAACTCTTTGAACCCCGGTGGTTCATTGTCATCAGTTGGAAGAGTCTATATTCATTACTTGGGGGAAGACCAATCCATATTTTTGCAGCCTTGTGGCTGTACATTGAAAATATGGATTGGTCTACCACACAAATTCACCGAGCAGTTATCTACTTGATGAAGTCTGTTTTTTTCACTATCCCGCACCGGAAAAGCAATCTTTCGGGTTGAAACGGTTAAGGCGTTTCTGGTTGTTCAAAAGGCATATGATAGAATACGGAGTGGTTGGGGGGGGGGGGGGGTGAAAGCTGAAGGCCTTCGACCTGGGATGCTAGTCTGTTGGAATTATGAAAGCATTATATAAAGATGTTAAAATTAGAGTTCGGGTAACATAACAACACAAGAGGCCCCAAGAGGCCTTAATCGCTCACCTGACAAAGTGGTTCAAAAAAATATTTTGGGTCACATTCAGTTAGTCATTGTTCATCAACACTACAGAGGAATGAAGTCATGAATTTATTCATAACTCTAGTGTCCATGTCAGATGATTATTATCAAAGGTCTTCCAGGCTGCTTCCAATTCTATCAGATGTAGGCAAGCACTGCCAAACTCCCAAGGGTTGTTATGTTATTGCAGTTTGAAAGGCAAATTTTATGGTATAACACCAAGGAATGGATTTGAACAACCTTCAACTTACCCCACCCCCCCCCCCCCCCCCCACCCCCGAGGTCCCAAATATTAAGTCAGGGACTCGAATTGAACAAACTCGAATCTGATACCCCTAAAGATGTTATATACCAAATATGAAAGTATTCTTACTGGTGGATCCGAAGAAGATTTTTAAAGAAGTTTCCTGATATTGCACCAAGTAAAACTTTGGGCTCCAACAGAGAGCCAAAATATTAACCCAGGGGCCCGAATTGAACAATCTTAAATCTGCCCCCCCCCCCCCCCCCCCGAGGTGTTGTATACCAAATAAGAAAGCATTCTGACTTGTGGATCTGTACAAGAATTTAAAAGAAATTTCCTCATATTGCACAAAGTTAAAATTCAGGCTCCAATACAGGGCCCAAATATTAACCCAGTGACTGATTTGTACAGACTTGAATCTGACCCCCCCCCCCCCCCCCCACAAGAGATGCTGTGTACCAAATATGAAAGCATTCTGACTGGTGGACCTGAAGAAGAAGATTTTTAAAGACATTTCCTCATATTTCCCTAAGTTAGAGAGCCCAAATATTAACCAGGGGCCTGAGTTGAACAAAGTTGGATCCGACCCCCCTAGAGATGTCGTGTACCAAATATGAAAGCATTCTGACTGGTTAGTCTGAAGAAGAGGATTTTGAAAGACATTTCCTCATATTACCCTAAGCTCAAATTTGGGCTCTAATAGAGAGCCCAAATATTAACCCAGGGGCCCGAGATGAAAAAAACTTGAATCTGCCCCTAGAGTTGTTGTATACCAGATATGAAAGCATTCTGACTGGTGGATCTGAAGAAGAGGATTTTTAAAGAAATTTCCTCATATTGCACGAAGTTAAGATTCAGGCTCCAATAGAGAGCCCAAATATTAACCCAGGGACCCGATTTAACAAACTTGAATCTGACCTCCCTACAGATGTTGTATACCAAATATGAAAGCATTCTGACTTTTGGATCTGAAGAAGATTTTTAAAGAAATTTCCTAATATTCCATAGGGAGCCCAAATATTAACTCAGGGACACGATTTGAACAAACTTGAATCTGGCCCCCTAGAGATGTTGTATGTCAAATATGAAAGGATTCTGACTGGTGGGTCTGAAGAAGATTTTTAAAAGTTAAAATTCAACCTACAATAAAGAGCCCAAATATTAATCCAGAGACTCGATTTGAACAAATTTGAATCTGACCCCGCTGGAGATGTTGTATATCGAAGGTGGAGAGTGGGAGGGTATTGTATTTCGAAAGATAGAAGCAAAGGTCTTAATGTGGGGAAGAAAGGTGACGACGAGTATTTGGGGGCAAATATAAACATCACGGGAGGAGGTATCTGCCGAACCACACGAAAAAAAACTAACTGTGAAGGGGAAGCGATTTCTTAATTATATGAAACTTTTTGGGAGAAGCTGTTTAAATAGGCTTTTTATGTGGGAAATTATTTGGTAAGTGGTGGGTTAAAAATAGCGGTAAAGGTATGCCTGTTTCAGGTTTAACGTTACGCTATTATCCGGTGTATGGTACAATAGAAGCGGAATGAGGAAATACACCATCTCCCAGAGAGGTATTAGTATGCATTATACACCGGTAAGTGGTGTAACTGGCTCCAGCGTTGTTGCTGTTATATATCTCGCACTACTTTTGAAAGCAGACGCTGTTTCAATCACGTAACGAGAAGAATACCGGCCTACAGAAGATTTCGCTGTAGACATTCGAAGATTTCTCAGTATATTTTTTCAAGTCTGGTAGGTATCGCATATAAAAACTACTTATATAAGCTTCATTTTTGTGTTGCCATGAATGTTTATCTTATATTACTATTACACTTTGTTTTCTTTTCATGTTCTGTTAGCCTACCTCTCTGTATATGTGACAGTATATTGCCATAATTCGTGTATGTCAGCGCCATGTTCTGTTAGCCTACCTCACTGTATATGTGACAGTATATTGCCATAATTCGTGTATGTCAGTGCCAGTGGGACCACAGGTGCCTGACTCTTGGTCGGATAATGGTATTTTTGAAATGTTACAGTAATCGCTTCGATAATGCCTTTACATCAGTGACGGCGGGGCACAGGGGCACCCCCACCCCCCACTCACACACAATTTGTTCACCAATTATTATAGGTACCCTATCATGACATAGTCCGACATAACGTACTCAACCCCTGTCTGAAATTTGTTTTCCCATGCACTCAACTATCAAGTGTTTGAATGGTTCTGGGTAGTGGTGTAGTTTTACACCACTAGATGGAGGCCCCTGTTTTTCCACCATTTTGTGGCGTAAATTCAACCAGTTTGGTGGTCCAAAGTTACTTTGTTTTCAGGTGTAAAGCCACACATTTCGGTCATAAAGAAGCATGATCACACTTTATTGTGGTGTTGAGTGATACCCAATAGTGGTGTAATGTTACACCACCAGATGGTGGCATCAGACTTGCCACCACATTATGGTGTTATTTTACACCTCTATTCTGGTAAGGTTACACTCCCTTTGGGTGTAAAGCCATACATTGGGGTCATAAAGAAGTGTGTTCACACTTGATTGTGGTGTTGAGTGACACCCGATAGTGGTATACTGTTACACCACCAGATGTTGGCAGCTGAGTTGCTGAGTTAACTTTTACATGGTGGTGTTATTTTACACCTCTTTTTGGGTGAGGTTACACTCCTTTTGGGTGTAAAGCCATACATTGGGTCATAAAGAAGTGTGTTCACACTTGATTGTGGTGTTGAGTGATACCCGATAGTGGTGTACTGTTACACCACCAGATGGTGGCAGCTGAGTTGCCACCACCTTACGGTGTTATTTTATACCTTTTTGGTAAGGTTACCCTCGATTAGGGTGTAAAGTTATAGTTTGGGGTATATTAAGAAGAATGGTTACACCATATACGGGTGTTTGAATTATCCCTGGTTGTGGTGTTGAATTACACCAGTAGGTGGCGACATCCTGGTTGCCACCACTTTGTGGTGTAAGTTTTACTTCTATTTTTAACAGTGTAGTGTACTAAATGGTACGGAAATAATACCGGTAAACCAAACAGCAGTAAAGAGCTTACAAACTCTGCAGAACGATGTAGGCCAATGGATAACGGGGTCGAGTAATGACGCAGAAAGGAAGCAATCAGGGTTGAGCTTGGGTGGATGAGGATCAAGGACAGGATAGACCTAATGAATCTCTGTTATCTTAACTATTTGGTAAATTTCCCCGACAGCCGATGGTGTAAGTTAATGTTCCAGAAATATTTGGAACTCAATACAAATGTTTTACACGTCTTTATAGCATATTATCACAGGAAGAACACCTCTTAATTATTTCTTTGATCAATCTCTGGTGTTTATTTTGGATAGAATTAACTCCTTTGTTGCTGCTAAATTCGGAAATATCCTGTGCTGAACCATATATTGGGGGGAGGAGGGATTGTCAATGGAGTTGTAGCGGTCGTGGTATAAAGGCCATTTACCAACCAGCCTGGTTGGTCCGGATCTCTTAAGTCTCGTGGTAAATCAGTCGCTTTATGTGCTAGAGATCGACGGTTCGAACCCCGACTCCCGCACTTATCTCGCCTTCTGTTACATTTTGGGGCTCGTTCGATCCTCAGCAGTTGGTGGCGTTGTAGACGTTGTGGCGAAGCATGGTGGATGTTTCGACCGCTCTGATGTGGAATCTGGGGTGAGATTCTCGGTGGGTGAATCTCAAAAGAAGGGGAGAGTAGTGTAGCGGTCGAGGTATAAAGGCCATTTACCAACCAGCCTGGTTGGTCCGGATCTCTTAGTCTCGTGGTAAATCGGTTGCTTTATCGGAAGCGTAGTGTAGCGATCGAGGTGTAAAGGCCATTTACCAACCAGTCTGGTTGGTCCGGATCTCTTAGTCTCCTGGTAAATCGGTTGCTTTATCGGAAGCGTAGTGTAGCGATCGAGGTGTAAAGGCCATTTACCAACCAGTCTGGTTGGTCCGGATCTCTTAGTCTCCTGGTAAATCGGTTGCTTTATCGGAAGCGTAGTGTAGCGATCGAGGTGTAAAGGCCATTTACCAACCAGTCTGGTTGGTCCGGATCTCTTAGTCTCCTGGTAAATCGATCACTTTATGTGCTAGAGGTCGACGGTTCGAACCCCGTCTCCCGTGGCAATCTCATTCAGGAACTCGGCGTTGAAAAGGTTAGATAATATTGTTACTTGTTTTCATAATTACTCCCAATCCACACACCCAAACTCTCATTAATAAAGACGTCTGGGCCAAATGTCTTACCACCTGAATTTTGTTCCTTTTGAACGGACCTTTTTCGAGTCAAACTCACGCTTGAAAAACACCAAGAAAGATAACTCTAATTTTTGCGTTTCGAGAACATCAAACAAATAACGAAAACTGCAAGCTGACACGTTGTCCAAACTTGACCCCCCTCTTGCCGTGATATATTTTTTTTTCTTTTGTCGTCCTGTGGAACGGAACTACAAAACAAACACAAAATATATGACGGCCCGTGGAGACTGGTTTGGACCACTGAGCACTTTGGTGCCTCTGATATTTATGTATTTCCATAAAGCTTTACCAAACACGAAAGGCAGCAAATAAAATTCTTGAATAATTATTTTCATTTTTTGCGTCAGAAACACAGCTCGTTCCAGTGAGGGGTGAAAAGCTATGTTTTTGAGGCAAAAAATGAAAAAAATAATGAAAATTGAATGGTGATTTTTGTGAATAGCGCTGGTCGGTTATGGCCGTTACGTTGGGTAAAGGGTGAAAAATGGTGGAATAGATAAACAACGTCATATCGTTGCAGCTTTCATTTGTTAAAGCGTGTGTGGTCCACTGAGAATAACGATATGCAGTGGTATCCATTCCTTGCGTTTGGTATCTCCGTACCCAGTACGGACTCCAAGGTCATCACAATTTGGATCCACACTCAGCATCGATCTACAGCAGTTAACCCTTTACCCAACGTAACGGCCAAAACCGGCCAGCGCTATTCTCAAAAATTGCCAATTAATTTTCATTATTTTTTTCATTTTTTGTCTCAAAAACATAGGTTATGACCCCTCATTGGAACGAGCTCGTTGAGCTCGTTCCAATGAGGGGTCATAACCTATGTTTTTGAGACAAAAAATGAAAAAAATGAGTTATTCGAGAATTTTTTTTGCATGTGTCGTCTGCTTTTCATGTTAGGTAAAGGGTTAAAAAGGTAATTTTAAAATCAATGAGTATCGCTTGTTATTTTCAATCTTTCTGGGGAAGACAATCCGGCACATTGTCATCAACTGAGGACATAAATATTGGAAAACACTAGCCTCGGTCTGTATAGAGGTTTATCGAAAATTTCCGATGATGATCGCTATTTTTCACAATATATTGTACTCAAAGTTTGCTAAGCACCAAGTATATCCAGCTATCTGTTTTACTCTTTAGTTGAAATATTGTTATGAAAAGTGTATATATTTTTTATTTAATTATATCTTTAATGATTTAAGTACAGAAATTAAGATTTTGTTTGTGTCTGGCATTATTTTTTAGCTTTTGAATAAGATAACCATGGAAAATGGATATTATTGGTAGAAGAGAAATTTTTTCAATTTGCCAAAAAGTAGACGGAGCGAACTGGTGTGGGTTCAATATTGAGTATGAGACACATTACTGTTAATTACAGCTTGACAACGCCTTCTCATGCTCTCAATCAGGTTCCTGGTGGTCCTCTGTGGGATGTTGTTCCATTCTTGTACCAGCATGGCACCAAGCTCCTGGACACTTCTTGGCTGGAGTGGACGGGCTGAAATTGCAAGCTGCAACTCATTCAGACATGTTCAGGGGATCTTGCTGGCCAGTCCATACGCTCAATCCCCTCTCTCTGTCGGTACTCCCCGACAGCATGGGCAACATGAGAACGGGCATTATCGTCCATCAGAATGAATCTATCACCCACTGCACCTGCATACAATCTGACGTGGATATCCAGGATCTCATCAATATACCGCTGTGCAGTCAATGTACCACGTTCAAGGACACAGAGCTCTGTACGTCCATCCCTGCTGATGCCGCCCCAGGCCATGACTGACCCTCCGCTATAGCGGTCATGCTCAGCAATGTTGGCTGCGTGGAATCGCTGCCCTGGTCTTCTCCATACCCTAGAACGCCTATCTGTGTGGTCTAGGCAGTACTTTGACTCATCTGTAAAAAGGACAGGTCGCCAATCTTCTCTGGTCCATCCAACGTGGTCCATGGTCTATTCATACTGTACCTGGTGGTGGTTCTGGGACAGCGGAATGCGAATACATGGTCTTCTCGATCGGAGATACCTTCGTGCAACCTTGCCCGGATAGTCGGCGTCGAAACATTTACCCCAGATGCATTCTGAAGGTCACTGCGAAGCTGGGTTGCTGTGGCAAAGCGGTTCCTACGGGCCTGAATGTTCAAAAACCGGTCTTCAGCTGCAGATGTTGCCCTGTCTCTGCCACCATCATGCCGTATTACTGGTGTGCCATACTGCTGAAATCTTGCCCAAGCTCTGGTGATCACCGTATGGTGCACACTAAGAGCTCCACCAACCTGACGATGGGTAGCCCCTTGTTCCACCATCCCTACAGCCCGCCACATTTCTGCTTCAGACAAATGTCTTCTTTTATTTGCATTTGCCATATTTTATCATTAAATCACAAGGGTTTGTGTTGAAATGAAGATTGAATACCCTGCACATGTCATGAACATGTAAATAGTACACGAAAACATCATGAAAATCAAGGGGTACATGCTTTCCATGACTGTCACGAAAAGTCTGCCTGTCAAGAGAGCTAATGTAAACACTGGGGACCATCTCAATACATTCCTCGATCATATCCACCAAAATACCGCAAATATGTCACAAGCAAATTTCACAATGACGTGTCAAATATTTGGTGCTCAGCAAAATTTGAGTAGTATATTTCTTAGTACTGATTGGTGAATTATGTATCGAATGATACCAAAGTTATTCAATGCGGGTGGTCTTAAAAGGTTATTGCAGGTAAAAATCGATTTTTCTTCGTAATATTGGCGGTCCTCTCGAAATTTGCCCTCTAAAACGTTAATTTTCTTTTAAATGCCATAAAGTCTTGAAAAATGCATTCAAACACTTGCCAGGTCGAAATGGTCACGGATCTGTGATTCCTTTTCTCTTCAAATTGTTAAGTGTGAAGCAAATTGTCTGTCTGTTACCTGCTTTTTGATAATAGACTGATCCAAAGAACGACCCATAATAATTGGTCTGTGTGAAAGACTATTGTTTTTGTACGTTTTTCACCTTTCTTTTTCTACTTCTTATTCTCCTCGTCTTAGTAGCAGAACGATATGTCGGAAATGTTTTATGTCGTATATACGGTGGCTGGTTTAGGACCTAGGAAATATTTTTTTATCTCGTGCGCACGAGATACTAAGTCGTGCGCACGACATAATTATCTCGTGCGCACGAGATACTAAATCGTGCGAACGAGATACTAAGTCGTGCGCACGATATAATTATCTCATGCGCACGAGATAATAAGTCGTGCGCACGAGATACTAAGTCGTGCGCACGAGATAAATATCTCGTTCCCACGAGATACTAAGTCGTGCGAACGAGATAATAAGTCGTGCGCACGAGATAATTATCTCGTGCGCACGAGATAATTATCTCGTTCGCACGAGATACTAAGTATAGCTTTTCATTGCCACGTGATTAACTGATGTTCACGGGAAAATACCTCCAAGTAACTCCTTCTTTCAATGATAAATTTATAGAGTAAATCTTCAGCCGCGGTGTACATATTTCTCGATCAAGGGACTGAATACAATCTTCACAAGATTGAAACAAATGTTTTTTTTAAACATATTCTGACATGTCTTATGTAAAAAAGTGTTTTGCAGATCATACGATAATCTTGCTTGCGTAGTGATCCTAATTATTTCAAGCATTCGCCAAAGAACAATTTTGTTATAATCCATTGTTTATAGGGAACTATTTTATTAAAGAATTTATACACAGTAAATGCTCTTATGATTTAATTAACCCTAGTTAAACTGTGACACCCTGGATGATTTAATTTTATAAAACTTTGTCGACCGAATAATATGCGAATCCATTTGGTACTACTATGGAAGTTCAGCAATTATTCACTCCTTAGGCATACTACTTGGTAAATCTGCCCGACGGACGATGGTCCAAATTAATGTTCCAGAATATTTGGAATTCAAACACAAAGGCAGGGTGGATAGACCAATGAGGTAGTCTATTTATTTATTTATTTATTTATTTATTTATTTATTTATTTATTTATTTATTTATTTATTTATTTATTTATTGGGGGCAGAGTTAACGACACTTTTGACAGCCAGGGTCACCTCGTGTCGGACAGTTTTACGGGTGGAGGAAGCTGGAGTATCCGGAGAGAACCTCCAATCAACAGCGAGCAACTGTCAGACTCCCCAACGCACTAACTCTTCACAAGCAGGTTTAGCAATGGCTGAAGACAAGTGCACCATTGACGTGCAGTACGCCTTAGTACACAACACCACCGTGTCCCCACGTGGACAACTGGAATTAACCCTATCAACACTGACACCCTGGAAGGTATCATTTCAGTCAAAACTGTCAACGGCGAAATGGGCGAAATCAGTCTGGTTGGTTGGGAGGATCAGTAAAAATTTAATCCAACAGCTCTGTCGAGCTGCTGGATTAAATTATTACCGAGCCTCGCTTCAGATGTTTTGCTCTTTACATCGTCTGCTCGTCCACTACCAATTTTTTCTTCACGCAAACATTTATGCGCACCGGGTTGAAAGAGGGTTAAGTGTCTTGGCCAAGGACACAATGCGGTTGCCGGACCTGCATCTCTACCTACTGAGCCACGGCGCTCCCGAGGTAGTCAATATTGAACTATGCAATGGAGATATCTGACTTAGAAGTGACCGCAACACAGGATATAAAAATCGACAAAGAAAGAGTCATGGTCGATTGTAACATGAATTGGCGAGAGGGGGGTCAAAGCAAGTAGGTCTTTGGGTGGCCTGCATAATAAAGAAAAGCCAGATTTTGAAGAGTACCTTGATGGCACATTGGGGGAGGGGGTACTGTTTTTTAAGATGAGGGCGCAGTCGCTGGAGCTTAGGTGGAAAAGTAGGAACAACAGTGAAAAGGAGTGTCAAATGTGTCATTTAGGCGTAGTGGAGACCCTAGAACACTTTCTATTAGAATGCCCAAAATACCAGTCTAACAGAATAAGATTCACCGGGCGTATAATGGGGAAGTGTGATGGGAGAATAAAGGACATGTGGTTAGTGGATGACGCAAAGGAGAGGGTTGGTATGCTTATCGGACAGATGGGGGAGAATAGTGTAGGGGATGACATCAAACAGTTCGTCTCGGAGAGTTGGGAGGAGAGTAGAGCCGTGGAGATAGGGAGGCATTTGGGAGTATAGGGCAAATACAATCCTTCTCACCTGAGAACCGCGGCAAATCAGCGGCCGGCTAATTACTACTAGGCTGTAACAAAAATATACTATTCAAAAAAGTAGGGAATGTCCAAACTGAAGTTGATATTTTCAGAAAAAGTTATTGGATACGCGCGCGTTTGGACACATGAATATGTTACCAAGTTTAATGTCATAATGAATGTCACCATCTTACGACAACTTCGTGCAGGTTTTTCGCACGAGCGCCGTGTTAATGTCTGTGGGGTACGTTTTGAAATTTTCATTTGTACTGGACGGGCTTTTTCGAAAGTCTCATCGTTCTTTTCTTGGTATAAACTCGTTCATCAATAGTTTCTGGTCGAAACGTAACTTTTGAGGTAGGCGAAGACTGACAGGTGACGAACGTTTACGTGCCGTTGACATGTTGGAAGCTGGCAACAGACATACTGCAGTGACTCAAATTCAAAACGTTACTCAATTGGTGATTAGAAGGTTGTGGTCACGCTACCGTTAGACAGGCAATGTTGATGACAGACGGCAATCAGGTCATTCAAGGGCGACAACAGATAACCAGGATCGTTTCATCCGAACCACAACGTTACCGCCATCAAAGTGCCTCAGAAATTGGACAACAGGTGTACCGAGCGACAGATGTGCGAGTCAGTGGTCAGACTATCCGAAATCGCCTACACAGCTGGAATTTGTACGCTCGACGACCTCGAATAATTCCATGTTTGACTGAATGTCACATCGCAACAAGGCGTAATTGGTATGGAGCACGACTGCGATGGAACAATAGTCGATGGAGCAACTTCATGTTTTCCGATGAATCGAAGTTCACTCTCGATTTCCACTACAGGCGAAACAGAGTGTGGAGGCGGCGGAACGAACGATACCATGACGTAACCTTTAGACAGCACGATCGTTTTGGTGGTGGATCGGTTTTGGTGTGGGGAGGCATAACCATGACAAGGAGAACAGTATTAGATGTCATCCAAGGGCGTGTCACAGGGCAGTACTACCGTGACAACATGTTAGCAGCTCATGTGATGCCATTTGCGTGACGTCACAACCGTCGGTTCATTTTTCAAGATGACAATGCAAGAGTACACAGCCTTGACCAGCACTAAGTCCAGAACTTTCACCAAACGATCACGTCTGGGATATGCTTGGCAGGCGCCTGCGACAACGCCAACAGCCAACTACCATTGTCCAGGAACTCGCCTCTGCACTCCAGGAATAATGAAATAACATCAGTCAAGCTGATATTGGACGGTTGGTGAGGAGTATACCACGTCGGATCCGCACTTGTCTCGCGAACCGGGGAGGATTTACAAGGTATTGAGGTCTTGGACTGAATGTGGTAAATTCTCTGACCGACCGTCCATTCTTCTACAGCTCAGTGAGTGGAATGTGTGCTTGTCGGACACCTAACTATCGTTGAAATCTTTGAACCAGATGTCACAGTGCAATGCCCCAACTGTCTTTTTATGAAAATATAAATATATTTCTTCATGTATCTCACGTTTATCAAATATCCCCTCCTTTTTTTGAATAGTATATTTGGGCTCAATAGAGGAGCGCGGATTTTAACTTAGTGCAATATGAGAAAATTTCTTTAAAAATCTTCTTTTTCAGATCCACCAATCAGAATCCTTTCATATTTCGTATACAGCATCTGTTGAGTGATCAGATTCAAGTTTGTTCAAACTGAGAACCAGGGTTAATATTTAGGTTCCCAATTGTATACCGACTTTTAACTTGGTGCAAAATGAGATAATTTCCTTAAAAATCATCTTCGGATTCACAGGCAGAATCCTTTCATATTTGGTATACAACATCTTGGGGGGTGTGGGGGTGGGGGTAGGGGGGGGGGGGGTCAGATTCAAGTTTCTTCAAACTGGGTCACTGGGTTCATATGTTGGCTCCCTATTGTAGCCCAAATTTTAAATTAGTGCAATATAAGGAAATTTATTTAAAAATCTTTTTCAGATCCACCAGATAAAATCCTTTCATATTTGGTATACAACACCTCTTGTTCACTTTTCAGAACAGAATTCTGGGATTCGATGCGTGCTAAAAATAGAAACTTAATTCCAAGTCAATTTTATAAGGAGCCATGTTTATTAAGTAACCTCAAGAGGTGTGTAACTATGATTAATCCACATAGGTCGTATATCAAAGGGGCTCCGTAGAGGAGCTCCACTTTGAACATTATGATTAACTGAAGGAGAGGCATAATGCTTGGACTATTTTAGTCACTACTGAGGGGTTCATGGATTGACAATGGATCCTATGGCGATTGATTTCTTAATGTAGATTCATTCGTGGCCTCGGTTTATATAGGGTTCTGTTCAAGGTAAGTGCTTCAGGCTCCGTGGGGCCTCTTGTTTATCATCAGGTCTGCTGTATAGGGTGGGCGGGTAAGTGGGTGGGGTATCTGTGGGTCGTTGGGCGAACGGTTCGGAGAGGGCTGGTAGATCCTTGGGCAGTGGGGAGGGCAGGCAGGCGGGTTGGAAGGCAGGCAGTCACGATAAAAATCGCGATGCCATCTCCATGTGTTCAAGTGCATCCATGTGCCAACCCATTCGAATGACGTTTTGTAGGCATATTGGGACGGCGTACAATCAGCTTTGCGAATCTAAAATAATAAATCTTCGGCCTTCCGCTGATTTGTCGCGGTCCTCTAACGAGGAGGCCTACATTAACCCAGTGCCCCGCCGGGGTATTCCTACCCCACTTTCCCCCATAATCTCCCAGCATTCATTCAAAAACTCAAAAACTGTTTCACAATCCCCCCATTGGCCCCTTCCCCAACTATAAAATTTACCCTTGTCCTCATCCAATTCATGTTTCCATCCTATTTTTTTCCATTAGTTTCACAAGGAGCCTTGTTCTTCTTGGCAAATAATTGGGGCATTCTATAATGAAATGTTCCAGGGTCTCCGTTACACCTAAGTCACACATTTGGCACAATATTTCCTCGCCTTTCCCGATTCTCCCCCTCAGCTCCAGTGACTTGGATCTCACTTTGAACAACAATGACCCCCAAACGATCCGTCCAGGTACTCCTCAAAAGCTGGCGCATCCTTTTTATAAAACCCGTCTAAACAACTCTTGGTCCAAATTCCAGCTCGCCAGTTTCTAATACAATCATCAAGCACCCGATCCCTTATAAAGCTCCTCCCCGCTGCAGTTCCCCCTCTAGATCTTCAGTCTTTATAGAGTAGCTCTCCATCCCGTCTGAATGTTAATCAGATGAAAAATTCTTTCCGGAGCATTAAGCATTTTATTTGACAAACCAAAGACGCTCAAAGAAAACGAACCAACCAGCCGTAGTAAATAGATATCATACGGCACTGGTAGCAAGGCGGTCTTCTTTCTCGCTCGGATTGCGATACGGTTGCGACACATTTACACCGGTGGGTCAGTGTTACATGAAAAAAGGAGCATCTTTTATCGTCATGAAAGTCGATTTTCGACAAAGTTATCTGTTTTCAAATTATTAGATGAGCGAGGAAGATCCAACTAAGTATCAAGTGATTGTTGAGGAAACACCCGTGACATCAGTAGAAAATAAAACAAGAAAATTATAGTAATGCTATGCAAAAAAGGGCGATGGGAAAAATGGCAGTGATTCTCCACTCCACCGTGTAGATACAAATGTGGCTTCGCGTATATTTCAGTGGTCTGAAGATGAGTTTATTTCGTGTCATAAACCTCGTTATTATCTTATTATTACCATGTACTTGTGGGACACAACAGCGCTGGTATGAAAACATAAACACGAAGAAATTCCTTTTGGTAAGATTTAAACACCAGAACAGGGTCGACCTCCCAATGTATGTCACGTAACACCCATAACAACCGGCGCGACTCCCTAGCAACGGGCAAACTACTGGGCCTATTTTAACCAAATTTGGTATTTGAGCCCATAATACATTGGGAGGTCGACCCATTGGGCCATTTGTCATGTCGCGTGCCATAGTAACCAAAGAGACTCCCTAGCAACGGGCAGACTACTACACCGATTTTACCCGATTTGTTATGTGGAACCACAATACACTACGAATTCAACCTACTGGGTTATTGACCATGTTGCATAACTCCCATAGCAATCGACCCGATGTCATAGCAACTGGCAAACTACTGGGCCGATTTCATCTATACTTGGTGTATGAAACCATATTGGCTCGGGAATTCGAGCTGTTGGGACAATGACCGTGTCACGTCACACCCACAGCACAACCGGTGCGACTCCCTTGCAAGGGGCAAACTACTGGGCCTATTTTAACTAAATTTGGTATCTGAGCACATAATGCACTGGGAGATCAACGCACTGGGCCATTGGGTCTACCCACGGGTTTAATTGAAATGATTTTTTTTATTTATGCGCACAACTTATTCAGTGACTGGACAAACCTCTCGATACTCAAATCACGTTGATCCGTAGCAATCGCCTGCTCCCTTACATGATAGCTTAATTAATGGTGGATTTTTCTGCTATTTCATGTTAGGACTGTGAGTGGACCAGAAAAAAAACTAACAGTGCAACAACTTCATTTTATCTCCACCCCATTTCCATTGCAATGAACTAAATATTTACTCGATTTCTACTAAATTTTATATATAGTACCATTAGCGACATAGAAACCAAATAAACCACGCGGCAAACTGGCCTGGCTCTTTTTAATTTAAATACAGAATTTTATCATTCATATCTCTTTCTGTGATATGTATCAACGCAAACGCTATTCTGGGTATGCCTTAAATCTTTGAAGCATTACGGTATTTTTCATTAGAAGAACAAAAATAGGAACATAACCGGTACATCTGTTCTGGTGTTTAAATCTTACCAAAAGGAATTTCTTCGTGTTTATGTTTTCATACCAGCGCTGTTAGTAGTAGGACAGGGCCTGGACGTCCCCTATTTGGGGGACCCCGGCTGGGGGACCCCGCAAGTGACGTCCTACCGCAATGTATTATGGGTATCACATAGGCACATGCGACCAAAAAGGGATTCTATAGCCACAAGTGTTTTCCAAAAGGGATTCTTAAAAAGGCATTCCCAAGATGTAAGCTGTTGGAAAGACTATCTGTGCAGGAGCTGTATAGGAGCCACACAGGAGCTAGGAGCCAATGTTATTTATTTACTAGTCCCCCCAACATACATCCCAGGTCCCCAAACATTGGTCCTACTAGTCCCCAAAGACTGGTAATCACTAGTTCCCCAAACACTGGGCCCCAAACACTGGTCCTCAAATACTCGTATGTGCGTATGTGCTGCATGTTTTGTGCGCACATTGTGCACTTGGACACAGGCACATATTGGCACATTTTGCATGTGCTACATGTGCTATTTGCACATTGTGTACAATCACATCTCACGGTAGTTTGGGGTGGATTTAGAGGAGCAGAGGAATAAGCCAAGATCTTGTTTGCAAACGGTAACACAGTTGGTAGCAGAAACTTTAGTACTGAGTTAAGAGACGGTGGTTAGACAATATTTCTGACACTGGTCCCCAAACATTGGTACCCATTAGTCCTCAAAGCCTGGTCTCTAATAGTCCCCCCCCCCTAAACACTGATCCCCAAGCACTCGTCCTCAAACACTGGTCCCCACTAGTCCTCAAATACCCGTATGTGCGCATGTGCTGCATGTTTTGTGTGCACATTGTGCACTTGCACACAGGCACATTTTGGCACATTTTGCATGTGCTGATGTGCTGCGTGTGCTGATAGACACGAAACAGAGGTAAAACGAGGATGTTGACCCGGAATAACAAAATTCGAGCCTTCATAAAACAAAATGAGGCTTTACCAAATCCATTTCGGCAGTTTTGGGGTGGATTTTGGTGATTTGGGGGGATTGTCGGGTTTATTTGGGTAATTATGTAGAGCCATAAATACTCCCTTTCAATCGAACACGACTTTTTGAAAATCTACAGCACTACGTGCTACTCTAAACACGTCCATTTCGGTTAAACAAAATACTTTCCGGTGATTTACGGCCATTCTCGGGCTCATTTGGGTAATTATACAGGGAAGTCGTTCCAGAACATACTCCCAGTCAATCGAACATACCTGTTACAGACCTCTTAGCCCTATAAGAAGCCTTTGAGCCACATAGCAACCACGTGCCACCATAGAAACAACAAAGATGGCGGACCCCTTCATACAAAATGGACGACGGAAACACGTATCACCCTAACAACACGAGCGGCGCATGCGCACTCACATCATCCATCACCATAAAAATTACGTCACAACATGGCCGCCCACATGGGTTACCATGACAACCACGTGATACCCATAATACATTGCGGTATGACGTCACTTCCGGGGTCCCCCAAATAGGGGACGTCCAGACCCTGTCCTACTACTGCTGTTGTGTCCCACAAGTATTTGGTAATAATAAGATAAAACGAGGTTAATGACACGAAATAAACTCATCTTCAGACCACTGAAATATACACGAAGCCAGATTTGTATCTACACGGTGGAGTGGAGAATCACTGCCATTTTCCCCATCTCCCTTTTTTGCATAGCATTACTATAATTTTCTTGTTTTATTTTCTACTGATGTCACGGGTGTTTCCTCAACAATCATTTGATACTTAGTTGGATCTTCCTTGCTCATCTAATAATTCGAAAACAGATAACTTCGTCGAAAGTCGATTTTCATGACAATATAAGCAAGTTAAGAGATGCTTCTTTTTTCATGTAACACTGACCCACAGGTGTAAATGTGTCGCAGCCGTATCGCAATCCGAGCGAGAAAGAAGACCGCCTTGCTACCAGTGCCGTATAATATCTATTTGGAACTACGGCTGGTTGGTTCCTTTTCTTTGAGCGCCTTTGGTTTGTCAAAGAAAATGCTTAGTGAACCGAAATGAATTTTTCATCTGATTAACATTCAGACAGGATGGAGAGCTACTCTATAAAGACTGAAGATCTAGAGGGGAAACTGCAGCGGGGGAGGAGCTTTATAAGGGATAGGGTGCTTGATGATTGTATTAGAAACTGGCGAGCTGGAATTTGAACCAAGAGTTGTTTAGACGAGCTTTATAAAAAGGATGCGCCAGCTTTTGAGGAGTACCTGGACGGATCGTTTGGGGGTCATTGTTGTTCAAAGTGAGATCCAAGTCACTGGAGCTGAGGGGGGGGGGGGGGGGGGATCGGGAAAAGCGATGAAATAGTGTGCCAAATGTGTAACTTCGGTGTAACGGAGACCCTGGAACATTTCATTATAGAATGCCCCAAATATTTTCCAAGAAGAACAAGGCTCCTTGTGAAACTAATGGAAAAAATAGGATGGAAACATGAAGGATAATTTGATGAGGACAAGGGCAAATTTTATAGTTGGGGAAGGGGCCAATGGGGGAATTGTGAAACAGTTTTTGAATGAATGCTGGGAGATTATGAGGGAAAGTGGGGTAGGAATACCCCGGCGGCGCACTGGGTTAATGTAGGCCTCCTCGTTAGAGGACCGCGACAAATCAGCGGAAGGCCGAAGGTTTAATATTATAGATTCGCAAGGCTGATTGTACGCCGTCCCAATATGTCTACAAAACGTCGCTCGAATGGATTAGCACACTGACGCACTTGAACACATGGAGATGGCATCGCGATTTTTATCGTGACTGCCTGCCTTCCAACCCGCCTGCCTGCCGCCCCCCCCCCCCCCCCCCCACTGCCCGAGGATCTACCAGCCCTCGCCGAACCGTTCGCCCAACGACCCCCAGATACGCCACCCACTTACCCGCCCGCCCAATACAGGACCTGATGATAAACAAGAGGCCCTACGGAGCCTGAAGCGCTCACCTTGAACAGAACCCGATATAAACCGAGGCCAAGAATGAATATACATTAAGAAATCAATCTCCATAGGATCCATCGTCAATCCATGAACCCCTCAGTAGTGACTACAATAGTCCAAGCATTATGCCTTTCCTTCAGTTAATCATAATGTCCAAAGTGGAGCTCCTCTACGGAGCCCCTTTGATATACGACCTATGTGGATTAATCATAGTTACACACCTCTTGAGGTTACTTAATAAACATGGCTCCTTATAAAATTGACTTGGAATTAAGTTTCTATTTTTAGCACGCATCGAATCCCAGAATTCTGTTCTGAATAGTAAACAAGAGATGTTGTATACCAAATATGAAAGGATTCTATCTGGTGGATCTGAAAAAGATTTTTAAATAAATTTCCTTATATTGCACTAAGTTAAAATTTGGGCTACCATAGGGAGCCAACATATGATCCCAGAGACCCAATTTGAAGAAACTTGAATCTGACCCCCCCCCCCCCCCTCACCCCCCACCCCCGAGATGCTGTAAACGAAATATGAAAGGATTCTGCCTGTGAATCCGAAGATGAGTTTTACGGAAATTACCTCATTTTGCACCAAGTTAAAATTCGGTATCCAATTGGGAACCTAAATATTAGCCCTGGTTCTCAGTTTGAACAATTTTTAATCTGATCACTCAACAGATGCTGTATACGAAATATGAAAGGATTCTGATTGGTGGATCTGAAAAAGAAGATTTTGAAAGAAATTTTCTCATATTGCACAAAGTTAAAATCCGCGCTCCTGTTTTGAGCCCAAATATACTATTCAAAAAAAGGAGGGGAAATTTGATAAAAGTGAGATATATGAAGAAATATATTTATATTTTCATAAAAAGACAGTTGAGGCATTGCACTGTGACATCTGGTTCAAAGATTTCAACGATAGTTAGGTGTCCGACAAGCACACATTCCACTCACTGAGCTGTAGAAGAATGGACGGTCGGTCAGAGAATTTACCACATTCAGTCCAAGACCTCAATACCTTGTAAATCCTCCCCGGTTCGCGAGACAAGTGCGGATCCGACGTGGTATACTCCTCACCAACCGTCCAATATCAGCTTGACTGATGTTATTTCATTCTTCCTGGAGTGCGGAGGCGAGTTCCCGGACAATGGTAGTTGGCTGTTGGCGTTGTTGCAGGCGCCTGCCAAGCATATCCCAGACGTGATCGTTTGGTGGAAGTTCTGGACTTAGTGCTGGTCAAGGGAGTGTAGTGATGTTCTGTTCCCGAAGGAACTCTGCAGCGACACGGGCCCTGCGTACTCTTGCATTGTCATTTTGAAAAATAAATCGACGGTTGTGACGTCGCGCAAATGGCATCATATGAGCTGCTAACATGTTGTCACGGTAATACTGCCCTGTGGCACGCCCTTGGATGACATCTGATACTGTTCTGCTTGTCATGGTTATGCCTCCCAACACCAAAACCGATCAATCACCAAAACGATCGTGCTGTCTAACGGTTACGTCATGGTATCGTTCGTTCCGCCGCCTCCACACTCTGTTTCGCCTGTAGTGGAAATCGAGAGTGAACCTCAATTCATCGGAAAACATGAAGTTGCTCCACTGACTTTTGTTCCATCGCAGTCGTGATCCATACGAATTAAGCCTTGTTGCGATGTGACATTCAATCAAACGTGGAATTATTCGAGGTCGTCGAGCGTACAAATTCCAGCTGTGTAGGCGATTTCGGATAGTCTGACCACTGACTCGCACATCTGTCGCTCGGTACACCTGCTGTCCAATTTCTGAGGCACTTTGATGGCGGTTTCGTAACGTTGTGATTCGGATGAAACGATCCTGGTTATCTGTTGTCGCCCTTGGATGACCTGATTGCCGTCTGTCATCAATATTGCCTTCTGACGGTAGCGTGACCTCAACCTTCTAATCACCAATTGAGTAACGTTTTGAATTTGAGTCACTGCAGTATGTCTGTTGCCAGCTTCCAACATGCCAACGGCACGTAAACGTTCGTCACCTGTCAGTCTTTGCCTACCTCAAAAGTTGCGTTTCGACCAGAAACTATTGATGAACGAGTTTATACCAAGAAAAGAACGATGAGACTTTCGAAAAAGCCCGTCCAGTACAAATCAAAATTTCAAAACGTACCCCATAGACATTAACACGGCGCTCGTGCGAAAAACCTGCACGAAGTTTTCGTGAGGTGGTGACATTGATGATCCACATTAAACTTGGTAACATATTCATGTGTCCAATCACGCCGCGTATCCAAGAACTTTTTCTGAAAATATCAACATCAATTTGGATATCCCCTACTTTTTTTTTAATAGTATATTTTGTTACAGCCCAGCAGTAATTAGCCCACCGCTGATTTGCCGCGGTTCTCAGGTGAGAAGGGTTGTATTTGCCCTGTGCTCCCAAATACCTCCCTATCTCCAGGGCTCTACTTTCCTCCCAACTCTCTGAGACGAACTGTTTGATGACATCCCCTACACTATTCTTCCCCATCTCTCCGATAAGCATACCGACCCTCTCCTTTGCGTCATCCAGGGTCTCCACTACGCCTAAATGACACATTTGACACTCCTTTTCACTGTTGTTCCTACTTTTCCACCTAAGCTCCAACGACTGCGCCCTCATCTTAAACAACAGTATCCCCTCCCCCAATGTGCCATCAAGGTACTCTTCAAAATCTGGTTTTTCTTTATTTTGCAGGCCACCCAAAGATCTACTTGCTTTGACCCCCCTCTCACCAATTCATGTTACAATCGACCATGACCCTTTCTTTGTCGATTTTTATATCCTGGGTTGCGGTCACTTCTAAGTCAGATATCTCCATTGCATAGTTCAATATTGACTACCTCGGGAGCGCGGTGTCTCAGTAGGTAGAGATGCAGGTCCGGAAACCGCGTTGTGTCCTTGGGCAAGACACTTAACCCTTTTTCAACCCGTTGCGCATAAATGTTTGCGTGAAGAAAAAATTGGTAGTGGACGAGCAGACGATGTAAAGAGCAAAACATCTGAAGCGAGGCTCGGTAATAATTTAATCCAGCAGCTCGACAGAGCTGTTGGATTAAATTTTTACTGATCCTCCCAACCAACCAGACTGGTTTCGCCCATTTCGCCGTTGACAGTTTTGACTGAAATGATACCTTCCAGGGTGTCAGTGTTGATAGGGTTAATTCCAGTTGTCCACGTGTGGACATGGTGGTGTTGTGTACTAAGGCGTACTGCACGTCAATGGTGCACTTGTCTTCAGCCAATGCTAACCCTGCTTGTGAAGAGTTAGTGCGTTGGGGAGTCTGACAGTTGCTCGCCGTTGATTGGAGGTTCTCTCCGGATACTCCAGCTTCCTCCACCCGTAAAACTGTCCGACACGAGGTGACCCTGGCTGTCGAAAGTGTCGTTAACCCCCCCCCTCCAATAAATAAATAAATAAATAAATAAATAAATAAATAAATAGACTACCTCATTGGTCTATCCACCCCGTCTTTGTGTTTGAATTCCAAGTATTCTGGAACATTAATTTGGACCATCGTCCGTCGGGCAGATTTACCAAGTAGTATGCCTAAGGAGTGAATAATTGCTGAACTTCCATAGTAGTACCAAATGGATTCGCATATTATTCGGTCGACAAAGTTTTATAAAATTAAATCATCCAGGGTGTCACAGTTTAACTAGGGTTAATTAAATCATAGGAGCATTTACTGTGTATAAATTCTTTAATAAAATAGTTCCCTATAAACAATGGATTATAACAAAATTGTTCTTTGGCGAATGCTTGAAATAATTAGGATCACTACGCAAGCAAGATTATCGTATGATCTGCAAAACACTTTTTTACATAAGACATGTCAGAAAATGTTTTAAAAAAACATTTGTTTCAATCTTGTGAAGATTGTATTCAGTCCCTTGATCGAGAAATATGTACACCGCAGCTGAAGATTTATTCTATACATTTATCATTGAAAGAAGAAGTTACTTGGAGGTATTTTCCCGTGAACATCAGTTAATCACGTGGCAATGAAAAGCTATACTTAGTATCTCGTGCGAACGAGATAATTATCTCGTGCGCACGAGATAATTATCTCGTGCGCACGACTTATCATCTCGTTCTCACGACTCAGTATCTCGTGGGATCGAGATAATTATCTCGTGCGCACGACTTAGTATCTCGTGCGCACGACTTATCTCGTGCGCACGAGATAATTATGTCGTGCGAACGACTTAGTATCTCGTTCGCACGGCTTAGTATCTCGTGCGCACGAGATAATTATGTCGTGCGCACGACTTAGTATCTCGTGCGCACGAGATAAAAAAAATATTTCCTAGGTCCTAAACCAGCCACCGTACGTATACGACATACCGTCTAAAAGTCATTCACCGATATACCGTCCAATTGTTTTACATTCCGTCCGAACGAAATGGTTTCGCGCGCCGAAGGCGCTCAGGGACGGTATGCGGAACAAGCCCCTTTCGACCCTCGTTGGCTGTTTGTTTTTGGATAATGTCGAGGCGTGGTAGAGGAGGAAAAAGGAAGGAGGGAAAAGGTTTACCCCCTTCTGGGCTTTTTGCGGCTCTTTTTCTTTGGTGGAGGTTGGCACGGTGATGAGGCTGGTGGTGGTGGTGGTGTTGATGTACGCGCATAATATTCTTCTAATGCTATTCTGGATAATTCTTTTGATTTCTATAAGTACTCGTTAGTTTTGGCGGATTCTTCTTTTGCCATCTCTATTACTCTTAGTGCGTTTTGCACGATGGTGTTAGGAGATTGTAGTGGCTGTTCTGTTGCTACTTCCGCTCCCGGGCTTTCCGGTAGTGAAGGAAGAGGGGAGTGAGGGGTGGGAGGCGGTGAAAAAGCAACTTCCAGTTCCTCCTCGGTCTCCACTGGACGTTCCTCATCCAGCTGTACCAGCTCAGGAGCCGGCAGTTAATTGGGTGTACCAGTGGGACTAGGAGGGGAACTGGCGGCTGCCTCCAGAGCCTCCACCCCCTCACTCAACTCTTTCTTCCTATTCCGGAAGGCCTCCAAGCGCCAGGCGTCCCTGCGCTTGGTCGATGGACTCTTCTTCTTTCTCTTGTTGTTGCTCTTATCAGGACCTCCGTGCCCCTTCGGGTGAGGACCAGTGGGAGAGGGGATCCTCTCTTCAAAGGTACTACCTCTCCCCGAACGGTTTGGTGTTCTTTTCAATTTCGAACTCCAGTTTCAGGTGGACGCTCAAACCTGTTTCCTGGATAGTCCAGGAAACAGGGCATGAGACGCCCAGAGCTGAAATGGCTTTTACAAGTCTGTCTGGTAATTCCATGTCTAGCAAGGTGTTCACGCTCTGAAGTCAGATGTGTGAGAAGTGATGAAATTAAAACCGTATAACGGACATTCCGTCCAATATACATTACGTGGAGAGTGTATTATCACTAAATCACTTGCAGAGTGGAGATTCCACCCAAGCAATAATTGCAAATTTGTTGCAAAGCATAACCAGCACAAGCAAAGTTTCAGCCAATGGACCTCCGGGTTAAACCCGGGGGTCCATTGGCTGAAACATTGCGTGTATTTTTTAGTCGATATGTACAAAATTTGAAAGTTATAGCTTGGGTGATAACTCCACTCCACGGGTGATTTAGTTACAATTCACTCTCCACGTACTGTATGAGTTTATTATACGGTGATTGTCGGTTGAGCTTAATCCTATAATAAAGTGTTTTTAATCAAATTTATCTCCTGAAGGCATTGTTGGTTTGTCTGCTCCTGCGATGTTTTGTTTGCAAAATATTTCTAGTTATTTGTTTTCTTTGCGATATATTTCTAGTACTTGTTTTCTTTACAAAATATAATTGTTTGTTTACTTTGTGATATATTTCTAGTACTTGTTTTCTTTACAAAATATAATTGTTTGTTTACTTTGCGATATATTTCTAGTACTTGTTTTCTTTACAAAATATAATTGTTTGCTTACTTTGCGATATATTTCTAGTACTTGTTTTCTTTACAAAATATAATTGTTTGTTTACTTTGCGATATATTTCTAGTACTTGTTTTCTTTACAAAATATAATTGTTTGTTTTCTTTGCAATATATTTCTGGTACACTCGATAGCTTTCCAGTTCCTTTGATTTCTTATTTGAAGGGTATTTTAAAAAAAAAAGTTTTTATAGTGGAGTGTTATATTCATTTTTGTTTTCAATAAACGCAGATGTCGTCTATTAATATTGGAGTAACAGCAAAATATTGTGGTATAAGTGTTTTTTCTGTAAAGTGTATTTTTTTTATTTGCTGTACAATGAAATATAGATTTGTTGTTAATAAAAGTATCAGTTCTACTAAAATCTTCATTTTTTGTAATTGAACCCAAAATTTTATGACATACCGGCCAATGGACGATATGTCGGAAATTTAATTTTACGACATACCGTCCAGAAGGTTCCGACATGAAACATTCCCGACATTCCGTCTTCTACACACTTCCTTGTGCATTTCATCACTCCAAACGTGAGCGGAACAAACAATTTTGAAAGTGGAACGCGCTCATATTTCAAGAATGGTATCACCTATGAGCAATGAATGAGTCTAAACTCAATAGAGGTGCAAAATACAGGTTAAAGTCACTAGGGTCACCCAGAGGTCACTGAGTGCATTTTCAGAATTGCATCAAATCTCATTTTATGCCCCCCTCATGCATTTCCTAGGTTCATGCATGTATTTTTAAACTCTAAAAAGTGGGCGGAGCCCAAAATTTTGAAAGAGGGTTACGCTCATATCGAAAACATATGACCTATGTATCTGGTACCAACAATAAATGAGTCGAAACTCGATGGAGGTTCAAAATATACTTCAGTCACCGAGGTTACTCAGGGGTCACCCAGTGCATTTTTCAGAATTGCTGGAATCGCAATGTATGATCCCATAATGTATACCCGAAGTTCAAACATGTATTTTTACACTCGAAAATATGGGCGCTGACAAAATTTTTTAAAGTGGGTCACGCGCACGTCTCATGCATGGTATGACCTGCGGGCATTGGACCAGTACCAAATGAGTCAAAACTCAATGGAGGTTCACATTATGGGTCAAGGTAACTAGGGTCACCATGGGTCATTGAGCGCATTTTTTATAATTGCTGAAATTGCATTTGTAACACCTACTGGATTCACGAAGTTCACAAATGCATTTCATCACACAGAAAAGTGGACGGAGCCAAACATTTTGAAAGTAACCCACTTTCAAAATGTTTGGGACCCGTCCACCTTTAGAGTATGGAATAATCTAAGGCTAAAACTATACATTTTGTAAGATGGTCATGCTGATATCTCAAGCATAGTATGGCATTATTAACTTGGAACCTTTGGAAATCAAGTTGCAATATGTGCCTAGGTCTTTCCGAGTTACCTGTGGTTACTGACTGCATATTGTGCCTAGGTCTTTCCGAGTCACGTGGTTACTGATGCATATTGCAGATATTGGTAATCTCTATTCCGACCCTCATAAAGTTCATTCATAAAGTTCTTATGTAAATGCTCATAAAGTGGACGCTCCCATCTCTAGTCAAGATTTTGAAAGCAGAAAACACTTAAACAGCAGATATACTAACCTGGGTCCAAAACAAAGGTTTGAAATATGGAGGGGGAATAGGGGGGGGGGGGGGGGGGTCACTGTGCAGAATTTCAGTTTTGTTTGCAAATCATTTGTGTTTTTTGCACAAAACGCGTCAAATACAATACACAACAATGTACTTCTAACTTCTTCAATATCCATTTCTGATTCCTTTATAGAAAACGCAGTGCAGTGCATAGAAGTTATTTCTGGTTTCTTGAAATATGTTATCTGATTCCTGTATGAAAATCTTTAAATGCTGTTTACAACAACCCATTTGTAATTCCTTTAAAGAATTTTACTCCTGAAAATAAGTCTCCATAAATTCTCTTTCTATTTTGTTTAGTTCTGACGCTTTCACCATTTATACAGACTCGAGATTTACTGATCACAGTAAATTCTGTTTATCTAGTTTAACCCTTTGAATGCTGGTTGTATCTTCCATGTCAGTTCAAGGGAAGCAGTTGGAAGAGTCCATATTCATTATTTGGGGGTAATTCGATTAATATTTTCAACGTGCAACCTTTGGGCTGTCTACTCCACACATTCACTTAGCGGACACCCTTCTTTATGAAATTATGACATATCATGTTCTGGAATAGAAAAGCGCCCCCTCGTGTTCTGAGGGTTAAATACATAGACAAAACTACATGTATGTTTCAATGAGTCGTTTTGTATTCAATGAGTCAGATGTGCGCAGGAAGAAAACGTCGAGACCGAAGGTCGAGACGTTTTCTTTCTACGCACATCTGACGAATTGAACACAAAACGACTCATTGAAACATACATGTGGTTTTGTATTTATTACATGACCCAAGCACCTACTGACCTAATTTTCTTTTCTATCAACGGTGGTAAACACCATGCACTTTATGCAGTCGCATTGCATAAAAAAAGTCCCGGTTGGAACAGGTTGGTGTGCAATACGGAATTCCGTATTGCACAGTCGTATTGCATGCCGTATTGCATAAGAGAGACTGCATGGGCATGTAATAAAATTTCATTTTGGTTTCGTATCTGAGTACAAAATGTGCAAGGGCGCCGAAAGCACGGAGCAGCTGCCGTACCTGCCATCGGACCACGAAGGCGAGATGGGGAGGTGGCAGATTGTGCCCTTTCCGGGTTCGTCATCCAATTTTTTTCCAATGATTTATTCTCGAAATGAAGCTAAAATACACACCAAATTCGTTCTGGAAGCTTTCAAAATTCATTTTTTTCTGGGGGATGGGACCCCTTTGGGAAGGGGGCACTTCCTCCCAAGCTCGCTCACATTTCGGACCTTCGACTCTCGAGACACGCGTGTCGGCGTGTTATGGCGGGGGTGCTAGTGCTAGTAAATGCCCTTTTCCCGGGGTCTGCCCCCACCCGCCCTGAAGTGCGTCCGGTCCCCTGAAGATGTGAACTTTCAACAATTCGTCATTTACAAATACAACCATACTAGTAGTGCAACCATAGTAGTATTATACAACCATACTAGTATTATACAACCATACTGGTATTATACAACCATATAACAACCATACTGGTATTATACAACCATACTGGTATTATACAACCATACTAGTACTATGATTAGAAAGAATGCACAGCTTGTCATTTACCGTCTCTATCCAAAATCCCTCCAAAAGAGACAAGTCCTGATGTTGGAAGTATAGGCAGTTGTCATTCTTTGACAATACAATGCACTTTTAACACTCTAGAGAGGAGCCCAGTGGCTCAGTGGTTACGGCATTGGACTTCAGACCGAAATGTTCACGGTTCGATCCCTACCAGTGATACATGCAACTGTGTTTGGTCCTTGTGCAAGGCACTTAATCACTATTGCCTACGTGGGCACACGTCGATTGTGCACTTGTCTTTAACCAATGTTAACCCTGCTTGTGTGGAGTTAGTACGTTGATGGTGCACTTGTCTTTAACCAATGCTAACCCTGCTTGTGTGGAGTTAGTACGTTGTGTACTAAGGCGTACTGTACGTTGATGGTGCACTTGTCTTCAACCAATGTTAACCCTAGTTGTGTGGAGTTGGTACGTTGATGGCGTACTTGTCTTTTAATCAATGTTAACCCTGCTTGTGTGGAGTTAGTACGTTGTGTACTAAGGCGTACTGTACGTTGATGGCGTACTTGCCTTTAACCAATGTTAACCCTGCTTGTGTGGAGTTAGTACGTTGTGTACTAAGGCGTACTGCACGTTGATGGCGTACTTGTCTTTAACCAATGTTAACCCTGCTTGTTTGGAGTCAGTGTATTAAGGCGTACTGTACGTTGATGGTGCACTTGTCTTTAACCAATGCTAACCCTGCTTGTGTGGAGTTAGTACGTTGTGTACTAAGGCGTACTGCACGTTGATGGCGTACTTGTCTTTAACCAATGTTAACCCTGCTTGTGTGGAGTTAGTACGTTGTGTACTAAGGCGTACTGCACGTTGATGGCGTACTTGTCTTTAACCAATGCTAACCCTGCTTGTGTGGAGTTAGTACCTTGTGTACTAAGGCGTACTGCACGTTGATGGCGTACTCGTCTTTAACCAAGACTAACCCTGCTTGTGTGGAGTTAGTAAGTTGATGGCATACTTGTCTTTAACCAATGCTAACCCTGCTTGTGTGGAGTTAGTACGTTGATGGCGTACTTGTCTTTAACCAATGCTAACCCTGCATGTGTGGATTTAGTGTACTAAGGCGTACTGTACGTTGATGGTGCACTTGTCTTTAACCAATGTTAACCCTGCTTGTGTGGATTTAGTGTACTAAGGCGTAATGTACGTTGATGGCATACTTGTCTTTAACCAATGCTAACCCTGCATGTGTGGAGTTAGTCCGTTGTGTACTGAGGCGTACTGTACGTTGATGGTGCACTTGTCTTTAACCAATGCTAACCCTGCATGTGTGGAGTTAGTACGTTGATGGCGTACTTGCCTTTAACCAATGTTAACCCTGATTGTGTGGAGTTAGTACGTTGTGTACTAAGGCGTACTGCACGTTGATGGCGTACTTGTGTTTAACCAATGTTAACCCTGCTTGTTTGGAGTTAGTGTACTGAGGCGTACTGTACGTTGATGGTGCACTTGTCTTTAACCAATGTTAACCCTGCTTGTGTGGAGTTAGTACGTTGTGTACTAAGGCGCACTGTACGTTGATGGTGCACTTGTCTTTAACCAATGCTAACCCTGCTTGTGTGGAGTTAGTACGTTGTGTACTAAGGCGTACAGCACGTTGATGGCGTACTTGTCTTTAACCAATGTTAACCCTGCTTGTGTGGAGTTAGTACGTTGTGTACTAAGGCGTACTGCACGTTGATGGCGTACTTGTGTTCAACCAATGTTAACCCTGCTTGTTTGGAGTTAGTGTACTGAGGCGTACTGTACGTTGATGGTGCACTTGTCTTTAACCAATGTTAACCCTGCTTGTGTGGAGTTAGTACGCTGTGTACTAAGGCGTACGGCACGTTGATGGCGTACTTGTCTTTAACCAATGTTAACCCTGCTTGTGTGGAGTTAGTACGTTGTGTACTAAGGCGTACTGAACGTTGATGGCGTACTTGTCTTTAACCAATGCTAACCCTGCTTGTGTGGAGTTAGTACGTTGATGGCGTACTTGTCTTTAACCAACGCTAACCCTGCATGTGTGGAGTTAGTACGTTGTGTACTAAGGCGTACTGCACGTTGATGGCGTACTTGTCTTTAACCAATGCTAACCCTGCTTGTGTGGAGTTAGTACGTTGATGGTGCACTTGTCTTTAACCAATGTTAACCCTGCTTATGTGGAGTTAGTACGTTGTGTACTAAGGCGTACTGCACGTTGATGGCGTACTTGTCTTTAACCAATGTTAACCCTGCTTGTGTGGAGTTAGTACGTTGTGTACTAAGGCGTACTGCACGTTGATGGCGTACTTGTCTTTAACCAATGCTAACCCTGCATGTGTGGAGTTAGTACGTTGATGGCGTACTTGTCTTTGACCAATGTTAACCCTGCTTGTGTGGAGTTAGTACGTTGTGTACTAAGGCGTACTGCACGTTGATGGCGTACTTGTCTTTAACCAATACTAACCCTGCTTGTGTGGAGTTAGTACCTTGTGTACTAAGGCGTACTGCACGTTGATGGCGTACTTGTCTTTAACCAATGCTAACCCTGCTTGTTTGGAGTCAGTGTACTAAGGCGTACTGCACGTTGATGGCGTACTTGTCTTTAACCAATGCTAACCCTGCTTGTGTGGAGTTAGTACGTTGATGGCGTACTTGTCTTTAACCAATGTTAACCCTGCTTGTGTGGAGTTAGTACGTTGTGTACTAAGGCGTACTGTACGTTGATGGTGCACTTGTCTTTGACCAATGTTAACCCTGCTTGTGTGGAGTTAGTACGTTGTGTACTAAGGCGTACTGCACGTTGATGGCGTACTTGTCTTTAACCAATGCTAACCCTGCTTGTGTGGAGTTGGTACGTTGATGGTGCACTTGTCTTTAACCAATGCTAACCCTGCTTGTGTGGAGTTAGTACGTTGTGTACTAAGGCGTACTGCACGTTGATGGCGTACTTGTCTTTAACCAATGCTAACCCTGCTTGTGTGGAGTTAGTGTACTAAGGCGTACTGCACGTTGATGGTGCACTTGTCTTTAACCAATGTTAACCCTGCTTGTGTGGAGTTAGTACGTTGTGTACTAAGGCGTACTGTACGTTGATGGCGTACTTGTCTTTAACCAATGCTAACCCTGCATGTGTGGAGTTAGTACGTTGATGGCGTACTTGTCTTTAACCAATGCTAACCCTGCTTGTGTGGAGTTAGTACGTTGATGGCGTACTTGTCTTTAACCAATGTTAACCCTGCTTGTGTGGAGTTAGTACGTTGTGTACTAAGGCGTACTGTACGTTGATGGTGCACTTGTCTTTGACCAATGTTAACCCTGCTTGTGTGGATTTAGTGTACTAAGGCGTAATGTACGTTGAAGGCGTACTTGTCTTTAACCAATGTTAACCCTGCTTGTGTGGAGTTAGTACGTTGTGTACTAAGGCGTACTGTACGTTGATGGCGTACTTGTCTTTAACCAATGTTAACCCTGCTTGTTTGGAGTTAGTACGTTGTGTACTAAGGCGTACTGCACGTCGATGGCGTACTTGTCTTTAACCAATACTAACCCTGCTTGTGTGGAGTTAGTACGTTGATGGAGTACTTGCCTTTAACTAATGCTAACCCTGCTTGTGTGGAGTTAGTACGTTGATGGCGTACTTGTCTTTAACCAATGCTAACCCTGCTTGTGTTGAGTTAGTACATTGTGTACTAAGGCGTACTGCACGTTGATGACGTACTTGTCTTTAACCAATGTTAACCCTGCTTGTGTGGATTTAGTGTACTAAGGCCTAATGTACGTTGATGGCGTACTTGCTTTAACCAATGTTAACCCTGCTTGTGTGGAGTTAGTACCTTGATGGCGTACTTGTCTTTAACCAATGTTAACCCTGCTTGTGTGGAGTTAGTACGTTTATTGCGTACTTGTCTTTAACCAATGTTAACCCTGCTTGTGTTGAGTTAGTACATTGTGTACTAAGGCGTACTGCACGTTGATGACGTACTTGTCTTTAACCAATGTTAACCCTGCTTGTGTGGATTTAGTGTACTAAGGCCTAATGTACGTTGATGGCGTACTTGCTTTAACCAATGTTAACCCTGCTTGTGTGGAGTTAGTACCTTGATGGCGTACTTGTCTTTAACCAATGTTAACCCTGCTTGTGTGGAGTTAGTACGTTGTGTACTAAGGCGTACTGTACGTTGATGGCGTACTTGTCTTTAACCAATGTTAACCCTGCTTGTGTGGATTTAGTGTACTAAGGCCTAATGTACGTTGATGGCGTACTTGCTTTAACCAATGTTAACCCTGCTTGTGTGGAGTTAGTACCTTGATGGCGTACTTGTCTTTAACCAATGTTAACCCTGCTTGTGTGGAGTTAGTACGTTGTGTACTAAGGCGTACTGCACGTTGATGACGTACTTGTCTTTAACCAATGTTAACCCTGCTTGTGTGGATTTAGTGTACTAAGGCCTAATGTACGTTGATGGCGTACTTGCTTTAACCAATGTTAACCCTGCTTGTGTGGAGTTAGTACCTTGATGGCGTACTTGTCTTTAACCAATGTTAACCCTGCTTGTGTGGAGTTAGTACGTTGTGTACTAAGGCGTACTGTACGTTGATGGCGTACTTGTCTTTAACCAATGTTAACCCTGCTTGTGTGGAGTTAGTACGTTGTGTACTAAGGCGTACTGCACGTTGATGGCGTACTTGTCTTTAACCAATGCTAACCCTGCTTGTTTGGAGTTAGTGTACTAAGACGTACTGTACGTTGATGGTGCACTTGTCTTTAACCAATGTTAACCCTGCTTGTGTGGAGTTAGTGTACTAAGGCGTACCGTACGTTGATGGCGTACTTGTTTTTAACCAATGTTAACCCTGCTTGTGTGGAGTTAGTACGTTGTGTACTAAGGCGTAGTGTACGTTGATGGTGCACTTGTCTTTAACGAATGTTAACCCTGCTTGTGTGGAGTTAGTGTACTAAGGCGGACTGTACGTTGATGGTGCACTTGTCTTTAACCAATGTTAACCCTGCTTGTGTGGATTTAGTGTACTAAGGCCTAATGTACGTTGATGGCGTACTTGCTTTAACCAATGTTAACCCTGCTTGTGTGGAGTTAGTACCTTGATGGCGTACTTGTCTTTAACCAATGTTAACCCTGCTTGTGTGGAGTTAGTACGTTTATTGCGTACTTGTCTTTAACCAATGTTAACCCTGCTTGTGTTGAGTTAGTACATTGTGTACTAAGGCGTACTGCACGTTGATGACGTACTTGTCTTTAACCAATGTTAACCCTGCTTGTGTGGATTTAGTGTACTAAGGCCTAATGTACGTTGATGGCGTACTTGCTTTAACCAATGTTAACCCTGCTTGTGTGGAGTTAGTACCTTGATGGCGTACTTGTCTTTAACCAATGTTAACCCTGCTTGTGTGGAGTTAGTACGTTGTGTACTAAGGCGTACTGTACGTTGATGGCGTACTTGTCTTTAACCAATGTTAACCCTGCTTGTGTGGATTTAGTGTACTAAGGCCTAATGTACGTTGATGGCGTACTTGCTTTAACCAATGTTAACCCTGCTTGTGTGGAGTTAGTACCTTGATGGCGTACTTGTCTTTAACCAATGTTAACCCTGCTTGTGTGGAGTTAGTACGTTGTGTACTAAGGCGTACTGCACGTTGATGACGTACTTGTCTTTAACCAATGTTAACCCTGCTTGTGTGGATTTAGTGTACTAAGGCCTAATGTACGTTGATGGCGTACTTGCTTTAACCAATGTTAACCCTGCTTGTGTGGAGTTAGTACCTTGATGGCGTACTTGTCTTTAACCAATGTTAACCCTGCTTGTGTGGAGTTAGTACGTTGTGTACTAAGGCGTACTGTACGTTGATGGCGTACTTGTCTTTAACCAATGTTAACCCTGCTTGTGTGGAGTTAGTACGTTGTGTACTAAGGCGTACTGCACGTTGATGGCGTACTTGTCTTTAACCAATGCTAACCCTGCTTGTTTGGAGTTAGTGTACTAAGACGTACTGTACGTTGATGGTGCACTTGTCTTTAACCAATGTTAACCCTGCTTGTGTGGAGTTAGTGTACTAAGGCGTACCGTACGTTGATGGCGTACTTGTTTTTAACCAATGTTAACCCTGCTTGTGTGGAGTTAGTACGTTGTGTACTAAGGCGTAGTGTACGTTGATGGTGCACTTGTCTTTAACGAATGTTAACCCTGCTTGTGTGGAGTTAGTGTACTAAGGCGGACTGTACGTTGATGGTGCACTTGTCTTTAACCAATGTTAACCCTGCTTGTGTGGATTTAGTGTACTAAGGCGTAATGTACGTTGATGGCGTACTTGTCTTTAACCAATGTTAACCCTGCTTGTGTGGAGTTAGTACGTTGTGTACTGAGGCGTACTGTACGTTGATGGCGTACTTGTCTTTAACCAATGTTAACCCTGCCTGTTTGGAGTTAGTGTACTGTACGTTGATGGTGCACTTGTCTTTAACCAATGTTAACCCTGCTTGTGTGGAGTTAGTACGTTGTGTACTAAGGCGTAATGTACGTTGATGGCGTACTTGTCTTTAACCAATGTTAACCCTGCTTGTGTGGAGTTAGTACGTTGTGTACTAAGGCGTACTGTACGTTGATGGTGCACTTGTCTTTAACCAATGTTAACCCTGCTTGTGTGGAGTTAGTACGTTGATGGCGTACTTGTCTTTAACCAATGCTAACCCTGCTTGTGGGGAGTTAGTACGTTTATTGCGTACTTGTCTTTAACCAATGTTAACCCTGCTTGTGTTGAGTTAATACGTTGTGTACTAAGGCGTACTGTACGTTGATGGTGCACTTGTCTTTAACCAATGTTAACCCTGCTTGTGTGGAGTTAGTACGTTGTGTACTAAGGCGTACTGTACGTTGATGGTGCACTTGTCTTTAACCAATGTTAACCCTGCTTGTGTGGATTTAGTGTACTAAGGCGTAATGTACGTTGATGGCGTAATTGTCATTAACCAATGCTAACCCTGCTTGTGTGGAGTTAGTACGTTGTCTACTAAGGCGTAATGTACGTTGATGGCGTACTTGCTTTAACCAATGTTAACCGTGCTTGTGTGGAGTTAGTACGTTGTGTACTAAGGCGTACTGTACGTTGATGGTGCACTTGTCTTTAACCAATGCTAACCCTGCTTGTGTGGAGTTAGTCCGTTGTGTACTGAGGCGTACTGCACGTTGATGGCGTACTTGTCTCTAACCAATACTAACCCTGCTTGTTTGGAGTTAGTGTACTAAGGCGTACTGTACGTTGATGGTGCACTTGTCTTTAACCAATGCTAACCCTGCTTGTGTGGAGTTAGTACGTCGATGGCGTACTTGTCTTTAACCAATACTAATCCTTCTTGTGTGGAGTTAGTACGCTGAGGAGTCTGACAGTAGCTCGCTGTTGCCCAGTGGTCCCCCAACCCCCATCCCTACCAACAAAAAGCAAAACAAAAAACAACAAATGAAATTGTCAATGACACTTTTGCTCAACTTGACAAACTTGTACTTGGCAGGTTATAATTGAAATGGCAAAATTGAAGATCATTGGTTCAAATGTTATTTGGTGAAACTTCAAACTAACAGCACTGTCAGCGCAATTCATGCCTTTGTAAATGTGAACTGTAAGGTTAGCTTAAGGAAGAATGTTGATACACAAATGCATTAAGTTCAAAGGTCATTGTAAACGGCAACTTTTTAAACTTTTTTTCACAGAAATGAATGCTAATCGATAGGTCTTATCTAGAGGTCTCGCCTAATGAAAACACTGAGTTAAAAAAAAAAACAATCCTATGATAAATGTGGTGTGTAAGCCATGTCAAAGAAGAATGTTGATGCACAAATGCAATATATTCAAAGATTGTTACTAACAGCAGCAGTTTTTGTTGGAAATGAAAAGAAAATCAATAGCTCCTATCTTTGTCACCCTCAATAATCATACCAAGTTTCAAAACAACCCGATAATGAATGCGCCCTCTGAGGTGTGCTAAAGGAAGATGTTAATGCACAAATGCAGAAGTTTGAAGGTCATTGTTAGTGTCAATATTTTGTTTCTTTTTTATGGAAATTCATAAATATGCCCTGTAGAGAATGCAAAAGGGATACGTTGCTGCACAAATGCACTAAGTCCAAAGACTGGTGCTAACGACAATAATTTTTAAGGAAAATGTCACGGCAGTTTGACGTGTTAAACAGTCTGGACTGACCTCACAGGGATGGCACAATGATTAATAAAGATCGCTATAACGCGGTAAATCACTGGTAATTCAACAAAAAACTAAGCACTTAACTTGAGTCCGAGTCCTTGATTCAGTATGTGTTTTGAGTCCAGTCCTCAATTCATATTTAAACGAAAATGAAAGAAAATCAATAATTCATATCGAGAGGTCACCCCGAACACGAATACCAAGTTTCAAAGCGATCCGATCATAAATGTGACCTGTGGGGCGAACCAGAGGAATATATTGATGTCTGACGAAATTAAGTTCTAAGTTCGAAGGTTGTTGCCAACGGCAACGTATTTTGACGGAAATGGAAGAAAATCGATAGCTCATATCTAGAAGTCACTCTAAACAAGTATACCAAGTTACAAAGCAATCCGATTATGAATGTGCCCTGTAGTGTGTGCCAAAGGGAAATATCGATGCCTAACTAAACTAAGTTCAAAGTTCGTTGCCAACGGCAACATTTTTTGACGGAAAAGGAAGAAAACCAACAACCCCTATCTGGAGGTTACCCCAAACGTGTATACGAAATTTGAAAGCGATTCTAGTATAATGTTATAATGTGCCCTGTAGGGCGAGCCAAAGAATATATTGGTGCCAGACTAAACTACGTTCAACGATCGTTGCCAGCAGCAACATTTTGTGACAGAACTGGAAGAAAATCGATAGCTCCCATCTAGAGGCCACCTCAAACAAGCACACCAAGTTTCAAAGCGATCCATTCATACTTGAATGTGTTCTGCAGGGTGTGCGAAAGGGAAATATTGATACTTAACTGCACTAAGTTCATCAAAGGTCGTTGCCAGCGGCAACTATTCTTGATGGAAATGGAAGAAAATCAGTCGATAGCTCCCATCTGGACGGAGGTCACCCCAAACAAACATACCAAGTTTGAAAGCGATTCTATCATAAATGTGCCCTGTTAGACGTGCCAAAAGAATATATTGATGCCTGACTAAACTACGTTCCAAAATCGTTGCCAGCGGCAACATGTTATGACAGAAATGGAAGAAAATGGATAGCACACCAAGTTTCAAAGCGATCCGATCATAAATGTGCCCTGCAGGGTGTACCAAAGGTTCATGGAAGGTTCATGACAGTGGCAACATTTGTTGACGGAAATTGGAGGAAATCGATAGCTCTCATTTAGAGGTCATCCCAAACAAGCATATCATGCTTCAAAGCAATCCGATCATAAATATACTCTGTAGGGTGTGCCAAAGGGAAATATTGAGGTCTGACTAAACTAAGTTCAAAGGTCATTGCCAGCGGCAACATGTTTTGACGGAAATGGACGAAAATCGATAGCTCCCATCCAGACTGCCAGTGGAGGTCAACCCAAACAAACATACCAAGTTTGAAAGCGATTCTATTATAAATGTGCCCTGTAGGGCGAGCCAAAGGAATATATTGATGCCAAACTAAACTACGTTCAACGATCGTTGCCAGCAGCAACATTTTGTGACGGAAATGGAAAAGAAAATCGATAGCTCAAATCTAGAGGTCACCACAAACAAGCATACCACGATCAAAGCGATCCGATCATAAATGTGCCCTGTAGAGTGTGCCGAAGGGAAATACTGATGCCTAAATAAACTAAGTTCAAAGATCGTTTTTTGACGAAATGGAAGAAAATGGATAGCAACCATTGACAGGTCACACCAAACAAGCACACCAAGTTTCAAAGCGATCCGATCATTAATGTGCCCTGCAGGGTGTGCCAAAGGTTCATTGAAGGTCATTGTCAGCAGCAACATTTGTTGACGGAAATCGGAGAAAATCTATAGCTCCCATCTAGAGGTCATCCCAAACAAGCATATCATGTTCTAAAGCAATCTGATCATAAATGTGCCCTGCAGGGTGTGCCAAAGGGAAATATTGAGGTCTGACTAAACTAAGTTGAAAGGTCATTGCCAGCGGCAACATGTTTTGACGGAAATGGATGAAAATCAATAGCTCCCATCTGGAGGTCACCCTAAAGAAGCATACCAAGTTTCAAAGCGATCTGATCATAAATGCAACCTGTGTGGAGTGCCAAAAGAAATTGTGGACGCGCGTAAGTACAGATACCGACGGACGAGAAGTGACGGCAATAGCTCAGCTTGACTTTGTCAAGTTGAGCTAAAAACTCAAGAATGTAGGCAGGTGTGGCACATAACATAAAATAACACATGAATGAATTGAGGCAATTACACTGTAATCTTTAACAGATAAAAAAACATAATTTAACAAATGAATGACTTGAGGTAATTAAATTGCCAAGAGTTAACTAGATGTAAATTGATGGAAGCCATCACTGTGGGCCCCGTATTTGAAACAGTACAGTAAAACCTTCCATGAGAGACCACGTCTTGGGAGACCACCTGTCTTGAGAGAGCACGGCCAACGGTCTTGAGAGACCACCTGTCTTGAGTGGCCTGCGAAACAATGTACTGAATAGCTGTTTTGGGTTCCAGGGTCCCGCCGGGTATTTTTATCATTATTATATTATTATATAAAAGAGATATTTATAATGAAAAGTCAACTAATACGTGAAATTTCCTTGTTCAAGGGCAATCACTCTTTGATAAACGGAAGGATCAGAATGAAATTAAAACTTGATGTAGAGGTAGCTATCAGGAAGCTACATACGAAAAATTATATCAACATTTCCATCTATAACTGCAAAAGTGTGGAAAACCTGTTATAAACATCAAATTTCCAAGTTCAATGGAAATAACTCTAATAACTGTGTTAAAAACTAACTGAAGGGAGCAAAAACAGAACTCCAGCTGTAATTTGCCACAGGGAAGATACATACCAAAAATCATTCATGTATTGCTAACATTAGTGAAGAACAGGACAGAAAGTCTGTTATAACTGTAAAATTTCTAAGTTCCAGGTCAATAACTTTGTAATAAACAAATATACTTGATCTGTAAAGACTAATCAGGAAACTACATACAAAACAATCATTTCAATACTTCCATCCATAGCTGAAAAAAGTAAGGAAAACCTGTTATAACTATTGAAATTTCCTTGTTCAAGGGCAATAACTCTGTAATAAATCAACTGAGTGAAATTGAATTGGGACTTGATCTGTAACTCCCCATCTGGAACCTACATACAAAAAACTTATTTTAATATTTCCATCCAAAACTAAAAAAGTGCACAAAACATGGGACAGATGGATGGACGGATAAATGGACATACAAACCGAGAGACAGGCTGAACACTAAAGGGCACCTGGTGTGGACAGCAGGGTCAAAGTTAACATAAATGTACTGAACAATAAGGATGACAGAAAAGATGAAGTACAGTGGAACCCTGTTAATTGTATAGCCACTTTACTAATGGAAATTATTCAATTAACAGGAGTATTCAATTAACATGGACTGTGTCACTTTCCTGTATTCTGGAGATAAACTAAGAATTTATTCTATTATATCTTGTTTGACAGAGCTCCATGAGCTCTGTCAAACATGATATAGTAGATTAAATGCTTGCACTGGATGTACTAAGGTAAATAGGTCTATAAACAAAGAAAACTGGGGCAAGTCAAGGTATGGTCTTGACAGGGTATGAGATTTCTTTTTAAATAAACAGGTGTTTACTGTATAACCTATATTCAATTAACAGGTGAAATTTGGAGTGAAGGTATGGTAAATTAAGATGTTATATACCAAATATCAGAAGATTTTAATTAATGGTTCTGGAGAAGAAGATTCTTTTACTTTTGGAAAACAATTTATGGCTGCTATCTTCAGCTGTAATTTCCCACAGGGAAGGTACAGACCAAAAATCATTCATGTATTGCTAACATTAGTGAAGAAAAGTACGAAAAGTCTGTAATAACTGTCAAATGTCAAAGTTCAAGGTGAATAATTTTGTAATAAATCATACAAATAGAATGCAATTGAAACTTGATCTGTAAGTACTCATTAGGAAGCTACATACAAAACAATCATTTCAATATTCCATCCACAGCTGAAAAAAATGCGGAAAACCTGTTACAACTATTGAAATTTCCATGTTCAAGAGCAATAACTCTGTCATAAATCAACTGAGTGAAATTGAATTGGGACTTGATCTGTAACTATCTATCAGGAAAATTCATTCAAAAACTCATTTAAAAATTTCTATCCATAGCTGAAAAAAGTGTGGAAAACGTGTTTTAACTGTTGAATTCTTAAAATTCAAGGGCAATCACTCTGTTATAAACCAAGTGAACAGATTGGAATTGAAACTTGAACTGTAAGTACCCACCAGGAAGCTACATACAAAAAATGATTTCAATATTTCTGTCAATAGCTAAAAAAAAACCTTGTCAAATTCCTAAGTTCAAGATCAATACTCTGTAATAAACCAAATGAGTAATGGAATTGAAACTTGATCTATACTTACCCACCAGGAATCTACACATAACATCATTTCAATATTCCTATCAATAGCTGAAACAAGTAAGGAAAACATGGGCTGAATGAATGGATGAACAGACATACAGGCTGATCACTAAAGGGCACCTGCTGGAGACAGCAGGGCCCAAAGACATTGATGTACAAATGAAACTGCGTGGCACTCATTCACCAAATCGGTGGCAAGAAAATTAATAAAATAATTTTTGTCCACAAACTGGCATGTCAACAAAATGGGATGTCGACAAAATGTGAGGATACCTGTAACACACTAGGATAAACCTAAATTCTAAAGTTCAAATGGAATTCAATGTCTTTTCAAGTCAACAAGCAAATGTTTTTCAAGGGAATTAAAAGCCTTACGAGGTAAAAAATATAACCCTGGTGTTAAAAAACCCGTGTGAAACTGAACCCTTTACCCAACGAATCGCCCGCAGCTGCCCGCTAATATGCAAATTCAACAGTTGAAAAAAATATTATTTTTAAAAAAAAATCAACAAAACTATGTCATGTGACCCCCCGTTGGAACGAGCTTGTTAAGTTCATTCCAATGGGGGGGGGGGGGGGGTTGGAGGGGCGGTTCACATGATATGGTTTTGTTGAAACTTTTGGAAAAATTTAAAAAAATGATATTTAAAATAATAAATTTTGATATCGTCTGTGTTGGGTAAAGGGTTAAATACACCACTGTAAAACTGAACTGAATTTAATTAATTAGTTAATTAATTAATCCATTAATTAATCAATCAATCAATCAAGGAATTAATTAATTGTGTTTAGGTCACATTCTTCTACACAAAGACTAATCGTGACTGAACTGAATTGAATAGAATTGATTTCACAGTAAATCATACATATTATTTTAATATCAACAAACATCAGAATATAAATAATCTTACTAATATAGATATCATCAATATTACACCACAATAATATATTATAAATATCAATACACTATAAAAATAAATTATCAGGATAAATACATAACAAACATATATTAACAGTTATCAGTTTAAATACAAGTGTTTCATTTGCGACAAAAGAATGCAAAAAAAAAAAATAATGCACCTAAAAATATCAAAGTTTATTGTTAGGAGACATATTTAGGACAGATCATTCTGGACACTGTATGTTATTTTCTTCATTCAGGGGCGGCAGAAGCTCGATTTAAATTGGAGGGGCACAAATTTACAATGCTATCATGGTTCGACCCTGGGTGAGAAAGGTTACAATCGTATATCAGTAAATGTACCATGTCTCGCTATAGTCTGTTTATATGAATATGCTGATGTGTGGTCACTGTCCTGTCCATTTCTTCTACTTCAACCATCTTCCAACCCGAAGGCCAGCCTTCTGGTTGGAAGATAGGTGAAGTAGAAGAAACAGACTGGAGCAAACAAAAGTGGGATTGTTTGGCCAAGTATTGTTTGGATTTGCAAATAATGTTACATGAATGTCTGTATACTGACATATTTGCATGCACCCATTTTAACTTGTCGTGAAACTGTGAAACATATCTGTGGGAAAAGTGGAGGGGCATGTGCCCCCTGTGCCCCCCTGCCTCTGCCTTCATTTGGAAGTATTTGAACTCCTTGTGTGCTGCTTGTAGATATTTCTTCCCACAACACAAAATCTCTTGCCACTGAAATCTAACTATACCTTACTATAATTGATATTTATCTGTTAGTCATTTGTTTGTCATTTCTGTTTATCTTAACATGCCCCATTTCCTCAGCCTCTACAGGTCTGATCTACTTCAAACTAGGTAGGTCTGTGTATTTCAATCTCATATAACTAAATAGGTATGCCTGGTGGCAATATTTTGCATGATTTACCGAGAAATGACAAATGTGTCTTAAGATTGGTGTTGATAAATCCATATTATTACTTCAGTGAAGTAACATGGGTTGTAGTATCACGTTGAGTTGACGAGGGGTAGATTGTCATAATAAATGAGTTGTCACAGGCAGCGAGTTTGATGTGGCGATCTGACCCTCGGCAATGAACGTAGTATCACGTCAAGTTCACAAGGATCAGATTGCCGTATAAAACAAGCTGCTGCATGTGGCGATCTGACCCTCAGCAACGAGACGTGATTCTATGACCCATACCACTTCACTGAAATGATAATAGGTTTAGTATATGACACATATTGTGTATCACATGTGTATCACATGCCATCAAGCCACACCCGAATCACTCCATTGAAGTTAAATACCCACTGTTTGATCTCTGCCAGTTGTTACTGCAATGTGGACAAGGCACTTCATCCCGACTGCCCAGTTGGGGGCACAGTGGCACTATGTACCAAGGCACACTGCCTGTCAATGGTGCACTTGTCTTCGACCAATGCTAGACCTGCTTGTGTGGAGTTAGTATGTTGTGTACTAAGGCACACTGCACGTCAATGGTGCACTTGTCTTCGACCAATGCTAGACCTGCTTGTGCAGGGCTAGTATCTTGAGGGGTCTGGCAGTTGCTTGCCATTGGATCTCTCCGGGTACTCCAACTTCCTCCACTCATAAAACTGTCAGACACGAAGTGACCCTGGCTGGTAAGTGTTGTTAAACCCCAATAAATGAATAAATAAACTGAAGCAAAATTTTCCTTCATAATTCACAATGACATGTTTTACACTTTACCTTTTTCTCACCATGACATAGCCTTAGCTGCTGATGTGACATTAAGCACCAATAAATAAAGAAATAGAGAAATTCCCACACTCTTAGTTGAAAATACACCAAATACTCTTTAAATAACTTCAGTATTTTGAACAGTTAAAATGAACATGCAGAAAATGACCCCCCCCCCTCCTTCCGATGAACTAGTTTTAAATCATACTGATACGGATTTTAAACAATACTGATTCGGCTGTGGATCAGACACACTGATGATGTAGCTGGAAAATTTTATCAGTTGGGATTTGAGTTGTCACAGTCGGAACAACCAGTGTTTATAGTCCCCCCTCCCCCTTTATTGTTCATCATCAAGATGCCCAGAATTAGATTAAAGATGCAATTCAATTTTGAATAATAGACCCAATCTGATTAAAGATTTGATTCGAATTAACATTATGTGATTCGCAGGGCTCCACAACATAGCTTTCAGATTGTAGAGAATAACTCGGTGACATCAATCTAGTGGCTCCTGCTTAATTACATTAGTGTTTACAATAACTGTTTATCATTTTTGTTTACAGGTAATATTGTTAATAAGTTCCATGTATGACTTCTCTTCTTGACTTGGACAATGATGACTAGCAATATATGAAGCTGCATTTTGTGTGGTTAACTTCCTCAGTTCTTCTGACTTTAAAAGTTCTTCAGCTCTCTCCACAAATTCCTAGAAAGAAAACAAATATCCGAGACATGAAAGAACCAAAATGTGCTTTTCATTGATAGGAATAGCGTAATTGTGTCAGACATATCTCATTGCATAAAAGTTTGAGATTTTGCAGTACAGTCTCATTACTGTCTAGTGTATATTATTACAATCCCCAAAACATTAAGGTTTTATTTTATTCTCTATCAATCCCCTAAATATCAACTTATTCTCTACCAATCCCCAAAATATTTAGGTTTTATCTTATTCTATCAATCCCCTAAACATTAAGGTTTTATCTTATTCTCTATCAATCCCCTGAACATTAAGGTTTTATCTTATTCTATCAATCCCCTGAACATTAAGGTTTTATCTTATTCTATCAATCCCCTAAACATTAAGGTTTTATCTTATTCTCTATCAATCCCCTAAACATTAAGGTTTTATCTTATTCTCTATCAATCCCCTGAACATTAAGGTTTTATCTTATTCTATCAATCCCCTAAACATTAAGGTTTTATCTTATTCTATTTATCTTATTCTATCAATCCCCTAAACATTAAGGTTTTATCTTATTCTATCAATCCCCTAAACATTAAGGTTTTATCTTATTCTCTATCAACCCCCTAAACATTAAGATTTTATCTTGTTCTCTATTAATCCCCTAAACATTAAGGTTTTATCTTGTTCTCTATCAATCCCCTAAGCATTAAGGTTTTATCTTATTCTCTATCAATTCCCTAAACATTAAGGTTTTATCTTATTCTCTATCAATTCCCTAAACATTAAGGTTCTATCTTATTTTCTATCAATCCCCTAAACATTAAGGTTTTATCTTATTCTCTATCAATCCCCTAAATATTAAGGTTTTATCTTATTCTATCAATCCCCTAAACATTAAGGTTTTATTTTATTCTCTATCAATCCCCTAAACATTAAGGTTTTATTTTATTCTCTATCAATCCCCTAAACATCAACTTATTCTCTACCAATCCCCTAAACATTAAGGTTTTATCTTTTTCTCTATCAATCCTCTAAACATTAAGGTTTTATCTTATTCTCTATCAATTCCCTAAACATTAAGGTTTTATCTTATTCTCTATCAATTCCCTAAACATTAAGGTTCTATCTTATTTTCTATCAATCCCCTAAACATTAAGGTTTTATCTTATTCTCTATCAATCCCCTAAATATTAAGGTTTTATCTTATTCTATCAATCCCCTAAACATTAAGGTTTTATCTTGTTCTCTATCAATCCCCTAAACATTAAGGTTTTATCTTATTCTCAATCAATCCCCTAAACATTAAGGTATTATCTTGTTCTCTATTAATCCCCTAAACATTAAGGTTTTATCTTGTTCTCTATCAATCCCCAAAACATTAAGGTTTTATCTTGTTCAATATCAATCCCCTAAACATGAAGGTTTTATCTTGTTCTCTACCAATCCCTTAAACAAGAAGATTTTATCTTGTTCTCTATCAATCCCCTAAACATTAAGGTTTTATCTTGTTCTCTATCAATCCCCAAAACATTAAGGTTTTATCTTATTCTATCAATCCCCTAAACATTAAGGTTTTATCTTATTCTCTATCAATCCCCTAAACATTAAGGTTTTATCTTATTCTATCAATCCCTTAAACATTAAGGTTTTATCTTGTTCTCTATCAATCCCCTAAACATTAAGGTTTTATCTTATTCTCTATCAATTCCCTAAATATTAAGGTTTTATCTTATTCTCTATCAATCCCCTTAACATCAAGATTTTATTTTATTCTCAACCAATCCCCTAAGCATTAAGGTTTTATCTTATTCTCTATCAATCCCCTAAACACTACGGTTTTATCTTATTCTCTATCAATCCCCTAAACATTAAGGTTTTATCCTATTCTCTATCAATCCCCTAAACATTAAGGTTTTATCTTGTTCTCTATCAATTCCCTAAACATTAAGGTTTTATCTTGTTCTCTATCAACCCCCTAAACATTAAGGTTTTATCTTGTTCTCTATAAATCCCCTAAACATTAAGGTTTTATCTTATTCTCTATCAACCCCTTAAACATTAAGGTTTTATCTTGTTCTCTATCAATTCCTTAAACATTAAGGTTTTACCTTATTCTCTATCAATCCCCTAAACATTAAGGTTTCATCTTGTTTTCTATCAATCCCCTAAACATTAAGGTTTTATCTTGTTCTCTATCAATCCCCTAAACATTAAGGGTTTATCTTATCCTCTATCAATCCCCTAAACATTAAGGTTTTATCTTATTCTCTATCAATCCCCTAAACATTAAGGTTTTATCTTGTTCTCTATCAATCCCTTAAACATTAAGGTTTTATCTCGTTCTCTATCAAGCCCCTAAACATGAATGTTTTATCTTGTTCTCTATCAATCCCCTAAACCTTAAGGTATTATTTTATTCTCTATCAATCCCCTAAACATTAAGGTTTTATCTTGTTCTCCATCAATCCCCTAAACATTAAGGGTTTATCTTATTCTCTATCAATCCCCTAAACATTAAGATTTTATCTTGTTCTCTATCAATCCCCTAAACATTAAGATTTTATCTTGTTCAATATCAATCCCCTAAACATTAAGGTTTTATCTTGTTCTCTATCAATTCCCTAAACATTAAGGTTCTATCTTATTTTCTATCAATCCCCTAAACATTAAGGTTTTATCTTATTCTCTATCAATCCCCTAAATATTAAGGTTTTATCTTATTCTATCAATCCTCTAAACATTAAGGTTTTATCTTATTCTATCAATCCCCTAAACATTAAGGTTTTATCTTATTCTCTATCAATCCCCTAAAAATTAAGGTTTTATCTTATTCTATCAATCCCCTAAACATTAAGGTTTTATTTTATTCTCTATCAATGCCCTAACCATTACGGTTTTATCTTATTCTCTATCAATCCCCTAAACATTAAGGTTTTATATTGTTGTCTATCAATCCCCTAAACATTAAGGTTTTATCTTATTCTCTACCAATCCCCTAAACATTAAGGTTTTATCTTATTCTCTATCAATCCCCTAAACATTAAGGTTTTATCTTATTCTCTATCAATCCCCTAAACATTAAGGTTTTATCTTGTTCTCTATCAATCCCCTAAACATCAAGGTTTTATCTTGTTCTCTATCAATCCCCTAAACATTGAGATGTTATCTTGTTCTCTATCAATTCCCTAAACATTAAGGTTTTAGCTTATTCTGTATCAACCCCCTAAACATTAAGGTTTTATCTTATTCTCTATCAATTCCCTAAACATTAAGATTTTATCTTGTTCTCTATTAATCCCCTAAACATTAAAGTTTTATCTTGTTGTCTATCAATCCCCTAAACATTAAGGTTTTATCTTGTTCTCTGTCAATCCCCTAAACATTAGAGTGACCACAAGATTGTTCAGAAAAGTTGAACAACAAACTAAGACAAGTTACACAATTCAGAATTACGAAAAACACTTGGCTTCTGCTGAATTTAATCCAAAGTGTCAATACTCTTATGAACAGATCATCTGAAATACAAGCAGTAGACCAAGTTACTGAAATGGAAGGGGGGGAGGGGGGTTGGTGGCTTTAAAATCATGTAGGCCTCTTTTAAACTTGACTTGTGACCACTCAGTCGTGATTTAAAAATCTTGTGAATGTGGGAATGGGGGAGGGCAGGGGTGGGGGGGGGGGGGGGGGGGGGGGGTTATCGTCTGAAATATTCAGGGGACAGTTCGGCCAAGGAAAGACAAGCATTGAGTCATATTTCTGTCCTTACAAACAGAATTATAATGTCTGACTTTATATCCATCTTTCCTTCCTGTGTCATTTTAAGTTCATGTGCATTTGACAATCACAGAAATACATGTAAAGATGCGAGTTGGAAATAAATGCTTTAATTTTCCTGCAGTTATTTTCTTCTTTGTTATTTGTTTAGGTCAATAAACAGTTCAATCTCAATGTCATGGATGGATGGGTTTCAAATAAATATATGATCACCTGGGCGATTTCGATGCAAATACTGATTAGCCCAAACACCCACAACTAAGAAGCGCTAAGCAACTCTGTTACCATGGTAACTTTGAATGAATTATTTCTCGTAACCAGTCAAGTAATTACTCTGTTTATTACTTTTCATTATTAACGATAATTATATTGTTTAACCCTTTACCTAACGTAACGGCCAGCGTTATTCTCAAAAATCGCCAATTAATTTTCATTATTTTTGCATTTTTTGTCTCTAAAACATGGGTTATGACCCCTGATTGGAACGAGCTCATCGAGCTCGTTCCAATGAGGGGTCATAACCTATGTTTTTGAGACAAAAAATGAAAATAATAGCTATTCAAGAATTTGTTTTGCAAGTGTCGTCTGTTTTTGATATTAGGTAAAGGGTTAAAAAGACAAAAAACAATGAAGTCACCATTACATCCACGGCAAAGCGTCTTTGTTTGCGCACATGGATACATGACCCAATTGTTGATTGCATAATTCACTTGTGAACTTATCGTTTATAATCAAACCCCGAAATCCCAGTAAATCACAGTAATAAAATGCACTGACTGTATATTCATCTTTCACATAAAGCTAAAATATATTCTGTATTCAGAAATGCCAAACAATACCGGGCAAGTCAAGTGGGTGTTCAAATCTTATTCCTGTCATTTTACTTCAGAGCACGTGCATTTGACAATCGTAGAAATCATGATGTAAAGACGCCAGCTGGAAATAAATGCTTTAATATAGTTATTTTCTTCTTTGTTATTTTCTGGCCAATAAACAGTTCAATCTCAATCTCATGGGTGGGTTTCAAATGAATATATGACCAGTTGACTGATTTCTATGCAAATACCGATTACACCAAACATCCACAACCTCATAAATAATGGTCGAAGGCCTGCACACGTGGATATAGAATGAGCATTTCAACCTATTGTGGGAAGAAAAGCACAACAGATGGCACTACCAGAGAGCCTTTGCCCATACCCCTATATGCTGGATATTGAACTGTTTCATGTCTAGCACTGATTTGCATCATTCCAGGTGAAGGCAATTTATTTAAGTTGGCATGAGTTAAAAAGGGTGCACCTTTACGGTATTTAGTGAATCGCTCTCTTCTAGGTGAATGACCAGTGCAGAATCTGCCATCTTTAGAATTTTAACCATTTCATTTTTAAAAAATTTATCAAATCGTCAACAGTTCCATGCCAGTAATTATATTCTATTAAATCAAACTTAAACTACATTGCGTTTCCGAACCAAATATACATTAGTGTCAGAATTTTGCAATTTGTCATAATTTTTAAAAAATATTCTGATTAAAAACGTAAATATTTTACGAGTGTTGGTAATGATACGGCCAGTGTCATTTCGTCAATATTGTTGAGTAATGCATGTATTTTGGCCACAAAATTGTGAGAGTCATGCAAAATACGACAATAAGTCTCTGAAACACTGAGGTTTTACTTCATTTTCTAAGCAATCCCCTAAAAAATTCAGTGATTTTTTCATAACCAAAATTCAATTAATCCTGGATAGTATACCATCACGTGAACCACCAGAGTTTGATCAACTTGACATAAAAAGAGATTTTTCCAGTTTTCACACTGTCTTGGAAGAAGATATTCAAAAAATGATTTTGTCATCATCCAATAAATCCAATGATCTAGATGAAATTCCAACATTCCTTCTGAAAGAGACAATTGATCATCTTCTGCCAGCCATATCATCTATTATATCTGCATCCCTTCATGAGGGATTTGTCCCATGCCCACTGAAAAAAGCACTTGTTACTCCATTCATCAAGAAGCCATCTCTTGATCCTGACAACCTGAAGAATTATCGACCAGTATCGAACCTCTCTTTCCTGTCTAAATTGTTGGAAAAGGTTGTTGCTTCACAACTCAAAAAACATCTGCATGAAAATGATCTTTTAGAGCCTTTCCAGTCTGCATACAGAGCCAGCTTTACTGCGAGTCAACAACTACATTGTTAAATCAGTGTCTGAGGGTAAGGCTGTACTGCTTGTTCTCTTGGATTTGTCAGCAGCATTCGACACAGTCGACCATGATATTCTTTTGCAGACATTGACACGGCATGGCATATGTGGAACTGTCTTATCATGGTTTGCATCATATATAGAAGGTCGCAGTCAACAAATATATATCAACAAGACGGTTCAGAAAGCAAGATGTTAAAGTGTGGTATTCCTCAAGGCTCAGTTCTTGGTTCACTATTGTTTACTCTGTACACTTCTTCTCTGGGTCGTCTTCTTAAAAGGCATGGCACATCATATCATCTGTATGCTGATGATACCCAACTGTACATTACATTTAATTCATCTCTTCAAAGTGACTCAATCACTACAGTCAGCAACAGGGAAACTTGCATAAATCTGGTGCGGGACTGGATGATAGATTTTAAACTGAAAATGAATGACTCTAAAACAGAATTCTTAGTGATATCTGGGGTTCGCATGTCTACACCCACTGTTACATCAATCCAGGTTGGAAACAACATCACCATGAAAAGTGAATCGGCCAGGAATATTGGACTGATTATGGACTCAAATTTAAAGCTAGACATCCATATCAATAAAATATGTCAAAAATGTTACTGGCAGCTTCGGAATATTGGAAGACTGAGAACTTATCTTAACCAGTCAGCACTCGAAAAACTTGTGCATTCTTTCATCACCTCACAACTAGACTATTGTAATTCAGTGTTAGTGGGGCTGCCGCAGTATTTGATTCAGAAGCTTCAAAAAGTTCAGAATATTGCTTCTAGGATAATTACTGGTACCAAATGCTCTGAACACATAACACCTGTTTTAAGACAATTACATTGGCTTCCAGTTAAACAGAGAATTAATTTCAAAATATTGATCTTAGTATTCAAATGTATCTACAAACTGGCTCCAGTTTACCTGCAAGAGCTCATCACTGTATGCACTCCATCACGCAGTCTGAGATTTAAAGATCAAATTCAACTAGTCATACCTTTTAGCAGATCTAATCTAGCTAATGATTGTGTGTTCTCCATCGTGGGTCCAAGATTGTGGAATGCATTGCCTATTAGTGTCAGAAATTCAGAAACTATCAACATCTTCAAAAGAAATCTTAAAACTTTCCTATTTACTGAAGCATTCTCCTGAACCTCCCTAGAGGAAACTGAAACATGTGACTCTTTATTTTCAGAAAAGTGTATTTTATTTCTGTGAAGCGTTTTAGGGCACTCTTCGTGGTTTTACGCTTTTACAAAATCAATTATTATTATTATTATTATTATTAAACCTTAAGATTTCAACTTATTCATCATTCATCTAAACATTAAGGTTTTAACTCAGTCTTTAATCGACCTAATTCACTCTACTGCCAGATGATTCATACTTCATTGACCCAGCCTGCATAAGTTTCAAACAGAACCCTTATGTGGTCCTTGAGGGATACTTACATCAGGTGAACTAAATATTAAACCAGTTATTCTATCTTTTACCAATGACCTGTTCCCTTCAATATCTCTGACGATGACTGGAACTTTCAGAGCCATTGCCTAAAAATATAAAATAATGCTTGATATATAACAAAATGTATGTCCTGATGGGATAACAAATCAGTTTCACACCTAGAATGCTAAAGAAAAAAACAGGAAAACAACAATAACCTCTTTTCAAAGAAAGAACAACAAAAACAAACCAATATCAACACTTTAAAACCAAATGTCAGCATGTGCCATAGGAGCTTACAAGAAATCAAGTTGCCTAATAAAGAGATTTAAGTACAAAAATTGTGGAACGATATAAACAAACGACTGCTATTTATAATTATTTTTATGTACCACAAGATATACAAATGACCACCATTGATAGATTTTATGTATGTCACGAGACATACACATGCCATTCAGATTTGTGTTTAATCCTGAACGACAGTGGATTCTGGAGGAATTATATCTCGAAAATCACAACTAAGGCCTGGAATAGGATATCACCCTGAGGAACAAATATGTTTTACTTTTATACAACATTTAACCCTTTACCCAACGTAACGGCCAAAACCGGCCAGCGCTATTCTAAAAAATCGTCAATTAATTTTCAAAATATTTTCATTTTTTGTCTCCAAAACATAGGTTATGACCCCTCGTTGGAACGAGCTCATCGAGCTCGTTCCAATGAGGGGTCATAACCTATGTTTTGGAGACAAAAAATGAAAAAAATTAGTTATTCAAGAATTATTTTTGCAAGTGACGTCTGCTTTTCATGTTAGGTAAAGGGTTAATGGAATACACTAACACTGTTTAGGATAAGTGTAATGACTACCAATGCGTTGAATCAGAAAAAAAAACAGCTGGAGGTGGCTCGAATAGTCACTGGTGCTACACGAAGTGCAAGTAGAGCTTCACTGTATGCGAAAACAGGCTGAAAAAGACCCTGTACCTGCAGAGAAAAGCACAAACTTATACAGTACTACAAAATGGTTGATCATCTTGTCCCAGGTTATATATCATCTCTAGTTTCCTTGCTAACATCTGCAACCCACAAATATTCCCTCTGCAATAATGATAACTTCAATATCCCACACTACTGTATCGACTCACACCTAAATTCCTTCTTACCATCGACGACCAGACTGTGGAATAGTCTACCACCCGTAACTAGAGATGGTCTGTTGCCCGGTATACCCCCACCGTGGCATACCACCTGTAACTAGAGATGGTCTGTTGCCCGGTATACCTCCACTGTGGCATACCACCTGTAACTAGAGATGGTATGTCGCCCGGTATACCCCCACCGTGGCCATACCACCTGTAACTAGAGATGGTCTGTCACCTGGTATACCTCCACTGTGGCATACCGCCTGTAACTGGAGATGGTCTGTCACCCGGTATACCCCCACCGTGGCATACCGCCTAGTATGGGTGATTGAAAAGGGTCATTCAATTTTTCTAAGTAGAAAAAAAAATCCAATACGGCCACTAGTCGGCCATCTTGAAACCGAGTGGGAAAAAAATTATGTCACGCACTTCCCCTCATCATGTTGATCATTTTTGTGTGAAAATTCATGAAAATGCGGTGGAAACTGTGGAAGTAGTTCGCTCCACAAATTTACATAAAAAAAATCCAATATGCCCACCAGTCAGCCATCTTGAAACCGAGCGGGAAAAAAGTTATGTCACGCACTTCCTCTCATCATGTTGATCATTTTTGTGAAGTTTCATGAAAATGCCGCTAAAGCTGTGGAAGTAGTTCGCTCCACAAGTTTACATGTGCAATGGACCGACGATGATGACAGACCCACAGACGGACAAGTTGACTCCTATACATCCCCCATAACTTTTGTGGGGGTATAATTAGAGAAACTAGTTCCCTTGGAAACTTCAATTCATACCCGAGTAAAGATTGACCTCCGACCCCAAAATGGTAGTATGCTCACAAATAACATCACCCTGAAATATATCACTGTAGACTATGTCTGGGTTGTAGCAACCTCAATGATCACCTGTTCAATAATTTTCTCACTAGCTTGCTTTTATGTGGCTGTAGGGAAGCGCAGTGGTGTTGCGGTAACTGGTTCTCATCAGATCACCGAAGTAAAGCAACTTCGAGTCTGGTTAGCCCTCAGATGGGTGACCATTTGAGTGATCGATTTGGACTCCTGCATTGTGTCCTTGGGCAAGGCACTTAACCCCAAATGTCCACATGGGGGGCACGATGACACCGTGTACTAAGGCGTACTGCACGTCGATGGTACGCATGTCTTCAACCAATCTAACCCTGCCTGTGCTGCAGTGCGGAGTTACGATGTTGGGGAGCTGGCAGCTGCTCTTCATTGCTCGGTGGTTCTCTCCAGGTACTCCGACTTTCTCCACCCGTAAAAATTGTCACCGACACGATATGACCTTGGCTGTTAATGTATCGTTAAACCCTAATAAATAAATAAATAAATAAATAAATAAATAAATAAATAAATAAATAAATATTTGGCTGTAGGGGGTGCAAAACAATTCATTACTATTTAACTGACCTCTTTATTTAGATATAAGAAGGGACATGCTACAACTGCCTTACTGTCCTTACACCACTGATATGGAATCTCTTATCTACAGCAATGCCAATTACAATGTACAAACCTACTGTGCTATCTTTCTCTGCCTTCATAGGTATATTGAGACAACTCGTAGATCTGGATGACAAGCATAGTAGTTCATGGACCGAAATCAACACTGAAATCTCCACCGTGGTGCATTCAATATACTGATCGCTCAACATCTCTGATTCAAATGGAAGCCTCGCCTGGATTCCCAGCTGACTGCACTTTTTGCCAGACTGTCTCAACTAGTCGGTTGCCAATCTATTTTAGTGACAACTTGTTGTGGGGGGCCTACTCACCAAGGTATTCTTCATCAAGCACCACGAGACACAGACTATCAAGAACCTGCTTGGAAATAACTGTTCATTTGGGACTCATCAGGGATTATCCTATGGCAATCCCCATTGGATTGTGACAGGACAATGCACACACATTTTACTTTAGAATGTGAGGCAAGTTAAATCTGATTAATACTTAGTGTAGCCATTACAACTGATTGCGTCCAGTCCATCCCATAGGAGACTGATAGTTGTATTATCCACATGACCAGTCAAGTTACTCCAACCTCTACCCCCTATTACAACATTCACCATCCAAAACACATAAAACTCTTATTACAAAATGCAATCCCACTTCTCAGATTACCATTTTTTTGGTACATGTACGACTAAAAAGTGATCTCAGTCGTCCGTACTCCAGCATTTTAATTCTGAAGGTGGAGATAGTTTTCATAAGCAACAGATACTGCTGGATGCATTTTCCAATTCACAACCTTTGTTAACCCTTTACCCAATGAATCGCCTGCATCCGCCCATGTAATATGCAAATTCAGCAGTTGAAAAAATATTTATTATTTTAAATATCATTTTTTCAAATTTTTAAAAAATTTTCAACAAAACCATATCATGTGACCCCTCGTTGGAACGAGCTTGTTGAGCTCATTCCAACAAGGGGTCACATGATATGATTTTGTTAAAATTTTTTTTAAAATTTGAAAAAATGATATTTAAAATAATAAATTTTGATATCATCTGCGTTGGGTAAAGGGTTAGTATTATGTAATCTCCGTTTTTCTGTAATTTTCATCTTGTTTGTTTGGAAATACAAATGCTTGCCATTGCCAGGTTGGTTTTCTTTGTGTCACAGAGATACAAATGCTTGCCACTGACAGATTCTCTATGTGTCAGAAGAAATACAAATGCTTGCCATTGCCAGGTTTGTTTTCTTTGTGCCACAGAGATACAAATGCTTGCCACTGACAGATTCTCTATGTGTCAGAAGAAATACAAATGCTTGCCATTGCCAGGTTTGTTTTCTTTGTGCCACAGAGATACAAATGCTTGCCACTGACAGATTCTCTATGTGTCAGAAGAAATACAAATGCTTGTCATTGACAGGTTTGTTTTCTTTGTGCCACAGAGATACAAATGCTTGCCACTGACAGATTCTCTGTGTGTCAGAAGAAATACAAATGCTTGCCACTGACAGATTTTCTATGTGTCACAAGATAAGCAAATGCTTACCATTGACAAATTTTCTATGTGTCACAAGATAAGCAAATGCTTGCCGTTGATAGATTTTCTGTGTCATTAGATATACAAATGGCTGCCATGGATAAATTTTCTGTCACTAGATATACAAATGACTGCCATCAATAGATTTTCTAATTCACAAGATATACAATTTACTGCCACTGACAGATTTTCTGTGTCACAAGATATAAAAATGCTTGCATTGAAAGATTTTCTTTGTGTTACAAGGTATACAAATGACTGCCATTTACATGTACAGATTTTGTATGTGTCACAAAATATACAAATGACTGACAGTGGCAGATTTTCTGCATCACAAGATATACAAACGTTTGTATTGATAGATTTTCTGTGTCACAAGATATACACATGACTGACAGTGACAGATTTTCTGTGTCACAAGATATACAAATGACTGCCATTGTTAGATTTTCTTTGTCACAAGATATATAATGACTGTCATTTATAGATTTTATGTATGTCACAAGATTTTCAAATGACTTCCATTCATAAATTTTCTGTGTCACAACCTTTACAAATGACTTATTTATAGTTTTTATATGTATCACAAGTTATACAAATGCTTGCTATTGAAAATTTTTATGTGTCACAAGATATACAAATGACTGCCATTAACCCTTTAAAACCTCGTTTCTTTAAATGGTATCGTCTTTGCGTACACTTACAGTGAAATGGGTCCGTCCAATATCAATATATATAGAGAATAAAATAACAACTGCAGTCTGCAGCCCTCTGGCTGCAGACTGCAGTTATTATTTTATCGTCAATGGGCATTATGTGTACACTCCATATAAAAAAATTATCCCAATATCGACTGAGTGTGTTATGTATGATTATATGACAGAAGGTATTTACTCACTAATCAGTGTTGATAGGAAAAACACTTCGCAATTTACATAAGTTCTCTTCCCTAAATCCTTTTTCTGTGCCTGAAATATTTTTGGGTGGAATTTTCTGTATCCAAAAAATCCTTTAACCCTTTACCCAACGCAGACGATATCAAAATTTATTAATTTAAATATCGTTTTTTAATTTTTTTTGAAAAATGTTAACAAAAACATATCAGGTGACCACTTGTTGGAACGAGCTCGACGAGCTCGTTCCAATGAGGGGTCACATGATATGGTTTTGTTAAAAATTTTCGAAAAATAATATTTTTGCAGCTGCTGAATCTGCATATTACGCGGGCGGATGCGGGCGATTCGTTGGGTAAAGGGTTAAATGTGAAAATCGGTCCAATAATTCACGTTTTGTGTTCTAATAAATCTTGAAAAAAAATGTGAATTTTGACGATCCCATGAAGCAGTGTGGCTCTTCCATCTATTGGATTTACATGACATAAAATAGTCTGAACTCGCTTAATCAAGGTCCTTGTTGTTGAAGAAAAACATTCTGATTCTCAACTGAAACAGACGGGTACAGATAACTACACATTTTTCTTTTTGAACATACTGGTAATTTATCTGCTTTTCGCCCGGGATATAACATCATAATCCGCCCAAATGTTAAATTAATTTAAAACGCATTTTTTATTCTATCTGACAGCCGCTATTTAACCCCAGACACGGGGGAGATTATCTTCAAAACACGGATCAGATCCAATCTGGGTAAAACCGGTCCGTGCTTCTCTTATCTTTTCCCCGGAGCTACTTTAAAACACGGTATCAAAATTCAACTCGGGACCATTCCGATCGATGAAGTGTGTCCCCACGGGAACAAAATGACGCCACCCAGGAATACATTACTTGAGTTTATGGTCACGAGAACATCATCGTGACATCTTATTCAACCCGGGAAATCGGTCATATCAGCGGTGACTGATATAGGTGATAAAACGAGTTTTGGCTCCCATTCTTTTTTTTGGGAGGGGGGGGGGATTTTGAAAAGATTAGGACCAAAACGCATGCTCTATTCAATTCGGCCAAACTCAAACTATTCTCGCCCAAACTCAGTGATAATGTTGCGGCATCATACTATGATGTGAATAATTAATGCTACTACCCTCCCCCATTCTTTTTTTAAAGAACTTCATGAACTGCAACTGCGGGGAACCACCGGATCATTCCGATTGTCCCTTAACCCAACGTGGACCCCACGAGTGACACTTACAAAATAAATTCTAGGATTACAACTACCAATTTCCAATTTTGTCTCTAAACATAGCTTGTGGCCCCTCATTGGAACGACTCGTGATTTATTTACTTATTTACCACTAAAACAGCGAATCGCGATTAGCGAGCTCATTCCGATGAGGGGTCATATAAGTTATGTTTTTTTGGAGAGAAAAATTGGAAGTGTAATAAAATTTGAATGGAGACTTTTGTAAAAAGTGCAGGACGGATTTTATCCTTGACGTTGGTTAAAGGGCAAACAGACATTCCAAAATGGTCAGTTAAATGATACTTGCAGTACTTCCTTCTCTCTGTTCTTGGGAGGATGTGCAGCTGAAACGTGCCTCAACAGTGACGTGGTGCATCAAATGTGCTTTGCCGGCAAAAAATATATAGATTCTTTTTAAATGTCAATTTTGGCGTAGGCTTTGGGGATTAACAACAAACAAAGGATTTAATTTAACACGCCACTTAACAGAAGTAACTAATTGAGTTTAATTGTATACTGGTATGTCATATCTTCAACACCTTTTCCAAGGCTAATTTACTTATTAATCTGCCAAAGGGCCGAAGCATTTGACGCATCTATTGAATAGAAACTCATGCTGGCTGGGGAGAATTATTATTACCAAAACACCAACATACAGACGACAGCATCTGGCCAAAATGTTTTCAGTCTACCCAGTTTCCAGCCACGAAAATAAACATACTATTTCCAAGAAAAAACGTACCAAATGCTAGGAAGATAAACCCTGTGATCTATTAGTCTCCACCAGCCCACAGGACCAGGTGGCACTTGCAAGATAAATTCTTTAATAACAACTAAAAATTTGAAATTTTTTGTCTCAAAACAGAGCTTGGGACCCCTCAATGGAATGACTCAATATCCACTAGCTCATTCCAATGAAGGATCATAAGCTATGTTTTTGAAACAAAAACTTAAACATAATAAAATTTTAATGCAGATTTTTGTATAGCCTGATGGTGCACAAATTCGGCCTTTGGCGTTGGATGTAGGGCTAGTGAATTTCCATATTTTGTCTCAGTCACATAGTTTATGGGCCCCTCATTGGAATGCTCCCCCTCCCCCGTCAATGAGGGCCACAAGCTGTAAAAAAAAGGAAAATATATAAAATTTTAAGGGAAAATTTTTCCAGGTGCAGCGGATCAGATTTAAAAGTGGAGAGACCATACTGTCGATCGCTACTTCTGTTCCATTCTCAATTTAGTTCGTCAAAAATAATTACTGAGGTAAACGTGAAGCAGCTTATCTGCAATGATATTAAATCATATGCCGGGTTCGTAATGATCCCGAGTCTGAAAAACAGGGGCTGCACTTCGTAAAGACAGGATGTATCGCCGAGACTGTCACATTATTGTTCTAAAAAACATAATGCACAGAATACGTTTTATTTTAAAATACTTCCTCTATTTGGTAATTTTATTTAAAAATGTCTCGACGAACTGTTTCGAGAAAGAAGGTGTACAAGATCATGTTTGATGGCGACAAACTTACCTTTAATTATACAGGGGGGAATCCAAATGACATATTGGCAAAACATTTTATTTTAATACGGAAACAAGTTCAATATCTCGAAAAATACTGGGCGAATTGTTTAAAATCAGACATTATTCCGGGGTACAATGATCTGGAATAGACAGATATGGTATTTTTATGTCATTATTTTAAGAAATGCAGGTTTTAGAAATTCGCTGACTGAAGACTAATATTGCTAATCAGGTTCAGACTCTGGAAGAAATTTCTTGTCGAGCACTAATTGATTATGTAATGCTTCTCTCCTAACCGCACTTGGGTACCCCACTTTTCTACACAAAAAGTGGGGTACGCGAAGTGCGGTTTTATATGGAGTGTACACATAATGGGACAAAATTATGCTTTAACCCGAAAAATCGGTCTTACGAGTTCAAAGGGTTAAGGGGCTATATAAGTAATGGAATTTTGTTTATTTTGAAATTCCCACCTCTCATATTCCTTAAATTCAGATTAAATGTACACAAATTATACATCAAAATGAAGGTTGGGATGTATAGAACACGAAACACATATGTAATCAACTCATAGGGTTGACAGCAGGCAGCACTGATTCCTGGAAGTCTGTTATCGTATTCGCACCAGAACTGACAATAAAATAATATTTTGCAGGAGCAACTCATGGCCGAATGTGCTTCAGATGTTCAATAACAAGGCTAGGCATTCAAAATGCTTTCGAGTGCAGCGATAGGACTGCATTTTGGAAAAGGACAACACTGTCTGCATTTTGTATTGAAGATGGTTTCTATGCTCGACAGACATGCACAAATCATTCGATACCACAAATTTCCATCGAAAAACAAAATCGTAATTCTAAGAAAGTTCAACAGGTGTCATGATACCTTGCATTGAATATGGCAACTGTGCAATTTGTATCTAATAACAGTATACTGTATGAAAGTGATCTTTTTCATCATTTGATTTTAGACGGCTTTGTTTTTACATGCTTTTTCTGTCCGATGACGTTGACCGGAAATTTCCTTAAATTCAGATTAAATGTACACAAATTATACATCAAAATGAAGGTTGGGATGTATAGAACACAAAACACATATGTAATCAACTCATGGTTGACAGCAGGCACCACTGGTTCCTGGAAGTCTGCTATCGTATTCGCACCAGAACTGACAATAAAATAATATTTTGCAGGAGCAACTCATGGCCGAATGTGCTTCAGATGTTCAATAACAAGGCTAGGCATTCAAAATGCTTTTGAATGCAGCGATAGGACTGCATTTTGGAAAAGGATAACACTGTCTGCATTTTGTATTGAAGATGGTTTCCATGCTCGACAGACAGGCGCAAATCATTCGATACCACAAATTTCCATCGAAAAACAAAATCGTAATTCTAAGAAAGTTCAACAGGTGTCATGATACCTTGCATTGAATATGGCAACTGTGCAATTTGTATCTAATAACAGTATACTGTATGAAAGCGATCTTTTTCATTATTTGATTTTAGACGGCTTTGTTTTTACATGCTTTTTCTGTCCGATGATGTCGACTGGAAATCGAAAGTATATTCAAACGTTAACAAAAGCAAAAGCTTTGGAATTTTCCCCATGCAGCTCTGTCATCGTGTTTTGAAGAATTTTGATCCCCTAGCTTTGTTCTTGGATATGTAAAGCACATTTGGCCACAAGTTGTTTTTGTGAAATATTATTAAATTATCAGTTCTGGTGCGAATACGGCAGCAGACTTCCAGGAATCAGTGGTGCTTACTGTCGACTCAATGAGTTGATTACACATGTATTTCGTGTTCTATACATCTCAATCTTCATTTTGATGTACATTTTGTGTATATTTAATTTGAATTGAAGGAATATCAGAGGTGAGAATTTTCAAAATAAACAAAATTTCATTACTTATATAGGCCCATAATAGATTTTTCATGCCACAAGATATACAGGGTTCGTACCCCAAATCAAGATTGAAATTCAAGGACTTTTCCATTTCCATGACCAACACTTGTATCTGTAATAACAACAAGAAATTATAGTAAAGCGATGCAAAAAAAGGCTGATGGAAAAAATCCAGAGCTGCGAGTAACTGCCTAATGATATTTTTTATATTTTAAAATTTTAATCTCAAATGGAAAGGATAATCTTCCAAGTCATGTTTACTGAATGCTAGTTCAAGGTTCAGGGTGCCACTATACACTGCTAAAACTGTATTTCTCAGAATTCCTGCTGTAAAATTTAGCCTTATAGATGAGAGTGAGACCATACCAAATGAGTAATGTTACAGTAACCACGGAAATCCCATCCATAAAACTAGTGGGCAGGTCATCCAATGGGGTATTGAAAATGTGAAAACGTTGCGATTGAAAGCAGTATTTGGTATTTTTTTTTAATCATTACTGATGATCGGACACGATCGGACATGATCGGACAATCGTCTTTCCAAAATATGAAATATGACTATGTCAGATGATTTTCAAAAAAGATGTCTCAAAACAGTCACTAACATGCCGCCACATACATTAGTTTGACACAATATATCGCTCGTTACTAGGGAAGCACATTGGTTGCTAAGGTAACCAACTAACATCATTGCCGACTCCTTGGTTTAGATCCCTGGTGTATTATAGGTGCATAGATTGAAGTTAGTCAAAATTGTCCAAATAGATAGCCCATTGATAGGGAGGAACGTTGGTTGCTATGGACACCAACTGACATTACTACAGACTCCTTGTAGATCCTAAGTGTATAATGGGCCCATATATCAGACTTGGCCAAATTGGCCCAATAGACCACCTGTTTCTAGGGAGGCATGTTGGTTGTCAAGGAAACCAACGGACATCATTGCAAACTCATTGGCCCTGTTTTCGACTCCATGGTTTAGATCCCTAGTGCATTGTGGGTCCATAGATTAAATTTGGTCAAAATTGACCCAATAGGTCACCCGTTGCTAGGGAGGCACGTTGGTTGATAGGGAAACAAACTGACATCATTACCGACTCCTTGGTTTGAATCCCTGATGCATTATGGCTCCACATATCAAATTTCGTCAAAATTGGTCCAGTAGGTTGCCCGTTGCTAGGAAGGCACGTTGGTTGTTAGGGAAACCAACTGACACCATTTTTTATTATTTTGTTTGGATCCCTAGTGCATTGTGGATCCATATATCAAATTTGGTCGACATTGGCCCAAGAGGCAGCTCATTGCTATGGAGGCGCGCTGGTTGCTAGGGAAACAAACTTGCATAATTTTTGACTCCTTGGTCTGGATTCCAAGTACATTATGGGTTCATATATCAAATTTGGTCAAAACTTGCCCAATATGTCGCCCGTTGCTGGGGAGGCACGTTGGTTGCTAGGGAAACACACTGACATCATTACCGACTCCTCAGTTTAAATCCCTGGTGCATAAAGAGTCCATGTATCAAATGTAGTCAAAATTGGCCCAGTAGGTGGCCCGTTGCTAGGGAGGCACGTTGGTTGTTAGGAAAACCAACTGACACCATTTTCGATTCTTTTGTATGGATCCCTAGTGCATTGTGGATCCATATATCAAATTTGGTCGAAATTGGCCCAAGAGGCCATTCGTTGCTAGGGAGGCACATTCATTGCTAGGGAAACAAACTGACATCATTACCGACTTCTTGGTTTGGACCCCTATTGCATTATGGGTCCATATATCAATTGTGGTTAAAATCGATCCAATAGATCGCCTGTTGCTAGGGGTGTTGCGTGTTGCTAGAAAGGCACGTTGGTTGCTAGGAAAACCAACTGACATAATTTTCGACTCCTTGGTTTGGATTCCTAGTGCATTATGGGTTCATATATAAAATTTGGGCAAAATCTTGCCCAAAATAGGTCGTCCGTTGCTAGGGAAGTGCATTGGTTGCTAGGGAAACAAACTGACATCATTAGCGACTCCTTGGATTAAATCCCTGATGTATTATGGGTCCATGAGTGAAAATTTAGTCAAAATTGGCCCAGTAGGTCGCCCGTTTCTAGGGAGGCACGTTGGTTGTTAGGGAAACCAACTGACACCATTTTCGATTCTTTGGTTTGCATCCCTAGTTCATTGTGGATCCATATATCAAATTTGTTCGAAATTGGCCCAAGAGGCCATCTGTTGCTAGGGAGGCACGTTCGTTGCTAGGGAAACAAATTGACATCATTACCGACTTCTTGGTTTGGACCCCTGTTGCATTATGGGTCCATATATCAATTTTGGTTAAAATCGATCCAATAGATCGCCTGTTGCTCGGGGTGTTGCATGTTGCTAGGAACGTCACATGATGTAGTAAATTGTAAATTGGTCTGACTCCCAGTGTATTATGGGAGAATATCTCAATAGCTTTCCAAAACGCACAGAAAAATACGACAACACGCGACTGGAAACAAAAAAGCAATCGGTGAATTGGAGCACGTTCGACGGTGCCCCTAAAATTTTGACTGGGGTTTTCCAGGACTTTCAAGGACCGGCCTAATAAAACGTTTGTTTTCCATGACTTTTCAAGCCTGGAATTTAAAACCACCAAATTCCAGGACTTTCAAGGTTCCAGGACCTGCATGTGAACCCTGGATATACACAAGGCTGCTATTGACAGATTTTCAAAATGTCACATGATAAACAAGTGCTTGCCATTGACAAATTTTCTATGCGTCACAACTTATACAAAATGACTGCCATTAAAGATAGATTTTCTGTATGTCACGAGATATACAAATGTCTACCACTGATAGATTTTCTATGTCATGAGAAAAACTAATGCTTGCCAATAAGATTTTCTGCACATCACAAGATATACAAATGCTTGCCATTGACAGATTTTCTATATCACAAGTTATACAAATGCTTGCCATTGACAGATTTTCTGTGTCACAAAATATACAAATGACTGCCATTCATAGATTTCATATAGATTTTATACATGTCATAAGATATACAAATGACAGCCATTGACAGATTTTCTGTCATGAGATTTCCAAATGCTTGCCAGTGAGAGACTTTCTGTGTCACAAAAATATACAAATGACTGCCATTGATGGATTTTCTGTTTTTCTGTATGTCATGAGATATACAAATGCTTACCATTTACAGATTTCCTGTGTCACAAGATATACAAATGCTTGCCCTTGACAGATTTTCTGTGTGTTACAAGATATGCAAATGACTGTTATTTATAGATTTATATGTACCACAAGATAAACAAATGTTGCCAGTGACAGACTTTTTATGTGCCACAACACATACATATGACAGGCATTGATAGATATTCTATGTCACAAGATATACAAATGACTGCCACTGACAGATCTTCTGTATGTCACAAGATATACAAATTACTTATGTATAGATTTTCTATATGTCACAAGATACACAAATGACTGCCATTGACAGATTTTCTATATGTCACACTGGATATACAAATGACTGTTATTTATAGATTTTCTATTCATCACAAGATATACAAATGACTGCCACTGACAGATTTTCTATATGTTTACAAGATCATACCAGAAAATAAGAAGACTGTCATCTGCAAAATGACACAGCAGGGTGGCATCACTAAATTTTACCCTCTGTGAACCGCAATCTGCATCAGGGTCTTAAAACTAAACAGAAAGAGGTATCCAGAGGATAAATTGGCCCACTGTATGGGATAGCATCATCAAATTCACCCTCTGGGGACCTCATTCTGCAAATGTCAGACTGCTTATTTTCAGGCCTGTACAAGATATACAAATGACTGCCATTGATCACATTACTGTGTAACAAAATGATTTATTTATACATTCTCTAAGTCATATGAAATACAAATAATGCCTCTAATAGATTTTCTGTGTGACATAAGATGTACAAATGACTGTTATATATAGATTTTCTATTTGTCACAAGATATACAAATGACTTCCATTGATTGATTTCCTATGTGTCACAAAATGACCTATTTATACATGTTCTATGTCACATGATATACAAATGATGGCGCCGATAGATTTTCTATATGTCACATAATATACTAATGACTTCGATTGAAAGATTTCTTTTACATGGGCATCGGTGGGCAGTACTTCTGCTGTCAACTGTATCGCCAAAACGAAATAGAAAATGAAACAGGGCCTTTTTCATTTTAACAACATACTATTTCAAGTTATGGATGTTTTATTAACATGAGACAATGCATGTTTGTTAATTTTTGGTGTCTTATGGGTTAAACTCATTTAAAAATGTAATAAATAAATGCCACCTTCATTTCCCTCTTCAGGAGGCGACGTGCGATAAATTTAGACCAGATCAGGTCGACGTCACCAAAGGTCAAATGGGATGTAGTTCCACTGTTGGTGTAAATTTTAATTAGTGAAATCCCATTGCCAATGTGTTCACTGTGGTTGGTGTGTAAAGCTAAAATTTGTCATAGGCTTTTCATATATAGTAGAATAGTTTATCATGGTATAAATGGCTCTTATGTATAGATTTTTTCATTTGCCACAAGATATACAGAAGAATGCATTTGATAGATTTTATCTGTCAGAAGATGTACAAAAAAGCCTGAAAATAAGCAGACTGTCATCTGCAAAATGAGGTCCCCAGAGGGTGAATTTAGTGATGCTACCCTGCTGTGCAGGGTAGCATCACTAAATTTACCCTCTGTGAACCTCAATCTGAATCAGGTTCTCAAAACTAAACAGAACGAGGTACCCAGAGAATAAACTGACCCACTGTGTGGGATAGCATCATCAAATTCACCCTCTGGGGACCTCATTCTGCAAATGCCAGATTGCTTATTTTCAGGCCTGTGGACAAATGAGTGCCATCGATAAATTTTCTATATGTCCCAAGATATACAAATGTCTGCCATTAATAGATTTTCTATGTGTCACAAGATGTACAAAAGATTGTTATTTATAGATTTTCTATGTGTCACAAGATGTACAAAAGATTGTTATTTATAGATTTTCTATGTGTCACAAGATGTACAAAAGATTGTTATTTATAGATTTTCTATGTGTCACAAGATGTACAAAAGATTGTTATTTATAGATTTTCTATGTGTCACCTGATACACCAAATAAACCACTAAAAAGTCTATATTCAATCAGTCCTTTAAGTTAATCGAAGGGGACAATAATCAAACTAAACAAACCAGTCACCAAATCAAAGATTTTATGAACATCCAATTAAATTTGTTCAAGTAATTGCAAATGAATTTCAAACAAAACAAGCATCCTACGAAACTTGATAAAATAAGGTTGAATATTATTCAATGCGCTGTGTGTGGAATTATCAGATTCTTATAAAAAGCATATAATAAAAAGAAAATCTAGTGTTTTTGAGTGGATATTGAAATTTATCTCCCTTGTGACTGAGATAAAGGGTTATTTTCGCGAGCGCTTAAACATTTGTATCGGTGACTCATGAGATAATTTTGGGTATCCACTCAAAAACACAGGCCTGGCATTCTGAAAAATGCAGGAGGGCAAAAAATCGCTCTCCTCAATCAGCTTAGGAGAGCAATTAGCTTTACACAGCATTTTAAGTATCCAGTTGAACAAACTCATTGAAACTGAAACCAACAGACTACATCAGTGATTTTATTAACTTTACTAAGGTAAAGCAAAATTTCTTAGACATCTAGATGTCTCACTCAACAACCGAACACACACTTGACAAGACCAGTGTGTGTACCCAGACCTGTTGTCCAAGAAAGTCATATGCCTACCACTACCACCTTCAACCCCCCAAGGGGGGTTGAAGGTGGTAGTAGTAGGCATATGACTTTCTTGGACAACAGGTCTGCTTGAATCTACAGTCACATCCTGGTGCAAGTGCTTCAAGTGACAGGGTAGTAGTAATGGTAGTATATTATAGTGTCAATATTCCTTGAATAATTATCCCTCAAACTGTGATGTCAGTTGTTGAACTTGAAACTGACAGAAAAAAAAATATTTCTGTGACCCATTTTGCTTCAAATGATTGCAACTGTGTTTGGGTATGGTTGCAGCCAAAATTAAATTTAATTACATTTTTGCTTTACAACAAAAATTTAATGTGAGCATAATACATGTAATCTCAATCATCCCAGACCAAAATATTTAGGAGGGCAATTTTTCGCTCTCCTTAATTCTTTCAGGAGGGCATTAAGGAGAGCTTAAAAATCGCTCTCCTGAAATTGCCAGGCCTGAAAACACTAGATACCCTCTATACAGGCCAGAAAATAAGCAGTCTGACATTTGCAGAATGAGGGTCCCCAGAGGGTGAATTTGATGCTGCTATCCCATACAGTGGGCTATTTATCCTCTGGGTACCTCTTATTGTTTAGTTTTAATACCCCGATTCAGATAGAGGTTCACAGAGGGTAAATTTAGTGGTGCAGGGTAGCATCACTAAATTCACCCTCTTGGGACCTCATTTTGCAGATGTCAATCTGCTTATTTTCTGGCTTGCCTCTATGTATTCACCTCAAGAACAGCACCTGGCATTCCTTCACTGTCTGATGAATTAACGAATGCAAAACATTCCTTCATAGCTGCATGCATGTGTGATAGAGGCAATCCTTCCACAAAACTTACACCAGGTAAACTGAAACAAAGACAAATTTATTTGTAATGAATCAGCAAAGAGTCCACAAAAATGACACCAGCATAATTATAAAAGCAACTGGTCTATTCCAAATTTAAATGTTTGGATTTTGTGTCTGCACTGAATAGATATAACAAGAAGCTCCCAGGGATCTTGATGTGATATTTGTCAGTTTTTAAATAACATAAAACAGTATAATTTGAGCGCAAGCATTTAATGTATAAATTGTTGTGTTTGTAACTCGGTGTTCTCAAATAACGAAAACAGTTAATGAGGTGGATACGATGAAGATTTATTCAAATACCAGGCAGTCATCTTCAATACACCATAAAAAAAAACCTACAAATATATACAAATCACAGTTGTAAACTTCTATCAATCACAGATTGATTACACAGGACAGAAAGCGAAGTGAATCGATGTACAAAAATATATATTGCATATGTAATACGCGATTATATCGAAAATCGACAGCCGGTAATAACATAAATCACACTCACCAGATATGTGGCAGAATAATATATTAACAAATCTTCGCAGATAAGTAAATGGAGGTTACAGCAGTTGATTGTTAAATATATATATGAAGCGAACGGTTTGAAATCGGAAAGATGAATGGGAAGATTTTTGGTGGGTAAAAGTGAGTTGTGGTTAAAGAATCATGCACATGCAGTGAACAGTCAGTGATCAGCTAGCTAATAGTTAGGGCGGCTGCAAGTCATGTGTCACTCTATAAATAGGACCAAGAAGCACATGTATAAACAATTAACAGACATGTGAAACCTAAAGTAGAAATGGTCAACTGTATTCTGTAGCTGGTAAAATAAAACTCATCACTAGTTACATGTTTATTTGGGTTTCTCCTCACTTCCATCTAATAAATAAAGCAATGCGTCTCAATGGCCGTTATCCATAGATTGGTTGATTCTACAATGAGGAACCAATCAGATTTCATGATTCAATACTTTTCACTGTGGAAATATCCTATATAAGAGCAGTGTCGCTCAATATTCATACAGCACAAATTACTGGCACTAAAGTCAGTTGAGCCATTATTGTGAAACATTTGTTATGTTAGTTTAGGGCCATTCTTTTACCCTTAAAAGGGTACACCTTTTCCAGAGGAGTACTTTTACCCTTAAAAGGGTACACCTTCTCCAGAGGAATACTTTTTACCCTTAAAAGGGTACAATTTCTCCAGAGGAATACTTTTACCCTTAATTGGTAGGGTGCTGAATTTTTAGTCGTCAAAATTTGTTCACAAGTCATTGCCTTGTAACAATTTATGGGAGAGTGCAGGCACTCTCCCATAAATTATTACAATGAAATTCCCTCCAGACTAAAGAATTTATCTTCAAAGATAACATAAAGGACATCCACTGAGTTTAAAGCCTTTGAGTTGCAATACCTAACATCATCGATTGGCCAGTAGTATGGGCACCTACTGCAGACGCCGTGTTCAGCGAGTCTATTGCGGACAGTTTGTGCACTGATTCTATTGTTAGTTCTACCAGGAGTAATTGCTGCTGTCCTCGTCACTGGAAGGAAGCGATCCTGCAAGTGAGACTTCCTGATGTGCAGGGGCCGTAACTTTTGGTCGACCTGAACGTGGTTGGTCGGCAGTAGATCCAGTGGTTCTATACCTTCCAATGAGATGGTAAATAGTGGCCACAGTGACTCCGAACTCAGCAGCGAGCTCATTTGGAGGTCTCCCAGCCTCATGCATACCCGAATGAATGGCATGCAATCTCTGATTTTCGGTTTACTTTGGCATTTTTTAAAAATGTCAGAAGACAAAAACTAGCATGTTTTCTCAATAACCCAGGCTCTCTAGCACAACATACCACAAAGAAAATCATCGGTCACCCATTCAATTTGACATTCTCAGATAGCACATGCTATTTTGAAATCCGTAGCAAAATTGTATATGGTTGGGTGGACAACAACAACATGTCATTAAACTCTTTGCACGACTTCTTGTCCACAAACATGCAACATTAGAACTATTACCATTTTATCCTTTATGCTATTTTTTCACATCTGTTTCTATTATACTTTCTTTTTTGACTCAGTATATAATAGTTTAAATTCCTGTATTGGATGTTCTGAGGCCAAATAGGTCCATAAACAAAGAAAAACTAGGGAGAGTCAGAGTAATTTCTGGACAGGTTACAAGATGTTTTATTCAATTGACAGGAGTTTACTCTATAACCTACATTAAATTAACAGGTCAAATTTGTTCTGGAGGTATGGTAAATGGTATTGTGTCGGGAAATAATTATCTTCAATTAACAGGGTTATTCAGTTAAGATATATCCAATTAAGTGGGCTCCACTTTACCTACCTGATGTTTGAACACAACAAAGAAATGTGAGCTACGTGTATACTCACGGCTTTAAGATACTGATCTACAGTAACCTTGTTACCCAACATCCACAATATCAACATTTAGTATTTTGAAAATGGCTTTTTTTTCAAATTATTCAAATATTTATTAACTGGTAGAATGCTAAAGTATTTTTGGTCCTTAAAATTTCTTTGTGCATCTTTGCCTTGTTACAATTTAAGGGAGAGTGCCAGTAGGCACTCTCCCATAAATTGTAACAAGGCAAATCCTAACAGATACAAGCCAAGACCAATACCGGGTCTGGACCTGCGTCGCTGCATGCAATTGAATCGGCAAACAGGAAGTGGCTGCATGGCAGATCTGAAAATTGCATACACGATACAACTGATCATTATCAGGTTCCAGATGAAATATAAAATCAATCCCTTGCATAGAAGCCGAGAAAAGTTTGACAAAAAATTTCAATGTTCAGTGGGTACAGTAAAATTTCAAAGTATCGGCAAACAGGAAGTGGATGCATGGCTGATCTGAAAATTGCCTACACGATACAACTCATCATTATGAAGCAGCAGACCAAATATAAAATCAATCCCTTGCATAGAAGCCGAGAAAACCTTGACGGAAAATTTCAATGTTCAGTGGGTACAGTAAAATTTCAAAGTATCGGCAAACCGGAAGTGGCTGCATGGCAGATCTGAATATTGCTTACACGATACAACTCATCATCATGAAGCAGCAGACCAAATATAAAATCATTCCCTTTCATAGAAGCCAAGAAAACTTTGACGGAAGAAGTGTTTCGGATGGACTGATGGACGGAGTCGAGCGGTTACTAGACCTGCTCTGCCGCTGGCGATGCAGGTAAAAATAACATCACTTCAAAGATAATATGAAGCACATCCACAGAACATGAAGCCTTTAAATTGTGGTACCGGCACTTCAGAATAAAGCCCAAATATGGGCTTCCAGCACTCTACCAGTTAACTGGTATTTAATGTGACATATTTCTGTACAATGCCTAATCGTTACCATAACATCTATATAAAGTCAAATTTAGTCAATCAATTATTCTCATATTGTCCATTCTAGAGGTCTTACTGGATCCTATTTTACCAGTAAAATATAGCTTGTTTACTACAGTAAACAAGCACTGCCTCACTTTACGAGGATTCCCACAGGATCAAATTTTTTTTAAAATTTCAACAAAACCATATCATGTGACACCTCATTGGAACACACTCATTGCTCGTTCAATGAGGGGGTCACATATCATATGGTTTTGTTGAAATCTTTTTGAAAAATTATTTATTTTCAACTGCTCAAATTGTATATTATGTGGGCGGATGCTGTGCAAATTGTATTTTATGTGAGCAGATGCAGCCGATTTGTCAAGTAAAGGGTTAAATGCCAAAACAAGATGTTCACTACAGAATTGATTTATGCCTAACACAAGATTTTAACAAGCAAATTCAGAGAATTCATGTCTCCCGCGGGGCAGCAGTTTCAAGGGGAATTAAAGGTGTGCACTTACTGTGTGTATTAGTAGTAACACTGAATAAATCAAAGTTTTCCTAATTTGCATAATTTTTGCATGAGAACAAAACCCGTATTATATGTGATGTATTGCATGTTACTAAACATTCATACAAAATTTATTCAAATCCAAACTTTCATATAGAAGTTCTGTACAAAAAACTGATTACACCCAATTTTGGAACAAAATGGCCACTGGTCACCATCTTGAATTTTGGACCAAACCCCAAAACACATATTCTGGTCTCACAATGATAACAAAGATACCCAAGAACTTTTGTAAAGATCGGTTCATAAATACGACTAGTCCGAGGTGCGTTGGTGCACAGGGCAGATGGACAGGCAGATGGACAGATTTTCGGTACAAAATTTCCCACATTCGAACTTGACATAGGTATTGATAAAAGTAATCCACATATGACAATTTCATCGGAATCGGTTGATTTTAAGGAATGTTAGAGTCTGGAAACCGTCAGCCAATCAAATTTCAGCAACCTAATTAAATATGCACGGAAAATGCCCATATTCGAACTTAGATCCACAATTTAAGGAGTAGGTGACACAATAGTGTAATTTAAGTACTAAAAGGGGGCATAACTCTGGAAATACAAAATGGAGTTATCTGCTCTTGTCACATGCACAACGGCAATTGGTGATCAACATGTGTGCAAGGTTTGAACAATATAGCATGTAAAATGTTGAAGGAGTAGGCGACACAATACTGTAATGTTTTAAGTACTAGAAGGGGGCATAACTCTGGAAATACAAAATGGAGTTACCTGCACTTCCCACATACACAACGGCAATTACTGATCAACATGTGTGCAAAGTTTGAACAATGTATCAAGTAAACTTTTGGAGCAGTGGGCGACACAAAAATTGTTTATGGACAGACAGATGGACAATGCCATAACATAATACGTCCGTCAAAAATTGACGGGCGTATAAAAATGAATTAATGCATTTGTACTGCGTGCAATGATGAAGATGTAAAATGAATTAATGTATTTGTACTGTGCACAACATTGAAGATGTAAAATGAATTAATGCATTTATTCTGTGCACAACACTTAAGATGTAAAATGAATTAATGCATTTGTACTGTGCACAACACTTAAGATGTAAAATGAATTAATACATTTGTACTGTGCACAACACTTAAGATGCAAAATGAATTAATGCATTTGTACTGTGTACAACACTTAAGATGTAAAATGAATTAATGTATCTGTACTGTGCACAACACTGAAGATGTGAAATGAATTAACGCATTTGTACTGTGTGCAACGATGAAGATGTGAAATGAATTAACGCATTTGTACTGTGTGCAATGATGAAGATGTAAAATGAATTAATGCATTTGTATTGTATGCAACACTGAAGATGTAAAATGAATTAATGTATTTGTACTGTGTACATTGATGAAGACGTAAAATGAATTATCATATTCGTATTGTGTACAATGATGAAGATGTAAAATGAATTAATGCATTTGTACTGTGTACAACATTAAAGATGTAAAATGAATTAATGTACCTATACTGTGTACAACACTGAAGATGTAAAATGAATTAATGCATTTGTACTGTATATAACATTAAAGATGTAAAATGAATTAATGTACTTGTACTGTGTACAATGATGAAGATGTAAAATGAATTAATGCATTTGTACTGTGTACAACATTAAAGATGTAAAATGAATTAATGTACCTGTACTGTGTACAATGATGAAAATGTAAAATGAATTAATGCATTTGTACTGTGTACAACATTAAAGATGTAAAATGAATTAATGCATTTGTACTGTGTACAACATTAAAGATGTAAAATGAATTAATGTACCTATACTGTGCACAACACTGAAGATGTAAAATGAATTAATGCATTTGTACTGTATATAACATTAAAGATGTAAAATGAATTAATGTACTTGTACTGTGTACAATGATGAAGATGTAAAATGAATTAATGCATTTGTACTGTGTACAACATTAAAGATGTAAAATGAATTAATGTACCTGTACTGTGTACAATGATGAAAATGTAAAATAATTAATGTTCCTATACTGTGTACATTGATGAAGATGTAAAATGAATTATCGTATTTGTACTGTGTACAATGATGAAAATGTAAAATGAATTAATGTACCTGTACTGTGTACAATGATGAAGATGTAAAATGAATTAATGCATTTGTACTGTGTACAATGATGAAGATGTAAAATGACTTAATGCATTTGTACTGTGTACAATGATGAAGATGTAAAATGACTTAATGCATTTGTACTGTGTACAATGATGAAGATGTAAAATGACTTAATGCATTTGTACTGTGTGCAATGATGAAGATGTAAAATGAATTAATGTACCTGTACTGTGTACAACACTGAAGATCTAAAATGACTTAATGCATTTGTACTGTGTGCAGCGATGAAGATGTAAAATGAATTATCATATTTGTACTGTGTACAATGATGAAGATGTAAAATGAATTAATGTACCTGTACTGTGTACAATGATGAAGATGTAAAATGAATTAATGTACCTGTACTGTGTACAGTGATGAAGATGTAAAATGACTTAATGCATTTGTACTGTGTACAATGATGAAGATGTAAAATGACTTAATGCATTTGTACTGTGTACAATGATGAAGATGTAAAATGAATTAATGCATTTGTACTGTGTACAACACTGAAGATGTAAAATGACTTAATGCATTTGTACTGTGTGCAGCGATGAAGATGTAAAATGAATTAATGCATTTGTACTGTGTACAACACTGAAGATGTAAAATGAATTAATGCATTTGTACTGTATACAACACTGAACTGAAAATGTAAAATGACTTAATGCATTTGTACTGTGTGCAACGATGAAGATGTAAAATGAATTAATGCATTTGTACTGTGTACAACACCTAAGATGTAGAATGAATTAATGCATTTGTACTGTGTACAATGCTGAAGATGTAAAATGACTTAATGCATTTGTACTGTGTGAAACGATGAAGATGTAAAATGAATTAATGCATTTGTAATGTGTACAACACCTAAGATGTAGAATGAATTAATGCATATGTACTGTGTACAATGCTGAAGATGTAAAACTGAACTGCATACAACAATGAAGATGTAAAATGAATTAATGTGTTTGGCTAGAGCATGAATATTTGTTGTTGTTCTGAAATTAGGTGAGCAGAAAAAATATTGCACTTGTAGCTCCAGTGATATAGTTTGACATCAAAAGCAGTGGTAAACTTCCACACAGATTACTAAATGTGAAAGTGTTGGTTTAAACAATTAAGCAGTATTCCATAAAGTAGACTGTACTGTGATGATGATAATAATGAACCAACATGAACTTCAATAAATATTTATTGCATTTTGATATCTATTACTGAGCATACTTACCAATATCTATTCGAGAGCATTCTAATATCTGCTAGAGAGCATTCTTAATCTGTTAGACAGCATTCTTATATCAGTTAGAAAGCATTCTTATGTTAGAGAGCATTCTTATATCTGTTTGAGAGCCATCTTATCAATATCTGTTAGAGCATTCTTATATCAGTTGGAGACCATTCTTACATCAGTTAGAGATCATTCTTATATCTGTTGGAGGGCATTCTTATATCTGTTAGAGCATTCTTAATCTGTTAGAGAGCATTATGTTACAGAGCATTCTTATATCTGTTAGAGAGCATTCTTATATCTGTTTGAGAGCCATCTGATCAATATCTGTTAGAGCATTCTTATAACAGTTAGAGAGCATTCTTACATCTGTTAGAGAGCATTTTTATATCTGTTAGAGAGCATTCTTATATTTGTTAGAGAGCATTTTAATATCTGCTAGAGAGTATTCTTAATCTGTTAGAGAGCATTCTTATGTTAGAGAGCATTCTTATATCTGTTTGTGAGCCATCTTATCAATATCTGTTAGAGCATTCTTATATCAGTTAGAGAGCATTCTTACATCAGTTAGAGATCATTCTTATATCTGTTAAGAGAGCATTCTTATATCTGTTTGAGAGCATTCTTTTATCTGTTAGAGAGCATTCTTACATTTGTTAGAGAGCATTCTTAATCTGTTAGAGAGCTTTCTTTTATCTGTCAGAGAGCATTCTTATATTTGTTAGAGCATTTATAATCTGTTAGGGAGCATTCTCAATATGTTAGAGAGTATTCTTATGTTAGAGAGCATTCTTATATCTGTTTGAGAGCCATCTTGTCAATATCTGTTAGAGTGTTCTTATGTCAGTTAGACAGCATTCTTACATCAGTTAGGGAGCATTCTTATATCTGTTAGAGAGCATTCTTACATCTGTTAGAGAGCATTCTTACATCTGTTAGAAAGGTTTCTTGATCTATTAGAGAGCATTCTTTTATCTGTTAGAGAGCATTCTTATATTTGTTAGAAAGCATTCTCAATCTGTTAGAGAGCATTCTTAGTCTGTTAGAGAGTTTCATAATCTGTTAGAGAGAACTCTTAATCTGTTAGAGAGCATTCTTATGTTAGAGAGCATTCTTACCAAATGTTCATTAAACTTACTTACTAATCTTCTGTTTAAAAACTTTACCATATTCTACATCTATCTGAAATATAATACAATAATATATTTAATAATAATAATATAACACAATAATATATTTAATAATAATAATATAATACAATAATATATTTAATAATAATAATATAATACAATAATATATTTAATAATAATAATACAATAAATTCCATGATTCTAAATTACCATCAATACCATTTTATTCTGAAGTTTGAAATATTATGTTCACATTTTATAATATTTAGTTACACATTACAACACCTGAAACTGATTTCATCACCAGAAAATATATATAGATGGCCACCAAACACAAACTATCAAACAAAAACTATCAAACAAAAACTACCAAACACAAACTATCAAACAAAAACTTCCAAACACAAACTATCAAACAAAAACTACCAAACACAAACTATCAAACAAAAACTATCAAACACAAACTATCAAACAAAAACTACCAAACACAAACCATCAAACAAAAACTATCAAACACAAACTATCAAACAAAAACTACCAAACACAAACTATCAAACACAAACTATCAAACAAACACTACCAAACACAAACCATCAAACAAAAACTATCAAACACAAATTATCAAACAAAAACTACCAAACACAAACTATCAAACAAAAACTATCAAACACAAACTATAAAACAAAAACTACCAAACACAAACTATCAAACAAAAACTATCAAACACAAACTATCAAACAAAAACTACCAAACACAAACCATCAAACAAAAACTAACAAACACAAACCATCAAACAAAAACTACCAAACACAAACTATCAAACAAAAACTACCAAACACAAACCATCAAACAAAAACTACCAAATACAAACTATCACTTCAGAAAGACTTATAATGATGACATAAATTATTTACAAGACAAGATGGCTACAATTTCTTCATAAATAAGTAAAATCACAATTTTTGGTTGCCAAATATTGCTTTATTCACCTCAATGTAATAAATATGTCAAGTTCATTTAAGAATAGAATCATGATAGTTCAAAATCGATGAGGTGATGAAACAAATTAATCATGCAAAAATTCCATGAACTTCAAAGTGGTTCATTGTAAATTTGTTTCATGACCTTGTATATTTCGAAAAGTTATGATTCAATTCCGATGTCTATTCCCTTCATAAAGCAGAATTATTTTACAGTACATGTGGAGGGTATTATCACTAAATCACCCACAGAGTTGAGATTCCACCCAATATAATTGTAAATTTGTTGCAAAGCATAACAAGCACAATGTTCCAGACAATGGACCTCCGGGATAAACCCAGAGGTCCATTGGCTGAAACATTCCTTGTGTTTTTTGTCCATTTGTACATAATTTGAAAGTGATACTTTGGGTCATAACTCCACCCTGCAGGTGATTTTGTTACAATCCACTCTCCACATACTGTATGTCCTGATGGGATATCTAGTTGGCTCATCTGTAAGATATGATCTTGGGTACCCATCAATCGGGCAAGGTCTGTTCTTAAAAAAGGAAACAACTGGAGGTGTGTCTGTCCCAGATGTGCCTTCGGTACCCCTGCTGCCATATTCTAAGACAAAAAGGGACATAACACTGGTAAAAAAAAAAACTCTGATTGAAACTATAATCGCAAGTGCACAGGTTCCCATGGTAGTGAATATCCATACCAAGTTTCAAAGGAATTGACCCACAAATGTCGGAGAACATCTCCAGACAAAAATAATCATAGACAAAAAGGGGCATAACTCTGGCAAAAAAAGTGCGATCGAAAGTATAGTTGCAGGTGCACAGGTTCCCATGGAAATAGTGAACATCCTTACCAACATTCATAGAAATTGGTTCAGAAACAACCGAGAAAAGTGCCAGACAAAATAATTATGTCCACAATGGAAAGAGGCATTACTCTGGCAAAAAAGTCTGATCGAAACTGATCGCAGGTCAGACATGCTAACCTCCAAAAAAAATTTCAGGGAAATTGAGGTTGATCCTCAGGGAAATGGCATGGCTTTCAGGGAAAAGTCTGTGTGACTGAAAATGCTGTATGCAACTCACATATGCTGAATTAGCAAATAAAAATACGGTCAACATATATAAGTATAAATTTTCATTTTGGAGTTATACTATTGGTATAACATCTCAGCTGGTTCTGTACCCTGTCTAGTGTCTTATTCATACTGTATTCTATTCACAAACATTGAAATCACAACAGTAATCAAGTTTCTCCCAATTCACCACTCCCTCTCTCCCTCCCTCCCCCTTCCCAAAAAAAACAAAAAACAAGAGGCCCCAAGGGGCCTGAGGGCGCTCACCTGACATGGTAGCCTAAATATCAACCCAGAGAATTGATTTCAACAAGTTTCATCTGCTCCTCCTAAGAAAAGCTTATACCAAATATCCAAAGATTCCAACCAGTGGATCTAAAAAAAAGAAGATTTTTAAAGAATATTCCTCATATTGAACTAAGTTATAATTCAGGCTCCCATAGGGAGCCCATATATGAACTCAGGGACTTGGCTTTAACAAACCTGAATCTCCCCCCCCCCCCCCCCACCCCGAATGATGCTGCACACCAAATATCAAAACATTCCGACTGCTAGATCTGAAGAAGAAGATTTTTTAAAGAAAATTCCTCATTTTGTACTTAGTTATAATTCGGGCTACCACAGTGAGCCCAAATATGAACCCAGAGACTTGGCTTGAACAAACTTGAATCTCACCCCCCTAAGCATGGTGCATACCCAATATCAAAAGATTCTGCCTGCTGAATCTGGAGAAGAAGATTTTCAAAGAAATTTGCCTGAAATGCATTAAGTTCAAATTTGGGCTCCTATACTGGACCCAAATATAAACCCAGGGGGCCGATTTGAACAAACTTGAATCAGATCCTCCCCACAATGTTGCATACCAAATATCAAAAGATTCTGACAGCTGGATCTGGAGAAGAAGATTTTTGAAGAAATTTGCCTGAAATGCACTAAGTTCGAATTCGAGCTTCTATAGTGAACCCAAATATAATCTAGGAAGCCGATTTAAACAAATTTGAATCAGATCCACCCCACAATGTTGCATACCAAATATGAAAAGATTCTGCCTGCTGGATCTGGAGAAGAAGATTTTTTAAGAAATTTGCCTGAAATGCACTAAGTTCGAAATCAGGCTCCTATACTGAGCCCAAATATAAACCCAGGGGGACCGATTTGAACAAACTTGAATCAGATCCACCCCGCAATGTTGCATACCAAATATGAAAAGAGTCTGTCTTCTGGATCTGGAGAAGATTTTTTAAGAAATTTGCCTGAAATGCACTAAGTTTGAATTCGGGCTTCTATAGTGAGCCCAAATATGAATCCAGGGGGCCGATTTGAACAAACTTGAATCAGATCCACCCCACAATGTTGCATACCAAATATGAAAAGATTCTGCCTGCTGGATCTGGAGAAGAAGATTTTTTTAAGAAATTAGCCTGAAATGCACTAAGTTCGAATTTGGGCTTCTATAGTGAGTCCAAATATGAATCTAGGGAGCCGACTTGAACAAACTTGAATCAGATCCACCCCACAATGTTGCATGCCAAATATGAAAAGATTCTGCCTGCTGGATCTGGAGAAGAAGATTTTTTAAGAAATTTGCCTGAAATGCACTAAGTTCGAAATCAGGCTCCTATACTGAGCCCAAATATGAACCCAGGGGGCCGATTTGAACAAACTTGAATCGGATCCACCCAACAATGTTGCATACCAAATATCAAAAGATTCTGCCGGCAGGATCTGGAGAAGAAGATTGTTTAATGTTTTTCCCATTACCTACAGTGTTAAAAAGTGCTGACTCAGCACTTTTTCAAAGTCTTGAAAAAAGTACCTTGTGATCAAACCCCACTCTATTCTACTGGATAAACGTAAGCTTTACACAAAATAAGAATTCTCTGTGCCGTGTAGTTTTGGAGATATGGCAGTTTTAAGGTTTTTCCTATTTTTAACTTCCGAGGTTCCCACGGGGCAATGAGAAAAAAATTTGTTTGCATCAATCAACTACTTATGACCCATTATCATCTCATATCAAACTTGGTTCAAATCGACCTCACGGTTCAGAAAATAGAAATTTTAGGCGTGGCCAAAATGTTTGCCCCTCCCATAACGAAGGCAAATAATGTCCGACAAACTTCTCTTGAACAAACTTGATTCTACACTTCAAAAGGAAGCTGCATACCAAATATCAAGTCTCTGCTACTGGTGGTTCATGAGAAGAAGATTTTCAAAGATTTTGGTGCCCCTTGGGGGCGTAGGGCCACCCAGGAGGAGGGGCAACTTCATTTGAACAAATCTGAATTGACATTAGGTAATAAACATTTACCCAACATTTGAAAAATATTGGGCCAGTGGTTTCTTCGGAGAAGTTGGTTTTGTAAAGTTTACGCCAGACGACAACGGACGGACGGAAAGCGATTAGTAAAGCTCACCTTGAGCTTTGCTCAGGTGAGCTAAAAAAAATGAAAAAAATAGAACCAAAAATTACAGAAAAAACCCATAGTATTTCAATTTCAAGTATAACACATGTAGAGTCAAACTTCAAAAAAAAAAAAATGTTCTCTTGCACTTCTCCTACAATCAATTCATGACTAGCAGTAAGCGGAAAAAAATGTAATTTATACAAAGAGATTAGGCATAATTAACTCTCACAAATGTTCAGAGATTTCAATAGTTCAGCTTCAAAAAATTTCTTGCAGTTCTCCTGCAATCACTTCATGGCTGCTGAAGAGCAGACATGACTTGAAAGAAATAAAAGTTAAAGAAAATTCTCAGAAGTATAAAAAGGATTCCTCAACAGAGGACCTCTTGAAAAATGTGAAAGAGATACCAAATGAATTTCTCTTTAGATCCTATCCATTTTAATATCATTTGGCAAGAAATATAAATAAATAAAATAATAAAATACAAACACTTCCAAAAGAGGCCTTTAACCCTTTACCCAACGTAACGGCCAAAACCGGCCAGCACTATTCTCAAATATCGCCAATTAATTTTCAGTATTTTTTCATTTTTGTCTAAAAAAACATAGGTTATGACCCCTCGTTGGAACGAGCTTGTCGAGCTTGTTCCAACGAGGGGTCATAACCTATGTTTTTGAGACAAAAAATGAAAAAAATTTTTTTTGCAAGTGTCGTCTGCTTTTCATGTTAGGTAAAGGGTTAACTTAGAATTAAAAGGAGAGTTGTCATCAGTTCAACTTCCCAAACACTGGCTCGTTTAATTCAAAGATTTACTTGAAAGAAAGCGGTGATTCCCAGACAGAAATTTTTTTCTCCCCCCCCCCCCCCCCCATTATATGTAAAACATTTGCGTGTCCCAGGTGAGGCAGCAGGAGGGGATATGTCTATCCCACCAACCCCACGTGACATATTCATTTGCATATTTTATAAGGTTGCCGGAACTATTTCATCATTGTCTGCACAATTGTAAATAAACAAAATGGCTTCATGATTTGCAAATATAAATAGACTCAATATTTAATTATTATTCAAATATTAAACTTGATATGTGTCAACCCCATGTTTCTCTGCAGATTTAATAATATCACTGCGCAAATTTATCGATCGATCAATAATCTCACAATGCCCTTTACTTTAGAGTTTGACATGCACAAATTCATTAACCCCTTAACGGACAGTGTTACAAATCAATTTTTCAGTATATACCTATGGTATATACCTAACTTTTGTACGATCTTTCTGATGAAATTGTTCGTTTTTTGAAAGGACTACGACTTGATAAATTGGGTATGTCAGCATGTGACTGCCAATCATCTATAATGACGTAATCCTCGTGTGTGGGAAGAAAAATCATCCTCGATGAGTCTGAAGGTGGGAATGGGGAAATCTCACCCTCGGGGCAAGATATTTGAACCAGACCCTCAGCAAGCCTCGGGTCTGGTTCAAATATCTTGCCCTCAGGTGAGATTTCCCCATCCCACCTCCAGACTCATCGGGGATCATAATAATCCTCAGAAACAGATCAAAGGAACTTTCCCAGTATCTCCCAGAATTCAAAGTTAAAAATGGCGGTGCCCATCTACTGAACTGTGATTTACGTTCTCTTTTCAATGTTCAAACACAGTTTTGCAGTTTGTAAAGCAAAAATTAGGCACCCTTGTTCAAATGGAGGAAAAATATAAATGTAACACTATTAAAGTGGAATTCTCTGTACTCAACTTTGTTGCGGGGGGATGGGGGGGAGGGGGGTATAAAAACAACGTAGCTTCTAATAGAAAATAGTTCCTACAAACAGCCCAAAATACAACATACACATCACTGAAGTAATACAACTCTCATAACAAATGTACCATTGAAAATGTATTTGCTCATGACTACACAAATAAAATTGTCAAGGCTATCCAAATGAAGGCCTGCAAAAGACTAAAAATAGACTTGAAGCAAAGAATTAAGATCTTTAAGTTTTGGTTCCTGTAGTTTCGGGCTTGCAGTTTGTTTGTAAATATGGTATGTCACCGATGCCATGGAAAGAAAATTCTTGTTGGAAGTCTATGCTTAACCCTTAAAACCCTAGCGGCCGTTTTTTCTGGCCCGGAACATGATACGTCATAATGTCATTAAATAGGATGGCTGTTCAGTAAATGTGTGGGGTAGACCAATCAATATTTTCAACGTGCAGCCCATATTGATTGGTCTACCCCAAATAATGGATGTGGACTCTTCTAATTGCCACCATTGAACTGGCATGGAAGATACCACTAGAATTGAAAGGGTTAAGAACCAACAAAATGTTGTTCAATGTGAAAACACAATTTAATATGGAGGGAATTGGGAAATTGTAACACTATCACTGTATTCTGGGGGGGGGGGGGGGGGGGGATACATAGAGGATATCTAAAACGCTTGCAAAAAATAAACATTTCTCTTGGTCACTTGATCATGAGGTAATTTTCAGTATCCACTCAAAAACACTATATTTACTTTTAATTATACTCTTTTTATAAGAATCGGATCATTCCTATCGATAATTCCACTCGTTTCAACCTTGAATTGATGCATGAAAGTAAACAGGTGATGCACATTGATATGCAGAAGTTATTTGATCGATACTGAGCTCTGTCAAACAAGGTATACCGTATTTACTCTATGTATTGGGACAGCTAAAAATAATTATTTTCACAGGTGTCCCACTTCTTAGAAAATGGGGAAAGAACAGAGCCTGGTCTTGATTTGATGCTGAATAAAGTTGTGTGTGATTCGTTTTAGATCACTATATACGAAAATCGCCGTCCAACTTCTTGTATATTTTCATTTTTTGCTTCCAAAACATAGCTTATGATCCCTCATTGGAACGAGCGTATTGCGCTCGATCCAATGAGGGATCATAAGCTATGTTTTGGAAGCAAAAAATGAAAATTTTTAGTTACTCAAGAATTTTTTTTATGAGTGTCGTCTGCTACTAGCGACGGGTCAACTGGAAACAAATCTCCTGAATGTCCCAAACTTTGGAGCATAAAAAAAATATAGTTTTCTGGAAAAAATGTGTGTCCCAAATCATAGAGTGTCCCAATACATAGAGTAAATACGGTATTTGATTAAATATCAGACTGCATTACGAGAAATATTTGCCGTTTTGATATCAGAGCGCAAAAGGTTAAATGTCTACCTTTGTAGAAATGTATTCCACTTGACAAGCCATAATATATACTTATATGTCTACCTTTGTAGAAATGGATCTCATATGACAAGCCATAATATATACTTATATGTCTACCTTTGTAGAATGGATCCTACATGACAAACCATATGTACTTAAATGTCTACCCTTGTAGAAATGGATCCCACATGACAAGCCATAATATATACTTAAATGTCTACCTTTGTAGAAATGTATCCCACATGACAAGCCATAATATGTACTTAAATGTCTACCCTTGTAGAAATGGATCCTACATGACAAACCATATGTACTTAAATGTCTATGTTTGTAGAAATGTGTCACACATGACAAGCCATATGTACTTAAATGTCTACCTTTGTAGAAATGGATCTCACATGACAAGCCATAATATATACTTATATGTCTACCTGTGTAGGAATGGATCCCACATGAAAGCCATAATATTTATTTAAATGTCTACCCTTGTAGAAATGGATCCCACATGACAAGCCATAATATATACTTAAATGTCTATTTTTGTAGAAATGTATCCCACATGACAAGCCATAATATGTACTTAAATGTTTACCTTTGTAGAAATGTGTCCCACATGACAAGCCATGTACTTAAATGTCTACCTTTGTAGAAATGGATCCCACAAGACAAGCCATATGTTTTTAAAAATGTCTACCTTTGTAGACATGGGTCCCACATAACAAGCTATAATATGTACTTAAATGTCTACCTTTGTATAAATGGGTCCCACATGACAAGCCATATGCACTTAAATGTCTACCTTTGTAGAAATGGGTCCCATGCGACAAGTCGTAATATGCACTTAAATGTCTATCTTTGTAGAAATGGATCCCACATGACCTGACATAATATGTACTTAAATGTCTTCTCTTGTAGAAATGGGTCCCACTCGACAAGCCATAATATGTACTTAAATGTCTACATTTGTAGAAATGATTCCCACATGACAGCTCAATTATCTCCTTAAAGTCTACCTGTGTACAAATGGATCTCACATGACAAACCCAAACCTAGTCATAGTCCTGGTTTTCAAACATGGACCCACCATTCATGTCCAAGTACGACATCAAAGGTTCAATTTGTAGAATTTTGATCCTCAATGGCATTATCAAATACAGTTTGAAGCTTTTGTTCAAACAGCCTTTTTAACTCATAAAAGTTAGTATTGAGAAGATGAACAGAACAAGTGTGTGGAATTAAAAAGCTTAACTCACTTACTATTGGTCCGACAATAAGAAACAGCACATCCTTTCTGGTATGACAATACCAATCTGAAAAATTGAAAAATTTCAATGTTCAGTGGGTACAGTAAAATTTCAAAGTATCGGCAAACAGGAAGTGGCTGCACAGCAGATCTGAAAATTGCTTACACGATACAACTCATCATTATGAAGCAGCAGACCAAATATAAAATCAATCCCTTGCATAGAAGCCGAGAAAACCTTGACGGAAAATTTCAATGTTCAGTGGGTACAGTAAAATTTCAAAGTATCGGCAAACAGGAAGTGGCTGCATGGCAGATCTGAAAATTGCTTACACGATACAACTCATCATTATGAAGCAGCAGACCAAATATAAAATCATTCCCTTTCATAGAAGCCAAGAAAACTTTGACAGAAGAAGTGTTTCGGACGGACTGACGGATGGACAGACGAACTGACAGACTGACAGAATGACGGACGGACGGAGTCGAGTGGTTACTAGACCTGCTCTGCTGCTGGCGACACAGGTAATAAAACCTAACCTCAGTTTTATATATTTACTAAGCTTGTGAGTGTAACCATTACATATTTCATAAAAAATCAGTTTTATATATTTACTAAGTTTGTAACCAGTACATATTTCATAAGAAACTAACATCAGTGTTATATATTTACTAAGCTTGTGAGTGTAACCATTACATATTTCATAATAAAGAAACTAATCTAAGTTTTATATATTTACTATGCTTGTCAGTATAACCAGTTCATATTTCATAAGAAACTAACATCAGTTTTATATATGTACTAAGCTTGTGAGTGTAACCATTATATATTTCATAATAAAACACAAAAACTTCATTCAACAGTTAATGAGGGTTGAAAGGGTCTTGCTCCACACCATCCCTGCGTGACTTCGGCACGTGAAGACATTAAATCTGCTCTGATGGGCTTGCAGGCACAAGGATCTATGATCACATTCAGCACCTACATGTTAGTATAGTTAATCTAATTAATCTAGGAGAGTTGCAGGTGGAGGGGGGGGGGGGTCTGTTGGGTGGATTGTTTTGGGTTTTATTTTTTGCATAACATCACTCAAACCCATTCAAAACTCATTATGAAGCAAAAAGAAAAGAAATCACCCGGTTGACTTGGTGGATCTGAAGAATGAGGTCCCCAGAGGGTGAATTTGGTGATGCTATCCTGCACAGCAGGATAGCATCACTAAATTTACCCTGTGTGGACCTAAAGTTGAATCAGTGTCTCCGGCCTTAACAGAAAGAGGTGCCCAGAGGATTAATTGGGGGAGTCAAGCCCACTGTATGGAATAGCATCAGCAAATTCGCCCCTTTGGGGCCCTCATTCTGTAAATAAGTGCTTGCTTATTTCCAGGCTTGGTCATCATCCTTTTAAACTAATAATATTTTGAATATTTCTGATGCTGTTAAGGCCTGGAACCAGTCTAGCCCTTAAAAAGTCCATCGCCAATTTCATCTGAAATGTCTGGAATATTTCTGTTGGTTGGAAAAACGAATCATAGCTTAGCTTTTCCGACGAAGTGAAATATTTTAGATGATTGAATCTAACTAACATTCATTTTCTTTAAATCAAGAAATGTTTGAGAATTTATTTGAATAAATTTTTTGTAACAGAGCGAGAGAGAAGTGCAGAAGCTCGGGCTTGAACCATCGACCTCTAGCACACAAAACAATTCATTCCCCTGGAGACTCTGAGTTCAGGACCAACCAGGCTGGTTGTTTGTTAAATAGCCCATTATACCTTGATCACTACACTTTAAACCTCTTCTAAACGAATTGGCTGCATCTGTAATTTGCAAATTCAGCAGTTGAAAAAAAATTATTTTTCAAAAAATTTCAGCAAAACCATATCATGTAACCCCTCATTGGAACAAGCTCATTGAGCTCATTCCAATGAGGGGGTCACATTATATGGTTTTGTTGAAATTTTGGAAAAAAAATAGAAAAATTATATTTAAAATAATCAATTTTGATATCGTCTGCATTGGGTAAGGGGTTATTCTAATATATAAATGCGAATGTCTGTATCTATCTCTCTCTCTATCTCTCTTTGTTCCGGGTGAACTCCACCGTTTCTCGACCGATCGATCTCAAATTTTGTACACGGGGGTAATTCGCCCCTGCGAGTAACATGGGATGGGTGCCATGCGGGGTGACCTTGACCTTGAAACTAATGACCTTGACCTTTTATTTCGAAAACGGCTGGGCCGATCAGACTAATTTTCATATGTGCGAGTATATCGACCCATCGATCATTTTGACCTTATCGGGGTACCCGTGCGGTTTGACCTTGACCTTGAAATTGTGACCCTGACCTTTTATTTAAAAAACTGACTGGGCCGATCCGGCTAAAATTTCATATTTGCAGGTATATTAACCCATCGGACATCTTGACTTTATCGACCTTGACCTTGACCTTGGTGACCTTAACCATCTATTTCGAAAACGGCTGAGCCGATTATATCTGAAGGTATACTGATATAACCATCTTCTCCCATTGCAACGCCGGGTAACACACGCTAATGACATTATAATACTGTTAGACAGTTTTGTAAACTAAATACTTAAGAAGGAAAGACTCACCACAGTGGTAGTTTTATGATTACACAATGTAATTCCATCAATTAATGTCCTGATTTTTGGGGGCAAAATAAATATTTACTCTATTGATTATCTGTAAGTGTAGCACAAAATATTATCTGTACATCTTTGTGAGTAAAGGTTCATCACATTAACCCCTAGCTTAATGGTAGTGCAACAGAATTTTCTCCAATTACTCCATTTTTCTCTTGTTTAACTTTTAACCCAGTGTTTTCAAGATATTTTCATCAAATCTAGTCATGGCTGCTATGATGCAGCCATGACAAGATTTAATGAAAAATTAATCTGAATGTAACATAAGACATCATTGATGAAAAAATCCATTCATTTAACAGGGAGAAAATGTAATTATATGTTCCCAAATTATACCGATTCCCACGGCAAGAGAAACACTCTACTGGGCAGGAATATCCGTCAGTAGCATGTAAGAGTTAACTATGAATTCAACCAATTATATCTTGTCATATCTTGTTTCGAGAAAGCCATTCACCATCATTGCTTCTTGAAACCTGTCGATCTTGAGTTCTGATTGAGAATAAATAATGTAACAGAGCGCAGTAGTTCCTAACTGGTTGGCAATTACCAGCAAGGGTTAATGAGGACCCGATTCTCAAGTTCTGTTTAACCGTTAAATTAATCCAGTGCACACTGATGTCAAAATGGCAATGTTTTCAGCAGCAAATATTTCCCATAATGCAGTTTGATATTTAACCAATTATATCTTATTTGACAGAGCTCAATGAGCTCTGTCAAACAAGATATATTTGGTTAAATATCAAACTGCATTATGGGAAATATATGTTGCTGAAAACTTTGACATTTTGACCACAGAGTGCAGAGGGTTAAATCAGAGGCGTAGCTAGGATTTCCTCTTGACGAGGAGTCATAAGTTTTTGGTAGGTGTCAGGGGCTGTATGCCTGAGGTGGGGTGGATATGGGAGGGGGTATCCCATTGAAAATTCAATGCCCTAAGCAGGCCTGGCATTCTTAAAAATTCAGGCAGGCTAAAAATCGCTCTCCTCACAAGGACCAGGGAAGCGATTAGCTCTCCTCAAGGTTACAAAAGCTAAGAGTGGCAAACTGAAGTTGTACTATTAATGAATTCCCAGTGGGCTTTGTACATTTTATTTGGTGCTGCTAACCGGGTAGTCTCTGTGAGACGGCTTCATTGACCTTCCCACACCTCCGCAATGTGGCCATATTACAGAGACAACTAACATAGCAGAGATCTGAAAACCTGTGGGTTTTAGGAATAGGCTGTTGTGGTAATCATAATTTTCTAAGGCTAGGAGGGCTATTTTTGCCCTCATCAGTTTTTTTAAGGCAAGCGAATAAATCGCTCTCCTGAAAATGCCAGGCCTTCCTAAGAGGGAATTTGGGGTCTTTTGGTGCTTTTATTTGACATTTTTCAGGTCAGGGAGTCAAGTTGGCCCATTATGTACAAATCATGAAATTCATGAAAATGAATACTGGTCACACTATAAGCACAGACAACTCCACACTGCTAAAGTAAATGTTTTGACACCTAAGATGCACTTTTGTCACAAAGTAAGTTACAATGTTATTAACCCATTCACTACTGACGAATTTATGCTACGTCATACTGAAAGGTAACACCAACCACTTACTACACATCCAATTATTGGCGTCTAAAGTGATTTTTTTTTTGGCCACCATCAATCAACATAATTTTATAAGCCACGGAGATTATGTGTTCATATCATTACCATTAGTTATATTCTGGTTAGGTAAATTTCATTAATTTTCCTGTTTTGATGGGGTGGCCACTATAATGTTTAGGGAGGTGCCCCCCCCCCCCCTAGATCCCAACCCCACCCCCTTTGGCTACGTCACTGCATTAAATATTATATATTTTTTAACCTAGTGATTATTGAAAATTAGGAAAACACTGCAACTGTTTCAGTCAGTCAAAAAATCTTTTTTTTTAAACTGATCTAATGAACAAGCCAAGAAATAAGCAGACTGTCATCTACAGAATCAGGTCATTACTAAATTTACCCTCTGTGAACCTCAATCTGAATCAAGGTCTCAGGCTTAGACAGAAAGAGGTACCCTGAGGATAAATTGGAGGATTCTAGCCCACTCTATGGGAAAGTATCCACAAATTCACCCTTTGGGGACCTCATTCTGCAACTGACAGATTGCTCATTTCCAGGCATATTCCACAGCTTCATATAAAAGTGGAACTCATCTGTGAATTCCTCTGTGAAAGTCACTTATTTATTAAGGTTTAACGCACATTAACAGCCAGGGTCATATCAGGTCGGTGACAGTTTTACGGGTGGAGGAAGCCAGAGTACCCGGAGAGAACCACCGAGTAATGTCCAAGGGCACAGTGTGGGAGCACGAATCAGTCGCTGAAATGGTCACCCATCCAACTACTAATCGCGCTCGATGTTGCTTAACTTCGGTGATCTGACGAGAACAGCTAGTTGCCGTGACGCCCCTGCACCCCCTCCATGAAAGTGAATGAACATTAGTCTGCATGTAAACTCTATGAAATGTTTATAAACAAATAACTTATAACAACATGTGATTCCATATAGAATTAGTGTGATTATCTGAGAGCTTGGTACCCAACATAATAAATCACTTAGGCCTAAAAAAACTTAAAAGTCTGTTTCTCAGGCCCTCCTGCATGGTCCTTTTGGCTGCTGCATATGCTCTCTTTTTATAACCAATGCAAACTTAAAAAAATAAAATTTAAATGGTTCAAGTCTGATATTTTACCCAAGTTAACCCTTTACCTAACATGAAAAGCAGACGACACTTGCAAAAAAAATTCTTGAATAACTAATTTTTTTCATTTTTTGTCTCAAAAACATAGGTTATGACCCCTCATTGGAACGAGCTCGACGTTCCAATGAGGGGTCATAACCTATGTTTTTGAGACAAAAAATGAAAAAATAATGAGAATTCATTGGCGATTTTTAAGAATAGCGCTGGCCGGTTTTGGTAGTTACGTTGGGTAAAGGGTTAATAAAATTGATAAAATTGCCCCTTGAGTGCAACAAGGCTTTGTAATGCTTTATCATTGCAAAGCCTTCTTGCACACAAGGGACAAAATACACTACCACCCATGCTATTCTGTAGATTATGAGGCCTAAAACATAAAACAAACCAAGAACATGAACTTTTGATGTCAAAGAAATAACGAAATTACAAAAATAAAAAATAAAATAAGCAAGAGCTCACGTATCGCTGAAGCAATACAATGTCCCCTACTGGACTAATGAGCATTAATAATTATACAAATGTTATAACCTAGATGTGATCAGCATGAATTCCACTGAAGCATTTCAAAAAAAAAGTCCGGAAAACTGATATTTTGGCACTTTTCCATATTTCCAAGGGCCATAACTCACACAAGAATAATGCAATCAGCATGAAACTCAAACCTGATCTGTAAGTCATCATTCGATAGCAGGTTACCAAGAATGAAATCATTCGGTTGAAGCATTTCCAAAAAAAAGTCCGGAAAACTAAAGTTTGACTGACTGACAGACTGAAGGATGGACAGAGTGAAAATGAAACTTGATCTGTAAGTCATCGTTCTATAGTAGGTTACCAAAAATGAAATCATTCTGTTGAAGCGCTTCCAAAAAAGTTCAGAAAACTGATATTTTGGCGCTTTTCCTTATTTCCAAGGGCCATAACACACACACGAATACTGCAATCAGCATGAAACTCAAACTTGATCTGTAACTCATCGTTCTATAGTAGGTTACTAAAAATGAAATCATTCCGTTGAAGCGTTTCCCAAAAAATCTGGAAAACTGATATTTTGGCACTTTCCCATATTTCCAAGGGCCATAACTCACACAAGAATAATGCAATCAGCATGAAACTCAAACTTGATCTGTAAGTCATCGTTCTATAGTAGGTTACCAAAAATGAAATCATTCGGTTGAAGCATTTCCAAAAAAAGTCAGGAAAACTAAAGTGTGACTGACAGACTGACGGATGGACAGAGTGCAAACCTCTAGTCCCCTCCAGCAATGCCGGTAGGGGACTAAAAACCACCTACCAACATGCAATGTTACAAAAAATTTAAATTTTTTAGTAAATTTTGTTTCTTAACATACCTACCACAATTGTTTACAATTGGCTGTAACATAAGTGCAAGCCCTACTTCGGAACTAACTCAAGCTTTTAGAATCTTTTCCAAACGAGTTGGAAAAGTACTAGAGTGCAAAAGCACGAAAAAAGATCGAAAAAAGGGTCGAGCGAGACCAGCGCTCGAAATTACAGGTACTCTCTCTGCACACCTCTTGCGTTTACCGAGCGTATGCGCAACAACCGTGACGTAAATTCTGTATTTCCGCCAACGAGAAGTTTGTGATTTAGCGGGGAGGCATCGATATCAAAGATATCCCCAAGGAGGGTGGGCCTCCGGTAAACAATTGTGGTAGGTATGTTAAGAAACAAAATTTACTAAAAAATTTTAATTTCTTTTCAACCTACTCACAATTGTTTACAATTGGCTGAATAAACAATAGGAGGAGGTGAATCACATAACCAATACCAACAAGAGTAGCAGAAAGAAAATCAAGGATGGCAGAGAACAATAACGAAACCTGTAATGAAGATAGAGAGAAGGCACCAGAAAAGAACAAGGCTGAGCGAAGCACAACCTCGATAAAAACAATTTTAACGAGGGTGCACAACAGCCTGAGCAGCAATGAGAGGGCCTAAAGAATAAAGGTCCTCAGATTGCTGCTGAAGGTGGCAGAGATAAAAGGAGAAGGTAGAAGCATTCCTCCAGTAAGCCGCATTCATAACATCCCAGAGCGAAACAGAACTGGAGAACGCCCAGGATGTAGAAATGGCACGAACCTCATGAGCATTAAGCCGGTTCGAAACAAGACCAGACGCAGACAAGCGGGAATAAGCCAGCTTGATTGCAAGACAGATCCACCTGGAAATAGATTGGGAAGAGATAGACTGCCTCTTAGGAATGAGAGACAGAAAGAATCTCTTCCGACCCCTCCTAATGAACTGAGTGCGAGTAATGTAAGTCTTGATCGCATGAACAAGACAAAGAAGAGGCCTCCGACCATCTACAGCAGGGAGAGCCCGAATGCAGATGGCAGGAGGTACCGAATCAGCAAGTTGATTCTTAGCCAGAAAAGAGCAATCAGTAGTGAAGGTGACACTGTTAGCCTCATTTCGGAAGAAGGCAGAATCAACAGGTAGCGCATGAAGCTCACTGACTCGTCGAGCAGAAGCAAATGCTAGAAGAAAAGCCGTCTTATAGGTGAGAAAACACATGTCGGTCTCAGATAAAGGCTCGAATGGCACCCCTCCAAACAGTGCAACACCCATGCCAAGTTCCACTTGGGTGTAAGACGCAAAACTTGAGGCCTCTTCAAAGAAAAGTGCCGAATGAGTTTGGAGAGAAAAAGATTACAACTGATGCACCGCTTTCCCACATAAGAGAAAGTATCAGACAGCATAGACCGATAGCGCTTAATCGTAATAGGCTGGAGGCCCTTGGAGTCAAAAATATATACCAGAAAATCCGCAATTTGAGCGATTGACGGATCACGGTAATTCACATTGTGATCTGCACACCAGAGGCAGAAAACCTTCCACTTGGCAGCATAAGTCATGCCAGTGGAATGTCGCTGCGATGCAGAAATGCACTCCACTGATCGTCTCGAAAAACCTCTACGTCGGAGACTGGATCTGATAAAAGACAGGTGTGAAGAGACAGGCTCGCCAGGTTGTTGTGATACTTCCTGGGACGACCCTGGGAAAGAAGATTGATCCACACCCTCTGTGGAGACAGGGGTGCGATCAGAATGATCCTGCAACTGCAAGCACGAATCTTTGCTACGACTTGAGGAAGAATCGGTGCAGGAGGAAAGGCATAGCCGATCCAACCTGTCCAGTCCAGAGACAGTGCGTCTACTGCAAATGCCAGAGGATCTGGACAAGGGGAGACAAAGGTCTCTACATGATGATTCCACCGAGTAGCGAAAAGGTCGACCTGAGGACGGCCCCACTGCTCGCAAATCGCATGAAACACTGACCGATGTAGCATCCATTCGGTTGGAAGGACACTGTCGCGTCAGGACAGGGAGTCTGCTAGGACATTGAGACGCCCGGGAATGTGTCGAATGGACACCCGAGCATTCACTTCCCGCGCCAACAGAAGAAGATCCCGAGACAGCCGATATATGGGAATCGAATGTGTGCCTGCTTGATTCTGTATGTAGGCCACTACCGTCGAATTGTTCGAAAGAAGTAGGACAATATGGTCGACAGATGAGGGATCCAAAGCCAAAAACTCAACAGAAGAGCAAGGAGCTCCTTCTGGTTGATATGAAGGCCCACCTGCTCACTGCCCCACTCGCCATGAGTAGACAGACTGAGAGGATCCAACGTCGCACACCCAGCCCAGATTGCTGGCATCCGCAGTAAGGATGCGATCGGCCAAAGGAAGATCCAATGGAACAACCTGTGTCAGCCAGGGAATACCGGCCCAAGGGTGGAGGTGACAAAGCAGAGACCGAGGAATAGTGAGTTCCAAGTCCAGAGAATCTGCATTTGGATGCCAATGATCCAACAGGAAGTGATTGAGAGGTCGGACAAACAAGCGACCGAGCGGAATGAGATCTGTCACCGAACCACAAAGGCCCAGCATCCGATGGAAAGTCCTGGCCGAGACCGAGGAAGATTGAAGCAGGTTCCGAGTCAAGGCAGAAAGAATCGTCGCCCGAGCCTGGGGGACCGACACTACATTGTGAAGAGTGTCGAAATCCATCCCCAAATGACGGAATCGCTGAGAAGGAAAGAGATCCGACTTCTCGCGATTGACTCTGAAACCCAGTGACGCTAGCAGGCAAAGAAATTGCCGGACATCGAACTCCAGAACAGCAGCATCGTGGTGCTGTTGGAGGATGTCGTCTAGGTAGGCTGACGAAGTCACTGCCGACTGAGTGCGGTGGAAAGCAAGCACATGTGACATCAGTCTGGTGAAGGCCCAAAGAGCCAGGTTCAAACCGAGCGGGAGAGGCTCTGAATTGATAAACTCGATCCCGAAACGAGAACCGAAGGTATTTCCATGACGCCAGATGAATGGGTACATGGAAGTAGGCATCCATCAGGTCGATACTGGCCGCAAAATCGCCCTGATGAACTGAACATCGAACCGACCGGAAAGTCTCCATACTGAAACGAGGAGCTATTATGTACTCGTTCAGGATACTCAGATCGATGACAGGACGATATTGGCCATTTTTCTTCGGCACCAAGAAAAGGCTTGAGTAAAACCCTGGTGAAAGGGTGTTCCTGACCACCTCGATCGCCCCTTTGGAGAGGAGATTGTCGATCTCCTGCACCAGAAGGTCCCGATGCAGAGAATCGGAAGGGACCTGAGTCGGAAGGGGCACCCGAGATAAACTGGGGTGCCGATGGAAGGACAGTCGCAGACCGGATTGAATGATGTCGAGGACCCAAGAGTCCGACGTTATCTCTTTCCGATGGTCGTAAAACAGCGACAGCCTTCCCCCGACTTGGAGGCGAATCGAGGTGAGAACCTTCACTTGCGGCCTCAATGAGGCCCCCGAGAGGAGAAACCACCTCGGGAAGTGACAGAGTCCTGAGACTTTCCTGCCTGAGCCTGCCAGCGAGCCTGGCCATGTCGACACTTCTTATGTGCAGAAGGAGCAGATGGAGCCAAAGGTGTAGCCGACATCGTCAACGAGGCAGATGCAGCAGCACGCTTGGCGGGCCTGGAATGACCACCACCCGCAGCAGCAGGTTGGTCAAACTGTCGCAGCAAAAGCAGGTCCTTCGAATGACAAAGAATGTTGCCACGAACAGCTTCCACAGAACCATGGAACAACTGAGGTCCCACCAAAGAGACAGACCTTAGAACAGCCAGAACAGCGACGACATGGTCCGCGAGAAATAACATACCCAGCATCTCTTGAGACAGGCCCACCATAGACTCAACTACCGACATCGGGAGAACTGCCGACTTACGCTTAGTCAACCCGAGGGAAGAACAATCCTCATCCACAGTAGTCATCCCTTGGAAGACTGGTGGAGAGACGGAATCGTAAACACGAAACCGCGATGGAGGCAGAAAGGCATCAGCTCTAGAAAAGAAGGAACCCTTGAGGGCCTTAGAGTGCATTTTGGCGTCTAAGCCCTGGAAGGACTCAACAACCTGAGCTGATTGCAGAGGACGCAAAGCCCCAGAGATAGAAGGCTCAACAGGGTTACGGCGCTCCACAGTGGACCGTGGCCGAACGGTCACAGAAGGCTGGTCAGAAGGTTGAACGTTCGGCAATAAGCCAAAGACGAAATCCAAAGCCTGCCCCAAGACCCATCACCTTCAAGATACTCGTCATCCTCCGTAGCAGAGGAGACGTAGCCCAACTCGGGCTGACCAGCAGAAACCTCCTGTGAATACTGTGCAGTATTCAAGGGGCCAGGCGAGACATCTCGGCGACCGACCAAAGAAGGTTGTGCCTCAGGAGGCACAGGGAGGCCAACTTGAGGGTTGCCAGAAAGCAACCGGGTGAGTGCCAAAACGGCCTGAAGCAGGTCACCCTGAGAATCCGTCGCAGCAGCATCGCCCGACGGCGTGTCCTCCCAATGGACCCTTCTGGTAGAAGAACCCAAATCCTCAGAAGAGACCGACGTCGAACGTCGATCGGTAGACAGAATAGGGATACGGTGAGAAGACACCGGAGGATAGTCTCAATTGTGACGCCCAGGGGCCATCACTGACCTCTGCGAAACAGAAGGTTCTGCCTGCAAATCCTCTAAAGAGACCGACGGCGCACGTCGATTGGTAGTTGGACCTTGGACATGGTGAGAAGAGGATTGTCCCAAGAATGACAGGAACCTGTCATTGGCCTCTGCGCAGCAGACGGCCCCAACTGCCCATCCTCTGAGACCGACGGCAAGCATCGATCGACACCCAGACACGGAACACAGTAAGGAATCACCGGAGGAAGGTTCCGAGAGTGACAGCTAACAGGGGCTGTCACTGACCGCTGCCGAACAGCAGGCCCTGGATGCCAACGTCCCAACACCATCCCGCTAGGCGGCACACTAGCAGGGGAAGGAGGAACAATAAACGATTCACTCGAGGGGCGAGGAATCGCTGCCGAAGCGACCGACCGGCTCAACCGACTAGGAGCAAACCTTGCCAGATGAGACGGAGCAGACAGCAAACCCGCACAGCCCCGCTGCAAGGCTAGGGGAGGCTGAGAGCACACAGACAAACCAGCAGATACAGCCTCGGTACCCCGAGACTGTAGACCATCCCCAGAAGAGATGGAAGAGCCACCATCAGACAGAATAGGATCTGGAGTAACAACTTCCTCAGCAACAGTCGACGGTGTAGGAGGCAGATCGGAGAGGGTCACTGAGCTGATCTCGGAGAAGCTCTCTACGAAAACAGATGCCTCAAGAGTGACAGCAGAAGACAAAGAGACCACGGTCTTCCCGTCAGGTATCACTGAACTAGCACCGTCAACAGTTGCAGAGGAACTCGCCACAGAAGACAGATCAGAATCCTGTGTGACTGAGTCACCACGTGCACCAGCAGAAATGTCTGCTACGTGCACGGCTATCCTTACCCCGAGAACGAGGGGTTCTATCTCTGGACAGAACCACCTTGTCAACAGAAGCCCAGAATTTAGAGGACCAAACTCCACAAATACCACATGATTGGGCCTGAGTGCAATTGTTGCAAGTGACACATGTGGAATGAGAGTCGTCCACATGCTTCACTTGCAAGCAAGAGGTACAAGGAATAGTCTTTGGCATTACATTAATGAAAATAATGTAAGCAAGCTTCCCGTCGATGGAAAACAGCACAAAGGTCGTGTTCACACGTGGGGGAAAAACAAGATGAAGTGTGAAGAAACAAGCAATAATGATAAAAATTAACATTAATCAATAATAATTTTGATAGCTTGACAAAAGGATACAATCCACTTGCACACTAAGAATGTAGAAAACACATTAATAAGTTGTTCACGAAGAATAAACAGCAAAGTTGCATGAGTCACAAAAATTTCCGACCATGTACAAATGGCAGAAATAAAAGGAACTGACATCACGGTTGTTGCGCATGCGCTCGGTAAATGCAAGAGGTGTGCAGAGGGAGTACCTGTACTTTCAAGCGCTGGTCTTGCTCGACCCTTTTTTTGATCTTTTTCGTGCTTTTGCACTCTAGTACTTTTCCAACTCGTTTGGAAAAGATTCTAAAAGCTTGAGTTAGTTCCGAAGTAGGGCTTGCACTTATGTTACAGCCAATTGTAAACAATTGTGAGTAGGTTGAAAAGAAATGGCCTAAGAAAGAGAAGATCTACTTTGTGGGGGGGCCTTACCTGAGAATGCTTCCACTAAATATAAAGGATTTTTCACAGGTCTTATTCCACCAACAAGGAGGAAAATATTCACGTTGTTAGTTAAAATATTGATATCCAAAATGTTTTGGTTTTCCAGATATTTTTTTATGGAGAAATCTGATGGTATGACATGAACACCTGAAATAGTTAAAAAAAATAATGAGTTAACCCTTTACATAATGAATCAGCGACATCTGCTCACATAATATGCAAATTCAGAAGTAGAAAAAAAAAAAATTTCAAACAATTTCAACCAAACCATATTATGTGACCCTCACTGGAATGACCTCGTCAAGCTCATTCTACTGATGGATCACACGATATGGTTTTGCTGAAATGTTTTGAAAAAATTGAAAAAATAAAATTTAAAATATTAAATGTTGATATTGTCTGCACTGAGTAAGGGGTTAAACTGACATCAGTTACGTTTTTATACCATGAATACCTGCTCAAATACATGTATATATATAAAACGTATGACACATATTTTAGCTTTGCACACCAACTAGGAGTGTCATGACTAATCGATTGATCGATTGTTGATCAGTCACGGCAAAATCGATTAGTATTTTTTGTTGTTGAATAATCAGTAAATTGTATCTCGCTTTAGACGTTTAATAATTAAAAGAAAAATTGATGAAAAAACTATTGTTTCTAAAGGTAAAGAGTTACGAACATTGATGTTAAACCCCGAGAAGCCGTTGGAAGCATTTCTCTTCCAGGAACATTAATCAAAGCTATGATGTTCTGAACTTTTGAACCGTCAGCGTAATAATCAAGACCGGTCGGCAGTTGCGAACTTCGCAACTGCCGACCGGTCTTGATTATTACACTGACGGTTCAAAAGTTCAGAACATCAAAGCTTTGAGTGTACCTAAAAGAAGAACTTTTTCGTTGTTTACCGAAGGTAGGTCAACTGACATGAACTTCATTTTTATCGACTTCAAAAAGAGGGAGGAAGTCATCTAGTACGATTAATCGATTATTATCTATTATTTGCGACGATTAATCGATTCCTTCACTACAAAATCGAAGGAATACAAAATTGTGACAGCCCTAACATCAACAGTGATGAACACACCAGCAATGGGATTTCAATAGTAAAACTTTACACCTACAGTAGAACTACATCCAAGTTGACCTTTGGTGAAGTCGATGTGAATGCAAACTTGTCTAAATTTATTGCTTGTTGTCTTGTGAGGAGAGAAATGAAAGCGGTAATTATTTATTACGTTTTAAACGAGTTTACCTCATAAGATACCAAACATTAACAAACATGCATTGTCTCATGTTAATAATGCATTCATAACTGGAAATAGTATGTTATTAAAATGAAGAAAGGCCTGTGATTTGCACTTTTTTTGCCATTTCGTTTTGGCGATAAAATTGACAGCAAAAGTACTGCCCATCAGTGCTCATGTAAACAAAAACAGATTTGTATGTGTTAATATTGAACATTGTATTATTTTACATCTAAACTCTTAATAATCTATATACCCAAAGTAACTTGGTGTACCAAATGGTCATCACTCGTGGTGATGTGGTGTTAACAACTCGCCATAGGCTCGTGGTTAACACCACTTCACCACTCTTGGTGAACATTTGGTACACCATGCTACTATGGGTATACTCTATATATACAACATGAATATGTCGAAGCCAGAGAATAAGCAGACTGTCATCTGCAAAATGAGGTCCCCAGAGGGTGAATTTTGTGATGCTACCCTGCACAGCAGGGTAGCATCACTAAATTTACCCTCTGTGAACTGACAATCTGAATCAGGGTCTCAAAACTAAACAGAAAGAGATACCCAGAGGATAAATTGGCCCACTGTATGGGATAGCATCATCAAATTCACCCTCTGGGAACCTAACATAGCAACCTGACATAGCAGCAGAAAAATTAACCAGTACAAGGCTAACATGACTTGGAATATCCTGACACTTTGTCAATAAAATGTACAAATATGGCGGTCAGTGGAACTGTTCAATGAGCCGGTTCCAATGACATGTAAGGTTTTGTTGGTTTATATTTATTTTTTTAAAAATTGTTAAATTCAGTTCTTCACAGCAGCCATGACTAGAGCTGAAGAAAAATATACTGAAACTACCCTGCAGGTTAAGAGTGGAAGGCTATTTCAGGCAAAACTGATCAGGATTTTTTTATCATTCTATTACACTTCAGAGGCTGCTTCATACCAAATGCCAACTAACGACGGTAAACGCTGTGCTCAAATAAGATAATTACGTCCAAATTATGCGTAGTTTGAAATTTTTTCCAAAGTTTTGCATTGTTTCGGCAATATATAGTTTGGCGAGGTTTCCCTGATACTTGCAATATAGCTTAGAGCTTACCTTCAAATCAAATAATGCAACAGATAAATAATTTTTTTAAAAACCGACAGAGTTCGCCATAGAAAAGCAATCGGCGTCTACAGTGTCGTATTATCTCATATATGACACTGTCGACGGCGATTGCTTTTCTGTGGTGAATTCCATATGACCATGCACTTAAAGCTCAAAATCTATTATATTCATGTTTGGGGCATTTCTCAGTAAACACCATGTGTAATTTACATTCAAATAGACCTTTGGCTCGACATTGGGAACTAAGAAGCCTTATCGAGTTAGTCGAGCTCGTTCCAACGAGGGGTCACATGATATGGTTTTGTTGAAATGTTTTGAACAATTTAAAAAAGGATATTTAAAATAATAAATTTTGATATTGTCTGCATTGGGTAAAGGGTTAAATGATTTTCCGATGAGACAAAAACCTGCCACCACAACCTCTCCAGCACCACTGAGTACAAAAAACATATGAATGGATAATGATGTTGTCGCAGTATGCTAACATCCCTGAATGACTAATCATTTTACATGAGTCTTTAACCCTTTACCCAATGAATCAGACGCATCCGCCCACGTAATAAGCAAATTCAGCAGTTAAAAAAATAATATTTTTCAAAAAAATTTCAACAAAACCATATCATGTGGCCCCTCGTTGGAACGAGCTCGTTCCAACGAGGGGTCACATGATATGGTTTTGTTGAAATTTTTTGAAAAATTTTAAAAAAATTATATTTAAAATAAAAATTTTTGATATTGCCTGCGTTGAGTAAAGGGTTAATGAGTTAGTGATTGACTGCACTCTCAGGGAAAGTTGAGTTTTCAGAATCCATTCCTATCTGCAAAGGGTTATTCAAAGTGATGCATTCAACTCCACAAGAACTATGACAAGACAGAAAGGGATATTCAAAGTGATGCATTCAACTCCACAAGAACTATGACAAGGCAAAAAGGGATATTCAAAGTGATGCATTCAGCTCCACAAGAACTATGACAAGGCAGAAAGGGATATTCAAAGTGATGCACTGAACTCCACAAGAACTATGACAAGGCAGAAAGGGATATTCAAAGTGATGCATTCAACTCCACAAGAACTATGACAAGGCAGAAAGGGATATTCAAAGTGATGCACTGAACTCCACAAGAACTATGACAAGGCAGACAGGGATATTCAAAGTGATGCATTTAACTCCACAAGAACTATGACAAGGCAGAAAGGGATATTCAAAGTGATGCATTCAGCTCCACAAGAATTATGTCAAGGCAGAAATGGATATTCAAAGTGATGCATTCAGCTCCACAAGAACTATGACAAGGCAGAAAGGGATATTCAAAGTGCTGCATTCAGCTCCACAAGAATTATGACAAGGCAGAAAGGGATATTCAAAGTGATGCATTCAGCTCCACAAGAACTATGACAAGGCAGAAAGGGATATTCAAAGTGCTGCATTCAACTCCACAAGAACTATGACAAGGCAGAAAGGGATATTCAAAGTGATGCATTCAACTCCACAAGAACTATGACAAGGCAGAAAGGGATATTCAAAGTGATGCATTCAACTCCACAAGAACTATGACAAGGCAGAAAGGGATATTCAAAGTGATGCATTCAACTCCACAAGAACTATGACAAGGCAGAAAGGGATATTCAAAGTGATGCATTTAACTCCACAAGAGCTATGACAAGGCAGAAAGGGATATTCAAAGTGATGCACTGAACTCCACATGAACTATGACAAGGCAGAAAGGGATATTCAAAGTGATGCACTGAACTCCACAAGAACTATGACAAGGCAGAAAGGGATATTCAAAGTGATGGACTGAATTCCACAAGAACTATGACAAGGCAGAAAGGGATATTCAAAGTGATGCACTGAACTCCACAAGAACTATGACAAGGCAGAAAGGGATATTCAAAGTGATGCACTGAACTCCACAAGAACTATGACAAGGCAGAAAGGGATATTCAAAGTGATGCATTCAACTCCACAAGAACTATGACAAGGCAGAAAGGGATATTCAAAGTGATGCACTGAACTCCACAAGAACTATGACAAGGCAGAAAGGGATATTCAAAGTGATGCATTTAACTCCACAAGAACTATGACAAGGCAGAAAGGGATATTCAAAGTGATGCATTTAACTCCACAAGAACTATGACAAGGCAGAAAGGGATATTCAAAGTGATGCACTGAACTCCACAAGAACTATGACAAGGCAAAAAGGGATATTCAAAGTGATGCACTGAACTCCACAAGAACTATGACAAGGCAGAAAGGGATATTCAAAGTGATGCACTGAACTCCACAAGAACTATGACAAGGCAGAAAGGGATATTCCAAGTGGTGCACTGAACTCCACAAGAACTATGACAAGGCAGAAAGGGATATTCAAAGTGATGCACTGAACTCCACAAGAACTATGACAAGGCAGAAAGGGATATTCAAAGTGATGCATTCAACTCCACAAGAACTATGACAAGGCAGAAAGGGATATTCAAAGTGATGCACTGAACTCCACAAGAACTATGACAAGGCAGAAAGGGATATTCAAAGTGATGCATTTAACTCCACAAGAACTATGACAAGGCAGAAAGGGATATTCAAAGTGATGCATTTAACTCCACAAGAACTATGACAAGGCAGAAAGGGATATTCAAAGTGATGCACTGAACTCCAAAAGAACTATGACAAGGCAGAAAGGGATATTCAAAGTGATGCATTTAACTCCACAAGAACTATGACAAGGCAGAAAGGGATATTCAAAGTGATGCATTCAACTCCACAAGAACTATGACAAGGCAGAAAGGGATATTCAAAGTGATGCACTGAACTCCACAAGAACTATGACAAGGCAGAAAGGGATATTCAAAGTGATGCACTGAACTCCACAAGAACTATGACAAGGCAGAAAGGGATATTCAAAGTGATGCACTGAACTCCACAAGAACTATGACAAGGCAGAAAGGGATATTCAAAGTGATGCACTGAACTCCACAAGAACTATGACAAGGCAGAAAGGGATATTCAAAGTGATGCATTCAACTCCACAAGAACTATGACAATGCAGAAAGGGATATTCAAAGTGATGCATTCAACTCCACAAGAACTATGACAAGGCAGAAAGGGATATTCAAAGTGATGCACTGAACTCCACAAGAACTATGACAAGGCAGAAAGGGATATTCAAAGTGATGCATTCAACTCCACAAGAACTATGACAAGGCAGAAAGGGATATTCAAAGTGATGCACTGAACTCCACAAGAACTATGACAAGGCAGAAAGGGATATTCAAAGTGATGCATTTAACTCCACAAGAACTATGACAAGGCAGAAAGGGATATTCAAAGTGATGCATTCAACTCCACAAGAACTATGACAAGGCAGAAAGGGATATTCAAAGTGATGCACTGAACTCCACAAGAACTATGACAAGGCAGAAAGGGATATTCAAAGTGATGCATTTAACTCCACAAGAACTATGACAAGGCAGAAAGGGATATTCAAAGTGATGCATTCAACTCCACAAGAACTACGACAAGGCAGAAAGGGATATTCAAAGTGATGCACTGAACTCCACAAGAACTATGACAAGGCAGAAAGGGATATTCAAAGTGATGCATTTAACTCCACAAGAACTATGACAAGGCAGAAAGGGATATTGAAAGTGATGCATTCAACTCCACAAGAACTATGACAAGGCAGAAAGGGATATTCAAAGTGATGCACTGAACTCCACAGGAACTATGACAAGGCAGAAAGGGATATTCAAAGTGATGCATTCAACTCCACAAGAACTATGACAAGGCAGAAAGGGATATTCAAAGTGATGCACTGAACTCCACAAGAACTATGACAAGGCAGTAGAAAGTGGACGTGAATTTCTAAATTGTGGTGGAATTAATACACAGAATGACACACGCGTGTGAGTGAGTTAACCCTTTACCTAACATGAAAAGCAGACGACACTTGCAAAAAAAATTCTTGAATAACTAATTTTTTCATTTTTTGTCTCAAAAACATAGGTTATGACTCCTCGTTGGAACGAGCTCGACGAGCTCGTTCCAACGAGGGGTCATAACCTATGTTTTTGAGACAAAAAATGAAAAAATAATGAAAATTAACTGACGATTTTTGAGAATAGCGCTGGCCGGTTTGGGCCGTTACGTTGGGTAAAGGGTTAATCAATATCGCTCGAGTGCCAGCACAGAAGGATAAAATGAGAGGCCTCGAGTTTTATCCTTCTGCGATGGCACAAGTGCCATATCGATTAACCCATTCACACAAGCGTGTCATTCTGTGTTTATTACATGCCTTCACGTCTGTAAAAATTATTATTACAAGGACACTCAGCAATTTATTTGACAACTATCAACAAAAAGAACACATTTTGTCACCAACCAAATTTGCAAGGGGAACCTGTATTACTATTTCGTCCCCTGAGTTTCAATGTGTTCTATATGCCTACTGGAATTCAGGGAAATATTTTTAGATATCACTAAGGATTCAACTGTAATTGTGGTGCACGATTTGTTGAAAATCCAGAAAAATTTTGCTTCTATTTAAAAATAGTCCATCAACGATTTGTATTCCGCAAATATGTGCAGAACAGATTTTCATTTTCCACATGGTTTAGTGTTGCTGTAGATGGAAAATTCATAAAACAGTCATATAATGATAACATCTTGTGGAAGGCCAGTACTACAGATATCTGGGTACGTAATAATAACATCTCGTGGAAGGCCAGTACTACAGATATCTGGGTATGTAATAATAACATCTCGTGGAAGGCCAGTACTACAGATATCTGGGTACGTAATAACATCTCGTGGAAGGCCAGTACTACAGATATCTGGGTACGTAATAATAACATCTCATGGAAGGCCAGTCCTACAGATATCTGGGTACGTAATAATAACATCTCGTGGAAGGCCAGTACTACAGATATCTGGGTATGTAATAACATCTTGTGGAAGGCCAGTACTACAGATATCGGGGTATGTAATAATAACCTCTCATGGAAGGCCAGTCCTACAGATATCTGGGTACGTAATAATAACATCTCGTGGAAGGCCAGTCCTACAGATATCTGGGTACGTAATAATAACATCTCGTGGAAGGCCAGTACTACAGATATCTGGGTATGTAATAATAACATCTCGTGGACGGCCAGTACTACAGATATCTGGGTACGTAATAATAACATCTCGTGGAAGGCCAGTACTACAGATATCTGGGTATGTAATAATAACATCTCGTGGAAGGCCAGTACTACAGATATCTGGGTACGTAATAATAACATCTCGTGGAAGGCCAGTACTACAGATATCTGGGTATGTAATAATAACATCTCGTGGAAGGCCAGTCCTACAGATATCTGGGTATGTAATAATAACATCTCGTGGAAGGCCAGTACTACAGATATCTGGGTATGTAATAATAACATCTCGTGGAAGGCCGGTCCTACAGATATCTGGGTATGTAATAATAACATCTCGTGGAAGGCCAGTACTACAGATATCTGGGTACGTAATAATAACATCTCGTGGAAGGCCTGTCCTACAGATATCGGGGTATGTAATAATAACATCTCGTGGAAGGCCAGTCCTACAGATATCTGGGTATGTAATAATAACATCTCGTGGAAGGCCAGTACTACAGATATCTGGGTATGTAATAATAACATCTCGTGGAAGGCCAGTCCTACAGATATCTGGGTATGTAATAATAACATCTCGTGGAAGGCCAGTACTACAGATATCTGGGTACGTAATAATAACATCTCGTGGAAGGCCAGTACTACAGATATCTGGGTACGTAATAATAACATCTCGTGGAAGGCCAGTACTACAGATATCTGGGTATGTAATAATAACATCTCACGGAAGGCCAGTCCTACAGATATCTGGGTATGTAATAATAACATCTCATGGAAGGCCAGTCCTACAGATATCTGGGTATGTAATAATAACTTCTCGTGGAAGGCCAGTACTACAGATATCTGGGTATGTAATAATAACGTCTCGTGGAAGGCCAGTACTACAGATATCTGGGTATGTAATAATAACATCTCGTGGAAGGCCAGTCCTACAGATATCTGGGTATGTAATAATAACATCTCGTGGAAGGCCAGTCCTACAGATATCTGGGTACGTAATAATAACATCTCACGGAAGGCCAGTACTACAGATATCTGGGTATGTAATAATAACATCTCGTGGAAGGCCAGTCCTACAGATATCTGGGTACGTAATAATAACATCTCGTGGAAGGCCAGTACTACAGATATCTGGGTATGTAATAATAACATCTCGTGGAAGGCCACTCCTACAGATATCTGGGTACGTAATAATAACATCTCGTGGAAGGCCAGTACTACAGATATCTGGGTATGTAATAATAACATCTCGTGGAAGGCCAGTCCTACAGATATCTGGGTATGTAATAATAACATCTCGTGGAAGGCCAGTACTACAGATATCTGGGTATGTAATAATAACATATCGTGGAAGGCCAGTACTACAGATATCTGGGTATGTAATAATAACATCTCATGGAAGGCCAGTCCTACAGATATCTGGGTATGTAATAATAACATCTCGTGGAAGGCCAGTACTACAGATATCTGGGTATGTAATAATAACATATCGTGGAAGGCCAGTACTACAGATATCTGGGTATGTAATAATAACATCTCGTGGAAGGCCAGTACTACAGATATCTGGGTATGTAATAATAACATCTCGTGGAAGGCCAGTCCTACAGATATCTGGGTATGTAATAATAACATCTCGTGGAAGGCCAGTACTACAGATATCTGGGTATGTAATAATAACATCTTGTGGAAGGCCAGTACTACAGATATCTGGGTATGTAATAATAACATCTCGTGGAAGGCCAGTCCCACAGATATCTGGGTATGTAATAATAACGTCTCATGGAAGGCCAGTCCTACAGATATCTGGGTATGTAATAATAACGTCTCATGGAAGGCCAGTACTACAGATATCTGGGTATGTAATAATAACGTCTCATGGAAGGCCAGTCCTACAGACATCTGGGTATGTAATAATAACATCTCGTGGAAGGCCAGTCCTACAGATATCTGGGTATGTAATAATAACATCTCGTGGAAGGCCACTCCTACAGATATCTGGGTATGTAATAATAACATCTCGTGGAAGGCCAGTACTACAGATATCGGGGTATGTAATAATAACATCTCGTGGAAGGCCAGTCCTACAGATATCTGGGTATGTAATAATAACATCTCACGGAAGGCCAGTCCTACAGATATCTGGGTATGTAATAATAACATCTCGTGGAAGGCCAGTACTACAGATATCTGGGTATGTAATGATAACATCTTGTGGAAGGCCAGTCCTACAGATATCTGGGTATGTAATAATAACATATCGTGGAAGGCCAGTCCTACAGATATCTGGGTATGTAATAATAACATCTCGTGGAAGGCCAGTCCTACAGACATCTGGGTACGTAATAATAACATCTCACGGAAGGCCAGTCCTACAGGTATCTGGGTATGTAATAATAACATCTCGTGGAAGGCCAGTACTACAGATATCTGGGTATGTAATAATAACATCTCGTGGAAGGCCAGTCCTACAGACATCTGGGTACGTAATAATAACATCTCACGGAAGGCCAGTCCTACAGGTATCTGGGTATGTAATAATAACATATCGTGGAAGGCCAGTCCTAGATATCTGGGTATGTAATAATAACATCTTGTGGAAGGCCAGTCCTACAGATATAATAATAATAATAACACTTCGGCCGGCCGCTGATTTGTTGCGGTTCTCGTATGAGAAGGCCTTGGTTACCCATGTTCTACCAACTGCCTCCCCCTATTCCCACGCTTCTTCTCTCCTCCCAACACTCGGAGACGAACTGCTTGATGACATTCCTTGCCCCATTCTTCCCAATCTCTCCGATTAGTATATTAACCCTCTCCTTTGAGTCGCCCCCTAACCATATGTCCTTCATTCTCCCATCCCACTTCTCCATTATACTCCCCGTGAATCTAGTTCTTTTAGACTGGTATTTTGGGCATTCTATAAGAAAGTGTTCCAGGGTCTCCACCACGCCCACGTTACACATCTGGCACTCCTTTTCACTGTGTTTCCCAGGGTATGGGTATGGGTATGTAATAATAACATATTGTGGGAGGCCAGTTCTACAGATATCTGGGTACGTAATAATAACATCTCGTGGAAGGCCAGTCCTACAGATATCTGGGTATGTAATAATAACATCTCGTGGAAGGCCAGTACTACAGATGTCTGGGTATGTAATAATAACATCTCGTGGAAGGCCAGTACTACAGATGTCTGGGTATGTAATAATAACATCTCGTGGAAGGCCAGTACTACAGATGTCTGGGTATGCAAGTGGTGAGAAACTCCACAACTCCCCAGTTAACCTTTTACCTAACGAATGAGCCGCATCCGCCCACATAAAATGTAAATTCAGAAGTTGAAAACATATTAATTTTCAGTAAATTACAACAAAACTATAACATGTGACCCCTCACTGCAACGAGCTCATAATTTTTTTTTTTTCTTTGTGTTAACCCTTTACCTACCATGAAAAGCAGACGACACTTGCAAAAAAAATTCTTGAATAACTTATTTTTTTCATTTTTTGTCTCAAAAACATAGGTTATGACCCCTCATTGGAACGAGCTCGATGAGCTCGTTCCAATGAGGGGTCATAACCTATGTTTTTGAGACAAAAATGAAAAAAATAATGAAAATTAATTGGCGATTTTTTTGAATAGCGCTGGCCGGTTTTGGCCATTACGTTGGGTAAAGGGTTAAGCCCAAGAGTTCTATGAGGATTTTCAGCTTTAAACTACATTTATTATTTTTTATTATTATGATATTTTGTTGAAATATTTTGAAAAGTTTGAAAAAATAATATTTAAAATCATAAATTTTGATATCGTCTACGTTAGGTAAAGTGTTCATAAGAAACTCTGGATTGAATAAAAATACCGACACTTCTAACTCAAAACTGTCTACAAGGAGCATGCCGACTCAAATGTAGACAAACTCTGGATTGAATACAAATACCGACACTTCCAACTCAAAACTGTCTACAAGGAGCATGCCGACTCAAATGTAGACAAACTCTGGATTGAATAGAAATACTGACACTTCCAACTCAAAACTGTCTGCAAGGAGCATGCCGACTCAAATGTAGACAAACTCTGGATTGAATAGAAATACCGACACTTCCAACTCAAAACTGTCTGCAAGGAGCATGCCGACTGAAATGTAGACAAACTCTGGATTGAATACAAATACCGACACTTCCAAGTCAAAACTGTCTGCAAGAAGCATGCCGACTCAAATGTAGACAAACTCTGGATTGAATACAAATACCGACACTTCCAACTCAAAACTGTCTGCAAGGAGCATGCCGATTCAAATGTAGACAAACTCTGGATTGAATACAAATACTGACACTTCCAACTCAAAACTGTCTGCAAGGAGCATGCCGACTCAAATGTAGACAAACTCTGGATTGAATACAAATACTGACACTTCAAACACAAAACTGTCTGCAAGGAGCATGCCGACTCAAATGTAGACAAACTCTGGATTGAATACAAATACCGACACTTCCAACTCAAAACTGTCTGCAAGAAGCATGCCGACTCAAATGTAGACAAACTCTGGATTGAATAGAAATACCGACACTTCCAACTCAAAACTGTCTGCAAGGAGCATGCCGACTCAAATGTAGACAAACTCTGGATTGAATACAAATACCGACACTTCCAACTCAAAACTGTCTGCAAGGAGCATGCCGACTCAAATGTAGACAAACTCTGGATTGAATACAAATACCGGCACTTCCAACTCAAAACTGTCTGCAAGGAGCATGCCGACTCAAATGTAGACAAACTCTGGATTGAATAGAAATACCGACACTTCCAACTCAAAACTGTCTGCAAGGAGCATGCCGACTGAAATGTAGACAAACTCTGGATTGAATACAAATACCGACACTTCCAAGTCAAAACTGTCTGCAAGAAGCATGCCGACTCAAATGTAGACAAATTCTGGATGGAATACAAATACCGACACTTCCAACTCAAAACTGTCTGCAAGGAGCATGCCGATTCAAATGTAGACAAACTCTGGATTGAATACAAATACTGACACTTCCAACACAAAACTGTCTACAAGGAGCATGCCGACTCAAATGTAGACAAACTCTGGATTGAATAGAAATACCGACACTTCCAACTCAAAACTGACTGCAAGGAGCATGCCGACTCAAATGTAGACTCAGTAATGAAATTATCTAATACCTTGTCAGCGGGTATTCTGATTTAGTACAAACATATGTAGAGTCTGTGATGAGTTTAACAAAATTATCTGATACCTTGTCAGCGGATATTCTGATTTAGTACAAACATATGTAGAGTCTGTGATGAGTTTAACAAAATTATCTAATACCTTGTCAGCGGGTATTCTGATTTAGTACAAACATATGTAGAGTCTGTGATGAGTTTAACAAAATTATCTAATACCTTGTCAGCGGGTATTCTGATTTAGTGCAATAATCTAAAACCCTGACAAATCGGTATCTGGTGGTGAGATAGTGATAACAGAGAATATCTCATCTAAAACCCTGACAAATCGGTAGCTAGTGGTGAGATAGAGATAACAGAGGCTTTCTCGTCTAAAACCCTGACAAATCGGTAGCTGGTGGTGAGATAGTGATAACAGAGGCTTTCTCGTCTGAAACCCTTACAAATCAGTATCTGGTGGTGAGATAGTGATAACAGAGAATATCTCATCTAAAACCCTGACAAATCGGTAGCTAGTGGTGAGATAGTGATAACAGAGAATATCTCATCTAAAACCCTGACAAATCGGTAGCTGGTGGTGAGATAGTGATAACAGAGGTTTTCTCATCTAAAACCCTGACAAATCAGTAGCTGGTGGTGAGATAGTGATAACAGAGAATATCTCATCTAAAACCCTGACAAATCGGTATCTGGTGGTGAGATAGTGATAACAGAGAATATCTCATCTAAAACCCTGACAAATCAGTATCTGGTGGTGAGATAGTGATAACAGAGGCTTTCTCATCTAAAACCCTGACAAATCGGTAGCTGGTGGTGAGATAGTGATAACAGAGGCTTTCTCGTCTGAAACCCTTACAAATCAGTATCTGGTGGTGAGATAGTGATAACAGAGAATATCTCATCTAAAACCCTGACAAATCGGTAGCTGGTGGAGAGATAGAGATAACAGAGGCTTTCTCATCTAAAACCCTGACAAATCGGTATCTGGTGGTGAGATAGTGATAACAGACAATATCTCATCTAAAACCCTGACAAATCAGTAGCTGGTGGTGAGATAGAGATAACAGAGGCTTTCTCGTCTAAAACCCTGACAAATCGGTAGCTGGTGGTGAGATAGTGATAACAGAGGCTTTCTCGTCTGAAACCCTTACAAATCGGTAGCTGGTGGTGAGATATTGTTAACAGAGGCTTTCTCATCTAAAACCCTAACAAATCAGTAGCTGGTGGTGAGATAGAGATAACAGAGGCTTTCTCATCTAAAACCCTGACAAATCGGTATCTGGTGGTGAGATAGTGATAACAGAGAATATCTCATCTAAAACCCTGACAAATCGGTAGCTGGTGGTGAGATAGTGATAACAGAGGTTTTCTCATCTAAAACCCTGACAAATCGGTATCTGGTGGTGAGATAGTGATAACAGAGAATATCTCATCTAAAACCCTGACAAATCAGTAGCTGGTGGTGTGATAGTGATAACAGAGGCTTTCTCATCCAAAACCCTGACAAATCGGTATCTGGTGGTGAGATAGTGATAACAGAGAATATCTCATCTAAAACCCTGACAAATCAGTAGCTGGTGGTGAGATAGAGATAACAGAGGCTTTCTCATCTAAAACCCTGACAAATCGGTAGCTGGTGGTGAGATAGTGATAACAGAGGCTTTCTCGTCTGAAACCCTTACAAATCGGTAGCTGGTGGTGAGATATTGTTAACAGAGGCTTTCTCATCTAAAACCCTAACAAATCAGTAGCTGGTGGTGAGATAGAGATAACAGAGGCTTTCTCATCTAAAACCCTGACAAATCGGTAGCTGGTGGTGAGATAGTGATAACAGAGGCTTTCTCATCTGAAACCCTTACAAATCGGTAGCTGGTGGTGAGGTATTGTTAACAGAGGCTTTCTCATCTAAAACCCTAACAAATCTGTAGCTGGTGGTGAGATAGAGATAACAGAGGCTTTCTCATCTAAAACCCTGACAAATCGGTAGCTGGTGGTGAGATAGTGATAACAGAGGCTTTCTCGTCTGAAACCCTTACAAATCGGTAGCTGGTGGTGAGGTATTGTTAACAGAGGCTTTCTCATCTAAAACCCTAACAAATCAGTAGCTGGTGGTGAGATAGTGATAACAGAGGCTTTCTTGTCTGAAACCCTGACAAATCGGTAGCTGGTGGTGAGATAGAGATAACAGAGGCTTTCTTGTCTGAAACCCTGACAAATCGGTAGCTGGTGGTGAGATAGAGATAACAGAGGCTTTCTTGTCTGAAACCCGGACAAATCGGTAGCTGGTGGTGAGATAGAGATAACAGAGGCTTTCTTGTCTGAAACCCTGACAAATCAGTAGCTGGTGGTGAGATAGAGATAACAGAGGCTTTCTCATCTAAAACCCTGACAAATCAGTAGCTGGTGGTGAGATAGTGATAACAGAGGCTTTCTCATCTAAAACCCTGACAAATCAGTAGCTGGTGGTGAGATAGAGATAACAGAGGTCTAAAACCCTGACAAATCAGTAGCTGGTGGTGAGATAGAGATAACAGAGGCTTTCTCATCTAAAACCCTGACAAATCAGTAGCTGGTGGTGAGATAGTGATAACAGAGGCTTTCTCATCTAAAACCCTGACAAATCAGTAGCTGGTGGTGAGATAGTGATAACAGAGGCTTTCTCATCTAAAACCCTGACAAATCAGTAGCTGGTGGTGAGATAGAGATAACAGAGGCTTTCTCATCTAAAACCCTGACAAATCAGTAGCTGGTGGTGAGATAGAGATAACAGAGGCTTTCTCATCTAAAACCCTGACAAATCGGTATCTGGTGGTGAGATAGTGATAACAGAAAATATCTCATCTAAAACCCTGACAAATCGGTAGCTGGTGGTGAGATAGAGATAACAGAGGCTTTCTCATCTAAAACCCTGACAAATCAGTAGCTGGTGGTGAGATAGAGATAACAGAGGCTTTCTCATCTAAAACCCTGACAAATCGGTAGCTGGTGGTGAGATAGAGGTAACAGAGGCTTTCTCATCTAAAACCCTGACAAATCGGTAGCTGGTGGTGAGATAGAGGTAACAGAGGCTTTCTCATCTAAAACCCTGACAAATCGGTAGCTGGTGGTGAGATAGTGATAACTAAGGCTTTCTCATCTAAAACCCTGACAAATCGGTATCTGGTGGTGAGATAGTGATAACAGAAAATATCTCATCTAAAACCCTGACAAATCGGTAGCTGGTGGTGAGATAGAGATAACAGAGGCTTTCTCATCTAAAACCCTGACAAATCAGTAGCTGGTGGTGAGATAGAGATAACAGAGGCTTTCTCATCTAAAACCCTGACAAATCAGTAGCTGGTGGTGAGATAGTGATAACAGAGGCTTTCTCATCTCAAACCCTGACAAATCAGTAGCTGGTGGTGAGATAGTGATAACAGAGGCTTTCTCATCTAAAACCCTGACAAATCAGTAGCTGGTGGTGAGATAGTGATAACAGAGGCTTTCTCATCTAAAACCCTGACAAATCAGTAGCTGGTGGTGAGATAGAGATAACAGAGGCTTTCTCATCTAAAACCCTGACAAATCAGTAGCTGGTGGTGAGATAGAGATAACAGAGGCTTTCTCATCTAAAACCCTGACAAATCGGTATCTGGTGGTGAGATAGTGATAACAGAAAATATCTCATCTAAAACCCTGACAAATCGGTAGCTGGTGGTGAGAAAACCCTGACAAATCGGTAGCTGGTGGTGAGATAGAGATAACAGAGGCTTTCTCATCTAAAACCCTGTCAAATCAGTAGCTGGTGGTGAGATAGAGATAACAGAGGCTTTCTCATCTAAAACCCTGACAAATCGGTAGCTGGTGGTGAGATAGAGGTAACAGAGGCTTTCTCATCGAAAACCCTGACAAATCGGTAGCTGGTGGTGAGATAGAGGTAACAGAGGCTTTCTCATCTAAAACCCTGACAAATCGGGAGCTGGTGGTGAGATAGTGGTAACTAAGGCTTTCTCATCTAAAACCCTGACAAATCGGTATCTGGTGGTGAGATAGTGATAACAGAAAATATCTCATCTAAAACCCTGACAAATCGGTAGCTAGTGGTGAGATAGAGGTAACAGAGGCTTTCTCATCTAAAACCCTGACAAATCAGTAGCTGGTGGTGAGATAGAGATAACAGAGGCTTCTCATCTAAAACCTTGACAAATCGGTAGCTGGTGGTGAGATAGAGGTAACAGAGGCTTTCTCATCTAAAACCCTGACAAATCAGTAGCTGGTGGTGAGATAGAGATAACAGAGGCTTTCTCATCTAAAACCCTGACAAATCGGCAGTTGGTGGTGAGATAGTGATAACAGAGGCTTTCTTGTCTGAAACACTGACAAATCGGCAGTTAGTGGTGAGATAGTGATAACTGAGGCTTTCTCATCTAAAACCCTGACAAATCGGTAGCTGGTGGTGAGATAGAGGTAACAGAGGCTTTCTCATCTAAAACCCTGACAAATCGGTAGCTGGTGGTGAGATAGAGATAACAGAGGCTTTCTCATCTAAAACCCTGACAAATCAGTAGCTGGTGGTGAGATAGTGATAACTAAGGCTTCCTCGTCTAAAACCCTGACAAATCGGTATCTGGTGGTGAGATAGTGATAACAGAAAATATCTCATCTAAAACCCTGACAAATCGGTAGCTAGTGGTGAGATAGAGATAACAGAGGCTTTCTCATCTAAAACCCTGACAAATCAGTAGCTGGTGGTGAGATAGAGATAACAGAGGCTTTCTCATCTAAAACCCTGACAAATCGGTAGCAGGTGGTGAGATAGAGGTAACAGAGGCTTTCTCATCTAAAACCCTGACAAATCAGTAGCTGGTGGTGAGATAGAGATAACAGAGGCTTTCTCATCTAAAACCCTGACAAATCGGCAGTTGGTGGTGAGATAGTGATAACAGAGGCTTTCTTGTCTGAAACCCTGACAAATCGGCAGTTGGTGGTGAGATAGTGATACCTGAGGCTTTCTCATCTAAAACCCTGACAAATCGGTAGCTGGTGGTGAGATAGAGGTAACAGAGGCTTTCTCATCTAAAACCCTGACAAATCGGTAGCTGGTGGTGAGATAGAGGTAACAGAGGCTTTCTCATCTAAAACCCTGACAAATCGGTAGCTGGTGGTGAGATAGTGATAACTAAGGCTTTCTCATCTAAAACCCTGACAAATCGGTATCTGGTGGTGAGATAGTGATAACAGAAAATATCTCATCTAAAACCCTGACAAATCGGTAGCTGGTGGTGAGATAGTGATAACAGAGGCTTTCTCATCTAAAACCCTGACAAATCGGTATCTGGTGGTGAGATAGTGATAACAGAGAATATCTCATCTAAAACCCTGACAAATCGGTAGCTAGTGGTGAGATAGAGATAACAGAGGCTTTCTCATCTAAAACCCTAACAAATCAGTAGCTGGTGGTGAGATAGAGATAACAGAGGTTTTCCCATCTGAAACCCTGACAAATCGGTAGTTGGTGGTGAGATAGAGGTAACAGAGGCTTTCTCATCTAAAACCCTAACAAATCAGTAGCTGGTGGTGAGATAGAGATAACAGAGGTTTTCTCATCTGAAACCCTGACAAATCGGTAGCTGGTGGTGAGATAGTGATAACAGAGGCTTTCTCGGCGAAAAACCCTTACAAATCGGCGGTTGGTGGTGAGATAGTGATAACAGTGGCTTTCTCGTCCAAAAACCCTGACAAATCGGCAGTTGGTGGTGAGATAGTGATAACAGAGGCTTTCTCATCTGAAAACCCCTGCAAATCAGAAATAGTGGTGATTCAGGGATAACGAAACCTTTTCAAATTGGCAGCTGTAAGTGAGGCAGCAATAATGGAGGCTTTCTCATCTGAAAACCCTGAGGCAGGTGTAAGAGAGGCTTTCTCATCTGAAACCTTGACAACTCGGCAGCTGATGGTAAAGGAGGGATAGCATAGGGTTTGTCATCTCAAAACCCTGACAAATTGGCTGCTGGCAATGAGGCAGGCAGAATGGTAAAATACCGGCTATATATTCTGAGGAATTACACATTACTTTCTAGAAACGTACAATACCAGTTACATATTTCCAGGAAATACATCTTACATTCTAGAATGGTACAATAACAGCTAAATACTCTCAGGAAATACATGTTACGTACTCCCAGGAAACACATGATACGTTGTGGAGTGGTACAATACCAGTTAATTATTCCCCAGAAATACATGTTACAATATCAGTTATATGCTCCCAGGAGATACATGTTGCATACTTAGAGAACATAAATAGACAGAACTGCACAAGCGTTTGAATGGGTTGTTTATCGCATGAGTTTGGTTGAGCACAAGAATATCACGATAGGTGAAGACTTGAGTGGTATTCTGCATAAAAACAAAACAAGTGCGATAAACATTAACCCATTCAAATGCTTGTGCGGTTCTGTATTTAATTCACATCTTCTCAAATTTCTAAAACAGGCCTTTTAGGCCACACAAAGTATATGTTCTGTTTCTCAGGCCAAGTTTTGTAAAATTGCATGCGGGCGGGTGGTTTTTTATTTTATATTTTATTTTTGTAATTTTTCCTTTGCCATCAGAAGTTCATATTCTTGGTTTATTTTATGTTTTAGGCCTCATAATCTACAGAATAGCAAGGGTGGTGGTGTATTTCGTCCCTTGGGTGCAACAAGGCTTTGCAATGCTAAAGCATTGCAAAGCCTTGTTGCACTCAAGGGACAAAATTATCAATTTCATTAACTTGTGTAAAATATCAGACATAAAACATTTAATTTTTATTTTTTCAAGTTTGCAATGGTCATAAAAAGAGAGCATGCGGCAGCCAAAAGGACCATGCAGGAGGGCCTGAGAAACAGATCTTTAATTTTATTAAACCTTACGGTAATACTAAGTAAGAATTAACCTATCCCTCGTAGAGGAAAAGGGAATAAAATAAGACAAAAATCCAAATTATTCTTCACAAGCAGGAGACCAGTCTTATTGTTATTTTGCACGCTGATTGAACTTTCATTCATAATTTCAACTTGCAAATTGTGATGTGTCACCACTTCGATCGATGAAACACTGTTCTGAAATACAGTTTACCATCTTTTTATGCCTCCATTTTACAGCACGAATTGTGAATGGTTGATGTGATTCCCACCAAAAAGGTACCATACTTTCACAACAAACAATAGGTGTAAAATCGGAAATTACTTCAATGAGAAATTATAAAAAAACTTGCATGTTTATCTGACTTCCAAGTTCCATGCAGATGTTGTTACTCGACTGATTCAGTGATTGACAAGTTAAGATTTTAGTCAAGATTACAGTAGTCATTGTCAATTCATCCCACGTAAATGAAATTTATATCTTTATTGTCCAAGAGAAATGATCATATTGTTTACAATGCCTGCTCAAAATTTATTCAAGTTCGTGTTATAGCCTTTAACAGGGGTGCAGAATCCATACAAATTCCACTGAATATCAACAGGCAATTTGTTTTTGTATTTCGATTTTGGCGACCTTGAAACTTGCTCACGCAACGTCATTCATTCGAAATGACGTAACTCATAGATGCTTTCATATTCTGTCTACATTGTTCTTTAGTTTGAACTGCATGTCAGTCATTGCCAAGTCATACTTTAACCCATAGGGTTATTTAATCAACAGTCAGTGTTGTTCATGTTAAGAAAATAAATTAGAAAGTTTCTTTTTATGGTCAGTCAGTGTATAGGACATGAGTTTCCACACAAACAATAGAAATTCAGATACTATAGATTATTAGCATCCACTGTACATCAAAATAAACTACCCATTGCAGCGAAACGGGCCCATGTATGCCCAGAAATATGACTGGTTCCAATATAATATTAAAAAAGTGCAAAAATCTGAATCCCACATGTGTGTGACAAAAGTTAATTTTTATCACACATCCTAGAATGTGAACAAACCTTAATTTTAAATGGGTGTGTAATAAGATGGTGTTTGCATTTCATCTTTGTTATAAAGATAATTTACACTAACCTTGGGAAATTATAGTTATCTTCTTTTCCAGGTTTGGCTGAAAAGATAAAAATGAAGAAAAAATGAAAAATGTTTAATAGTTTTTATAGTTTTATTTCATTTTATTTTTTTATGCTATTCAGGAAAAAGTTAAATAATATTTGTTATGATATTTATTCCCTTTGTTTAACTCTTAACTTGCCCAGTATCAATCTAGTCCTGGCTGCTTCACAGAAGCGTTGACCAGATTTCATGAAAAATTCAGAAATGTAACTATAACAAACACTGGTGAAGAGTTGATTCAAAGTAAAATTTGGATCAAAGTGCTAAAATAAAGCTTGTAGGAGGATACATGTTCATCTGACAGATCCTCAGTAAACACACAGTGATATGTGGAAGGTTACATGGTTAACTGACAGATCTACAGTATACACACAGTGATATGTGGAAGGATACATGGTTAACTGACAGATCTACAGTATACACACAGTGATATGTGGAAGGTTACATGGTTAACTGACAGATCTACAGTATACACAGAGTGATATGTGGAAGGATACATGGTTAACTGACAGATCTACAGTAAACACACAGTGATATGTGGAATGTTACATGGTTAACTGACAGATCTACAGTAAACACAGTGATATGTGGAAGGATACATGGTTAACTGACAGATCTACAGTATACACACAGTGATATGTGGAAGGTTACATGGTTAACTGACAGATCTACAGTAAACACACAGTGATATGTGGAATGTTACATGGTTAACTGACAGATCTACAGTAAACACACAGTGATATGTGGAAGGATACATGGTTAACTGAAAGATCTACAGTAAACACACAGTGATATATGGAATGTTAATATGGAATGTTATATGGTTAACTGACAGATCTACAGTAAACACACAGTGATATGTGGAAGGTTACATGGTTAACAGACAAATCTACAGTATACACACAGTGATATGTGGAAGGATACATGGTTAACTGACAGATCTACAGTAAACACACAGTGATATGTGGAAGGATACATGGTTAACTGACAGATCTACAGTAAACACACAGTGATATGTGGAAGCCGGGATACATGGTTAACTGACAGATCTACAGTATACACACAGTGATATGTTGAAGGTTACATGGTTAACTGACAGATCTACAGTAAACACACAGTGATATGTGGAAGGTTACATGGTTAACAGACAGATCTACAGTATACACACAGTGATATGTGGAAGGATACATGGTTAACTGACAGATCTACAGTAAACACACAGTGATATGTGGAAGGATACATGGTTAACTGACAGATCTACAGTAAACACACAGTGATATGTGGAAGGATACATGGTTAACTGACAGATCTACAGTAAACACACAGTGATATGTGGAAGGTTACATGGTTAACTGACAGATCTACATGCAGTAAACACACAGTGATATGTGGAAGGATATATGGTTAACTGACAGATCTGCAGTAAACACACAGTGATATGTGGAAGGTTGCATGGTTAACTGCAGATCTACAGTATACACACAGTGATATGTGGAAGGATACATGGTTAACTGACAGATCTACAGTAAACACACAGTGATATGTGGAAGGTTACATGGTTAACTGACAGATCTACATGCAGTAAACACACAGTGATATGTGGAAGGATATATGGTTAACTGACAGATCTGCAGTAAACACACAGTGATATGTGGAAGGTTACATGGTTAACAGACAGATCTACAGTATACACACAGTGATATGTGGAAGGATACATGGTTAACTGACAGATCTACAGTAAACACACAGTGATATGTGGAAGCCGGGATACATGGTTAACTGACAGATCTACAGTATACACACAGTGATATGTTGAAGGTTACATGGTTAACTGAAAGATCTACAGTAAACACACAGTGATATGTGGAAGGTTACATGGTTAACAGACAGATCTACAGTATACACACAGTGATATGTGGAAGGATACATGGTTAACTGAAAGATCTACAGTAAACACACAGTGATATGTGGAAGGATACATGGTTAACTGACAGATCTACAGTAAACACACAGTGATATGTTGAAGGTTACATGGTTAACTGACAGATCTACAGTAAACACACAGTGATATGTTGAAGGATACATGGTTAATTGACAGATCTACAGTATACACACAGTGATATGTGGAAGGATACATGGTTAACTGACAGATCTACAGTAAACACACAGTGATATGTGGAAGGTTACATGGTTAACTGACAGATCTACAGTAAACACACAGTGATATGTGGAAGGTTACATGGTTAACTGACAGATATACAGTAAACACACAGTGATATGTGGAAGGATACATGGTTAACTGACAGATCTACAGTATACACACAGTGATATGTGGAAGGATACATGGTTAACTGACAGATCTACAGTAAACACACAGTGATATGTGGAAGGTTACATGGTTAACTGACAGATCTACAGTATACACACAGTTATATGTGGAAGGATACATGGTTAACTGACAGATCTATAGTAAACACACAGTGATATGTGGAAGGATACATGGTTAACTGACAGATCTACAGTAAACACACAGTGATATGTGGAAGGTTGCATAATTAACTGACAGATCTACAGTAAACACACAGTGATATGTGGAAGGATACATGTTCATCTGACAGATCTACAGTATACACACAGTGATATGTAGAAGGATATATGGTTAACTGACAGATCTACAGTAAACACACAGTGATATGTGGAAGGTTACATGGTTAACTGACAGATCTACAGTAAACACACAGTGATATGTGGAAGGATACATGGTTAACTGACAGATCTACAGTAAACACACAGTGATATGTGGAAGGATACATGTTCATCTGACAGATCTACAGTAAACACACAGTGATATGTGGAAGGTTACATGGTCAACTGACAGATCTACAGTATACACACAGTGATATGTGGAAGGTTACATGGTTAACTGACAGATCTACAGTAAACACACAGTGATATGTGGAAGGATACACGGTTAACTGACAGATCTACAGTATACACACAGTGATATGTGGAAGGATACATGGTTAACTGACAGATCTACAGTAAACACACAGTGATATGTGGAAGGATACATGATTAACTTGCAAATTCCATTCACACAGGCTTTATTAAAAGTTATAAAGTATTATATGTAAGTAAATAAACAGATTTCTAAATATGCATTTTATGAGGCCTTTGTCAATTTTAGACTTGACATGCAGAGCCACAAAATATATGGCTTGTAATATACCCAATAACCCCTTATTGTTGCAAATAAACCAACTTTGAGTCTGGATGCAGAAAAAAATAACATAAAAATTGGAGAGATCGAGGGTCCCCCCAAATGTGGTCTAAAATAGATCCAGGTTTGGGTTTGGGCACTGCTGATGCCATAGATCTGGGTTACCATAAATCCAGGTTCAGACACTGTTGATCCATAGATCCAGGTTTCAATAGATCTGGATTTGGATATTCTTAATGCCATAGATCCAGGTTGCCATAGATCTGGGTCAGACACTGTTGATACCATAGATTTGGGTCAGACACTTGATGCCAAAGATCTGGGTTGCCATAAATCTGGGTTGTCATAGATCCAAGTTTGGATACTGTTGATGCCATAAGTCCTGGTTTGGACACTGTTCTGTTGGTGCCATAAATCTGGGCTTGGACACTGTTGATGCTATAGATCCAAGATTGGATACTGTTGATGCCACTGATTCAGGGTGTACACTGTTGATGCCATAGATCTGGGTTTGGACATTGTCGATGCCATAGATCCAATTTGAACACTATTGATGCCATACATCCAGGTTTGGACACTGTTGATGCCACAGATCCAAGTTTGGACACTGTTGATGCCAAAGATCCAGGTTTGGATACTGTTGATGCCATAGATCCAAGTTTGGACACTGTTGATGCCATAGGCCTGGGTTTTTCACTCTGTTGATGCCATAGATTTGGGTTCAGACACTGTTGATGTCATATATCCAGATTCGAACACTGTTGATGCCATAGATCTGGTTTTGGACTCTGCTGATGCCATACATCCAGTTTCGGACACTTCTGATGCTATATATCTGGGTTGCCATAGATCTGGGTTTGCGCACTGTTGATGCCATAGACCCGGGATGCCACAGATCTGAGTTTCGACACTGTTGATGCTGGCTTCAGGAAACTTATGAATTTTTTAGCCAATTTTGGTAAGGCACATAGCCAGGTATTTAGTTGGGGAGGTCAGCTAACTGGCAATCAGTGATCACCAGCTCTGCCGAGGCAATCATAGTTCAGTCCAGCAGAGAAAATTTTGAGTAATGAGTATCAAATAGAACACTAGTAGCATCAGGGAAAATATTATGAGAAATTTTAGGATGTAAAATATAAGCGCTTGTACACAGGCCTCGATTTTTATCCTTCCGCGATGGCACAAGTTTAACCCACACGATTAACCCATTCACACGTGTGTCGTTCTGAGTTTATTACATGCCTCAAGCCCTCAACGTCTATAAAAAACAATTATTACAAGGACACTCAGCAATTCATTTCACAAATATCAACAAAAAAGAACACATTTTATTGCCAACCAAATTGCGAGGCAAATTACTTGCACATAGAACACATTGGAACTCAGGGGGATGATTTTTAGCTAACGCTAGCAATTCAAATTGCAATTGCGTGGCACGATTTACAGAAAATTCCAATGAAATTGTGCTTCTATTTAAAAATAGCCTGTCACTGATTTCCGTTCTACACATATGTGCAGAAAAGATTTTTTCATTTTCTGCATGGTTTAGTGTTGCTGTAGATGGGGATTACATAGAACAGGCCTGTAATAAAAGTACTTTTGCACTACAGTAAAACTTATTTTGGTAGACCACTGTCGTGAGAGACCATCCTATCTTAGAAGACTGCTGTGACCTTGTACCATTTGGTTGTTTTACTTTGTAATGGACCTGTCATGAGGGACCACCTGTTTTGAGAGACCAGTTGTGCCTGGCCAAAAGGGTGGTCTCTCAAGACAGCCAGACAGGTTCTACTGTATTGTGTGTGAAAATATTCAAATACATAATATTTTCATTTTACAAAAGGATCGAGATAGTCCCACATGTGGAACTTCAATTTTGTGGGAAGGTGCATTCATACACGTAGCACCTCCCCTGGATACGCGCCTGTGGTAACAGCATACATCTGGTGGGGGAATTGCTTGAAAGATACAATATATGCATGTGTGTGTAAGGGAGGGAGGGTGTGTGCATGTGGACATGTCTTTACCTACCCAGAAGCCTATTGCCTTTTGCTTCATTTCTTTACAAAATGCAATTACACATCTGAAATTAAAAAAAATTATATCTGTCAATCGTTTGTCAACAGTTTTCTGGCAAAAGGCAACTAGAACTTGTAATTCAAAAAGCTAAAACTATACTTATATGTCACAAATATCTGTAGGTTTCAGATTTTCCATGTGCCACTTGGCTGGGTCACCTATGTCACTTATGAGTTTTCCAAGAAATTTTCTGGGGAATTGCTTTCAGGGTTTGTATTGCTGTTGCAATAGATGTCTACAGATGTGCAATAGGTGTTGATGTTGCAATAGGGTCTACAGATGTGCATGAAAGGTTTCAGAATTTCCATGTGCCACTTGCTTTACCACGTGTACCACTTTTGTGTTTTCTTAGACCATTTCTGACAAAAGGCTCCTAGGGTATGAAATTCGAATTGCTAAAATTAGGCCCCCACAAGACAGATTTTCTGTTTCTCAGGCAATTTGTTGTAAAATTGCAGGCGGGCAGGCAGTTTTTTATTTTATTTTTTAAATTATTTCTTTGCAATCAAAAGTTCATGTTCTTGGTGTGTTTAATGTGTCAGGCCTCATAATGTACAGTTCATGTGGTGGTGTATTTCATCCATTGAATGCAACAATGCTTTGGAATGCTAAAGCATTGCAAGATCTTGTAGCACTCAAGGGCATAATTTATCAATTTTATTAACTAAACTTAATTTATCATATGACTCGTCCGTTTTGTTCACTTTAAAACATTTGATATTTTGTTTTCATATTGATCAGTGATAAATAAAGCCTTCCGCCAATTTCATTGGTCAATTTCAAAACTAGACAATTTGATTGGCTGAACAAAATACAACTGGGCCACATTTTCATAATTTGCATAATTAGATTTGGGAGCTTTCATTGGTCAATTTCAAAACTGGACAATTTGATTGGCTAAACAAAATACAACTGGGTCATATTTGCATAATTTCAGTAGAGTGAATTTACGTTATCTGTCCTATTTAGGGTGGGTTATATTGTATTAATCTTTTACCTACAAGAAAAACACCATTCTTTTTTTTTATATTTTCACTTTTTGCTTCCAAAACATAGGTTATGACCCCTCATTGGAACAAGCTCGTTCCAATGAAGGATCATAACCTATGTTTTGGAAGCAAAAAATGAAAATTTTTAGTTATACGAGGATGTTTTTTCCAAGTGCCGTCTGCAATTCAAGTTAGGTGATGGGTTAAAAATGTAATACTAAATGGCTAATTTGTGCGTGTGTGTATCATATGATAAATAGAATATGAAATGAGTGTTTTTCTCATATAATATTTATGAAACTCGTCCGAATTCTCCATTTGGGCTCGCCAGAAGCTTGCCAAAACGGAAAATTCTTAGACTCGTTTCATAAGTATTATATGAGAAAAACACTCATTCCATATCCTCTATATATCAGACATAAACCATTTAATTTTTATTTTTTCAAGTTTGCATTGGTTATAAAAAGAGTGCATGTGGCAGCCAAAAGTACCATGTGGAAAGGCCTGTGAAACAGATTTTTAACTTTTGTAGGTCTTACGTACAGATGTTGAAATAGGGCGTGTCACTTGGATGTGTCACCTGTGCCACTTAACTGGTAGAGTGCTGGAAGCCCATATTTGGGCTTTACTCTGACGTGCAGGGACTGTGATGTAAAGGCCTCATATTCAGTGAATATGCTTCATATTATCATTGAAGTGAAATTATTTAGTCTGTATAGATTTGCCTTGTTACAATTATGGGAGAGTGCCTAAAGGGACTCTCCCATAAATTGTAGCAAGGCAAAGACATGTGAACAAATTTTGATGGTCAAAAATAATTCAGCACTCTACCAGTTAAGTGTTTTCTTAAAACAGTTTCTGACAAAAGTCTTCCAGTGTATGTAATTTGAATTACTAAAACCATGCTCTGGAGTTGTAATTGGGTCGGGAGATCTGCAAGAAGGTATCAGATTTTCAATGCGTCACTTGGCTGGACCACCTGTGTCACTTACCTCTTTTTAAGACATTTTCTGGCAAAAGCCTTCCGTAGTTTGTAATTCAAAAGGCTAAAACCATACTCAGATGTTACAGTAGGGTCTGTATATATGCACAGGTGTTCAGGCTCTTCCTAATGCCACTTGGCTGTATCACCTGGACCAGTTAAGTGTTTTGATATACTGTTTCCAACAAGAGGCTTCCAGGGCTGGTACCAGCAGTTAAAATATAATATACAACAAAAGTTCTAACTAATTACTCTGTTATTATTCGTCTACTCATAACAAAAGTTACATTCAGTATGTGCTGGCTTCTAGTCATTTCCATGTTCAAAATGAATAAATGTAACTTATTGGTTCACTCTGTAGTGCATTGTGCTGTTGTTTCATTCGTCGATGTGAAAGCGAGAGCTCAATCAGATTCCAGTATTCAAAATCTTTCCCCGTGAAATTATACTATATAAGAGTGATCTCGCTCATAATTCGTCGTCCATTTTATGTTTGGCACTAAAGGTTTGATCTAGCTTACCAACAGGCCTGAAAATAAGCAGTCTGACATTTGCACAATGAGGTCTTCAGAAGGTGAATTTGATGATGCTATCCCATACTGTGGGCCAATTTATACTCTGGGTACCTCTTTCTGTTTAGTTTTGAGACCCTGATTCAGATTGAGGTTCACAGAATAGCATCACTAAATTCACCCTCTGTGGACTTCATTTTGCAGATGATAGTCTGCTCATTTTCTGGCTTGCTTTCCAAACTTAAACCTACACACCAGATTAGTTATGGGGGTCACTTTATAACCTGTAAAAAGGTTAACCATAATGGATACCATATTTTTTGGGCTGGTGCAACACAGCCCTTGTGAGAACCAATTGTTTCTGACAGTGATTCTTTCCAGGTCCGAGTTCTGAGGGAACCATCCACATTTACTGAACATATGTTGGGTGGAATTTAAACCTCTTTTGGGTGAAAGTGTATTGGGCCTGTGGTTTTTAATCTATCATTCATATTCATTTCCATTTCATATCATTTTTTTTTTGGTTTGGCTTCTCAATAAACCACGTATGAACTGTTGTTCCTATTTTCTTGTGTATGCAGCCAAACCATAACTTAATGTTTATTCTACCTCCAGAGTTGAGTTATATTTTATCCATGCATCCACGGTTTGCTAGCTGACCCAGATCCTCATGAATCTAAAGACCAACAGGGAGATTTGGGCCAGGGTTCTAGCCCCTGGGGAATCATTCACCTCACCCCTGTTACAAATTGGCGAGGCTACCAGGATCTTGTTATTACACGTACTTACATTATGGGTAATTTTTCTCAACAAGGTCTGCATTCTTTGAACAATCAAGATGAATTTAATTCATGGGGAAATTAGAGCTTGATTGTTGGTATGCACATTTCATTAGCTTTTGTTGAATCTGAAGACCAACAGGGTGATTTTGGCCAGGGTTCTAGCTGCTGGGCAGTTGTTCACCCCATTCCTGTTACAATAGGTTCTGTAGATCGGCACAAAATTCACATTTTGTATGTGCAACTTGGCTGTGCCAGTTACACTACTTCAGTACTTTCTTAGACTGTTTGTAGCAAAAGCCTTCTACGACTTGGACTCTGGTAGTGCAACAGAAATTTCTCCAAACACTCTTTTTATCTCTTGTTCCACTTTAAATTTAACCAATTATACCTTGTTTGACAGAGCTCAATGAGCTCTGTCAAACAAGGTATATTTGGTTAAATATCAAATTGCATTATGGGAAATATTTGCTGCTGAAAACTTTGCCATTTTTGACAGTGTGCAGAGGGTTAAATTGCTAGTTGTGTTATTTAAGTGTTTTCACCATTTGTAGTGAAAGCTTTCTATGACTTGTAATTTAAAGTGGTCTGTCGTGGTCTGTAGATGTCCACAAAGGTATCAGATTTCCACTTGGTGGTGCCATTTAACCCTTTATCTAATGAATCGGCTGCATCCGCCTGTGCCAATTATAGGCAAGCCCACTTAATTGTATATCTCTTAATTGAATAATCTTGTTAATTGAATATAATTTAAAAAAACCAAACCATTTACCATACCTTCAGTGCAAATTTGCCCTGTTGAATGCATGTGGGTTATAGAGTAAACTCCTGTTAACTGAATTAAAAATCTTGTAACCTGTCAAGAAATTACCCTGTCTCTCCCCAGCGTGTCTTTGTTTGTAGGCCTATTTGACCTCAGTACATCCAATACAGGCATTTTATCTATTATATCTTGTTTGACAGAGCTCATGGAGCTCTGTCAAACAAGATATAATAGAATAAATGCTAAGTTTATCTCTAGAATACAGGAAAGTGACACAATCCCTGTTAATTGAATACTCTATTAACTGAATAATTTTCATTGGCAAAGTGGCTATTCAATTAACAGGGTTCCAATGTACAAACAGAGTAGTTGAAGGAAATGAATTTTTCATTCAATTTCAACAAAACATATCATATGACTCCCTCACTGGAATGAGCTTGTCAGGCTCATTCAAATGATTGGTCACATGATTTGGTTTTGTTGAAATTTTTTAAAACCCTTTTTACCCTAGCGGCCGTTTTTCCGGCATGGAATGTGATACGCCATAATGTCATTATATAGGATGGTTGTTCAGTAAATATGTGGGGTAGACCAATCAATATCAGGGCTGCACGTTGAAAATATTGATTGGTCTACCCCAAATAATAAATATGGACTCTTCTAATTGCTGTCATTGAACTGTCATGGAAGATACCACTTGTGTTCAAAGGGTTAAAAATGCTATCTATATATGATACAATTAGGAAACTTCACACTCTTTTCTGGTTATTTGAAATTGTGCGATGTTATATTTTTTTCCAATTTAAATTGTCTGTTATTTCCATTATGAACCTATTATATCACCTAATGTAGAAAAGCTTAGTAGACCTGTAGCTCTTCTCTTGAGCTTGATTAACTGGTTGAGTGCCCACAGGCACTCTCCAATAAGTTGTAATAAAACAAATTTATATGAACAAAATATTGGTTACATTTGACTGAATATGAAACATGATGAAAGAAAATATTGACCTTTGCTCTGGAACCCTCATTTTTTTTAAAGCCCTGATAGCGGCTTCAAGCACTGTACCAGTTAACCAGTGATGCCAAGTTTTACATTATTGTATACTTTTACTTTCAACCTCATTATGAGGCTCAGGCTTTTGAAATGTGGGAATATAATCTCCACAATAACAAAAATACTTATCGACAAATGTCCTGTTGTCCAACAAAATTCACAACCGTTAGTTTAAACAATATTTTTTTCTAATAATATTAGGTGATAACATACAACGGTGCGTGGATTGGACTCAACAGTAAACTAAAGGCTTAATGTTGTCATTTTCATATATATTATATATTCATTTAGAATTTGCGCTACCAATGCCAGCGATTACAATTTTATGATTATTTTCTATACTTTTTACTTGTACCCTAATTTTAAGGCTCAGCCTTTAGAAATTTTGGGAATACAATCTTCATAAAATCCCTACCTAAAAATGTCCTGCTTTCCCACAAAATTTTTAACCATTCTGGCAAAACCTTGAAGTGATGTTATAGAAGTGATGGGGTCAAAAATTAATTGTTTTAAATTTTAGTATGTTGCAGAGCTCAAAGATTTAAGACACAGTTGTTTCATGTTTTTCGATTTGGCGCCATTTGCCATTCATGCGCCACTTCAAAGTTTAGCCTATTTTTTTACATTTTTTTAAAAAACCTTTTGAAACAGAGCAGCTGCTTTTCTGGCCAGGAACATGATATGCAAGCCTGGAAATAAGCACACTGTCATCTGCAAAATGAGGTTCTCAGAGTGTGAATTTGGTGATGCTACCCTGCACAGCAGGGTAGCATCACTAAATTTACTCTCAGTGAACCTCAACTCTGAATCAAGGTCTCAAGCCTAAACAGAAAGAGGTACCTAGAGGATCAATTGGCCCACTGTTTGGGATAGCATCAGCAAATTCACCCTCTGGGGACCTCATTCTGCAAATGACAGATTGCTTATTTCCAGGCTTGATGATATGTCATAACGTCATTATACATGATGGTTGTTCGGTAAATGTGTTGGGTAGAGCAATCAATATTTTCAACGTGCAGCCCCAAATAATGAATATGGACTCTTCTAATTGCAGCCATTGAACTGGCACGGAAGATACCACAAGAGTTCAAAGGGTAAAATTAGATAAACAACAGAATTAAAATAACAAATTCTGATATCATGTACATTAGGTATAGGGTTTTTATTATACACCTGTAACTGTATTTGTCACGATCACATGGATTTTAGGGGCATGCGGTAATTTTAACCAGAGAGCTCTAGTGTGATTCAATAAAAAGTATCCTTCGCATCCACAAGTTCTCCAGGTAGACTGTTGCAGCATTCAGTGGAACATAACCAATGAGAACCATCAGCTATATTTATCTGTCGGAATTACCGATTCTCATTACAAAATGTTTGATGCACAACTATGCTAAAAACTATTGATAATCATGAAAGACACATGATCTCTGCCAAGACTAGAGCATGTGGTGCTGGGATACCACTTGAGTCAACTGGATCTCGTGGTATCCCTGAGCCACTCGCTCTCATGCAGTAATTATTAACCCATTCAAACATAAGTGTAGTTCTATATATTTATGGCAAAAAAGCTTCTTGAGGGTTTGTAACTCAAAATGTTAAAACTATGCTCACATGCTCTCATCTAGTCGGTAATTGTACACAAGGATTTCGGATTTTCCATGTGCCACTTTGCTGTATATCCTGAGCCACTTTAGTTTTTTATTAGAACGTTTTTGATGAATGACTACTAGAGTTTGCAATTCAAAATGCTAAAACATCATGTCCACATGTTGCAATAATTTCTGTGCCGGTACACAAAAGTTTCGGATTTTTCATGTACCACTTCATTGTGCCACATGTGCTACTTCGGTGTTTTTCTAAAGCACTTGCATCAAAAAGCTTCAAGGTTACCGGTATATAATTTCAAATGGTAAAACCATGCTCTGATATTACAGTCGTGTCTTCAGATGAACATGAAGGCTTTGAATTTTCCACAGTTCTTTTGAGCTGCTTTAGTAATTTATTTGACAGTTTCTGGCAAAAGACTTTTTTGTAACTTGAAATAGTATCTATTTATTGTTTATATATTTATTTATTTATTTATTTATTTATTTATTTATTTATTTATTTATTGTTGTTTAAGGTCCCTATCCCTATCCACATCCGAAGGAAGGGAACATGTGTTCAAGCTACTCCAGAGCTTGGTGGCATTGTGGTAACCCATCCTCGTCAGATCACCGAAGTTAAGTAACATTGAGTCCGGTTAATCACTGGATGGGTGACTGTCTGAGCGATTAATTCGGGGTCCCGCGTTGTGTCCTTGGGCAAGGCACTTAACCCCGATTGCCCACATAGGGGCAAGATGACGCTGTACTAAGGCGTACTGCACGTCGATGGTTATTTATTTATTTATATATTTATTGGTGTTTAGGGTCACATACTTATGCATAATGGCTAATCATGCCCGTGACAGTTTTACAGGTGGAGGAAGCCGGAATACCCAGAGAGAACTACCGAGTAACGACGAGCAGCTGCCAGCTCCACAACATCGTAATTCCACACTGCAGCACAGGCAGGGTTAGATTAGTTGAACACATGCACATCATCGACGTGCACTATGCCTTAGTACACGGCATCATCGTGTCCCCATGTGGCCAACTGGGGTTAAGTGTCTTGCCCAAGGACACGACGCGGGAGTCCGAATCGATCGCTCAAATGGTCACCCATCCGAGGAATAACCGGACTCGATGTTGCTTAACTTCGCTGATCAGATGAGAACCGGTTACCGTAACGCAACTGTGCCCCCAACTTGAAATACAAAAACCATGCTCAGATGTTGGGTCCGTAGATGTGCATAAAGGTTTCTTATTTTTCATGTATTACTTGGCTGTGCCACATGAGCTGGTTTTGTTAGGCCTTTCCTGCCTAAAGATTTTTAGGGTAAGTACAGTGGAATCCTTTGCCAATGAAAATTATTCAATTAACAGGGATTGTGTAAGTTTTCTGTATTTTAGAGATAAACTTAGCATTTATTCTGTTATATCTTGTTTGACAGAGAGATATAATAGATTAAATACCTTTATTGGATGTACTGGGGCCATATAGGTCTATAAACAAAGGAAAACTGTGGAGAGTCAGGGTAATTTCTGGGGAGAGTCTGGGTAATTTCTCGACAGATTACAAGATTTTTTTATTCAATTAAAAGGAGTTTACTCTATAACCCAATTTCAATCAACAGGTCAAATTTGTACTGGAGGTATGGTAAATGGTTTTGTGTTAGGAAATTATATTCAATTAACAGGGTTAATCAGTTAAGAGATATCCAATTAAGTGTTCTCCACTGTAATTCGAAATGCTAAAACTATGCTCACATGTAGCGATAGGGTCTGTAGACATGTGCAAAGGTTTCAGAATTTCCATGTGTCCCTTTAGCCTGTGCCACCTGTGTCACTTTAGCATGTGCCACCTGTGTCACTTTAGCATGTGCCACCTGTGTCACCTTAGCATGTGCCACCTGTGTCACTTTAGCCTGTGCCACCTGTGTCACTTTAGCCTGTGCCACCTGTCACTTTAGCCTGTGCCACCTGTGTCACTTTAGCCTGTGCCACCTGTGTCAATTTAGCCTGTGCCACCTGTGTCACTTTAGCCTGTGCCACCTGTGTCACTTTAGCCTGTGCCACCTGTGTCACTTTAGCATGTGCCACCTGTCACTTTAGCCTGTGCCACCTGTCACTTTAGCCTGTGCCACCTGTGTCACTTTAGCCTGTGCCACCTGTGTCACTTTAGCCTGTGCCACCTGTGTCACTTTAGCCTGTGCCACCTGTGTCACTTTAGCCTGTGCCACCTGTGTCACTTTAGCATGTGCCACCTGTGTCACTTTAGCCTGTGTCACCTGTGTCACTTTAGCATCTTCTTAGACCCTTTTCAGCAAACGGTTTCAATGGCAATAGGGTCTACATATGTGCACGACGGTTGAGGACTTTTAGTGTTCAACCGATGATCGGAAGCGGCCACCACAATCGGCCGATTGTGGGCAATCGGGTGGCAACGGCTCCTGGAACATCGGTTCAACTGATTGTTGTCAAGCATTGTATGATGATTCATAAACCACATTTTAATGTAAAATTATGTCAATGATGCCATTGAATAAAGTTGAAAGACCACCACAATGGGTATTCTTAATCTCTCTAGATGCCCCTTTATGGGATATTCAAGTTAAATTACATATAAAGCTTACAATTGAGCGTACTTGCAGCAATCGCCAGCTCATACCGGAAAAGTGAAGGTTGCACTCCATTGACTCAGGTCATCGTAAAAATTACCAGTTGTACACACTTGGGTGGTAAACGTGGCTCTGAGAGCCACGTTTACCACCCAAGTGTGAGCGACTGGTAATTTTACTGGACCTGAGTCAACGGAGTTTAACACTGTGAAATATGTTCAATTTAATGTAGTTCTTTCCAGTTTTGACTTACTAGTAGTGAACGGACTGTAAACACTGTAAAATATGTTCAATTTAATGTAGTTCTTTCTAGTCTCGACTCGGACACTGTAAAATATGTTCAATTTAATGTAGTTTTTTGCGTGACTCGACTTATCTAGTAGTGAACGGACTGTAAACACTAAAATATGTTCAATTTAATGTAGTTCTTTCCAGTCTTGACTTACTAGTAGTGAACGGACTGTAAACACAGTAAAATATGTTCAATTTAATGTAGTTCTTTCTAGTCTCGACTTATCTAGAAGTGAACGGACTGTAAACACTGTAAAATATGTTCAATTTAATGTAGTTCTTTCTACTCTCGACTTATCTAGAAGTGAACGGACTGTGGACACTGTAAAATATGTTCAATTTAATGTAGTTTTTTGTGAGACTCGATTTGTCTAGTAGTGAACGGACTGTAAACACTCTAAAATATGTTCAATTTAATGTAGTTCTTTCTAGTCTTGACTTATCTAGAAGTGAACGGACTGTGGACACTGTAAAATATGTTCAATTTAATGTAGTTTTTTGTGAGACTCGACTTGTCTAGTAGTGAACGGACTGAAAACACTGTAAAATATGTTCAATTTAATGTAGTTCTTTCTAGTCTTGACTTATCTAGAAGTGAATGGACTGTAAACACTGTAAAATATGTTCAATTTAATGTAGTTTTTAGCGAGACTTGACTTGTCTAGAAGTGAACGGACTGTGGACACTGTAAAATATGTTCAATTTAATGTAGTTCTTTCCAGTCTTGACTTATCTAGTAGTGAACGGACTGTGGACACTGTAAAATATGTTCAATTTAATGTAGTTCTTTCTAGTCTCGACTTGTCTAGTAGTGAACGGACTGAAAACACTGTAAAATATGTTCAATTTAATGTAGTTCTTTCTAGTCTCGACTTATCTAGTAGTGAACGGACTGAAAACACTGTAAAATATGTTCAATTTAATGTAGTTCTTTCCAGTCTTGACTTATCTAGAAGTGAACGGACTGTAAACACTGTAAAATATGTTCAATTTAATGTAGTTCTTTCTCGTCTCGACTTATCTAGTAGTGAACGGACTGTAAACACCGTAAAATATGTTCAATTTAATGTAGTTCTTTCCAGTCTTGACTTACTAGTAGTGAATGGACTGTAAACACTGTAAAATATGTTCAATTTAATGTAGTTTTTTGCGAGACTCGACTTGTCTAGAAGTGAACGGACTGTAAACACTGTAAAATACGTTCAATTTAATGTAGTTCTTTCTAGTCTCGACTTGTCTAGTAGTGAACGGACTGAAAACACTGTAAAATATGTTCAATTTAATGTAGTTCTTTCTAGTCTTGACTTATCTAGAAGTGAACGGACTGTGGACACTGTAAAATATGTTCAATTTAATGTAGTTTTTTGCGAGACTCGACTTGTCTAGTAGTGAACGGACTGTAAACACTGTAAAATATGTTCAATTTAATGTAGTTCTTTCCAGTCTTGACTTACTGGTAGTGAACGGACTGAAAACACTGTAAAATATGTTCAATTTAATGTAGTTTTTTGCGAGACTCGACTTGTCTAGAAGTGAACGGACTGTTAACACTCTAAAATATGTTCAATTTAATGTAGTTCTTTCTAGTCTCGACTTATCTATTAGTGAACGCACTGTGGACACTGTAAAATATGTTCAATTTAACGTAGTTCTTTCTAGTCTTGACTTACTAGTAGTGAACGGACTGAAAACACTGTAAAATATGTTCAATTTAATGTAGTTCTTTCTAGTCTCGACTTATCTAGTAGTGAACGGACTGAAAACACTGTAAAATATGTTCAATTTAATGTAGTTCTTTCCAGTCTTGACTTATCTAGAAGTGAACGGAGTGTAAACACTGTAAAATATGTTCAATTTAATGTAGTTCTTTCTAGTCTCGACTTATCTAGTAGTGAACGAACTGTAAACACCGTAAAATATGTTCAATTTAATGTAGTTCTTTCCAGTCTTGACTTACTAGTAGTGAACGGACTGTAAACACTGTAAAATATGTTCAATTTAATGTAGTTTTTTGCGAGACTCGACTTATCTAGAAGTGAACGGACTGTAAACACTGTAAAATATGTTCAATTTAATGTAGTTCTTTCTAGTCTCAACTTGTCTAGTAGTGAACGGACTGAAAACACTGTAAAATATGTTCAATTTAATGTAGTTCTTTCTAGTCTTGACTTATCTAGAAGTGAACGGACTGTGGACACTGTAAAATATGTTCAATTTAATGTAGTTTTTTGCGAGACTCGACTTATCTAGAAGTGAACGGACTGTAAACACCGTAAAATATGTTCAATTTAATGTACTTCTTTCCAGTCTTGACTTATCCAGAAGTGAACAGACTGTAAACACTGTAAAATATGTTCAATTTAATGTAGTTTTTTGCGAGACTCGACTTATCTAGAAGTGAACGGACTGTGGACACTGTAAAATATGTTCAATTTAATGTAGTTCTTTCCAGTCTTGACTTATCTAGAAGTGAACGGACTGTAAACACTGTAAAATATGTTCAATTTAATGTAGTTCTTTCCAGTCTTGACTTATCTAGTAGTGAACAGACTGTGGACACTGTAAAATATGTTCAATTTAATGTAGTTCTTTCTAGTCTTGACTTATCTAGTAGTGAACGGACTGTGGACACTGTAAAATATGTTCAATTTAATGTAGTTTTTTGCGAGACTCGACTTATCTAGTAGTGAACGGACTGTAAACATTGTAAAATATGTTCAATTTAATGTAGTTCTTTCTAGTCTTGACTTGTCTAGTAGTGAACGGACTGAAAACACTGTAAAATATGTTCAATTTAATGTAGTTCTTTCTAGTCTTGACTTATCTAGTAGTGAACGGACTGTAAACACTGTAAAATATGTTCAATTTAATGTAGTTCTTTCTAGTCTTGACTTGTCTAGTAGTGAACGGACTGTGGACACTGTAAAATATGTTCAATTTAATATAGTTTTTTGCGAGACTCGACTTATCTAGAAGTGAACGGACTGTGGACACTTAAAAATATGTTCAATTTAATGTAGTTCTTTCCAGTCTTGACTTATCTAGAAGTGAACGGACTGTAAACACTGTAAAATATGTTCAATTTAATGTAGTTCTTTCCAGTCTTGACTTACTAGTAGTGAACGGACTATAAACACCGTAAAATATGTTCAATTTAATGTAGTTCTTTCTAGTATCGACTTGTCTAGTAGTGAACGGACTGTAAACACCGTAAAATATGTTCAATTTAATGTAGTTCTTTCCAGTCTTGAATTATCTAGAAGTGAACGGACTGTGGACACTGTAAAATATGTTCAATTTAATGTATTTTTTTGCGAGACTCGACTTGTCTAGTAGTGCATGGTTTTACAATCGGAATCAGCATCAGAATTTGCAATTTGTGAGCTCAAATAGCCAGTTATCGGTCAGCGACCATTTTTGGTAATCACTTGAATACTAAGGCTTTTCCATGTACCACTTGACTCTGGCACCCAAGCCACTTTAGTGTTCTGTTACATAGTTTCAGACAGAAGAATGGTGGCCTAGTGGTTAACCCTTTACCTAACTTGAAAAGCAGACGACACTTGCAAAAATAATTCTTGAATAACTAATTTTTTTCATTTTTTGTCTCAAAAACATAGGTTATGACCCCTCGTTGGAACGAGCTCAACGAGCTCGTTCCAATGAGGAGTCATAACCTATGTTTTTGAGACAGAAAATGAAAAAAATAATGAACATTAATTGGCAAATTTTGAGAATAGCGATGGCCGGTTTTGGCCGTTACGTTAGGTAAAGGGTTAATGAATTGGACTTCAAACTAAAAGAGCCTCATTTTGATCCCTGCCGGGGTGACTGTGTTTTGTCCTTGGGCAAGACACTTCATCCCGGTTGCCCAGTTGGGGTATGGTGGTGCTGTATACTGAGGTGGACTACACATTGATGGTGCACTTGTCTTCGACCATTGGTAACCCTGCTTGTGTGAAGTTAGTACACTGGGGAGTCTGGCAGTTGCTCTTCATTGCTTGGCGGGTCTCTCCGAGTACTCCATCTTCCGCCACCCAAAAAACTGTTTGATACGAGGTGACCCTGGCAGCCAAAAGTGTCATTGAGCCCCAATCAATAAATAAATAAGCTAGAACTATCACTGAAGGTGATTAACACCTCTACTTCTGGCTTACTAGAATGCACCTCTGAATGTTGAGCTTGAAAAACCAATAAAAATCCAAGTTCATGGGAGATAACTTGGTTAAAATTGTCACAGATCAAAAAGTTTGGAATATGCAGATGTTCACTTGCTATTCATAATGTTTGAGAAGTTCCATCAACATCGGTTCAATAATGTAAAAAGCGCTGCGCACACAAGAATCTCATTTCAAACTCCATAATAAATTTAAGTTCAGGGGAGATAACCTGGTTAAAATTGTCGCAGATGAAAAATTTGAGAATATGCACATGTTCACTTGCTAGTCATAATGTTTGAGAAGTTTCAACAAAATTAGTTCAATAATGTAGAAGGAGTTACACACACAAGTTCAGATGGATGTACAGACATACAGGGCATCGACAATAGAGCACCCACTTAAGAGAAGTGGGGTATAATAAATAAATAAATAAATAAATAAGGCCTAAAAAAATAAAAAATCTGTTTCTCAGGCCCTCCCACATGGTCCTTTTGGCTGCCACATGCTCTCTTTTTATAACCAATTTAAACTTTAAAAAAATTAAAATTAAATGGTTTATGTCTGATATTTTACCCAAGTTAAAAAAATTGATGAATTTGTCCCTTGAGTGCAAGAAGGCTTTGCAATGCTTTAGCATTGCAAAGCCTTCTTGCACTCAAGGGATGAAATACACCACCACCCATGCTATTCTGTAAATTATGAGGTCTAAAACTTGAACCAAGAACATGAACTTTTGATGGCAAAGAAGTAATTACTGAAATAAAAAATAAAATAAAAAACCGCTCGCCCGCACGCAATTTCACAAATAATGGCCCGAGAAACCTACCCTTTTATGATACTGTTGCGAGCATATGACTCATTGCCCTTGTTATTACTAGGTAAACGCATGTGTGGACATCATTGCCCATGTGATACAGAGTGAACAACAGTATGTATTGAATCGTGAACAACGTATCATTGCAGCCCTAGAATTCAGTGTTAGTCAGATTTAAAGATTTTTATTCAATTTACAAGAATTTACAGAATGAGTCGCCATGGACTGTCCACTTTCCAAAGGTGGGCAATATTTCCACGGATGCAAAAATATTAGATTCCAAACACTAATTAGGAATAATCATCAAAAATTTAATTAATGAAGCACTGGGTACAACCCGGGTACAACCCCGTGCTTCATTAATTAAAATATTGCTGATGACGATTTCTATTACTTGGTAAATGCATGCGTGGATATCACTGCCCATGCATGGAATACAACCAGTCGATGGCGGCTGTACTGTATCGCTCATTGAGCCTCCATGAACTGGTCACTTTCCACGGGTGGGAAATATTTCTACGGACGCAATATTAGTTCCCAGACACTAATTATAGGAATAATCATCAAAAATTTAATTAATGAAGCACCGGGTACAACCCGGTGCTTCATTAATTAAAATTTTGCTGATGATGATTTTTATTACTTGGGAAATGCCAAGCGTGAATATCACTACCCATGTGTGGATTATGACTAGTCCATGGTAACTGTACTGTAAAAATAGGCCTAGAACTACAGATTTTCCGATAAATAGATATTATCATAACAGTGTGTTGATCCGTGTCGTAGTATCACGTCAAGTCGAGGTGGCCAGATTTTCGGATCACACGAGCTGCCGCAGGCAGCGAGTGTGATCTGAAAATCTGGCCACCTCAACGTGACGTGATGCGACGACACAGATCAACACACTGTTATGATGATATGTTTATCATATGACATTGTTTCGATGTCAAATTCACCCAAATTTGCCATTTTAATTAATATGCAGTGAAAAGCTGGTTACAAAATAGCAGACGAAACAACGACTTCCCTAGTTACGAAAACTATTCACGGAAACTCTCGGATATTTCCGTGGGAGTGTGATATGGATTTTTGATTTCCGTAAGCGTGTGATATGGACTTTTGATCCGGAAAAATCTCACCCGGTGCGATACAACAGTTTGGAAAACATCGTCAAACAGTAGTGATATTTAGGGTAAAAATGTCATAGTCATATGATAAATTTTTTGAAAGAGTTTGTAGGTATGTTGCTTTACAATATGTTTTGGGGCCTTTGGCGTGGCAGCCCTGAGAATAATTCTTTACAAGTGTTTTCTGGCATGTCATTTAATTCAATATTGATTTATTGTTATTTCGGCTTTTATCTGTTGTGCCTTCTACTCAATTTTTGAAGGTTGTTTGGACAACCGTTAGTTCATGTTTATGAAAGTATGTGCTGATCTGCTGATAGCGTTGCTCTATGCACAGTCTACAGCTACAAAGAAATTAGTTCAATTCCCTGCACATTTAGGTTCATGTCTTCCATGTTTGTGAATGCAGATGTGTGAGTCTTGTCTGTTTTATATTGTTTTGTTAATATTGTATATTGTTTGTCTGACTGTGTTCCTGTACATCTAATATATAAATGCGAATGTCTGTGTCTCTCTATCTCTCTATCTATCTTTGTTCCGGGTGAACTCCTCCGTTTCTCGACCGATCGATCTCAAATTTTGTACAAGGGGGTAATTCGTCACTGCGAGTAACATGAGATGGGTGCCGTGCCCGTGCAGGGTGACCTTGACCTTGAAATTGATTACCTTGACCTTTTATTTCGAAAACGGCTGGGCCGATCGGGCTAAAATTTCATATGTGCGGGTATACTGACCCATCGATCATTTTGCCTTTATCGGGGTGACCTTGACCTTGAAATTGGTGACTGTGACGTTTTATTTCGAAAACGGCTGGGCCGATCAGGCTAAAATTTCATGTGTGTGGGTATATTGACCCATCGATCATTTTGACTTTATCGGGGTGACCTTGACCTTGAAATTGGTGACCTTGACCTTTTATTTTGAAAACGGTTGGGCCGATCGGGCTCAAATTTCATATGTGCGGGTATCTTGACCTATCGATCATTTTGACTTTATCGGGGTGACTAAAATTTCATATGTGTGGGTATATTGACCCATCGATCATTTTGACGTTATTGGGGTGACCTTGATCTTGAAATTGGTGACCTTGACCTTTTATTTCGAAAACAGCTTGGCTGATTGGGCAGAAATTTCATATGTGCGGGTATATTGACCCATTGATCATTTTGACTTTATCAGGGTGCCTGTGCAGGGTGACCTTGACCTTGAAATTGGTGACCCTGACCTTCTATTTCGAAAACGGCTGATATAACCATCTTCTCCCGTGCAATGCCGGGTAACACCCGCTAGTGTATATATAAAATCCGATCTAGTCTTTCAGAGGGACAGATGGACAGAGCAACTATATGCTCCTCCAAAATTTTTTCGGGGAGCATAATTGTACAACTTTCATTTCAGCTGTGAAAATAGAACTTTTATTTGGTATACAAATTGAGGTGAGGTGATCACCAATAACAACAGCTGATGACACGTTGTCACCATCTTTAGATCCATCTTCTGTATAGATCTGTTTATACGCTCTTTTGGTACACTTTATTTCAGCATATTGTTGTTCAAATTGCAAAAAATCTGTCTCAGATGTTTTTAGAAGAAACAAGATCTAACATAACAGTAGGTTTTCTAAGATGTTGTTCAAGGATGAATACATGATTCACAGTTCTCTTTTATCGAATCAGATTAAAGTGTGACAGACTTCATATGGGGTTTAATTCTAATTCTCATATGTTTCTGGTTTCTGTTAAAACAAGTAAAAAGTTGGCACAGCCAACAGATGCTCTGTAAATGCCAAGAGTGGCTATGCCACTCCTCCCCCCCCCCCCCCCCCCCTACTGCCAAGTATAAGTTTCTAGTCATTTGTCTTTGCTGGTGTTGAATTAATAAATAGTTTACCTTATCTCCATTAAACCATAGCACAAATACAGCAGGCCATGAAATGTGTCCATGAGACACTAATGCCTCCGCTTTATGATAAACTATATTCAGTTGTTGAAACAGTCCTAAAAGGGGCATAACTCAGATAAAAATTATCGCATCACACTCAAAATCAAACCCATCTGGTATTTTGTCTACAGTAAGCTATATTCCAAGTTAGACTGACATCGGACACCTATAACTCAAGTTACCAATCCAGAAACCAATATCAACATGTCTTCTAAATTGGAAAAGGGCCATAACTCTGCCAAAAAATATCAGACCATGCCCACTATCAATCCCAACCTGTATTATGTGGTTATAAATCTGTGTATAAAATTTTGTTTCATTTTGTTCAGTCACACTAAAGTTATCGACCAGAAACCAATATCAACATGTCTTCTAAGACCGAAAAGGTCCATAACTCTGCCCAAAATAAATCAGACCAAGCCCACTATCAATCCCAACCTGTATTATGTGGTTATTAATCTGTGTATAAAATTTTGTTTCAATTTGTTCAGTCAAACTAAAGTTATTGTCCAGAAACCAACATCAGCATGTCTTCTAAGTCGGAGAAGGGCCATAACTCTGCCAAAAAAATATTGGATCAATTCCCTGCACATTCAGGATCATGTCTGTCATGTTTGTGAATGCTGATGTGTGAGTCTCGTCTGTTTTATATTGTTTTGTTAACCCTTTACCTAACACAGTATTTTTAAAAAATATAAATTAAATTTCATATTTTTCGAAAACAAATTTCACAATTTTTTCAATAAAATCATATCAAATATGGATATCATTAGAACCAGCTCAACGAGCTGGTTCTAATGATATCCATATTTGTATGGTTTTATTTAGAAACTTCTGAGATATTTTAGGCTGTGGTAGGCTTATTCTGGTTAATTTTCCAACCGTTTCTGGCCGCTATGTTTGGTAAAGGATTAATATTGTATGTTGTCCATCTCACTGTATATACAAAATCTAATCTAGTCTGTCAGTGATAGAAAACATTTGTTTTATTTGGCATTCTTGAATTTTTGTTGTCCATTACATAATTTCATTTGTATTGTTCAAATGAGATAATTATGGACTTGGTATTTGGTAAAGACCAAAATACTGCGAGTCAATAATAGAAATAATATACCAATTTCCATAGACAACAAAGTACTTGAGGACATACCTAGGAAGCATTATGGACACCAATGGAGGATCTGAGACAAAGGTCAACCAACTTCATGTCATCTGGGTTTATATCGAACTCCACATTTACAAACTGTGTTTTTCAATTTCTCAGGAATTAAATTTAACTCTGTGTTGGACAGCACCTACTGTCAAGTGGATAAGGCGATTGAAGTTTTGTGTGGGTGTGGCCTATGACATTCCTTTTAACTTACACAGTTCATTGGTCAATAAAATTTTTAATGACACAAAAACATGTTTCAGTGAAATGTTTCGTTATTTCAAACAGAAGCATGATACGACCTGGTTTTTATTTCAACTCCGCAAAGTAGACAGTGTTTAAATTTATTGCCCCTCAAGTTTAATTATAAGGAAAGATTGTTTCTTTCTGTCTATTTCTTGAGTTATGAACCCACCAAAATAAAGGTCAAGCATAGTCATTTACACAGTTTGGCTTTCTTTTTTTTTTTTTTTTTTGGTGGGGGAGGGGGTTTGCTAGGAAACATTGTGGGTGTGGACTGAAATGTACGCAGTATCAGATCAGCAGTCTAATATCAGCCTTCCAGAACAATTGCGCAACTGGACAAACGGGCATAATCTTATATCATAGGGAGTCATTGCAAGCCTTGTCGTGCTAACAAGATCACCAACATACATTGTAAGAGGCCAATGAAAGGAAGTGAAAACCACTCCATTATTGTTATGTTTCTTTGTTTGGTTTAATTTTTGTGGTGATTGTCCTGTCATTGGATTAACCAATAAACTATTTGAGTTTGAATTTCCATGATTATCATCTGTGAAGTACATTTATCATGCATCGACCGAAACAAAACAGGTGTAAGACGCGACCTGCAGCACCAGCCCACACAATGGGTGGATGAATAAATGACAATCGACAAACAATCTTGCCACCTATGTCTCCCAGTTGGACTTTTTAGTTTTGGGCCAATGTGCCAGAGACAAAAGTAGGTGTGTTTACTGTACTAAAATTCAGGGGGATCACCCCCGCCTCGATGGCCATCTCTACTGGTAGTTTTACATTTTGACACTATATGGATAATCTGATAAATAAATCATGATAAGTTTATTGTTTCCCATACAGCAGATTCCAAACCAATAAGTGTAAGGTATAATATATTTAACCCTTTACCTAACATGAAAAGCAGACGACACTTGAAAAAAAAATTCTGGAATAATTAATTTTTTTCATTTTTTGTCTCCAAAACATAGGTTATGACCCCCTCATTGGAACGAGCTCAACGAGCTCGTTCCAATGAGGGGTCATAACCTATGTTTTGGAGACAAAAAATGAAAAAAATAATGAAAATTAATTGGCGATTTTTGAGAATAGCGCTGGCCGGTTTTGGCCATTACGTTGGGTAAAGGGTTAACCCTTTACCCAACATACAGAATATCAAAATTTATTATTTTAATTACTACTTTTAAAATTTTTCCCAAAATTTCAACAAAACCATAGCATGTGACCTCTCATTGGAATGAGCTCGATGAGCTTGTTCCAATGAGGGGTCACATGATATAGTTTTGTTGAAATATTTTGAAAAATATAATTTTTTCAACTGCTCAATTTGCAAATTCCGCGGGCGGATGCGGGGGATTCGTTAGGTAAAGGGTTAAATATATAAATTCCCGTGGCAAACCTTGTGGAGGTACCACAAGCATACCCTAGGCATGCCCTAACCACATCCCAATGTTGATGCCCCAACCATACCCTGACCACAACCTTGACACACCTTCAGTTGGTACCCCGAGCACACCTCAGACATACCCCAAGCACACCCCACCAGGGTACCCTAAACATACCCTAGGCATAACATAACCACACCCTTTGGGATGACCTAATTGTGGTACCCCAACAATACCCCAACCATACCCCAGGCACACCTTATGGCAGTACACTAAGCATACCCAGGCATACCACAAACATACCTCACATTAGGTACCCCAACCACACCTCTGCTAAAATTTTTTTTAATAATGCTGATGATCAATGGGAGTGTCAATGTTTAACCCTTAAGGGACGGACTGAAGCTTTTTTACACATTTGTACTTTACTTTCGCAATCCACATCCTATGACTTTGCAGTTGTTTCTTGGCTTCCTATGTAGGCTGCCTATGTAGACTGCCTATGTTGACTGCCTATGTAGGCTGCCTATGACTGCCTATGTAGGCTGCCTATGTAAACTGCCTCTGTAGACTTATGTAGACTGTATGTAGACTGTAGACTACCTATGTAGACTTCATATGTAGGCTGCCTATGTAGACTGCCTATGTAGACTTCCTATATAGACTGCCTGTGTAGGCTGCCTATGTAGGTGGCCTATGTGGACTGCCTATGCAGGCTGCCTATGTAGGCTGCCTATGTAGACTGCCTATGTAGACTGTCTATGTAGGCAGCTAAAACTTAAGAAACAACAGTTACTGCCATGGCACTTCAAATGTAAGTTGCAAACTTTCCCCAAGACTGCATGTTGGGGCACCTGTTTTGATGTTGAAAATGTGAATAAAGTCAGAATTAAGCCCTTAAGGGTTAATTAATTTATCTTCAGATAACAGACGCATCATAGAACTTTCAAACTGAGTCATTTGTTATGAAATAAATTTTCCTTACATTAGGTTTATGTTACAAGACTAAGTACACTTTTATTGAAGAAATTACATACCTGGCATTATGAAGAACATGTGACATAACATCAAGTTTTTCTGCAACGTTTGTGTCTGAATTTAAATCTGTACCACCCAATATAACAATATACGGTATCTGACAACCTACAATTGATAATCATAAATAAATTTACTAGATGGTTTTTGAAATCACAAACCGAATTTCCAGAAGTCATCTAACGAAGGACAAGCCTTGATCGAGTCATGGCCCATTCACAGAGCAGGCCAACAAAGAGGTTAAGGTATCTGTATGTTTAGCCCATCCACAAAGCAGGTTAACAAAGAGGTTAATGTGTCTGTGTCTGTATGTTTAGTAATATAAAGCCATTTAATTATTAGGCTTTTCCCTCTGGAAAAGACTATTGTTTTTCTACAGATTATTATTTTTTATTTTTGTCCGTACGATTCAGAAGCCATTTTCGAACCGATTTTCACACAATTTGGCACACGCCTAGAGGGGCAAAAAATCTAAAAATGTACCGAAGCAGAATTTTCGATTTAACCCTTATTTCGCCAGAATTGGCAAAAAACTGCCAAAATTGGGGTTTATCGGCACTTTCTCGAAACACGTCTTATAGATTTTTTTTAAACATTCATCATTGCTAGACCTGCCCATGACACGACCTTTGATACACATGACATATTAGGCGATGCATATGGTAACCCTCCACAGGCTGCCAAACATCGAAATTTTGATGAAATGGGCTGGTTTCAGACCCCCCACAGCATCCAAACGATACCCAAGAGGTAAACATAACTTCCTTTATTGGAAGTGGAATTCACCGAGGATCATTTTTGTAAGTAATAAGGGTGTTCAAAAAACCAAGCGTTAACCCGTTTTAGGCTGGTTAAACAGCACTACCCCCATAAAGCTAAAAAATTCATGTTTTTCGTGGATTTCTCTAAAAGAGTCTTGTAGATTTTCAAGAAAAATTTGTCACTCCCAGGCCTTGGGGTGACAATAGAAGTTGCATGGACAAAATACTGCGGTGAGCATTTGTTAACCCTCCACGGGCTGCTAAATGTCAAAATTGTGATAAAAAGGGCTGTTTTGGGGCGCCAACAGCACCCAATGGGTACGCCACAAAGAAAAGTGCCTTCCTTTATCGAGCGCACAATCTATACGCAAACATTTTTGTAAGTAGTAAGTGTATTCAAAAGTCGAAGTCTTAACCCATTTTGGACAGGCTAAAGAGAGAGACCCCTTAAAATCTTAAAATTCCCATTTTCTGTGGATTTCTCTAAAAACATCCTGTAGGTTTTCAAGAAAAATTGACTACTCGCAGGTCTTTGTTTGATATTACAAGTTGCATGGACAAAATATTCCCGTGAGCATTTATTAACCCTCTAGAGGCTGCCAAGCATCGTAATTTTGTTGAAATGGGCTGTTTTCGGACACGCACAGCACCCAATGTGTACCTGAGAAATAAACATAATCTCCTTTGTTGGAAGTGGAATTCATCGAGGGCCATTTTTGTAAGTAATAAGAGTATTCAATAAACCAAGCGTTAACCCCTTTTGTGGTTGTCAATAGTGATACCTATCAAAAGCTTAAAAATTTATGTTTTCCCTGGATTTCTTTACAAACATCTGGTTGCGTTTTCAAGAGAAAATGGCCACTGATAGGTCTTGGTGTCACATTACCAGTTGATAGGATAAATTATTCCCGGAAGCATTTGTTAACCCTCCATGGGCTGCTAAATGTGAAAATTTTGAAAAAATAGTCTGTTTTTGGAGACCATCAACATCAAATGGGAACAAACAGAGATGCAAAACTTTTTTTACTGGACGCAAAACTGACAGGGAAACATTTTTGTAAGTAGTAAGTGTATTCAAAAATCGAGGTCTTAACCCATTTTTGACTAGTTAAAGAGATATACACCTTAAAAGCTTCAAATTCCCATTTTCTGTGGATTTCTCAAAACAAAATTTCAAGAAAAATTGACCTTTCGCAGGTCTTGGAGTGACAGTTCAAGTTGCATGGACAAAATATTTCGGTAAGCATTTGTTAACCCTCCAGAGGCTGCCACGCATAGACATTTGGAGAAAATGGGCTGTTCTTGGGCAACCATAACACCAAATGTGTAACTGCGAGATAAACATAACCCCCATCATTGGAAGTGGAATTCAACGAGGATAATTTTTGTATGTAATGAAGGTATTCACAAAACCAAGCATTAACCTGTTTAGGGCTGATTACAGAAAGATACCCCTCAAAAGGTTAAAAATTCATGTTATCCGAAGATTTCCCTAAAAACAACTCGTAGATTTTCAAGAAAAAATGGCCATTCTCAGATCTTAGGTTGACATTACAAATTGCAAGTACAAAATATTCCTGGAAGCATTTGTTAACCCTATGCAGGTTCTCAAACATCAAAATGTTGATAAAATGGGCTGTGTTTGCATACCCACAGCACCCAAATTTGAGAGGAGAGAACAAAATAAGTGGAAGTATTCACTGAGAATTATTTTTGGAAGTAATAAGAGTATTCAAAAAATAACACTTAACCCATTTTGGGCTGGATAAACAATGATACCCATCAAAAGCTTAAAATTCATGTTCTCCCTGGATTTCTCTGAAAACATCTTGTAGATTTTAAAGAAAAAATGACCATTCACAGTTCTTGGTGTGACATTACAAGTTGCATGAATGAATATTCCTGTTAGCACTTGTTAACCCTCTACAAGCTGCCAGACATCAATATTTTGGATACATTTGAGATAAAATGGACCATTTTCAAATAGTCACAGCACTACGTGGGTACGTGTCAAACAAACATAACTCCTTTTGTCGGTCATTAACTTGTTGGACGACGATATTGACATTAACCCACTCCACTGTTAATGATGGTTTTTACCTAAACAATTTTTTTATCAAACTGAGTCATTTGAGACTACTATACTCACCTTTCTCATAACATCAATGAAGGAACTTCAGTGAGACAGTTAAAAACAATTAATCAGACACTGTGGGGTCATGAAAAATCATGGAATCTCATTGGGAAAAGCCATGATTCTCCAGAATCATAAAGTCTAGTTTAATTTAAAATGTTTCAAATTGGTAGAAACAATGTTTATGAGTTAGGGCTGTATGTTAAAATATTAATTGGTCTCACCCCCCCCCCCCCCCACCCCACCCCACCCCACACACACACTTCACAGTCATGCTACTTACTGAAATATACATATATAACCCTAGTTTGTCAGATTACATTTATGTCTATGAAATATAACCGCTGTCTGATTATATTTATGTCTGGCCTGTATATATATTACATATATAACACTAGTGTGACAGATTACATTTATGTCTATGAACAGATAGTACATATATAACCACTGTCTGATTATATTTATGTCTGGCCTGTATATATATTACATATATAACACTAGTGTGACAGATTACATTTATGTCTATGAACAGATAGTACATATATAACCACTGTCTGATTATATTTATGTCTGGCCTGTATATATATTACATATATAACACTAGTGTGACAGATTACATTTATGTCTATGAACAGATAGTACATATATAACCACTATCTGATTATATTTATGTCTGGCCTGTATATATATTACATATATAACACTAGTGTGACAGATTACATTTATGTCTATGAACAGATAGTACATATATAACCACTGTCTGATTATATTTATGTCTGGCCTGTATATATATTACATATATTACCCTAGTTTGGCAGATTACATTTATGTCTATGAACAGATAGTACATATATAACCACTGTCTGATTATATTTATGTCTGGCCTGTATATATATTACATATATTACCCTAGTTTGGCAGATTACATTTATGTCTATGAACAGATAGTACATATATAACCAATGTCTGATTATATTTATGTCTGGCCTGTATATATATTACATATATAACCCTAGTTTGGCAGATTACATTTATGTCTATGAACAGATAGTACATATATAACCACTGTCTGATTATATTTATGTCTGGCCTGTATATGTTACATATATAACACTAGTGTGACAGATTACATTTATGTCTATGAACAGATAGTACATATATAACCACTGTCTGATTATATTTATGTCTGGCCTGTATATATATATTACATATATAACACTAGTGTGACAGATTACATTTATGTCTATGAACAGATAGTACATATATAACCACTGTCTGATTATATTTATGTCTGGCCTGTATATATATTACATATATAACCCTAGTTTGGCAGATTACATTTATGTCTATGAACAGATAGTACATATATAACCACTGTCTGATTATATTTATGTCTGGCCTGTATATGTTACATATATAACACTAGTGTGACAGATTACATTTATGTCTATGAACAGATAGTACATATATAACCACTGTCTGATTATATTTATGTCTGGCCTGTATATATATATTACATATATAACACTAGTGTGACAGATTACATTTATGTCTATGAACAGATAGTACATATATAACCACTATCTGATTATATTTATGTCTGGCCTGTATATATATTACATATATAACACTAGTGTGACAGATTACATTTATGTCTATGAACAGATAGTACATATATAACCACTGTCTGATTATATTTATGTCTGGCCTGTATATGTTACATATATAACACTAGTGTGACAGATTACATTTATGTCTATGAACAGATAGTACATATATAACCACTGTCTGATTATATTTATGTCTGGCCTGTATATATATATTACATATATAACACTAGTGTGACAGATTACATTTATGTCTATGAACAGATAGTACATATATAACCACTGTCTGATTATATTTATGTCTGGCCTGTATATATATTACATATATTACCCTAGTTTGGCAGATTACATTTATGTCTATGAACAGATAGTACATATATAACCACTGTCTGATTATATTTATGTCTGGCCTGTATATATATTACATATATTACCCTAGTTTGGCAGATTACATTTATGTCTATGAACAGATAGTACATATATAACCAATGTCTGATTATATTTATGTCTGGCCTGTATATATATTACATATATAACACTAGTGTGACAGATTACATTTATGTCTATGAACAGATAGTACATATATAACCGCTGTCTGATTATATTTATGTCTGGCCTGTATATATATTACATATATAACCCTAGTTTGGCAGATTACATTTATGTCTATGAACAGATAGTACATATATAACCACTGTCTGATTATATTTATGTCTGGCCTGTATATGTTACATATATAACACTAGTGTGACAGATTACATTTATGTCTATGAACAGATAGTACATATATAACCACTGTCTGATTATATTTATGTCTGGCCTGTATATATATATTACATATATAACACTAGTGTGACAGATTACATTTATGTCTATGAACAGATAGTACATATATAACCACGGTCTGATTATATTTATGTCTGGCCTGTATGTATATTACATATATAACACTAGTGTGACAGATTACATTTATGTCTATGAACAGATAATACATATATAACCGCTGTCTGATTATATTTATGTCTGGCCTGTATATATATTACATATATTACCCTAGTTTGGCAGATTACATTTATGTCTATGAACAGATAGTACATATATAACCAATGTCTGATTATATTTATGTCTGGCCTGTATATATATTACATATATAACACTAGTGTGACAGATTACATTTATGTCTATGTACAGATACTACTTATATAACATACACATATGTCATGTCCAAGTACATTGAATGAATTTTAAATATTAATACATTACCTATAAGTGCTTTTCCTGCTTTATAAGCATGTATTGCTATAATGACATCAATACAGTGATTTTTTAAACATTTATCCACAGTGCTTGTCTCATCTTTCTCAGGAACATACAAATAACAACAGTTAATGTTATTTTTCAGCAAATGGTCCCTGTTGAAGAGATAAATTACATGACATTAATAGTTAAATAAATAGACTGTTGAGTCCAACATATTTGCATTCATATTGTCAACAGAATATCACTTTTCATTGCATATATATTTTATAAAGCTCTATGTTAAAATGTGAGGTCCAAGCCCATACATGGATATTTAATTGAACAGAAGACGCGATTAGCCATTGTGCATAAGTATGTGACCTTAAACACCAATAACTAAATAAATTGAACAAAAAGAAATCTAATCCTGATAAATCTTCATCAGAACTTAACCCTTTACCCAACGCAGACGATTTCAAAATTTTTCTATTTTAAATAACATTTTTTAATTTTAAAAAAAAAAATTTCAACAAAACCATATCATCTGACCCCTCTTTGGAACGAGCTCGATGAGCTCGTTCCAAAGAGGGGTCACATGATATGGTTTTGTTGAAATGTTTCGAAATATAATATTTTTTCAGCTGCTGAATTTGCATATTACGTGGGCGGATGTGGGAGATTAGTTGGGTGAAGGGTTAAAATTCATGCATGAATCAGAATTGAAGCAGAAATGATTCTCGCAAGAAAAACAGAATCCATTTTGATTCTCACAAAATTTTCATTTGATTCTTGTCATAGATTCTGAAAGTCTCTTCAACTCTTAATCTGCTGAGTGTTTTTAAAATATTTTTCATCATATCATGTCATGGCTGCTGATAAGCAGCCATGACTAGATTTGATAAAAAATTCATTTAAGTTTGACTCAGGAAATTGCTGGTAAAAAGTCAGCACAATTTGTAAGTGACAATTTGTTTTTTTAATTTAAAAAAAAAAAATTTCAACAAAACCATATCATGTGACCCCTCTTTGGTATGAGCTCGATGACCTCGTTCCAAAGAGGGGTCACACGATATGGTTTTGTTGAAATGTTTCGAAATATAATATTTTTTCAGCTGCTGAATTTGCATATTACGCGGGCGGATGTGGGCAATTAGTTGGGTGAAGGGTTAAAATTCATGCATCAATCAGAATTGAAGCAGAAATGATTCTTGCAAGAAAAACAGAATCCATTTTGATTCTCACAAAATTTTCATTTGATTCTTGTCATAGATTCTGAAAGTCTCTTCAACTCTTAATCTGCTGAGTGTTTTTAAAATATTTTTCATCATATCATGTCATGGCTGCTGATAAGCAGCCATGACTAGATTTGATAAAAAAATTCATTTAAGTTTGACTCAGGAAATTGCTGGTAAAAAGTCAGCACAATTTGTAAGTGACAATTTGTTTTTTTAATTTTAAAAAAAAAATTTCAACAAAACCAGATCATGTGACCCCTCTTTGGAATGAGCTCGATGAGCTCGTTCCAAAGAGGGGTCACATGATATGGTTTTGTTGAAATGTTTCGAAATATAATATTTTTTCAGCTGCTGAATTTGCATATTACGCGGGCGGATGTGGGCGATTAGTTGGGTGAAGGGTTAAAATTCATGCATCAATCAGAATTGAAGCAGAAATGATTCTCGCAAGAAAAACAGAATCCATTTTGATTTTCACAAAATTTTCATTTGATTCTTGTCATAGATTCTGAAAGTCTCTTCAACTCTTAATCTGCTGAGTGTTTTTAAAATATTTTTCATCATATCATGTCATGGCTGCTGATAAGCAGCCATGACTACATTTGATAAAAAATTCATTTAAGTTTGACTCAGGAAATTGCTGGTAAAAAGTCAGCACAATTTGTAAGTGACAATTTGTTTTTTTAATTTAAAAAAAAAAAATTTCAACAAAACCATATCATGTGACCCCTCTTTGGAATGAGCTCGATGAGCTCGTTCCAAAGAGGGGTCACATGATATGGTTTTGTTGAAATGTTTCGAAATATAATATTTTTTCAGCTGCTGAATTTGCATATTACGCGGGCGGATGTGGGCGATTAGTTGGGTGAAGGGTTAAAATTCATGCATCAATCAGAATTGAAGCAGAAATGATTCTCGCAAGAAAAACAGAATCCATTTTGATTCTCACAAAATTTTCATTTGATTCTTGTCATAGATTCTGAAAGTCTCTTCAACTCTTAATCTGCTGAGTGTTTTTAAAATATTTTTCATCATATCGTGTCATGGCTGCTGATAAGCAGCCAGGACTAGATTTGATGAAAAATTCATTTAAGTTGGACTCAGGAAATTGCTGGTAAAAAGTCAGCACAATTTGTAAGTGACAATTTGGTTAGGGATGATCAAATTTTACTCATTTTAGTGGCATTTACCGTATTGGAAGGAATATCTGTCAGCAGCATGTAACGAGTTAAATACCTGTAGAATTTTATCTATTTTAGTGGTATATGATTTACTGTATACTGTTACCATCAAGGCTCACCTAATTTATATTCTCTGTAGAAACATCACTAAACAGAGACCTCCAAGGCTCACCTAATTTATATTATCTGTAGGAACATCACTAACCAGAGACCTCCAAGGCTCACCTAATTTATATTATCTGGAGAAACATCACTAAACAGAGACCTCCAAGGCTCACCTAATTTATATTCTCTGTAGAAACATCACTAACCAGAGACCTCCAAGGCTCACCTAATTTATATTATATTATCTGTAGAAACATCACTAACCAGAGACCTCCAAGGCTCACCTAATTTATATTATCTGGAGAAACATCACTAAACAGAGACCTCCAAGGCTCACCTAATTTATATTATCTGTAGAAACATCACTAAACAGAGACCCCCAAGGCTCACCTAATTTATATTATCTGTAGAAACATCACTAAACAAAGACCTCCAAGGCTCACCTAATTTATATTATCTAGAGAAACATCACTAAACAGAGACCTCCAAGGCTCACCTAATTTATATTATCTGTAGAAACATCACTAAACAGAGAACTCCAAGGCTCACCTAATTTATATTATCTGTAGAAACATCACTAAACAGAGAACTCCAAGGCTCACCTAATTTATATTATCTGTAGAAACATCACTAAACAGAGAACTCCAAAGCTCACGTAATTTATATTATCTGTAGAAACATCACTAAACAGAGAACTCCAAGGCTCACCTAATTTATATTATCTGTAGAAACATCACTAACCAGAGACCTCCAAGGCTCACTTAATCTATATTATCTGTAGAAACATCACTAAACAGAGACCTCCAAGGCTCACCTAATTTATATTATCTGTAGAAACATCACTAAACAGAGAACTCCAAGGCTCACCTAATTTATATTATCTGTAGAAACATCACTAACCAGAGACATCCAAGGCTCACTTAATTTATATTATCTGTAGAAACATCACTAACCAGAGACCTCCAAGGCTCACCTAATTTATATTATCTGTAGAAACATCACAAAACAGAGACCTCCAAGGCTCACCTAATTTATATTATCTGTAGAAACATCACTAAACAGAGACCTCCATGGCTCACCTAATTTATATTATCTGTAGAAACATCACAAAACAGAGACCTCCAAGGCTCACCTAATTTATATTATCTGTAGAAACATCACTAAACAGAGACCTCCATGGCTCACCTAATTTATATTATCTGTAGAAACATCACAAAACAGAGACCTCCAAGGCTCACCTAATTTATATTATCTGTAGAAACATCACTAAACAGAGACCTCCAAGGCTCACTTAATTTATATTATCTGTAGAAACATCACTAAACAGAGACCTCCAAGGCTCACCTAATTTATATTATCTGTAGGAACATCACTAAACAGAGACCTCCAAGGCTCACCTAATTTATATTCTCTACAGAAACATCACTAAACAGAGACCTCCAAGGCTCACCTAATTTATATTCTCTACAGAAACATCACAAAACAGAGACCTCCAAGGCTCACCTAACTTCTATTATCTGTAGAAACATCACTAAACAGAGACCTCCAAGGCTCACCTAATTTATATTATCTGTAGAAACATCACTAAACAGTTACCACCAAGGCTCACCTAATTTATATTCTCTACAGAAACATCACTAAACAGAGACCTCCAAGGCTCACCTAATTTATATTATCTGTAGAAACATCACTAAACAGAGAACTCCAAGGCTCACCTAATTTATACTATCTGTAGGAACATCACTAACCAGAGACCCTCAAGACTCACCTAATTTATATTATCTGTAGGAACATCACTAACCAGAGACCTCCAAGGCTCACCTAATTTATATTATCTGTAGAAACATCACTAACCAGAGATCTCCAAGGCTCACCTAATTTATATTATCTGTAGAAACATCACCAAACAGAGACCTCCAAGGCTCACTTTATTTATATTATCTGTAAAAACATCACTAAACAGAGACCTCCAAGGCTCACCTAATTTATATTATCTGTAAAAACATCACTAAACAGAGACCTCCAAGGCTCACCTAATTTATATTATCTGTAGAAACATCACTAAACAGAGACCTCCAAGGCTCACCTAATTTATATTATCTGTAAAAACATCACTAAACAGAGACCTCCAAGGCTCACTTAATTTATATTATCTGTAAAACATCACTAACCAGAGACCTCCAAGGCTCACCTAATTTATATTATCTGTAAAAACATCACTAAACAGAGACCTCCAAGGCTCACTTAATTTATATTATCTGTAGAAACATCACTAAACAGAGACCTCCAAGGATCACCTAATTTATATTATCTGTAGGAACATCACTAAACAGAGATCTCCAAGGCTCACCTAATTTATATTATCTGTAGAAACATCACTAACCAGTTCCCATCAAGGCTCACCTAATTTATATTCTCTACAGAAACATCACTAAACAGAGACCTCCAAGGCTCACCTAATTTATATTATCTGTAGAAACATCACTAAACAGTTACCACCAAGGCTCACCTAATTTATATTCTCTACAGAAACATCACTAAACAGAGACCTCCAAGGCTCACCTAATTTATATTATCTGTAGAAACATCACTAAACAGAGAACTCCAAGGCTCACCTAATTTATACTATCTGCAGGAACATCACTAACCAGAGACCCTCAAGACTCACCTAATTTATATTATCTGAAGGAACATCACTAACCAGAGACCTCCAAGGCTCACCTAATTTATATTATCTGTAGAAACATCACTAACCAGAGATCTCCAAGGCTCACCTAATTTATATTATCTGTAGAAACATCACCAAACAGAGACCTCCAAGGCTCACTTAATTTATATTATCTGTAAAAACATCACTAAACAGAGACCTCCAAGGCTCACCTAATTTATATTATCTGTAAAAACATCACTAAACAGAGACCTCCAAGGCTCACCTAATTTATATTATCTGTAGAAACGTCACTAAACAGAGACCTCCAAGGCTCACCTAATTTATATTATCTGTAAAAACATCACTAAACAGAGACCTCCAAGGCTCACTTAATTTATATTATCTGTAAAACATCACTAACCAGAGACCTCCAAGGCTCACCTAATTTATATTATCTGTAAAAACATCACTAAACAGAGACCTCCAAGGCTCACTTAATTTATATTATCTGTAGAAACATCACTAAACAGAGACCTCCAAGGATCACCTAATTTATATTATCTGTAGGAACATCACTAAACAGAGACCTCCAAGGCTCACCTAATTTATATTATCTGTAGGAACATCACTAAACAGAGACCTCCAAGGCTCACCTAATTTATATTCTCTACAGAAACATCACTAAACTGAGACCTCCAAGGCTCACCTAATTTATATTCTCTACAGAAACATCACTAAACAGAGACCTCCAAGGCTCACCTAATTTATATTATCTGTAGAAACATCACTAAGCAGAGATCTCCAAGGCTCACCTAATTTATATTATCTGTAGAAACATCACCAAACAGAGACCTCCAAGGCTCACTTAATTTATATTATCTGTAAAAACATCACTAAACAGAGACCTCCAAGGCTCACCTAATTTATATTATCTGTAAAAACATCACTAAACAGAGACCTCCAAGGCTCACCTAATTTATATTATCTGTAGAAACATCACTAAACAGAGACCTCCAAGGCTCACCTAATTTATATTATCTGTAAAAACATCACTAAACAGAGACCTCCAAGGCTCACTTAATTTATATTATCTGTAAAACATCACTAACCAGAGACCTCCAAGGCTCACCTAATTTATATTATCTGTAGAAACATCACTAAACAGAGAACTCCAAAGCTCACGTAATTTATATTATCTGTAGAAACATCACTAAACAGAGAACTCCAAGGCTCACCTAATTTATATTATCTGTAGAAACATCACTAACCAGAGACCTCCAAGGCTCACTTAATCTATATTATCTGTAGAAACATCACTAAACAGAGACCTCCAAGGCTCACCTAATTTATATTATCTGTAGAAACATCACTAAACAGAGAACTCCAAGGCTCACCTAATTTATATTATCTGTAGAAACATCACTAACCAGAGACATCCAAGGCTCACTTAATTTATATTATCTGTAGAAACATCACTAACCAGAGACCTCCAAGGCTCACCTAATTTATATTATCTGTAGAAACATCACAAAACAGAGACCTCCAAGGCTCACCTAATTTATATTATCTGTAGAAACATCACTAAACAGAGACCTCCATGGCTCACCTAATTTATATTATCTGTAGAAACATCACAAAACAGAGACCTCCAAGGCTCACCTAATTTATATTATCTGTAGAAACATCACTAAACAGAGACCTCCATGGCTCACCTAATTTATATTATCTGTAGAAACATCACAAAACAGAGACCTCCAAGGCTCACCTAATTTATATTATCTGTAGAAACATCACTAAACAGAGACCTCCAAGGCTCACTTAATTTATATTATCTGTAGAAACATCACTAAACAGAGACCTCCAAGGCTCACCTAATTTATATTATCTGTAGGAACATCACTAAACAGAGACCTCCAAGGCTCACCTAATTTATATTCTCTACAGAAACATCACTAAACAGAGACCTCCAAGGCTCACCTAATTTATATTCTCTACAGAAACATCACAAAACAGAGACCACCAAGGCTCACCTAATTTCTATTATCTGTAGAAACATCACTAAACAGAGACCTCCAAGGCTCACCTAATTTATATTATCTGTAGAAACATCACTAAACAGTTACCACCAAGGCTCACCTAATTTATATTCTCTACAGAAACATCACTAAACAGAGACCTCCAAGGCTCACCTAATTTATATTATCTGTAGAAACATCACTAAACAGAGAACTCCAAGGCTCACCTAATTTATACTATCTGTAGGAACATCACTAACCAGAGACCCTCAAGACTCACCTAATTTATATTAGCTGTAGGAACATCACTAACCAGAGACCTCCAAGGCTCACCTAATTTATATTATCTGTAGAAACATCACTAACCAGAGATCTCCAAGGCTCACCTAATTTATATTATCTGTAGAAACATCACCAAACAGAGACCTCCAAGGCTCACTTAATTTATATTATCTGTAAAAACATAACTAAACAGAGACCTCCAAGGCTCACCTAATTTATATTATCTGTAAAAACATCACTAAACAGAGACCTCCAAGGCTCACCTAATTTATATTATCTGTAGAAACATCACTAAACAGAGACCTCCAAGGCTCACCTAATTTATATTATCTGTAAAAACATCACTAAACAGAGACCTCCAAGGCTCACTTAATTTATATTATCTGTAAAACATCACTAACCAGAGACCTCCAAGGCTCACCTAATTTATATTATCTGTAAAAACATCACTAAACAGAGACCTCCAAGGCTCACTTAATTTATATTATCTGTAGAAACATCACTAAATAGAGACCTCCAAGGATCACCTAATTTATATTATCTGTAGGAACATCACTAAACAGAGACCTCCAAGGCTCACCTAATTTATATTATCTGTAGAAACATCACTAACCAGTTCCCATCAAGGCTCACCTAATTTATATTCTCTACAGAAACATCACTAAACAGAGACCTCCAAGGCTCACCTAATTTATATTATCTGTAGAAACATCACTAAACAGTTACCACCAAGGCTCACCTAATTTATATTCTCTACAGAAACATCACTAAACAGAGACCTCCAAGGCTCACCTAATTTATATTATATGTAGAAACATCACTAAACAGAGAACTCCAAGGCTCACCTAATTTATACTATCTGTAGGAACATCACTAACCAGAGACCCTCAAGACTCACCTAATTTATATTATCTGAAGGAACATCACTAACCAGAGACCTCCAAGGCTCACCTAATTTATATTATCTGTAGAAACATCACTAACCAGTTCCCATCAAGGCTCACCTAATTTATATTATCTGTAGAAACATCACCAAACAGAGACCTCCAAGGCTCACTTAATTTATATTATCTGTAAAAACATCACTAAACAGAGACCTCCAAGGCTCACCTAATTTATATTATCTGTAAAAACATCACTAAACAGAGACCTCCAAGGCTCACCTAATTTATATTATCTGTAGAAACATCACTAAACAGAGACCTCCAAGGCTCACCTAATTTATATTATCTGTAAAAACATCACTAAACAGAGACCTCCAAGACTCACTTAATTTATATTATCTGTAAAACATCACTAACCAGAGACCTCCAAGGCTCACCTAATTTATATTATCTGTAGAAACATCACTAACCAGAGATCTCCAAGGCTCACCTAATTTATATTATCTGTAGAAACATCACCAAACAGAGACCTCCAAGGCTCACTTAATTTATATTATCTGTAAAAACATCACTAAACAGAGACCTCCAAGGCTCACCTAATTTATATTATCTGTAAAAACATCACTAAACAGAGACCTCCAAGGCTCACTTAATTTATATTATCTGTAAAACATCACTAACCAGAGACCTCCAAGGCTCACCTAATTTATATTATCTGTAGAAACATCACCAAACAGAGACCTCCAAGGCTCACTTAATTTATATTATCTGAAGGAACATCACTAACCAGAGACCTCCAAGGCTCACCTAATTTATATTATCTGTAGAAACATCACCAAACAGAGACCTCCAAGGCTCACTTAATTTATATTATCTGTAAAAACATCACTAAACAGAGACCTCCAAGGCTCACCTAATTTATATTATCTGTAAAAACATCACTAAACAGAGACCTCCAAGGCTCACCTAATTTATATTATCTGTAGAAACATCACTAAACAGAGACCTCCAAGGCTCACCTAATTTATATTATCTGTAAAAACATCACTAAACAGAGACCTCCAAGGCTCACTTAATTTATATTATCTGTAAAACATCACTAACCAGAGACCTCCAAGGCTCACCTAATTTATATTATCTGTAAAAACATCACTAAACAGAGACCTCCAAGGCTCACTTAATTTATATTATCTGTAGAAACATCACTAAACAGAGACCTCCAAGGATCACCTAATTTATATTATCTGTAGGAACATCACTAAACAGAGACCTCCAAGGCTCACCTAATTTATATTCTCTACAGAAACATCACTAAACAGAGACCTCCAAGGCTCACCTAATTTATATTCTCTACAGAAACATCACTAAACAGAGACCTCCAAGGCTCACCTAATTTATATTATCTGTAGAAACATCACTAACCAGTTCCCATCAAGGCTCACCTAATTTATATTCTCTACAGAAACATCACTAAATAGGGACCTCCAAGGCTCACCTAATTTATATTATCTGTAGAAACATCACTAAATAGAGACCTCCAAGGCTCACCTAATTTATATTCTCTACAGAAACATCACTAAACAGAGACCTCCAAGGCTCACCTAATTTATATTATCTGTAGGAACATCACTAAACAGAGACCTCCAAGGCTCACCTAATTTATATTATCTAGAGAAACATCACTAAACAGTTACCACCAAGGCTCACCTAATTTATATTATCTGTAGGAACATCACTAAACAGAGACCTCCAAGGCTCACCTAATTTATATTCTCTGTAGGAACATCACTAAACAGAGACCTCCAAGGCTCACCTAATTTATATTATCTGGAGACACATCACTAAACAGAGACATCCAAGGCTCACCTAATTTATATTATCTGTAGAAACATCACTAAACAGAGACCTCAAAGGCCCACCTAATTTATATTCTCTACAGAAACATCACTAAACAGAGACCTCCAAGGCTCACCTAATTTATATTATCTGTAGAAACATCACTAAACAGAGACCTCCAAGGCTCACCTAATTTATATTATCTGGAGAAACATCACTAAACATTTACCATCAAGGCTCACCTAATTTATATTATCTGTAGAAACATCACTAACCAGAGACCTCCAAGGCTCACTTAATTTATATTCTCTACAGAGACATCACTAAACAGAGACCTCCAAGGCTCACCTAATTTATATTATCTGTAGAAACATCACTAAACAGAGACCTCCAAGGCTCACCTAATTTATGTTCTCTACAGAAACATCACTAAACAGAGACCTCCAAGGCTCACCTAATTTATATTCTCTACAGAAACATCACTAAACTGAGACCTCCAAGGCTCACCTAATTTATATTATCTGTAGGAACATCACTAAACAGAGACCTCCAAGGCTCATCTAATTTATATTATCTGTAGAAACATCACTAACCGGAGACCTCCAAGGCTCACTTAATTTATATTCTCTACAGAGACATCACTAAACAGAGACCTCCAAGGCTCACCTAATTTATATTATCTAGAGAAACATCACAAAACAGAGACCTCCAACGCTCACCTAATTTATATTCTCTACAGAAACATCACTAAACAGAGACCTCCAAGGCTCACCTAATTTATATTCTCTACAGAAACATCACTAAACAGAGACCTCCAAGGCTCACCTAATTTATATTATCTGTAGAAACATCACTAAACAGAGACCTCCAAGGCTCACCTAATTCATATTCTCTACAGAAACATCACTAAACAGAGACCTCCAAGGCTCACCTAATTTATATTCTCTACAGAAATATCACTAAACAGAGACCTCCAAGGCTCACCTAATTTATATTATCTATAGAAACATCACTAAATAGAGACCTCAAAGCTAGGCTCACCTAATTTATATTATCTGTAGGAACATCACTAAACAGAGACCTCCAAGGCTCACCTAATTTATATTATCTGTAGAAACATCACTAACCAGAGACCTCCAAGGCTCACTTAATTTATATTCTCAACAGAGACATCACTAAACAGAGACCTCCAAGGCTCACCTAATTTATATTCTCTACAGAAACATCACTAAACAGAGACCTCCAAGGCTCACCTAATTTATATTCTCTACAGAAACATCACTAAACAGAGACCTCCAAGGCTCACCTAATTTATATTCTCTACAGAAACATCACTAAACAGAGACCTCCAAGGCTCACCTAATTTATATTATCTGTAGAAACATCACTAAACAGAGACCTCCAAGGCTCACCTAATTTATATTCTCTACAGAAACATCACTAAACAGAGACCTCCAAGGCTCACCTAATTTATATTCTCTACAGAAACAACACTAAACAGAGACCTCCAAGGCTCACCTAATTTATATTATCTGTAGAAACATCACTAACCAGAGACCTCCAAGGCTCACTTAATTTATATTCTCTACAGAGACATCACTAAACAGAGACCTCCAAGGCTCACCTAATTTATATTATCTAGAGAAACATCACAAAACAGAGACCTCCAAGGCTCACCTAATTTATATTCTCTACAGAAACATCACTAGACAGAGACCTCCAAGGCTCACCTAATTTATATTCTCTGTAGGAACATCACTAAACAGAGACCTCCAAGGCTCACCTAATTTATATTCTCTGTAGGAACATCACTAAACAGAGACCTCCAAGGCTCACCTGATTTATATTATCTGTAGAAACATCACTAACCAGAGACCTCCAAGGTTCACTTAATTTATATTCTCTACAGAGACATCACTAAACAGAGACCACCAAGGCTCACCTAATTTATATTATCTAGAGAAACATCACAAAACAGAGACCCCCAAGGCTCACCTAATTTATATTATCTGTAGAAACATCACTAAACAGAGACCACCAAGGCTCACCTAATTTATATTATCTGTAGAAACATCACTAAACAGTTACCACCAAGGCTCACCTAATTTATATTCTCTACAGAAACATCACTAAACAGTTACCACCAAGGTTCACCTAATTTATATTATCTGTAGAAACATCACTAAACAGTTACCACCAAGGCTCACCTAATTTATATTCTCTACAGAAACATCACTAAACAGAGACCTCCAAGGCTCACCTAATTTATATTATCTAGAGAAACATCACAAAACAGAGACCTCCAAGGCTCACCTAATTTATATTATCTGTAGAAACATCACTAAACAGAGACCTCCAAGGCTCACCTAATTTATATTCTCTGTAGGAACATCACTAAACAGAGACCTCCAAGGCTCACCTAATATATATATTATCTGTAGAAACATCACTAAACGGAGACCTCCAAGGCTCACCTAATTTATATTATCTGTAGAAACATCACTAAACAGAGACCTCCAAGGCTCACCTAATTTATATTATCTGTAGGAACATCACTAAACAGAGACCTCCAAGGCTCACCTAATTTATATACTCTACAGAAACATCACTAAACAGAGACCTCTAAGGCTCACCTAATTTATATTATCTGTAGAAACATCACTAAACAGAGACCTACAAGGCTCACCTAATTTATATTATCTGTAGGAACATCACTAAACAGAGACCTCCAAGGCTCAACTAATTTATATTCTCTACAGAAACATCACTAAACAGAGACCTCCAAGGCTCACCTAATTTATATTTGCTGGAGACACATCACTAAACAGAGACCTCCAAGGCTCACCTAATTTATATTCTCTACAGAAACATCACTAAGCAGAGACCTCCAAGGCTCACCTAATTCATATTATCTGTAGAAACATCACTAAACAGAGACCTCCAAGGCTCATCTAATTTATATTCTCTACAGAAACATCACTAAGCAGAGACCTCCCCGGCTCACCTAATTCATATTATCTGTAGAAACATCACTAAACAGAGACCTCCAAGGCTCACCTAATTTATATTCTCTACAGAAACATCACCAAACAGAGACCTCCAAGACTCACCTAATTTATATTCTCTGGAGACACATCACTAAACAACGAACTCCAAGGCTCATCTAATTTATATTATCTGGAGACACATCACTAAACAGAGACCTCCAAGGCTCACCTAATTTATATTCTCTGCAGAAACATCTTTAAACAGTTACCATTAAGGCTCACCCAATTTGTTTTCTCTGCAGAAACATCGCTAAACAGTTACCATCAAGGCTCGCCTAATTTATATTCTCTGCAGAAACATCACTAAACAGTAACCATCAAGGCACACCTAATTTGTTTTCTCTGCAGAAACATCTCTAAACAGTTACCATGAAGGCTAACCTAATTTGTTTTCTCTGCAAAAACACTCACTGGACAGGGTTGCCACTAAAGCTCACCTAATTTATATTCTCTTGACAATCACCTTTGAGAGTCACATATGCAGTTAAACCCTGTTAACTGAATAGCCACTTTGCCAATGAAAATTATTCAATTAACAGGGGTATTTAATTAACAGGAATTGTGTCACTTTCCTATAATCTAGAGATAAACTTAGCATTTATCCTGTTATATCTTGTTTGACATAGCTCCATGAGCTCTGTCAAACAAAATATAATAGATTAAATGTTTGTATTTTTTTCAAAGAGGCTTTTAACAGTATGTAATCTGCCGACCTTCACACCTTTCTCAGTCTGTATATTGCCTTGATAGTCATGAGCTCATTGTTTATTTAACTGTACAGCATTTTAGAGCACTTTGTGATTTTACGCTTAAAAAATTTCCTTATTATTTTATTATTATCTGTGACCTTGACCTTGATGATATGACCTTGCATCAAAGTTGCAACACATCACTGAGTCCCGAGTCGGGGCACGGCAACTCAGTAGGTAGAGGTGCAGGCTGCAAGCCGAGAGGTCCTCAGTTTGAATCCCACACGCGGCAACCGCGTTGTGTCCTTGGGCAAGACACTTCATCTCCATTGCCCGCGTGGTGGCACGATGACGTCGTGTACTAAGGCATACTGCACGCCGATGGTGACAGTTGCTCACCATTGCTCGGTGGTTCTGTCCGGGTACTCTGGCTTCCTGCACCCGTAAAACTGTCACAGTCATGATTAGCTATTGTGCAGAAATATGTGACCTTAAACACCAATAAATAAATAATAATACTGAGTCCTAATTGTAATAAGTATGAACTAGAGGTGTGACTGTCCCAGATGGGCTTGTCCATACCCCCTCCGTCAAGATTATTTTAAGATGAAAGGGGGCACAACTCTGGCAAAAAAGTCTGGTCGAAAAAATAACAGCAGGTGCACAGGTTGCCATGGTAGTGAACATGAATACTAAGTTTTAAAGGAATCAAACCATAAACATCTGAGAAGATCACTGGACAAAATTCAGGCATTCTAAGATAAAAAGGGGCATAACTCTGGGACAAAACTTCTGATCAAAACTATAATCGCAGGTGCACCGGCTCCCATGGTAGTGAACGTCCCTACCAAGTTTCAAAGAAATCGACCCATAAATGTTTGAGAAAATCTCCGGACAAAATTCTAGGCAATTCAGGCATTCTAAGATGAAAAGGGGCATAACTCTGGCAAAAAAAAGTCTGGTCCAAACTAAAATCACAGGTGCACAGTTTCCCATGGTTGTGAACATCCATAACAAGTTTCAAAGGAATCCACCCATAAACATCTGAGAAAATCTCGGGACAAAATTCAGGCATTCTAAGATGCAAAGGGTGCATAACTCTGGCAAAAAAAGTCTGACAGAAACTATAATAGCAAGTGCATAGGTTCCCATGGTCCTATTATAGTAAACATACATACCATGTTTTAAAGGAATCAGCCCAAAAACATCTGAGAAGATCTCCAAGCAAAAGTATAGGACTGTTTTTTCAAGTCCAAAAGGTGCATAATTCTAGCAAATATAATCCAACCGGAAATATAATTGCAGGTGCACAGGTTCCCATAGTGGTGAACATTCACACCATGCTTCGAGCAGATTGGTTCATAAAGATCTGGGAAAATCTCTGGACAAAATTATGCCTACAAATGGATGGATGCACAGAAGGATAGATGGATGGATGGAAGGATGTACAGATGGATGGTTGGAGAAGGTGATTCCAGTATACCCCCCCCCCCCCCCCCCCCCCCACAACTCATTGCGTGGGTATAATAAGATCAGTCAATCATATCAAGTTATATGGACTAGACAAGGGTTGTATAACAATATCAGAGTTGATGCCTGAGACCTTAACCTTGATGATATGACCTTGGATCAAAGTCGAGACACATCTATGAGTCATGAGCAATAATTGTACCAAGTATGAATAAGATCTGTCAATCATAGCAAGTTATATCAACCAGTCAAAGGTGAAAATGAAAGTTTTTCTGTCACCTAACACAGAGCCTGTGATCTTGACCTTGAGGGGCACATACCATATTATAATTTGAGACAAACCGTCTTCGGATATATATTGTTACAAAGTTTTGTAAAGAAATATTGAATGGTTAAAAAGTTATGGCCCAGACAAACAAAATGATGATGACAGATAGACGACAGATGGACAACAGACAAATCATTACCAGAAAAGCTCCACTGATACTTGTCAGGTAAAGCTACAAACAATTACAAGAGCATTTTAATATATACACACCCTCTCTCTATCTCTCAAATTATCTAAGGATGCAACAGAATCTGAGCACCTACCACATTATAGAGATGGGTGGTACACTGTAAATACCTTTGGGTATCAGTATCGAACCAGTACCCATTTACCAAGTTAGTTTACTGTACTGACAGAATCTTGAAATACCGAAATTTTGATACTGAAAGATATTTCTGATTCAAATTAAAGACTAAAAGGACAACAACAGAAAATGAAGTAAAGTTCCTGATAAGAGGATCCCACAGACTGTGTATGTCTAAAGGCAGCCATCACCGGTCATTTGATGTATAATTTATGATAAGAGGATCCCATGGACTGTGTATGTCTAAAAGTAATCATCACCGGTCATGTGATGTATAATTTATGATAAGAGGATCCCATGGACTGTGTATGTCTAAAGGCAGTCATCACAAGTCATTTGATGCATAATTCACGATAAGAGGATCCCATGGACTGTGTATGTCTAAAAGCAGTCATCACTGATCATTTGATGTATAATTCACGATATGAGGATCCCATGGACTGTGTATGTCTAAAGGCAGTCATCACCGGTCATTTGATGTATAATTCATGATAAGAGGATCTCATGGACTGTGTCTAAAGGCAGTCATCACTGGTCATTTGATGTATAATTCACTATACGAGGATCCCATGGACTGTGTATGTCTAAAGGCAGTCATCACCGGTCATTTGATGTATAATTCATGATAAGAGGATCCCATGGACTGTGTATGTCTAAAGGCAGGTCATCACCAGTCATTTGATATATAATTCATTTTTAGAGGAACCCACGGACTGTATATGTCTAAAGGCAATCATCACCGGTCATTTGATGTATAATTCATGATAAGAGGATCCCATGGACTGTGTATGTCTAAAGGCAGTCATCACTGGTCATTTGATGTATAATTCATGATATGAGGATCCCATGGACTGTGTTTGTCTCAAGGCAGTCATCACCAGTCATTTGATGTAACAAAGAAGCTAAGATAAAATACACAGGGAGTATTTTCTCTCAGCCTTTTTGTCACATCAAATGACTGATGGTTGGCGCCCGTTTTGCTTCCAACATTTTGACACTTCAGTGGCTCTGTCTGCTTTAAAGCAGTGAACGATAGTTGTGCAGTATATCAAAAATACCATCGGGGGATATTGGTATAGGTGTGAGGACATGTATATTGTCGGCAATGAATACAGTACTGTTTGCGAGGTAAAACTTTCTAAAAATACCGATGCCGAAACCGAACTTGAATTTTTCAATAGCGCTCAACTCTACAACATTAGTGAAGTCTGGTCATTATTGCATAATGAACATTCATTCGACCTTTCTGCCTGTATCAGCGTACACAGGGTTAATATCAAACAGATAACATGTGGCATCATTTTACATGACAACAGATAACATGTGGCATCATTTTACAGCACAACACATAACAGGTGGTATCATTTTACAATGCAACAGATAACAGGTGGCATAATTTTACAGGACAACATGTGGCACCATTTCACAGGCCAACAGATAACATGTGGCACGTTTTTACATGACAAGATAACATGGGACATCAGTTTACACGACAACAGATAACAGGTGGCATCATTTTACAGTGCAGCAGATAACAGGTCGCATCATCTTACAGGACAACAGATAACATGTGGCACCATTTTACAGGACAAAGATAACATGTGCCATCATTTTACAGGACAACAGATAACATGTGGAATCATTTTACAGGGCGCAGATAACAGGTGGCATCACTTTAGAGCAACAGATACCAGGAGGCATCATTTTACAGGGCAACAGATAACATGTGGCATCATTTTACAGGGCAACAGATAACATGTGGCATCATTTTATGTCAACAGATAACATGTGGAATCATTTTACATGGCAACAGATAACATGTGCCATCATTTTACAGGACAACAGATAAAAGGAGGCATCAGTTTACAGACCGACAGATAACAGGTAGCATCATTTTACAGGACAACAGATAACAGGTGGCATCATTTCATGGTGCAAAAGATAACAGGTGACATCATTTTACAGGACAACAGATAACAGGAGGCATCATTTTAGAGGGCAACAGATAACATGTGCCATCATTTTACAGGACAACAGATAACAGGAGGCATCATTTTACAGACCAACAGACAACAGATGGCATCATTTTACAGGACAACAAATAACAGGTGGCATCATTTCACGGTGCAACAGATAACATGTGGCATCATTTTACAGGACAACAGATAACAGGAGGCATCATTTTAGAGGGCAACAGATAACATTTCATTTTACAGGGCAACAGATAACATGTGGCATCATTTTACAGAACAACAGATAACATGTGGCATCATTTTACAGGGCAAACAGATAACATGTGTCATCATTTTACAAGACAACAGATAACATGTGGCATCATTTTACAGCACAACAGATAACAGGTGGCATCATTTTACAGAACCATTTTTAAAGTCAGTGACAAATATTGATTGTTGAAAGATTTTTTTACTTACTTGTCGAACGAAATTTTTTTGTGCATACAGTTACTTATTTTTTTGTAAAAAGGATGAAACAAGAAAACCCAAATTTTACATTTTCTGTTAAGAATGTCTTGTTCAGAATGTTGGTTGGTGTTAAATCTTTGGCAAATTTAATTACTATAGACAACTAAATGAGTGGTATAACAAAGGACCATGTGAGTATCAGGGCTGGCATTCTTAAAAATGCAGGAGGGCTAAAAATCGCTGTCCTCACATGGCCTAGGGGAGCGATTAGCTCTCCTCAAGCTTATAAAAGCTAAAAGTGGCAAAATGAAGTTGTACAACTAATGAATTCTGTCTAGTGGACTTTGTACATTTTATTTGGTGCTGCTAATCAGGTAGTCTCTGTGAGACCGCTACACTGACCCTCCCACACCTCCGGGCCTTGGTAAGGCCCGGAGGTGTGGGAGGAGCAGTGTGGCTATATTGTAGAGACCACTAACATATCAGAGATCTGAAAACCTGTGGATTTTAGGAATAAGCTGTTGTGGTAATTCATTATTTTCTAAGGCTAGGAGGGCTATTTTTCGCCCTCCTCAATTTTTTTAAGGCGAGCTGTAGGCGAGCGAATAAATCGCTCTCCTGAAAACGCCAGGCCTGGAGTATCTTACCTGATTCTGTTTGCTGTGACATCGTTTCCACCCTTTCTGGCTGGATTGGGAACTAAGATCAAACATTCCCCAGGCATATTTTCATCATCAGATGCAACAAATGACATGTCCAGTATGATGTACTGCAAAACCAAGAAAGGGAAGTGACAAACTTGACATGACAGTGAACGATAATTGATGCTGTAATATCATCCAACAACATTCCCCCAGTGACAAACTTGACATGACAGTGAATGATAATTGATGCTGTAATATCATCCAACAACATTCCATCATTAAAAAGTACAGAAAGCGGGTCTCCTTTCTATGGTATTCTTTTCAACATTACAACAAACCCTAGAGATGTGTCTACATTCCAGATTTTTTTCATCATTACAACAAATACTGGCAATATGTCTACTTCCCAAGGGTTTCTTTTCACCATAACATTCCCTGGGAATAGGTCTACTTTTCACCACAATATTCCCTTTGAATAGGTCTACTTTCCAAGGCATTCTTTTCACCACAAAATTCCAGGACAATAGGTCTACTTTCCAAGGCTTTCTTTTCACCACAACATCCCCTGGGAATAGGTCTACTTTCCAAAGCATTCTTTTCACCACAACATTCCCTGGGAATAGGTTTACTTTCCAAGACTTTCTTTTCACCACAACATTCCTGGGCAATAGGTCTACTTTCCAAGGCTTTCTTTTCATCACAACATTCCCAGGGTATAGGTTTACTTTCCAAGGCTTTCTTTTCCCCCACAACATTCCCTGGGAATAGGTCTATTTTCCAAGGCTTTCTTTTCACCACTTCATTCCCTGGAAATATGTCTACTGTCCAAGGTTTCCTTTTCACTATAATCTTCCATGGGACTATGTCTACTTTCCAAAGTTTTCTTTCCACCATAACATTCCCTGGGAGTAGTTCTACTTTCCAAGGTTTTCTTTTCACCATAACATTCCCTGGGGATAGGTCTACATTCCAAGGTTTTCTTGTCACCATTATAACAAACCCATGAGGTATGTCTACTTTCCAAGGCTTTCTTTTCACCACTACAATCCCTGGGAATAGGTCTTCTTTCCAAGGTTTTCTTTTCACCATAACATTTCCTGGGAATAGGTTTACTTTCCAAGGTTTTCTTTTCACCACAACATTCCCTGGGAACAGGTCTACTTTCCGGGGTTTTCTTTTCACTATAACATTCCCTAGGAATAGGTCTACTTTCCAGGGTTTTCTTTTCACCATAACATTCCCTGGGAATAGGTCTACTTTCTAAGGTTTTCTTTTCACCATAGCATTACCTGGTAATATGTCAACTTTCCAAGGTTTTCTTTTCAGCATAACATTCCCAAGGAATAAGTCTACTGTCCAAAGTTTCCTTTTTCACCATAACATCTTTACAATAAATACTGACAATATGTCTAGTTTCCAATGTTTCCTTTTAGCAGAACATTCCCTGGAAATATGTCTACTTTTCAAGGTTTCACTTTTCACCATACATTCACTGGGAATAGGTCTACTTTCCAAGGTTTTGTTTTCACCATAACATTCCCTGGGAGTAGGTCTACTTTCCAAGGTTTTCCTTTAACCATTATAACAAACCCATGAGATAGGTCTACTTTCCAAGGTTTTCTTTTCACCATAACATTCCCCGGGAATAGGTCTACTTTCCAAGGTGTCCTTTAACCATTATTAACAAACCCATGACATATGTCTATTTTCCAAGGTTTTCTTTTCACCATAACATTCCCTGGTAACAGGTCTACTTTCCAAGGTTTTCTTTTCACCATAACATTCCCTGGGAATAGGCCTACTTTCCAAGGTTTTCTTTTCACCATAACATTTCCCTGGGAATAGGTCTACTTGCCAGGGTTTTCTTTTCACCATAACATTCCCCGGGAATAGGGCTACTTTCCAAGGTTTTCTTTTCACCATAACATTCCCTTGGAATAGGTTGACTTTCCAAAGGTTTCTTTCCACCATAACATTCCCTGGGAATAGGTCTACTTTTCAAGGTTTTCCTTCAACCATTATAACAAACCCATGAGATAGGTCTACTTTCCAAAGTTTTCTTTTCACAATAACATTCCCTGGGAATAGGTCTACCTTCCAAGGTTTTCCTTTAACCATTATAACAAACCCATGAGATAGGTCTACTTTCCAGGGTTTTCTTTTCAACATAACATTCCCTGGAAATAGGTCTACTTTCCAAGGTTTTCTTTTCACCATTATAATAAACCCATGAGATATGTCTACTTTCCAAGGTTTTCTTTTCACCATAACATTCCCTGGAAATAGGTCTACTTTCCAAGGTTTTCTTTTCACCATAACATTCCCTGGGAATAGTTCTACTTTCCAATGTTTTCTTTCTGCCATAAATTCCTTGGGAATAGGTCTACTTTTCAAGGTTTTCTTTCCACCATAACACTCCCTGGGAATAGGTAAACTTTCCAAGGTTTTCTTTCCACCATAACATTCCATGGGGATAGGTCTACTTTCCAAGGTTTTCTTGTCACCATAACAATCCCTGGGGATAGGTCTACTTTCCAAGGTTTTCTTTTCACCATTATAACAAACCCATGAGATATGTCTACTTTCCAAGGTTTTCTTTTCACCATAACATTCCCTGGAAATAGGTCTACTTTCCAAGGTTTTCTTTTCACCATAACATTCCCAGGGAAAAGGTCTATTATTTTCCAAGGTTTTCTTTTTATCATAACATTCCCTGGGAACAGGTCTACTTTCGGAGGCTATCTTTTCACCACAACATTCCCTGGGAATAGTTCTACTTTCCAAGATTTTCTTTTCACCATAACGTTCCCTGGAAATAGGTATACTTTCCAAGGTTTTCTTTTCACCATAACATTCCCTGGGAAGATCTACTTTCCAAGGTTTTCTTTTCACCACAACATTCCCTGGGAATAGTTCTACTTTCCAAGGTTTTCGTTTCACCATAACATTCCCATTATAACTTTCCAAGATTTTCTTTTCACCATAACGTTCCCTGGAAATAGGTATACTTTCCAAGGTTTTCTTTTCACCATAACATTCCCTGGGAAGATCTACTTTCCAAGGTTTTCTTTTCACCACAACATTCCCTGGGAATAGTTCTACTTTCCAAGGTTTTCGTTTCACCATAACATTCCCATTATAATAAACCCATGAGATAGGTTTATTTTATTCATTATACAACACATGGGATAGGCCTACTTTCAAGGGTTTTGTTTCCATCACCTATAACATTCCATCGAGGCGGGTCTACTTTCCAAGGAATTCTTTTCCTCACTGCAGCAAACCTTGGGAATAGGCCTACTTTCTGGGGATTTTTTTTCAAACAACAAACACTGGGGATAGGTAAATTTTCTGGGGAATTATTTTCATACAACAAACCAGGGGATAGGTATACTTTATGGGGGAATTCGTTGAAGACAACAACTCTGGAGATAGATTTACCTTGCGGGTATTATTGTCATAATTACCAACCTATCTGGGGGTATTTATGGATTTGAACAACCTTACATTATGTGGTTAGTGATACGACCCTCATAGGGTGAGGTGTGTTACACCACACTGGCAGGTAGTTCATATCCATCAATACGGACAGCTGGAGGCTGATAACTGACTTACACCCTGTCTTTTGTTGTGTAACAGGAGGAGAGATAAGTGCGAGAGCCGGTGTCGAACCGTCGACCTCTAGCACACAATGCAACCAATTTACCAAGAGACTAAGAGATCCGGACCAACCAGGCTGGTTGGTAAATGGCCTTTATACCTCAACTGCTACATATTGGATAAAATGTACGGACTCAGATATACATACTCAGAAGATGACAGGTATTCAGGTGATGTCAATTGAACACACACTCGGCCCATTGCCCTGTAAGATATTTTAAGTTGTTACTAACCCTGAAAAGTACAAAAGACAAGATATAATTCGCCATTATACCAACCCCGGAGATGGGTCAGTTCCCATTTTTCAGTTTGGTATTATTTTCATCGTTATAACATACCTTGGAGGAGGGCCTGCTTTCTGGGTATTCTTCTCATCGTTACAACAAACCCCGGCGCCAGCAATACATTTCATAAAATAATCTTCATACAGGGATGACAGTTTGTATGTTGGATGTACAACAGGAGACTCTTGATACAACCTAGTTTAATAAATAGTACAAAATCCTGGTCAAATGTCCCAAAAACATTTGTTCAGAACAGTAGGTCTGCCACAATATGCTTCCCAAACGATACAATATGTATCACCACCCAGTGCGCATGATACGATATACATCATGATACACATTCATGATCTCTCTTGGCATGCTACTTCAGATGCCGGCTACTTATGGGACTGTATGTATTCACTTCCAGTAGCTTACTTATATTACAAATTAGAATGTGCTCTTTAAACAATAGGAAACTTCTCAATGTGATAACCTATGACAATAAGTAATTTAAGTTTTTGATTTTATGATCCATTTTCCGGTGCTTTTTTTTCTCTCAGAAAATATGTTCTAAACATTATTGAATCCATTATATCTTGTTTGACAGAGCTCAATGAGCTCTGTCAAACAAGATATAATGGATTAATCAAACAAATATTTAGTATAATAGAGGGAATTCACCAAATGTTGGTTAACTGAATAATCCCTTTAATGGAATATTTATCACTATCAAAGTTAGTATGCAAAAAATGGTTTCTCTGTACTGGTTTTCAAAATCCAAGAAGTTGTTTTGCATGATATCATTTATATTGTACGTGTATGATACATATTCAATTGCGAGCAATGTATCATGGTTCAAGCGTATCACAATTAATCGTTGCAGCCCTACAGTACAGTCACCGTGGATTGGTCACTTTCCATGGGTGGGCAATATTTCCACACAATAATATCAGCTTCCAGACATTAATTAAAGGAAAAATCCTTAAAAAAAATAATTAATGAAGCAAGGGGTACAACCCGGTACTTGATAAATTAAAATTTTCCTGGTGATGATTTTTATTTCCTGGTAAACGCATCCGTGGAGATCACCACAGCTCACGTGTGGAATACGACCAGTCCACAGTGACTGCACTGTATATGTAGATAGTGACCCCAAACTTTAGTATAGACAGCTGTAGGCCATTTGGAAGTATAGGTCCCCGGCATTGGGAGCCCAGTTTTCAAAACACTTCCCATGGAGTTGAGGCAAATAACTGTATCATCTCTGAACGCAATGGAACAAAGTGATGATGCTGAAAATACACAGAGAATTTTTTGGGAGAACTTTAAGTTAGAATGACTCAGTTGGAGGACGTGTTAGGTCAAATTTCTGCTCCAGATTGGAGTGAAAAAAGTATCGAGGTTCGGCAGCAGAAATAGTCCAGGAGCCAGTAGGTCCCACGAGCAACCCCAATCCTCCGAACCCCCACCCCATCGATTTAATCTAACACAAATTGTGTTCCGTTTGACGTCTTCTTGGAGAATTTTAATGTTAACATCAGTGGCGTAGTCAGCCCAAACCAAGTGGGGTGGACAAACACGCACAGCCTAGCTTAGAACCGTTTTAATATGGAGGGAGAGAGGGGGGTTAGCCCCTTTGAATTTGTAACTGGGGGGGGGGGGGGGGGGGGGTGCGGAAAAGCTTTCCAGGCTTTCAAATTTCATAATTTGGCGTCCATAAAATTTGAGCTAGGTAACAATAATCATGGTTTCCACCTGAGGTAAATAAAATTAATGTGTCTGATATGGGCAGCCAAGGGTCGTTGGTACCACGGACCGACCAAGGTTCGGCTGTGAGTAGTATGTAATGTGGTTTTGAGGGAAAGTTTGGATGACCCCGGTGGATGACCCCGGAAGTGACGTCATGTCACGTGACCTAGTGCCGCCATGTTGTGTTGTCATGGTAACCCGCGTGAGCGGCCATGTTGTGACGTCATCCCCATAGTGATACGTGGTGTGAGTGCGCATGCGCAGCGCGTGTTGTTAGGGTGATACGTGTTTCCGTCGGCCATTTTGTATACTGGAGGCCGCCATCTTGGTTTCTATGGTAGCACGTGATTGCTATGTTACCCAATTGTTCTGTAATAGGACGGGGTATGTTCGGAGGGTGTGTTCCTTTGTAGAAGAGTAAATCTAATTACCACAAACAACCCGACAATCCATCCAAATCACCAAAATCCACCCAAAATCACCGAAATTGACTTTATTTCCCCATTTTATCCGTTTAGCACGTAGTGCTATAGTACTAAGGGGTACAAGAGGTGCATTCGACTGAAGTGGAGTAATTTTCTGGTTCGGATTTTCCCTATTAAGAGTAGCACGTAATACCGATGGGGTGTGTTCGTTTGAAGTGGAGTAATGTTCCCATTTTTTGGATCCCATGACGTGTTATTTCCTTATTAAGAATAGCACGTAGTGCTATAGGACAAATTTACCCAGAATTCCTCTGCTTCTACTTGGAACTATATTTTTATAAATTCTATTTTTAGTAACATCCTTAACTGACCCCCTAACTAATTGTTAGTGTCTATATTTAGCAATTTCTTTAAATGCCCCCCCTAACTACATGATTTTAAATAATAAAATTAATGAGGATCAAGATGTTTTTACACTGACCAATCAGAGCGAAGTTAATCCACCAATCAGATTTCTGGATTCCCATTGTGTTTCTTTCCCATTACTTTCTATACTAATTTTCTAAATTTCCCAACTTTAACCTATAATCCTATAGGAAACAAACACAAACACCCATCGAGAATGAAAATATCGATGAAAAAACGTTGCGACGTCGTGACGTTTTCAAAAACGTCCGTCACGTCTAAATAAATTCCGGAGAAGAATAACGTCGCGTCATTCTGTTTCGATCCTTCGAACTGAACACATCGCTAGAGAGTTTTCTATAGCAATTTTGCCTTTGCAAAAAAATTTATGAAGATGTCTGAAGCTGCTACTGCCGTTACCAGAACTGATGTCTACGCCTGTGAAGAGTGTGGGAAGACCTTTACGGACCGTCGGAACCGGAATCGCCATGTACGCACCCAGCACGCCGCCGAAGAGAAGAAGACCCACGATTGTACCAACTGCAACAAGAGTTATGCTTCCAAGCAGAAGCTAGATCAACACCTGAAGAAATGTTTGGAGATATATACATGTATGGAATGCGGCCAGGAGTTCAACCAACTACTCCATTTTAATCGACACAAGAGCGTTGCCCACCGACCAGTTCCTGTACCATCGAAAAGGAAGACTGATGAACCGAAGAGAGGACCACCAAAACAAACACGGACCACGACGACCACCCATTATGATGTTGACCCAATGGAGTTTGAAAAGAATATGATGTCTGAAGAAGAGCCAGATGAGATATTGACCGTGTACGAAGATAACTGGAGTTCTATTAGAACTCGCCACATGATGAACAGAAGAGTCCAGGACCAATATAACTACCGGATCAATGATGTGAACCTGAAGATGATGACTGATGAATTGATGACTACCATATTTCTGCCACAACAGCTAAGATTTAAAATTAATCTGAGTTTTGGTTTTATCCTGCGACACAATGAAACGAATGAACTGAAGTATTACCATCCATCACAAAACAACGCCCGGGTACTTGATGTTCCACAACTTGTATGCTGCCAAGAAGACTTTGAAGAATTCCTTGATGATGTCATGGAAGAAGATATCCTAGAATGGGCCAAATTAAAACGACCCAACACCAAATGGCTTGTGGAGAGAGTTACCAACGTCACATTTTATGTGAACAAGCTGAAAGACCACCCAATTGGAATGGCAGAAGATCTTCCTGACTACATTCTCCAGAACAAAGCAGTAAATGCTTTGGTGAAAGATAGAGCTCGCCATTTTACCTATGAAGACAACCTGTGTATTTTCCGCTGTTTAGCTTTATGGAGTGGTTCCATAACAGACAATTTGAATAAAACAACAGATGCCATGTACAACAAGTATACCCAGAAGCCAAAGAATGAGTTCCGTGGAGTAACTTTAGCCGAATTACCTGACTTGGAGAAATGTTTTGAAGTAAATATCCAAGTATATGAACTTGTCAAGAATGATGATGACCAAATTGTTGCCAAATTAGTACAGAGATCTCACAGAAAGTATGAAGATACCATGTATGTGAACGTTTACAAGAACCATTTTAGCTACATCATCGATATAGACCAATACTGCAAATCCTTTGAATGCCGCAAATGCGGCAAACTATGGAAGACCTCCTGGGCAATAAATCGTCACGAGAAAACCTGTACAGATGAAGTCAATTACCAGTATGTTGGCGGTGTATACCATCCATCCCAGTCCATATTTGATCTGTTAGAAGATGAAGGTATAGAAGTATCTGAAGAGAAGAAGTTTTATCCATACCGTGCAACGTTTGATTTTGAAAGTTACTTTGTCAAATCCAGTCTACCTGCTGACAGTGATAAACTGATATGGGAAGCAGAACACCGACCATTGAGTGTGAGCATATGTAGTAATGTTCCAGAATACCAAGAACCGAAATGTTTTATTACAAATGGAAATTCTCAAGAACTTGTTGAAGAAATGATGACATACCTCACTGCTATTTCATCTCATTGCCACCAACTGATGCAGACCTACCATGCTTGGACCTTGTTTAAACTCAGACAGAAAATTGATGAAACGCTGGAAGCGGAAGCCAGAGCTACTGGAGAAGATACATCCAAGATGCACCCTTTACAAAAATTGGAGAAGAAATTTCAAGATTATCTGCAAGAGATGCCTGTCATCGGATTCAACTCTGGAAAATATGATATGAATGTAGTCAAGCGTGAACTGATGACATACCTGAAGAGACAGAATCCACTGAAGTTTGCAGTGAAGAAATCGAATAACTACATGTGCGTCTCGACAGAATCTTTCAAGTTTGTTGATATTTGCAACTACCTCGCTCCAGGATTCAGCTATGACAAGTTTTTGAAAGCATTTGGCTGCTCCGTGACAAAGGGATTTTTACCATATGAATGGATCGACAGCTTGAACAAATTGGATCAAGACCACCTACCAGACCATGAAGCCTTCTACAGTTCTCTCAAGAAAGAAAATATATCCAATGAAGAATACCAGTACTGCCAGCATGTATGGAACGACCTGGAGATGACAACTTTCCGTGATTTTCTGATCTGGTATAATAACCGAGATGTAAAACCATTCCTTGAAGCAGTTGACAAGCAGTTTGCTTTCTACCAAGAACGCCACATCAACATGTTTAAAGATGGTATCAGTGTTCCGGGCCTCACGTTGAAATACCTGTTCCAGACCATGAATGATGACACTTACTTCACATTATTTAACCAGAAGAATAAAGACTTGCATCACTTGGTGAAAGATAATATCGTTGGTGGACCTTCAATTATCTTCAACCGATACCACGAGAAAGATGTTACCCGAATCAGAGAAACAAAATATGGCAAAGAAGCAAAACCATGTGGAAGTATTATAGGCTTTGATGCGAATGCATTATATCTTTGGTGCCTAATGCAAGAGATGCCAACGGGTTGGAGTATTAGACGTCGTGAAGAAAACCAGTTTAAACCAGAACATCCAATGAAGTATGGTAAAATGGCTGAACAATGGTTAGAGTTTTTATCCATGAGAGATGACATCCACATCAGACATCAGTTTAACGGAGCTGAAAAAATGATTGGTCGAAGACAGTTGCCTGTTGATGGTTGGTGCAAAGAGACACAGACTGTATACCAGTTCCATGGCTGCTTCTGGCACGGACATACCTGCATGAAAGATAAGAATGGCCTTCCTATCATCCATAATGAAGTCAGAGATAAACCGATGAAAGAACTGCTACAAGACACCCGTACCAATGCAAAGTACATCACCGATTTGGGCTATAAACTTATTGAAATCTGGGAGTGTGAGTGGAGAGAGATGAAGAAGACCGATGCCACACTCAAAGCCTTCCTGAAAGAGAACTTTTCAGACAAAATAGATGGTGCGATGACAGAGGAAGAAATAATGAACAAAGTGAAGTCCGGTGAACTGTTTGGTTTAGTCGAATGTGATATACATGTACCAGATCACCTGAAAGAGTACTTTGAAGAGATGACACCTATCTTCAAGAATACAGATATTTCCATAGATGATATTGGTGAACACATGAAGGCCTTTGCCGAGAAGAATGGAATCATGAAGAAACCCCGTAGAAGTTTGATCGGAAGCTATGGAGCGGAGAAAATGTTATTTGCAACCCCTTTACTGCAGTGGTACCTCCAGCATGGTATTGAAGTTGATCACGTCTATCAAGTTATCCAATATAAACCAAGAAGATGTTTTGAAAAATTTGGAGATGAAGTATCTGAAGCAAGAAGACAAGGAGATGTTGACCCTGACAAGTCGATCGTTGCCGACACCATGAAGCTGTTGGGAAATTCTGGATATGGCAAAACCGTCACCAACAAAGAGAAGCATCGACGTGTGTGCTATTGCAACGACGAAGAAGTTACCAAAGCTGTAAATGACATGTCCTTCAGAGCCTTGAATCCATTAGATGATACATTATACGAAGTCGAACTCAACAAGAAGACCATCAAGTTGGATCTGCCACTTCACATCGGATTCTTTGTTTACCAGTATGCGAAACTCCGGATGCTTCAGTTCTATTATGATGTCATCGATACTTTTATTAACCGCCAAGATTTCGAATATGCTGAAATGGACACAGATTCTGCATATATATGTACCTCGTCACCATCCATAGATGAATTAGTGAAACCAGAGAAGAGAGTAGAATTTTACAAAGAGAATCACAAGTGGTTTCCATCAGAGTGTTGTGATTTCCACAGAGATGATTATGTGAAAACCAAATTAGAAGGCAAAGAATGGCTGTCACCCTCATGCTGCCAAGAAAGAAAGCGTTTTGACAGGAGAACTCCAGGCTTGTTTAAGGTAGAATGGCAAGGAACCGGCATTGTTGGACTGTGTAGTAAAACATATTATTGTTTCGGAGCAACCAATAAATTCAGTTGTAAGGGAATCAGCAAACGCCACAATGATTTGACGAAAGACAGATATTTGCAAGTTTTGAAGACTCAACAAAGTGGATCTGGCATCAACCGAGGATTTGTGATGAATGACAACACTATGTATACCTACCAGCAGAGCAGAGATGGACTATCATATTTCTACCCAAAACGAAGAGTTTTAGAAGATGGAGTTAGTACCATACCACTAGAGATTTAAAGAAGAAACAATTGAGTGAGTGTCATATTTTTCTACAACCTGAACCAAGTCTAGCTTTTGCCTACAAAAAAGTTCTATTTAGTTGATCAAAAAAAAAAATCCTAAAAAAAAACCGAAATGGTTTTTAGGTGGTCTACTCAATCATATTAGGCTCATCAAATTTTTAAAGTCCTTTATGGCATTCTCTAAAGTCCTTTATGGCAGTCCTCATAAAGTCCTATATGGCATTCTCTAAAGTCCTATATGACATTCTCTAAAGTCCTTTATGGCAGTCCTCATAAAGTCCTATATGGCAAGTTTTTTTCTCAAAGTAAAAAGTCCTTTATGGCATTCTCTAAAGTCCTTTATGGCAGTCCTCATAAAGTCCTATATGGCATTCTCTAAAGTCCTTTATGGCATTCTCTAAAGTCCTTTATGGCAGTCCTCATAAAGTCCTATATGGCAAGTTTTTTCTCAAAGTAAAAAGTCCTTTATGGCATTCTCTAAAGTCCTTTATGGCAAGTTTTTCACAAAGTAAAAAGTCCTATATGGCAGTCCTCATAAAGTCCTATATGGCAGTCTTCAAAAAAAAATTCTAAATGGCAAGTCTTACAAGGCAATACATTTTTTCTAGTGTAAAGATTTTTTCAATTTTTTATTTATTCTAATACAGAGAGTTTTTTCATCATTATCATCATCATGTTCCTGATATACTTTAGGCTAACCCTATTGGAAGTGGAGGATACTTCTTTAGTTTTTAGTTTCATTCAAAACTTTTTAGTTCAATTTATTTTTAAAAAATGTTGATTCATGGTATCTTTTAGGTTACACCTATTGGAACCAGATGATACTTCTTTATTCAAAATTTAGTTTCATTCAAAACTTTTTAGTTCCATTTATTTTAAAAACATGTTGATTCATGGTATCTTTTAGGTTACACCTATTGGAACCAGATGATACTTCTTTACTTTTTAGTTTCATTTCATTTTTTTAAAGTTGATTCCTGGTGTCTTTTAGGCTACCCCTATTGTATAACCAAAGGAATAAATCATCATCATCATTACTAAGAAATTCTCTGTTGTGAATATTTAAAAGAAATGAGAAATTTTTATGATAGAAAAACTAAATTGCTAAGTTGGACATGTTGTTTTCGTTTTCTTTTTTGATGAACAAAAAAAAATTCCCTCAAAGAGGATACGAACTGTAGGGGGTGGGAATGCACTCGAGCTATTTGACTTATCTCCATTGGACAGAGGTTTGTAGCTTGACCTGTCCCAAGCCAGTATAAAATGCAGAGGGCCATATCCTACAGTTTAAGGATCAAGATTGCAGTTTGATCGCCAAACTGACCAATCAGATCGAAGTTAATCAACCAATCAAATTTCTGTATTCTCATTGTGTTTCTTTCCCATTACTTTCTATACTAATTTTCTAAATTTTCCAACTTTAACCTATAATCCTATAGGAAACAAACACAAACCCCAACCAAGAATCAAAAACTCAATCAAAATTTGTTCAACTGGGGTGATGTTTTCAATCACGTCCGTCAAAGATATATAAGATTAGGCAAAGCATGGACTTGGCATCATTCACGATCGAACCATTGACCAGAGAAGATGTTCCGAATTGGCACCAAGCAGACTTATGCTAACGTCACCCAGTACCAGGGTGAACTGAAGATTCATCTCAGAAGATACTTTGAGGGAAAAGACCAGAAACCTTATCCTACGAAGACTGGTATTGCTCTATCTTTAGAAGAATGGAATGCCTTGAAATCTCAAATAAAAGAAGTAGATGCAGCCATCAAAACCCAACAAACAACTTTAACTGAAGACACTAAACCTACTAACCATGAAGACTTCAAAAAACCAAATCAAGAACCACCTTTGAAGAAGAAGAAGAAGATCACAGTGAGAATAACCCAACCACGACCATTGATCGTTGATGAAATTGATAGTGAACTCAGGCAAGTTCGCTTGCAGCATGAACTTTGCTTGGCATATGCTCATTATGTCGAAGAGAACATTAACGCTGTAATGAAAGAAAAATGCTATGGATGTACAGTCGATCACCCAAGTCAGATTCAGCATAATGTATGCCTAATGATGTCTGAAGAAGAGAAGATTATAACATGTTTTAGTGACGCACTTGAAAGAGTTAACAAGAATGATGTTCATCTACTGTGGCACCATAATACTTCTGGAATGAATCCACCACCAGTACAGAAAGAATATGAAGATATGTTCGAGAAACCTCTCACAAATGAACAGAAACGTTGTATTATGGATTTGGTTATTGAATTTATGACCATCAAGAAACCTGTTACAATTGGATTCTAATTGAAGATGTAAATAGATGTTGTAAATTTTTATAAAAAGAAGAAAAAAGAAGAAAAAAAGTATAAAATGAAGAAACAAGAAAAAAAGGTGGTAATGACGCTTAAGTTATTTGATGTTTATCTTCTTGACAAATATCAAACAAACTTAAACTGTCCCCAGCCAGTAAGTCAGAGGGCCACCAATTTTAAATATTTTTTGGATGACGGTTCATATTGACCACCTCTCCAAAAGGTATAAAAGGGGAGTAGTCCCCACGTTCAGTGGGGGCCACCTCCCCAAAAGGTATAAAAGGGAAGTAGTACCCACATAGAACAACAAAGATGGATCCTCGTTGGAAGCATCCATTCACTTGTTTATTGTGTGGTCCCACGGGTAGTGGTAAATCATCCTTTGTAAATCGGGTTATTCAAAACATTCAAAATATTATATCACCTGTCCCAAGTCACATCATTTGGTGTTATAGTGAATGGCAACCATTATACAATACTTTACCCCAAGTAGAATTCGTAGAGGGTCTCCCTCAAGAATTAAAATCTGATAGTTTAGTCATATTGGATGATCTGATGCTCGATGCAGATGTTCGAGTGTCTAGATTATTTACTAAAGGTAGTCATCACCGTAACATTAGTGTGATCTACATTGTTCAAAATTTATTCGATAAAAATAAAGTCCATAGGACTGTAGCTCTCAATAGTCATTACATGATCTTGTTTAAAAATCCTAGGGATCGTTCTCAGATCTCACACTTGGCAGCACAGATGTATCCTGGTCATTCCAAGTTTCTGAGAGAAGTTTTCGAAGATGCCACGTCGACACCATATGGTTACCTTTTAATAGATCTCAAACAAGATACTCCTGAACACATGAGATTAAGAAGTCAAATTTTTCCTGGGGAAACCCAATATGTGTACCTCCGAAAAGTATAAAAGGGGAGCAACAAGTCTGACTCGAGTCAGAAGCATGTCTGACCGTCTCAAGCGCAACATCTCTCTTCTCAAGGTTCTTATTAAATCGAAACCCACACTCGTCAAATCCATACTAAAACATGCAGACAAAGAATTGATAACTTGTTTGTGTGACTGTGCCTCGAATATACTGAAGGGAGCAGTACCTTTGACCAAAGCTCAGAGAACCAAACTCGTTCGTCAGAAACAACTGGTGAGGGCAGTGGCAAACAAAGGTACATCTGACAAAAAGAGGAGACAAATCTTGCAGAAAGGGGGATTCTTGGGGGCATTGCTACCTCCTGTACTATTGGGTGCTGTTAAAGGTATATTTGGATGATGGAATATGCAAAGAAGATGGCTTTGGTAGAACCAAGGTTATTGGAACGTCTACAAGAGACTCCAAGACAACCGAATGAACTGGCTGTTTCATCACTGGATACCGAAATGAGAGATATTCTCGATGCCCCTTTTCTTTCGGCTGATGAAAAGATGACTCAATATAATCAAATTTTACAAAGATACTTGACATTTCAACAAAAGGTAATGGCTCCTCGACCAATTAAAGTCGAATTCGAGAAAGATAATAAAGACGAAGACATTCTCGATTCTGTACCTATGACAATGAAGAGAAAGGGCAAGTTGTTGTTGAATCGTATTAGAAGTGACCCAAATATATCTTGGAATGAGAAGGGTGAATTAGTCTACAAAGATCAAACAGTGGTAGGGTCGAATGTAACAGATCTTCTAAACGATTTACTTAGAAGACGAAAATCTTTCCAACCAAAGGGATGGGAAATGTTGGCCGAAGCTTTGAGAGATAGTAACATACCCCAAGAATTAATTGGTCATAAAGAACGTTGGGATTTTATGAAACAGGCACCGATAAAGTCGGAACCAAAACAACCAAAGAAAACAGAAACGCCAAAGTGGATCGAAAAAAAGGTATAAATAGAGTTGACACTTGAACAAGGCAGTCATGGAAGCATTGTACTATGATTCTGAAGTGCCTGGTAGTTTTGGTGGTGTAGACGCTCTTCGTAGAGCGTCCAAGAATAAAACCAAACACGTTGTAAAATGGTTAGAGACTCAAGACACATACACTCTTCACAAACCTGTTCGTCGTACATTTCGTAGAAGAAAAGTAATAGTTAGTGGTATAGATGCACAATGGCAAGCTGACTTGGTAGATGTTTCAAACATAAGTAAATTCAACAAAAACATAAAATTTTTGTTGACATGTATAGATGTGTTTAGTAAATATGCTTGGGTGATACCATTACAAAACAAACTTGGTGATTCCATCGTGAAAGCTTTTAGTAAAATTTTCAAACAAGGTCGTAAACCAGAAAAATTACAAACTGATCAAGGCAAAGAATTTCTAAACAGAAAATTTCAGAATTTTCTCAAAGATCACAAAGTCAACTTTTTCACAACACAAAATGTGGAAACAAAATGTTCCATAGTAGAAAGATTCAATAGAACTTTGAAAACCAAAATGTGGAAATATTTTACCAAGAATGATACACTAACTTTTCCACTTCAAAACTTGGTGAAATCATATAATCATTCTCATCATCGCAGTATAGGTATGGCCCCCATCGCCGTGAACTTTGAAAATCAAGAAGAGGTTTGGCAAAGGTTGTATGGGCAACCCATAAAACACAAGACACCAAAGTACAAAGTAGGTGACAGAGTGAGAATCAATAAAGTTAAGAAAAGTTTTGAGAAAGGTTATTTGCCCAATTGGACTGAAGAGTTATTCGCAGTAGTAGCCATCAAGAAAGGACATCCAGTCACATACATGTTACAAGATGATAATGGAGAAATATTGAAAGGGTCATTCTACACTGAAGAGCTTCAGCGAGTTTCACATAAAACAATTTACAAAATCGAACACGTACTGAAGAAACGTGGTCGAGGTAAGAAAAGGGAATTGTTCGTAAAATGGTTGGGATACCCAACTTCGTTCAATTCGTGGATCAAACAAAGTCAGCTCACCTATAAAAGGAAGTGAACCTCTGAAGTTTCTTCAAAATGGAAGAAGGGTCGAATGGTTCTTGGCCTCTGTTTGGTAAAAGAATTCCAAGGAGCGAGATAACTTATTTTTCACAAATAATCATTTTGTATATCATCATCATTACCAGTGTCGTTAATCTTACTCTCGAAAACACAGACAGCAAGTTGTGGACTGCTCTCTTGAGTAGTAGCATAGGATATTTGTTACCAAATCCAACCATTAAGAAAAAGTAATGTTTTATTTGACTCTACCAAGTAATAGTTCTATGAACGTGTTTCCAGAAAACACGTTGACTACGTACACCACTCAGTTATCACAACCAGTGAATCTCACGGGAGAATGGGAAGTAGGTCTGGCAGAGATTCAGTATCCAAATACTTGGTTCAATATTCGTGGAGAAGAAGCTTTCGTTACAGTATTCTGGTCTTCGAAAAAGAATTACCGACTTACTCTCAAGGAAGGTCGTTATTCGGATCCCATTGATGTGATACGAGCTATCAATGGTGTTAAAGAATTACTCTTGCCTCGTCACGATAAGGTAGCTTTTGAACTGGATAGAGTGACTGGTAAAGTTCGTATCACGGTACGTGATGGAGTCGTGGTCACATTGAGCCCTACTCTTCAAAATATTTTGGGATTTAATGAGTGTGTTTTTAAATCAGGAACTTACAATTCTTCCAGAGTTGCCGATGTCAACCAAGGATTTTATTCCCTCTATGTATATTGTGACTTGGTTCGTGACCAAGTCGTAGGAGATACAAGAATACCACTTCTTCGTATCGTACCCGTACGTGGGAAATATGGGGATATCATCTCTAAAACATTTGAGAATGTGTATTATGTACCAGTAGAACGAAAAAATTTCAGTACCGTCCAGGTGTATATAAGGGGTGACACAGGAGCCATAGTACCATTCGAGTTCGGGAAAGTGACAGTGACACTTCATTTCAGAAATCGTAGATCTCTTCATTTCACATAAACATGACTTACTGTTGTAAGTCCAAATTATATGAAGAATATTACACGAAACAAGCTGGGAATGGTCTACCGGCTTTTTCTGGAGCTCAAATACAGAGAGGATATGGTTTGGGAAGTATATTGGGAGGACTGAAGAATATGGTGTTACCTTTATTGAAAACTACAGCCAGGACCGTGGGAAAACAGTTATTGAGAAAAGGAGCAGCCTTTGCCGAAGATGTCATTGAAGGGAAAAATGTAAAAAAGGCAGCAATCAAAAGAGTCAAAGAGGCTGGTGCAGCAGCTTGGAATGAAGTGGTTGGTGGTTCAAAACCACCCGGTAGGAAAAGTATAAAAAGGCCCGCACCACGCAAAACTAGCAAATCGACAAAAAGAAGGAGAACTGTTCAGACCCAAGACCATCTCGGTGCATGATGTCTCTCATTAATGAAAAATCTTGTGAGTGTGTCAACAGTGAACTCGACTTGTTTTCCATACCACCAACACAGACTAGTGTGGAACATGGGCAATGGGTAGAACACAGGCCTTTGGCGACTATAGGAAACAGTGGTCCAATAGAATTCCACATTGCAGGATTAGGAGATGATTATTTGAATTTGGCACAGACATACTTGTATGTTAAAGCAACGGTTGTAGATTCCAATGGGGCATCAATTGCACCCGATGCCAAAGTGGGCCCAGTCAATTTATGGATGCATTCCTTATTTAATCAAATCGATATCAGCTTGAATGAAAAACTGGTATCTCCTTCCAACAACACTTATCATTACAGAGCTTTCATAGAAACTTTGTTGAGTTATGGACCAGCTGCCAAGAAGTCACAACTGACTAATGCATTATGGTACAAGGATACGGCCGGACACATGGAAGATTTGACAGATGATAACAAGGGATTTCTTCTTCGAAAGAAATTTATAGAGAAAAGTAAAATCGTGGACATGACTGGAAGATTACATTTGGACATGTTTTTCCAAACTCGTTACTTGCTGAATGGAGTTAATGTTCATGTTAAAATGAATAGAGCCAAAGATGCTTTCGCATTGATGGCCGATACCGCCACATACAAGATCAAAATTCTAGATGTATCCATGTTTGTACGCAAAGAGAGACTCCAATCATTCGTGAGAATGGCTCACGAGAAAGCACTAACAAAAGCAACTGCAAAATATCCTATTGACCGTGTGGAAACCAAGGTGTTTTCAGTGCCGAAAGGAAATCTGAGTATTACACAAGAAAACTTATTTTTAGGCCAACTACCTAAACGCATCGTAGTGGGATGTGTAGACAACGATGCTTTCAATGGAAACTTTTCAAAGAATCCATATAATTTCAAGAACTACAAAATCAATTACTTGGCATTGTACGTGGATGGGCAGCAGATTCCAGCCAAACCATTACAACCTAGATTCGAACAAAAAGAAGTGGCGAGATGTTATGCAACTCTGTTCCAAGGAACTGGACAAATGTATGAGAATGAAGGAAACCACATCAGCCGAGAAGAGTACATAAATGGATACACCCTATTCGTATTCGACCTGACTCCAGATCTATCACATGGACAACACTTCGATCTGGTGAAGAGAGGAAACTTGAGACTAGAAGTCCATTTCGAAAACCCATTACCAACCACAATCAACGTACTGGTGTATGCAGAATTCCAGAACATCATAGAAGTGGATAAGAATAGACAAGTAATCTTCGATTACTCAACATGAACACGCTGCAGTTAGAGAATGCACTTCGATCAGATAGTTGTTTGAAGAGAATATGTTTGGGTGTATTTTCAAGAAACAAATTACCAAGAAGATTACCTGATCACAGACCAGTGGCTTTGATAGCCAACACGGATCCAGACCACAGAAAAGGAGAACATTGGGTGGCTCTCTTTGTGAGTCACCACAACGCAGAATACTTTGATTCCTATGGATTACCACCACAACACAGACCATTCGAGAATTTCCTGAAGAAGAATTCCAGATATTGGAAGTATAATACGAAACGCCTTCAAAGACCATTACCAGTGTGTGGACAATACTGTCTGTTTTACTTGAAACATCGCTGTCGCGGTGTACCGATGGAAACCATATCCAACATGTTTACCACTGATCTAACGGATAATGATGTGTTGGTTAATGACGTCATAGAGGAAACCAGTCACTAGATGTCGCTGCATTGAAGGAAAACTATAAAAACTGGTGCACTTGGTGTTCAGCTCATTTGTGTTTCGACAGCCAAAGAAGAAGGATGTCTACTAATGTGACCGTCTTCAAACTTAACAACGATTTACAGATTCAACTGTTCAAGAACGACGTTGGGTTCCAGTTTACCACCAGAGATTGGGAACAAGTGACCAAAGCAGTGGATATTGCAAAGAAGAGAAGTCTTGAAATAGGAGAACCCAAACCAAAAAGAGAAAGAAAACCAAAGAAGAATGAAGATAAAAAGGATTGAAGAATGTTCACTATTCCATGTTTGATCAGGATGGCACTGAATGATTATCAATCAAGAAACCAAGAAACAAGAAATCCAAGAGACTTTGTAGAGAGAATGAGCGTTTCATTCGAAACGTATTTTCGTGATGTTCCGCCACCAGTACTGGAGCAGTTATTACGTGGAGAAGAAAAAACAAGAAAGACACCAGAACAAAGACCACCAAAACACATCAAGTATGCATTGGAGGAAAATCGTCTCAAGACATTTCAATTCATGTTACAAAGTGAAAGTGTGAAAACCCCGAATGAACTAACAAAAGCTGGATTCTTTTATTTGGGGACAGGAGACAGAATTCAATGTTTTCATTGTGGTATTATTGTTCGTTTCTGGGAAACCGAAGATGATGTTATAGAAGAACACAGAAAATATTCTCCAGACTGTTATTACATTCATAATTTACCACCTGAATTCATGGATGTTGAAAAAGAAGAAGAAATGGCCATCAGAGAAGAAGAAGAAATGGACACATCATTTCAAGAAGAAGAAGATTCACGGAGGACAAAATGTAGTGTGTGTTTATTAGCTGAAGCCAATGTCGCTCCGCGACCATGTAACCATTTGTGCCTGTGCAAAGACTGCTGTAAACCACTGAGAAGATGCCCAATCTGCAGAAATACTGTTTATGAATATCTGACAATCTACATACCATAAAAAGATGTATTTTTGTTGTTGAATAAAAGAAATTTAAATTTATATCTAGTGTTGTTATTTTTTTAAACTTTCCATCGAAGTACAAAGAAAAATCAAAATGAGGGATAGTAAATTAGACCTCGTACGACACATCTGTTGGGTAGATCCTCATATGAGTATATGGTGGAACTTAGCTTCATGGCCTTCATGTACACATATGGGTCCTACTTGTAATTTTAATAATGGATTCTGGGTAAATTTGTCCTATAGCACTACGTGCTATTCTTAATAAGGAAATAAAACGTCATGGGATCCCCCCAAAAATGGGAACATTACTCCACTTCAAACGAACACACCCCCTCGGTATTACGTGCTACTCTTAATAGGGAAAATCCGAACCAGAAAATTACTCCTGTTCAATCGAATGCACCCCCGATACCCTCTCGGTACTATAGCACTACGTGCTAAGCCGATCAATTGGGGAAATAAAGTCAATTTCGGTGATTTTGGGTGGATTTTGGTGATTTGGATGGATTGTCGGGTTGTTTGTGGTAATTAGATTTACTCTTCTACAAAGGAACACACCCTCCGAACATACCCCGTCCTATTACAGAACAATTGGGTAACATAGCAATCACGTGCTACCATAGAAACCAAGATGGCGGCCTCCAGTATACAAAATGGCCGACGGAAACACGTATCACCCTAACAACACGCGCTGCGCATGCGCACTCACACCACGTATCACTATGGGGATGACGTCACAACATGGCCGCTCACGCGGGTTACCATGACAACACAACATGGCGGCACTAGGTCACGTGACATGACGTCACTTCCGGGGTCATCCACCGGGGTCATCCAAACTTTCCCTCAAAACCACATTACATACTACTGCCGTGTTTGAAACATTTTGAATTCCAGGGTTTAAAAACCCCCATCTCCTTGCATCTGAGAGGATATTGTAAGGTGTTTCATGTATTGATGACTGTCTTCTTTTTCACCGCATCAGATATTAGGACAAGCAATCTACAAATCTACAACCTTTTCCCCATGGACCTAACCCCCCCCCCCCCCCCCCCCCCCACGATTTTTATGCCATTTGGGCATAGTTCAAGGGCCAACTTTGAGGGAAAGTGATGGGGATGCGTCCCCCCCTCCAATTCCCCCGTGGCCACGCCACTGATTAACATAAAACCAGAGGCTGAAGTGAGCCAAAACCGCTCACCTGGATCAAGTTGTCTTCAAGGAATAAGGGTATTACTAATGAGGGATTCGAAAGATCGAGGCAAAACGGAACTGTCACCTTGTACACGTGTGCATAGTGACTGTTACCAAAAAAGCTCTGAAAAGTTATGTCTATTTTTCAACCCACTAATCCAAGCACACATCTTATGTTAGGCTTGAGAATATGTTTAAAAACAACAACAGGGCTTACCTCTGAAACGATCACCTACCTAGGTTTGTTAATATTAGGGGTTGAAATTTATTGATATATTCAGTGCCTCGAGAAGCCATGTGTTGTATGAAGAAATGGAGTGAAACGGCAGTCAACAGGCACAGGATTGAAACAGAGGCGTTCCTGGTGTTTGTCCTTTAACACCCACGGACAGATGTAATCATTAACGAAAACAGACATTCGATTGAAATAATATCATATTGCACTACAGGGAATCGAAATATAAACGCATTGTGTTGATTCCTGCAAACTTGAATCTGGCCCCACAAAGATGGTATATACGAAATGTGAAAAGTTTCTGCCAGGTGGATATGAAGAAAATTATTAAAGAATTTTCCTCATATTACACTGAGCTAAACTATGGGGTCCTATAAGGAGCCCAAATATGAACCCAGAGATGAACTTGAATCTGTCCTCATAAAGAAACTGGATGAATCCGAAAAATACTGTATACCAAATATGAAAACAGTCCGAGTGGTGGATCCGAAGAATATTTTTGAAGAATATTCCTCCTGTTTCACAAAGTAAAAATTTGGGTTCCCATTGGGAAGCTAAATACGAACCCGCAAACCAGATTTGAATAACCTAAATCTGATCCACATAAGGATGTTGTATAGCAAAACTGAGAAGATTTTGAATAGTGAATCTGAAAAAGATTTTTTTAAAAGACGTTTCCTCATATTGATCGAAGTTATCCACCCAGGGAATTAATTGAAATAAACTTGAATTTGATCCCCATAAAAAATGTTGTATATCGAATTTCAAACGATTATTCTGACTGGTGGGTCTGAAGAAGAAGATTTTCAAACAAATTTCCTCATACTAAACTAAGTTTATATTCGGGCTCTGATAGGGAACTCAAAAACAACCCAGGGACTTGATGTGCACAAACCTAAATCTGATTCCGCTGAGGATGTTTCATACCAAATATCGAAAGATTCCGCATGGAAGTTCAGAAGAAACCATTTGTTTTCATTTTTGAAAAGTGCGGACTCCGCATTTTTTCACCCACTCCCCCCATACGGCACCTCATGCGCAATAGATTGGGATTTTGGGACTCACTCGATTCTACTGGTCCTAAGGATGCTATACACCAAATAACAATACCTTGGTCTGTGCTTTGGGGAAAATATGAGCATTTTATTTTTTTCTATTTTTTATTTTTTATTATTTTTAGCTCCTGGGATTCCCACGTGAGCGCAGGATTTTTTTTTTCCGGCAAATATCAAGTGCATGTCCCTTGGTACGAACTAGTCCACCAATTAGGGAAATAAAAATTTGGGGCTGTGCCAAAAATATTCCCAGCACAAACCCAAATATTGCCCTACAAATTTTCTTCGAGAAATCTTGAATCTTTAGTATATAAAGAAGCTACATACTAAATTTCACAGCATTGTGACAAGTGGTTTATGAGAACAGTTTTGAAGAATTTCGGGGGTTCAGGGTACTGTTCCTAGCCCACTGGGCTTAGCTACTTCCATTGAACAAACTTATAAGGGCTGGACAACTGATAACGATGGGATGATGGATGACGGACGGCAGACTGCGGGCGCCAAGTAATTACAACAGATCGCCTTGACCATCAGTGAGTTAACCAGTCCTCGTGTTATGAAAGTACCTTTTAGGGCTAGAGAGCCTTAAAATGTGTTTGATTCGACGGAAGTGAGTCTAATTACCAGTGTAGCAGTCGAGGTATAGACTATTGACCATACTGCCTGGTTGTTCCGGATCTCTCAGTCTCGGGTAAATCGCTTGTAGCAGTCGGGGTATAAAGACTACTAACCATACTGCCTGGTTGTTCCGGATGTCTCGGTCTCGGGTAAATCGGTTGTAGCAGTCGGGGTATAAAGACTACTGACCATACTGCCTGGTTGTTCCGGATCTCTCAGTCTCGGGTAAATCGGTTGTAGCAGCCGGAGTATAAAGACTACTGACCATACTGCCTGGTTGTTCCGGATCTCTCAGTCTCGGGTGAATCGGTTGTAGCAGTCGAGGTATAGACTATTGACCATACTGCCTGGTTGTTCCGGATCTCTCAGTCTCGGGTAAATCACTTGTAGCAGTTGAGGTATAAAGACTACTGACCACACTGCCTGGTTGTTCCGGATCTCTCAGTCTCGGGGGAATCGGTTGTAGCAGTCGGGGTATAAAGACTACTGACCATACTGCCTGGTTGTTCCGGATCTCTCAGTCTCGGGTAAATCGCTCGTAGCAGTTAAGGTATAGACTATTGACCATACTGCCTGGTTGTTCCGGATCTCTCAGTCTCGGGTAAATCGCTTGTAGCAGTCGAGGTATAGACTATTGACCATACTGCCTGGTTGTTCTGGATCTCTTAGTCTCGGGTAAATCGGTTGTAGCAGTCGGGATATAAAGACTACTGACCATACTGCCTGGTTGTTCCGGATCTCTTAGTCTCGGGTAAATCGGTTGTAGCAGTCGGGATATAAAGACTACTGACCATACTGCCTGGTTGTTCCGGATCTCTCAGTCTCGGGTGAATCGGTTGTAGCAGTCGGGGTATAAAGACTACTGACCAATGACCATACTGCCTGATTGTTCCGGATGTCTCGGTCTCGGGTAAATCGGTTGTAGCAGTCGGGGTATAAAGACTACTGACCATACTGCCTGGTTGTTCCGGATCTCTCAGTCTCGGGTGAATCGGTTGTAGCAGTCGGGGTATAAAGACTACTGACCATACTGCCTGGTTGTTCCGGATCTCTCAGTCTCGGGTGAATCGGTTGTAGCAGTCGGGGTATAAAGACTACTGACCATACTGCATGGTTGTTCCGGATGTCTCGGTCTCGGGTAAATCGCTCGTAGCAGTCGATGTATAGACTATTGACCATACTGCCTGGTTGTTCCGGATCTCTCAGTCTCGGGTAAATCGCTTGTAGCGGTCGAGGTATAGACTATTGACCATACTGCCTGGTTGTTCCGGATCTCTTAGTCTCGGGTAAATCGCTTGTAGCAGTCGAGGTATAGACTATTGACCATACTGCCTGGTTGTTCCGGATCTCTCAGTCTCGGGTGAATCGGTTGTAGCAGTTGAGGTATAAAGACTACTGACCATACTGCCTGGTTGTTCCGGATGTCTCGGTCTCGGGTAAATCGCTCGTAGCAGTCGAGGTATAGACTATTGACCATACTGCCTGGTTGTTCCGGATCTCTCAGTCTCGGGTGAATCGGTTGTAGCAGTCGGGGTATAAAGACTACTGACCATACTGCCTGGTTGTTCCGGATGTCTCGGTCTCGGGTAAATCGCTCGTAGCAGTCGAGGTATAGACTATTGACCATACTGCCTGGTTGTTCCGGATCCCTCAGTCTCGGGTAAATCGCTTGTAGCAGTCGAGGTATAGACTATTGACCATACTGCCTGGTTGTTCCGGATCTCTTAGTCTCGGGTAAATCGCTTGTAGCAGCCGGATTATATAGACTACTGACCATACTGCCTGGTTGTTCCGGATCTCTCAGTCTCGGGTGAATCGGTTGTAGCAGCCGGAGTATATAGACTACTGACCATACTGCCTGGTTGTTCCGGATCTCTCAGTCTCGGGTAAATCGGTTGTAGCAGTCGGGATATAAAGACTACTGACCATACTGCCTGGTTGTTCCGGATCTCTTAGTCTCGGGTAAATCGCTTGTAGCAGTCGAGGTATAAAGACTACTGACCATACTGCCTGGTTGTTCCGGATCTCTCAGTCTCGGGTAAATCGGTTGCAGCAGTCGGGATATAAAGACTACTGACCATACTGCCTGGTTGTTCCGGATCTCTCAGTCTCGGGTAAATCGGTTGTAGCAGTCGGGATATAAAGACTACTGACCATACTGCCTGGTTGTTCCGGATCTCTCAGTCTCGGGTAAATCGGTTGTAGCAGTCGGGGTATAAAGACTACTGACCATACTGCCTGGTTGTTCCGGATCTCTCAGTCTCGGGTAAATCGGTTGTAGCAGTCGGGGTATAAAGACTACTGACCATACTGCCTGGTTGTTCCGGATCTCTCAGTCTCGGGTAAATCGGTTGTAGCAGTCGGGGTATAAAGACTACTGACCATACTGCCTGGTTGTTCCGGATCTCTCAGTCTCGGGTAAATCGGTTGTAGCAGTCGGGATATAAAGACTACTGACCATACTGCCTGGTTGTTCCGGATCTCTCAGTCTCGGGTAAATCGGTTGTAGCAGTCGGGATATAAAGACTACTGACCATACTGCCTGGTTGTTCCGGATCTCTCGGTCTCGGGTAAATCGGTTGTAGCAGTCGAGGTAAAAAGACTATTGACCATACTGCCTGGTTGTTCCGGATCTCTCAGTCTCTGGTAAATCGCTTGTAGCAGTCGAGGTATAGACTATTGACCATACTGCCTGGTTGATTTGTGTGCTAGAGGGCGGCGGCTCGTGCATTAGCTCCCGTACTTCTCTCTATTAGTTTCGGGCAAATCGGTAGATTTGTGTGCTAGAGGGCGGAGGCTCGAGCGTCGGCTCCCGTACTTCTCTCTCTTACTCTCGGGTAAATCTGTTGATTTGTGTGATAGAGGGCGGTGGCTCGAGCGTCGGTTCCCGTACTTCTCTCTCTTAGTCTCGGGTAAATCGGTTGCTTGTGTGCTAGAGGGCGGCGGCTCGAGCGTCTGCTCCCGTATACTGGTGCCATTGACCAGCCCCAGACGATGGTGACATTGCTAATGTTGTGGTGAAGCACTGTGGGTGTTTCCTGCGCTCTGATGTGGAATCTGGGGTGAGATTCACGGTGGGTGAAAGAACGTGAAAATAATGTGGCGGTCGATGTATAAAGACTATTTAGCAACAAGCCTGGTTGGTCTGGATATCTAGTTTCATGGTAAATCGGTCGCTTTGTGTGCTGAAGGTTGACGGTTGGAGTTTGGCTGCCACACGTCTCACTCGATCTGTTTCACTGGAAACGACCCGATATTGAGAACAATTACCGAAGCAGACTTATCCAGACTGCCATTTCAAGTAGATAAGTGTGGCACAGAGGACCTAAAGGCCTCCAGAAAGTATAATAATGCCCCGATAATTTCTGGCCACATTGATAAATCTGGCGCCGAGTGAGGCCGCAAATACGAGGTTTAATAATAGTTTTGACATCCATCCGTTTTTAATCCCAATGTTATGAACTTGAAAATAAATCATGTTGTGATATTTCCGTTATGCTAGAGAGTCTGAGACAAGTATGATCTTGTAGGTAACCAAACTTAATTATTTCTGGTTATCTCAGCTTGACCTCTGACTAAAGCATATAGGGAGTTCTGTGCACTAGGGCTGAAACGGTTGGCTCATTTACACAACCGACTAACCGAGTGCTATAACCGGACAATATCCGGTTAACCGTAGCCATTATTTCACCGAATCTGGGATCAAAACTTGAAAACAATAGGAGCTGGAAAGCAGTATTCTCAAAAACTATTCCGTAGTGTGTATACAAAGGAACGTTGTCGAGTACTCGACAACGTTCGTTTGTATACATACTACAGAATTGTTTCTGCGGTTACTCAGTACTCGCGGAAGTTGCCGATCATTAACGAAGTATTGAACGCCAAAGTGGATTATTTCTCAATATATACAGCGCTGCTTCGAGGTGTAATCTATCTCAAAGAAGAAGCGGCAGATTTACTACGTTTTAACCGTGGAAAGATGATCACTATCAATATTTCGGATAAGTGGTTGACGTTTTTTTTATCGGTTAGGTAGGTAGACGGTTTGAAACCGGTTATCCAGTTAACCATTTCAGTACTACTGTGCACTCGATAGTAGGCGAGCGATTGGTCTTCAATTGCGGGACCAGGAAAGTGCATCGTAAGTCATGTAACCAGTGAGGTCATGTTAGTTGTCATGGTAGCGTGAGTGAACGGTCATGGTAGCGTGAGTGAACGGTCATGTTGTAACGTCATCACCATGGTGATAGATCGTGTCAGTGTACATGCATAGTACACGTTGTTAGGGCGACTCGTGCATTCATTGGCATTTTGTTTCCTAAAGGCTCGCATCTTGGTTTCTTTGGTGGCATTTGATTACTACGAGGTCGAGTGCCCTCTAACATGATGGGGTGCGTTGGATTTCCTGGTACTATATCTAATTACGTAACAGTTGTATAGAATAGGTATGTTCGATTGTATGGGAGTGTTTTTAATGGTTCAGATTCTCCAGAATCCCCGGGGTTTTTTTGTCTAGCCAAGGCCATTTCGAAAGATCTTTTACTTATTAACGTCCAGTCCTGGGTTCCCTATCATTTTGTATCTACCCAACGCCTGGATTTATCTGTCCAAATGATTGAATAGATCAGTCCGGGGTTCCTATTATTCTGTATCTAACGAGTGCCTGGAATTCTTTGTCCAAATGGTTGAACAGAACAGTCCTGGGTTCCAAATGTTTTCTGTATCTAACCAATGACTGGAATTCTCTGTACAAATGGTTGAATAGATCAGTCCTGGTTTCCCTATTATTCTGCATCTAACCGGAACAACACAAATAAATTGATTCTGAAGGGGAAGCGAATCCTTAACCAAATGAAACTTATAGGGAGAAACAGTTTCAATAAGGTTTTCGTGGGGGAAACCATTTGGAAAATGGTGGGGCTGCCAAGTATAACAAACGGTACGGAAGTGGTACCCCTAAACCAGACGGCCGTAAAGAGCTTGGAAATTCTGCAGAACGATGCAGGCCGATGGATAACGGGGTCGTGTAATGCCGCAGCGATAGAAGCAATCAGGGGTGAGCTTGGGTGGATGAGGATCAAGGAAAGGATAGACCTGCTGAAGCTCGGTTATCTTAATTATTTGGTAAATCTCCCCGACAGCCGATGGTGTAATGTTCCTGAGAATTTTCAATTCAAATATCAAAACGGGGTGGATGGTCCAAGTGAGGGAGCTAGTAGAGAACTACTCATTGAGATCTCGGACCTGGACGTTGGGGCAAACCAGGGTAAAAAAATCGTCAGAGAAAGGGTCATGGAGGATTGTAACCGTAATTGGCGAGAGGGGGTCAAATCAAAGAGGTCTTTGGATGGCCTGCGTGATAAAGAGAAGCCAGGTTTTGAAGAGTACCCTGATGGCACCTTTGGGGGGGGGGGGGGGGTCACTGTTGTTCAAGCTGAGGTCGCGATCCCTGGAGCTGAGGGGAAAAATTGGGAAAGACGGTGAAAGGGAGTGCCAGATGTGTAACTTGGACATGGTGGAGACCCTGGAACACTTTCTTCTAGAATGCCCAAAGTATCAGTCTAAAAGAATGAGATTCACTGGGAGTATAATGGGGAAGTGGGATGGGAGAATGAAGGACATGTGGTTAGGGGGAGACTCAAAGGAGAGGGTTAATATGTTAATCGGAGAGATTGGGAAGAATGGGACAAGGGATATCATTAAGTAGTTCGTCTCCGAGTGTTGGGAGGAGAGGAGAAGCGTGGGAATAGGGAGGCAGTTGGGAGTACAGGGGTAACCATGGCCTTCTCGTCCGAGAACCGCGACAAATCAGCGGCTGGCCAAAATGTTATAATTATTATATTAACCAATGGCTGGATTTCTCTGTAGAAATGATTGAATAAACCAGTCCTTGGTTTCCTATTATTCTGCATCTAAGCAATGGCTGGAATGCTCTGTAGAAATGATTGAACAGATCAGTCCTGGTCCCCTATTATTCTGTATCTAACCAATGGCTGAAATTCTTTGTAGAAATGATTGCATAGATCAGTCCTAGGTTCCCTATTAATCTGCATCTAACCAACGGCTGGGTTTCTCTGTAGAAATGATTGAACAGATCAGTCCTGGTCCCCTATTATTCTGTATGTAACCAATGGCTGAAATTCTCTGTAGACATGATTGAACAGATCAGTCCTGGTCCCCTATTATTCTGTATCTAACCAATGGCTGAAATTCTCTGTAGAAATGATTGAACAGATCAGCCCTGGTCCCCTATTATTCTGTATCTAACCAATGGCTGAAATTCTCTGTAGAAATGATTGAACAGATCAGTCCTGGTCCCCTGTTATTCTGTATCTAACCAATGGCTGAAATTCTCTGTAGAAATGATTGAACAGATCAGTCCTGGTCCCCTATTATTCTGTATCTAACCAATGACTGAAATTCTCTGTAGAAATGATTGAACAGATCAGTCCTGGTCCCTTATTATTCTGTATCTAACCAATGGCTGAAATTCTCTGTAGAAATGATTGAACAAATCAGTCCTGGTCCCCTATTATTCTGTATCTAACCAATGGCTGAAATTCTCTGTAGAAATGATTGAATAGATCAGTACTGGGTCCTCTATTATTCTGTATCCAACCAACGCCTGGAACTTTCTGTCCAAATGATTGAATAGATCAGTCCTGGGTTCCTTTCATTCTGTATCCAGCCAGTGGCGCCTGGATATCTTTATCCAAATGATTGAATAGATCAGTCCAGGGCTCCCTATTATTCTGTATCTAACCAACGCCTGGTTTTCTCTGTCCAAATGATTGAATAGATCAGTCCTGGGTTCCCTATCATTCTGTATCTAGCCAGTGCCTGGATTTCTCTGTCCCAATGATTGAATAATAATAATAATAAATATAGTTTAGAGCCAAAGGCCCAATGAATCCACGTAAGTGCTCTCAGGCTTTACAAGTAAAATAAATAAAACATATGCTTTGTGAAATCTCGTAATTCACAATGAACTGGTTCTGGGTATAATTTTTTGAAAAGATGAGTTTTAAGGCCAGTTTTGAATGATTTGTAACAGTAAGTTTGTAGTGACTGCAGGCAATCAGGCAGGGTGTTCCAGAGAAAAGGCCCAGCAACTGAAAAGGCCCGATCACCTGTCGTTAGTATGTCGCCTGGGTTAGGTCAGAGTTTATTCGCAGACGAGGATCTCAGATCTTGAGGGAACATAGTGCTGAACTAGATTGCTGAGGTATGATGGTGCCAATCCATTATTATAGAGGGGGGTAAGAACTTTGAATGTGATGCGTTCTTCAATAGGGAGCCAATGAAGGTGGTAAAGAAGGGGTGTGATATGACATGGTTTCCTCGTTATAATGACTCTCGCTCGGCAGTTTTGAACAAGCCGGAGTTTCTGCAGCAGGGACCGTTTACAACCATACAGTAGAGAATTACAGTAGTCTAAGTGGCTGGTGACAAATGCATGGATCAACTGTTTCGCGATCTCTTCGTCCACAACGCCGCGTATCCTGCTAATATTTCGTAGATGGTAATAGGATATCCGACACACCTGTGTGACATGACTGTCAGCAGACAGGTGCTCATCCACGAAATATCCGAGGTCGAGCACCGCTGTCGGGGAGATCGAATGACCATCAAATACGGGTTGTATTCGTGATACTTTTGCAAGCTGATGGGGTCAACCTAGATAGATGACCTCCGTATTATGGGATTCAATTTCAGGAAATTTGACGTCATCCATGATTTTATATCATTCACACATCTTTCTAGTGCGTGAACCGCCCGCTCCTCATGCTGTGCCTTGAAATGAATATAGAGCTAAGTGTCGTCCGCATAGAAATAAAAAACTAAGTCCGTGCCTACGAAGGATATCACCGAGGGGCAAAACACATACAACATACAGCAGAGGCCCTAGAGCCAACCCCTGGGGTACACCGAACATCAAAGGAACGTCACTGGAATAAGTACAAGTAACATTCACTCTTAGGGTGCGGTCTGAGAGATTCGACCTCAACCAGTCATGAGCCGTTCCCGTAATGCCTATTCTGGTTTGCAGAATGTCAAAGAGGACGGCATGATCAATGGTGTCAAATGCCGCACTCAAACCTAATAAAACTAAACAAGAAACCTCCTTCCGGTCCATCGTCAAGAGAATGTCATTCTGGACCCGTAAAAGTGCGGTTTCCGTGCTGCAGAGTGGGGTGTAGGCCGACTGTAATTCCTCAGACAGGCCACATCGTGACAGATGTTCCCGGAATAGATCCGTCCTGGCTTCCTTAACATTCTGTATCTAACCAACGCCTAGATTTCTCTGCCCAAATGATTGAATAGATCAGTCCTGGGTTCCCAATCATTCTGTATCTAGTCAGTGCCTGGATTTCTCTGTCCAAATGATTGAATAGATCCGCCCTGGGTTCCCTATCATTCTGTATCTATCCAACGCCTGGATTTCTCTGTCCAAATGACTGAATAAATCAGTCCTGGGTTCCCTATCATGCTGTATCTATCCAGTGCCTGGATTTCTCTGTCCAAATGATTGAATAGATCCATCCTGGGTTCCCTATCATTCTGTATCTAACCAACGCCTGGATTTCTCTGTCCAAATGATTGAATAGATCAGTCCTGGCTTCCCTATCATTCTGTATCTAGCCAGTGCCTGGATTTTTCTGTCCAAATGATTGAATAGATCCACCCTGGGTTCCCTATCATTCTGTACCTAGCCAGTGCCTGGATTTCTCTGTCCAAATGATTGAATAGATCCGTCCTGGGTTCCTTATCATTTTATATCTAACCAACGCTTGGATTTCTCTGTCCAAAGGATTGAATAGATCAGTCCTGGGTTCCCTATCATTCTGTATCTAGACATTGCCAGGATTTCTCTGTCCAAATGATTGAATAGATCAGTCCTGGCTTCCCTATTATTCTGTATCTAGACAATGCCTGGATTTCTCTGTCCAAATGGTTGCATAGATCAGTCCTGGGTTCCCTATCATTCTGTGTCTAGACATTGCCTGGATTTCTCTGTCCAAATGATTGAATAGATCAGTCCTGAGTTCCCTATCATTCTGTATCTAGACATTGCCTGGATTTCTCTGTCCAAATAATTGAATAGATCAGTCCTGGGTTCCCTATAATTCTGTATCTATTCTGGATTTCTCTGTCGAAATGATTGAATAGACCAGGCCTGGGTTCTCTGCTGTTTTGGATAAAGGTCGAAATTTGAAGTTCTAACAATTGTATTTAAAGAATGCTTATACAAAAGATAGGGTTTGAAATTCAAAAGCCGGGTATACTATTTATACGGAGCAGTACGTTCGAGAAAATTGGCGTTTTCACTGAAAATGTCAAAACTGACTCCTAAATTTGAAATGAGGGGGGCAAAATGGTTAAAAATTGCGATAAATCGAAAACCTAAAAGACGACTGGCTATCTCTAACTTTTTTAGCTCTACAACATACTAAATTTCATGAAAATCGGACGTTATTTTTTTTTTTTTTGTGACGATGACGTCAATTACGTCACCCGACAATTCGGCCATAACCGTTGGGATTCCCCAGGTCGGTATCAAATTTTTTTTTGATAAGTGAGATATGCAAAAGTTGAAAGAGGGAGGCTTGATACAGGCATTGATGTTAAAAGATTACGAAAAACGCATAACTGGTGAACTGTTTTGGATAAAGGTCGAAAATGAAAAATTGAGCACCATTACTTTGAGCGCCGCATAACCATTGACATTTGGGCCAAATTTCGTGAGTGTAGGTTGACAGTTGCGGTGGGAAACGGTCAAATCGGTCGCCTGCCAAATCGGCCGCTGACAATTTTGGACGAATCGGCCGCTTGTCAGTACGAATCGGCCGCTAGCATTTTATGTCGAATCGGCCGCTGATGGTATAATAAATGAAGAAGGTTATCAGTGAAAATACTTTTTATTCCAGTATTTTATCAGAATATTTTCATACAGACCAAATAAAAGAAACTTTGAGATATTTACATCCAGTATTTTAGCAGTATATTTTCAAAAAATACAAAAACCTTAAGTCATGCAATGCACTTTTACATAAATATTGGTACCTTTAAACATTTTACAGCATTTATTTTTTTAAAGACATTTTTTGAAAGACGGTTAAAAATGCACTCATTCTGAGTTTTACTCCAATTTTACTATTAGGTAAATTACTGGCATGTGATCCCAATTACTGTTATGAATTAATTACTGTATTCCAATTTTACTATTAGGTAAATTACTGGCATGTGATCCCAATTACTGTTATGAATTACTTACTGTATTCCAATTTTACTATTAGGTAAATTACTGGCATGTGATCCCAATTACTGTTATGAATTACTTACTGCATTCCAATGTTACTATTAGGTAAATTACTGGCATGTGATCCCAATTACTGTTATGAATTAATTACTGTATTCCAATTTTACTATTAGGTAAATTACTGGCATGTGATCCCAATTACTGTTATGAATTAATTACTGTATTCCAATTTTACTATTAGGTAAATTACTGACATGTGATCCCAATTACTGTTATGAATTAATTACTGTATTCCAATTTTACTATTAGGTAAATTACTGGCATGTGATCCCAATTACTGTTATGAATTACTTACTGCATTCCAATTTTACTCTAGGTAAATTACTGGCATGTGATCCCAATTACTGTTATGAATTACTTACTCTATTCCAATTTTACTATTAGGTAAATTACTGGCATGTGATCCCAATTACTGTTATGAATTAATTACTGTATTCCAATTTTACTATTAGGTAAATTACTGGCATGTGATCCCAATTACTGTTATGAATTACTTACTGCATTCCAATTTTACTCTAGGTAAATTACTGGCATGTGATCCCAATTACTGTTATGAATTACTTACTCTATTCCAATTTTACTATTAGGTAAATTACTGGCATGTGATCCCAATTACTGTTATGAATTACTTACTCTATTCCAATTTTACTCTAGGTAAATTACTGGCATGTGATCCCAATTACTGTTAAGAATTACTTACTGTATTCCAATTTTACTATTAGGTAAATTACTGGCATGTGATCCCAATTACTGTTATGAATTACTTACTGCATTCCAATGTTACTATTAGGTAAATTACTGGCATGTGATCCCAATTACTGTTATGAATTAATTACTGTATTTCAATTTTACTATTAGGTAAATTACTGGCATGTGATCCCAATTACTGTTATGAATTACTTACTGCATTCCAATTTTACTATTAGGTAAATTACTGGCATGTGATCCCAATTACTGTTATGAATTACTTACTGCATTCCAATTTTACTATTAGGTAAATTACTGGCATGTGATCCCAATTACTGTTATGAATTAATTACTGTATTCCAATTTTACTATTAGGTAAATTACTGGCATGTGCTCCCAATTACTGTTATGAATTAATTACTGTATTCCAATTTTACTATTAGGTAAATTACTGGCATGTGATCCCAATTACTGTTATGAATTACTTACTGTATTCCAATTTTACTATTAGGTAAATTACTGGCATGTGATCCCAATTACTGTTATGAATTACTTACTGCATTCCAATGTTACTATTAGGTAAATTACTGGCATGTGATCCCAATTACTGTTATGAATTAATTACTGTATTCCAATTTTACTATTAGGTAAATTACTGGCATGTGATCCCAATTACTGTTATGAATTAATTACTGTATTCCAATTTTACTATTAGGTAAATTACTGACATGTGATCCCAATTACTGTTATGAATTAATTACTGTATTCCAATTTTACTATTAGGTAAATCACTGGCATGTGATCCCAATTACTGTTATGAATTACTTACTGCATTCCAATTTTACTCTAGGTAAATTACTGGCATGTGATCCCAATTACTGTTATGAATTACTTACTCTATTCCAATTTTACTATTAGGTAAATTACTGGCATGTGATCCCAATTACTGTTATGAATTAATTACTGTATTCTAATTTTACTATTAGGTAAATTACTGGCATGTGATCCCAATTACTGTTAAGAATTACTTACTGTATTCCAATTTTACTATTAGGTAAATTACTGGAATGTGATCCCAATTACTGTTATGAATTACTTACTGCATTCCAATGTTACTATTAGGTAAATTACTGGCATGTGATCCCAATTACTGTTATGAATTAATTACTGTATTTCAATTTTACTATTAGGTAGATTACTGGCATGTGATCCCAATTACTGTTATGAATTACTTACTGCATTCCAATTTTACTATTAGGTAAATAACTGGCATGTGATCCCAATTACTGTTATGAATTACTTACTGCATTCCAATTTTACTATTAGGTAAATTACTGGCATGTGATCCCAATTACTGTTATGAATTAATTACTGTATTCCAATTTTACTATTAGGTAAATTACTGGCATGTGATCCCAATTACTGTTATGAATTAATTACTGTATTCCAATTTTACTATTAGGTAAATTACTGACATGTGATCCCAATTACTGTTATGAATTAATTACTGTATTCCAATTTTACTATTAGGTAAATTACTGGCATGTGATCCCAATTACTGTTATGAATTAATTACTGTATTCCAATTTTACTATTAGGTAAATTACTGGCATGTGATCCCAATTACTGTTATGAATTAATTACTGTATTCCAATTTTACTATTAGGTAAATTACTGGCATGTGATCCCAATTACTGTTATGAATTAATTACTGTATTCCAATTTTACTATTAGGTAAATTACTGGCATGTGATCCCAATTACTGTTATGAATTAATTACTGTATTCCAATTTTACTATTAGGTAAATTACTGGCATGTGATCCCAATTACTGTTATGAATTACTTACTGAATTCCAATTTTTTCAGACACTTCGCTTTATTAAGAGCTGTTTCGTTGACTAAAATAGTGTCGACATCATATAATATATCAGGATCAGTATCGACTAAAATAGTAAATGCTTCATATAAGTCGTTTTCATCAGTTTCTTCTTCCAAAATGACTGTGGCATTACTGGCAGACGGCGAACTGCAGTTACGACACTGCCAATCATTTAAAACTTCTAAGCCTTTATTCATCCGACGATAAAAAGACTGGGAGATCTTATAGTGCAGGTTCCATGATGACCAATCCCAACACAATATCATAATTCAACTAGCTTGGGGATTCTTTGGGTTCATTCCCACTAGACCAATTCCCATTACACCAACTCCCACTAGGTCAATTCCCAAAAGACCAATTCCCCTTACACCAACTGAGATGTTCTACTTTAACATAATTTGTCTCCTTTCCAAAAAGAAGTTGCTATGTACGTATTAAATATGTTTTCCTAATTACCCTTAATCCTTTACCCAACGTAACGGCCAAAACTGGCCAGAGCTATTCACAAAAATCGCCAATTCATTTTCAGTATTTTTTTCATTTTTTGTCTCAAAAACATAGGTTATGACCCCTCTTTGGAACGAGTTCATCGAGCTCGTTCCAATGAGGGGTCATAACCTGTGTTTTTGAGACAAAAACTGAAAAAATTGGTTATTCAAGAATTTTATTTGCAAGTGTCGTCTGCTTTTCATGTTAGGTAAAGGAATTGGTCTTTTGGGAATTGGTCTAGTGGGAGTTGGTCTGAAGGGAAATGGTCTAGTGGGAAGACACCATTCTTTGGTATTGAAAACAATGCTCGAGAACAAAAACGGATTGATATATTTTCAATAACAATGTTCAAAGGTAATATATTAATCACAAACTCTCTTCGGAACAATAAAGCAGATTAGTAAGTTAATTGGTATTCAAAAACAATATACCTGCCGATTTGCAACGCCAAAATGTACAAACACAAACAGTACATCAAAAAGTTTGCATTGTAATTAAATTACTGTCCAAATAGCCTTTTCTGAGAGACAGTTGAGTGAGTGATGTCAAACAGTGAAACAGACCAGTCAATGACATGTGTCACGCCCCTGGAGATTTCAATCATTCCCCGTTGTTTCTCCAATCAGGGCACTTATGGGATAGCATGCACTCAGACAAGAAAAAAATGCTACTTTTATCACTTTTGGATTTTGGAATTCAGTGTATAATATTCTTGAAGGCTTGATGGATGATTCCCGGTTTTTCAAACTAAACTGTTGGAGCTTTCTCCAATCCTTTTTTTGTCGCCGCTATGGTCATATACCGGGGTCGCTACCAAACCGGCGTTGCTGTTTGGTTTTCTTTTCTCTTCTTCCCTTAAATTTGCCATCGCACAACATTATATTCTGGCTCGCCGCCATGGTGGGACCCAAACCTCTACCATCGTCAAGCTAAAACCGAATAGAGCCCACTCTCTAATAGTCTTAATGGCGATGAGGGATTGATTTTTGACAATCTATCACTCCAACGCAAACTGCCGGGAATTTTAACCGCGCGCATACCCCCTTAGACCCCGTTTGAGGCAATAGGAAAGCTAGACCTGTGTGATCCAAGTGAAATAGAATAAGGCTAACCGGGTCGCAAGGGATTTGTAAATCCCACATCGTCCCTGCGCGCCGTCGACGCGCTAAAACTTTTCATTCATTCATTCATAATACTCTTACTTTTTGGGTGAGTCTGTAAAAAATTACTTAATTTTTGTTTATTTTTCTTTCTAAAAGTTTTTTTTTTCAGAGGCTGATTGGACCCAAATTGTTGTGGCCGATTCGTCCTAAATTGCAGCCGCCGATTTGGCTGGCGGCCGATATGGCCGGTAGCCATTGCGGCGATGATTGCCTGCAGAAAAGAGAAAACCCAAGATGGATTTGAAAAGTCTGGTGACGCCTTGTTGGCGGTCAAGTCTAGTGACGTCTTGTTGGCGGACAAGTCTGGTGACGGCTTGTTTGTTAGCAGTCAAGTCTGGTGACGCCTTGTTGGCGGTCAAGTCCAGTGACGCCTTGTTGGCGGACAAGTCTGGTGACGGCTTGTTTGTTAGCAGTCAAGTCTAGTGACGCTTTGCTGGCGGACAAGTCTGGTGACGGCTTGTTTGTTAGCAGTCAAGTCTGGTGACGCCTTGTTGGCGGACAAGTCTGGTGACGGCTTGTTTGTTAGCAGTCATGTCTAGTGACGCCTTGTTTGTTGGCGGACAACTCTGGTGACGGCTTGTTTGTTAGCAGTCAAGTCTGGTGACGCCTTGTTGGCGGTCAAGTCTAGTGACACCTTGTTGGCGGTCAAGTCTGGTGACGCCTTGTTGGCGGACAGTCTAGTGACGGCTTGTTTGTTGGCAGTCAAGTATGGTGACGCCTTGTTGGCGATCAAATCTAGTGTCGCCTTGTTGGCGGACAAGTCTGGTGACGGCTTGTTTGTTAGCAGTCAAGTCTGGTGACGCCTTGTTGGCGGACAAATCTGGTGACGCCTTGTTTGTTAGCAGTCAAGTCTGGTGACGCCTTGTTGGCGGTCAAGTTTAGTGACGCCTTGTTGGCGGTCAAGTCTTGTGACGCCTTGTTGGCGGACAAGTCTAGTGACGGCTTGTTTGTTAGCAGTCAAGTCTGGTGACGCCTTGTTGGCGGACAAGTCTGGTGACGCCTTGTTTGTTAGCTGTCAAGTCTAGTGAAGCCTTGTTTGTTAGCAGTCAAGTCTGGTGACGCCTTGTTGGAGGACAAGTCTGGTGACGCCTTGTTGGCGGTCAAGTCTGGTGTGTATTGCGATTATATTTTAAATAGTTCGAAAGGCAAATGAGATTGAAAAGAGAATGTATCCACCAAAACGTAAAACCGGTACCCCCGACGTTGTTTATATCATTTCTGACTTTCACATATTTTTCAACCGTGTGTGGGACCAATGACGTGTTCTAAAATCTCCTACCGGTACCCCAGACGTTGTGGGACCAATGACGGGTTCTAAAATCTCCTACCGGTACCCCCGACATTGTTTATATCATTTCTGACTTTCACATATTTTTCAACCGTGTGTGGGACCAATGACGTGTTCTAAAATCTCCTACCGGTACCCCAGACGTTGTGGGACCAATGACGGGTTCTAAAATCTCCTACCGGTACCCCCGACGTTGTTTATATCATTTCTGACTTTCACATATTTTTCAACCGTGTGTGGGACCAATGACGTGTTCTAAAATCTCCTACCGGTACCCCAGACGTTGTGGGACCAATGACGGGTTCTAAAATCTCCTACCGGTACCCCCGACGTTGTTTATATCATTTCTGACTTTCACATATTTTTCAACCGTGCGTGGGACCAATGACGTGTTCTAAAATCTCCTACCGGTACCCCAGACGTTGTGGGACCAATGACGGGTTCTAAAATCTCCTACCGGTACCCCAGACGTTGTTTATATCATTTCTGACTTTCACATCTTTTTCAACCGTGTGTGGAACCAATGACGGGTTCTAAAATCTCCCAAGATTTCGACTTCAAGGAGTGAAATTTAATTTTGACGTTTTCTGCCCTCGGTAGGCATTTACGTCACGGCGTCATGTGGATGAAAACTGACTTCAGTTATTCCTCTAGTCGCTTGTGATATAAATTCAGTGCAAAATGTTTTGTAGTTTCGGGGTTATGGCTGTGGGTAAATGGGAGGAGTGTACCCCCGGTGTTGTTTACGTCATATCTCTGGTATCTGGCGTCTGATTTTCCAAAAAATTTCAACTTTTTGTCAAAAGAGCATGAGTTCAAAAAAGGTCACATGGTCAAACCAGGGTCTATATTTCAACGAGAATCTATTCACGCAAAGATTGAGTCAATTTATCCCCTCACCTAACACTGTGGAAGCAAATTTACCAACACAAGGCTAACATGACCTGAAATATCCTGTCACTTTGTCAATAAATACGGCTGTCATTGGAACCGGCTTAATGAGTCGGTTCCTATGGGGCACCATCCCTCTATTTATTCCTTATTTAATGATATCATTAAATGAATTAGTGATATCACTATTTCATTTAATGATATCACAAATGATTTAGTGATATCACAAAATGATTTAGTGATATCACTAATTCGATTTTGTGGTATCACAACATGATTTTATGATATCAATAATTCGATTTAATGATATCACTTAATGTTGTCGATTTCGTGATGTCACTAAATATGAAAACGGCATATCAGCCCATCACTAAATCGAATAAGTGATATCACTAAATCGACAACATTAAGTGATATCATTAAATCGAATTATTGATGGCACTAAATCATTTTGTGATATCACCAAGTTGAGTGAATTAGTGATATCACAAATTCGATTTAATGATATCACGGCCATCGCTGTTCATATCACAAAATCAATTTTGTGATATCATAAAATAGTCGGAATTAAATGATATCATAAAATCAATTTGTGATGTCACTAAATTCATTTAGTGATATCATTAAATCCAAGTGATTATACATATCAATAATTCGATTTTATGATATCACAAATTATTTATTGATATCACAAAATAGTAACTTCCACACGAATTATTGATATCACGAAATGATTTAGTGATATCACTAATTCGATTTAATGATATCATTAAATCATTTTATGATATCACTAAATGGATTTTGTGAGATCACTAAATAGAACGGAATTAGTGATATCATAAATTCGATTTAATTATATCATTAATTCATTTAATCATATCACTAATTCATTTAATTATATCATTAATTCATTTAATGATATCACTAATTCATTTAATGATATCATTAATTCATTTAATGATATCACTCATTCATTTAATGATATCATTAATTCATTTAATGATATCACTAATTCATTTAATGATATCACTAATTCATTTAATGACATCCATATTTGTAAGGTTGTATTGGTAAATATTGTTTATTTTTTTAAACATTCAGTTGATGTTTTAAAAATTAAAAAGCTGTGTTGGGTAAAGGGTTAACATGTGTTATATCAGTATACAACAGGGGCATGGTGATCTCATGGGATCCTGGGACACTCACTCGTAGCAGGTATGGATTCTCGCAACCATTTTCGCGAGAATTTTCCTTGCGGATTCTCTCAAATTTAGATGAAATATAAGTCATGTAAACCTTCCGAAAGTTTAAATTAATTTTAATGTTTTGCACCACAACCACATTTGACGTCAAAGCGTTCAGTTTAGTGCTATAATGGGCATATAACATTATAACTCTGCCTAGACAATCGTCCAAAAACCCATTGCGTTGTGTGTTTGATTTGTATAGGGGCATGTTTAGCCGTTGTTGGAGTAGGGTTGTCACACACTGGAATGGGGCAAAAAAACAAACTGCTCCAAAAATGCTGAAAATGGAGTTAAACTTAAAAATCACAAAACAACTCTGTTTTGCTTTTTTGACTCTACAACGTACATACCAAATTTCTGGTAAATCGCATAAACGTTTCATTTTTCCAGCGCTGACGTCCTTCCGTCACCCCAACGGCCTACAGCTCCAGACAAATTGTTCGTCGGCTGAAAACTGGTGGCATTTTAGATACAGTATTTATAAGAGAATAGACTGTATTTCCAAAATTTCATCAATGGACGTTCAATGACAAGGCATGGGCAGATAGTAAACGTTTATGAAACTGACATTATTATGGAAGAAGGCTTAAATTTGACATTGTAACAAATGCATTTAATAAAATCGTTATGAAAATAAACGACTATGAAATTTCATATCTGTGTGTATTATTTATGGGGAGCTGTGCGTTACTGGAAATCAGTGTTTTCATTTCGAATTTCAACGAGAAAAGTGCAAAATAACCCCTAAATATGAAGTGACGTTAAAAGGTAAAAAATCGCGATAAATCAAAAAACAAAATAAAACAAGCTATCACTTTATTTTAGCTCCTAACAAACTAATCTTTTTTAAAATCTGATGCATTGTCCTTTTTTTACCGTATGACCGCCCCCCCCCCCCCCCCCCCCCCACACACACACACACACGATGTCGTGTTCGGCCATTAGTACTGAAATGGTTAACCAGATAACTGGTTTGAAACCGGTTACCTACCTAACGATTTGAAAAACCGTCAACCGGTTAACCGAAATATCGATAGTGATCGTCATTTCACGTTTAAAACGCAGTAAATCTGCCGCTTCTCCTTTGTGACAGATTACATATCGAAGCCGCGTTGAACGTTTTGAGACAAAATCGACTTTGACGTTCAAGACTTCGTTAATGATCGGCAGTTTCCGCGAGCTATGAGTGATCGCAGAAACTATTCCGTAGTGTGTATACAAACGAACGTTGTCGAGTACTCGACAACGTTCGTTTGTATACACACTGTGGAATTGTTTGAGAATACTGCTTTCCAATTCCTATAGTTTTGATCCCAGATTCTGTGAAATAATGGCTACGGATATTATCCGCTTATAGCTCGCGGTTAGTCGGTTGTGAAAATGAGCCTACCGTTTCAGCCCTATCGGACATAACGGTTGGGAATTACCCAGGAACGCCACCATATTTTTATTACATTTCGTTTTTGATGGAGATCACATTTCTCAAATTTGAAAGATGGAGGCTTTATACAGGAATTGTTATTAAAAGATTAAGAAAAAAAATAAATTAAATTGGGTATTGTTTGGATAAAGATCGAAAAACAAAAATCGGGCTCCAATTCAACCCAGACAGCCATTAATATTTGTGCCAAATATCGTGAGTGTTGGTAGAAAACTGGTCGTCACTGGTTGAACAAGAAGAAAGGATTTTAAAAAGTTTAACGGTCCAGGTAAGTCATTTCAACTTCAATGAATGAGTTATAAATAAAGAAAAGCCAAAAGCCAAAAAGATGGTATTAGCGCGCCGAGACGGTGTGTGGCGAACCTCATTGGACCCTCTCTTACTGTATGATAGTGTTCCTTTTACTTTGTCCTTCTTGCACCATGTCAGAGCGGGGAGAAGGAGGAAAGTTAGCGGCGTCTATGTCTCTTGCTTTTTTTCTTGGGAGGAGGTGGCTGTGACGGTGATATGGTAGTTAAAACTCTTGGTGTGGTTGGTGGTGAAGGCCTGTTGTAGTTAAAACTGTTGGTGTGGTTGGTGGTGAAGGCCTGCTGAGAGAAGGCCTGCTGTAGTTAAAACTGTTGGTGTGGTTGGTGGTGCAGGTCTGCTGCAGTTAAAACTGTTGGTGCGGTTGGTGGTGAAGGCATACTGTAGTTAAAACTGTTGGTGTGGTTGGTGGTGAAGGCTTATTGCAGTTAAAAGTGCCGTTGTGGTTGGTGGTGAAGGCCTGCTGTTGTTAAAACTGTTGGTGTGGTTGGTGGTGAAGGCATACTGTAGTTAAAACTGTTGGTGTGGTTGGTGGTGAAGGTATAATGTAGTTAAAACTGCCGTTGTGGTTGGTGGTGAAGGCCTGCTGTAGTTACAACTGCCGGTGTGGTTGGTGATGAAGGCCTGCTGTAGTTAAAACTGCCGTTGTGGTTGGTGGTGAAGGCATTCTGTAGTTAAAACCGTTGGTGTGGTTGGTGGTGAAGGCCTACTGTAGTTAAAACTGTTGGTGTGGTTGGTGGTGAAGGCCTGCTGTAGTTAAAACTGTCGTTGTGGTCGGTGGTGAAGGCATGCTGTAGTTAAAACTGTCGGTGTGGTTGGTGGTGAAGGCCTACTGTAGTTACAACTGTTGGTGTGGTTGGTGGTGAAGGCCTGCTGTAGTTAAAACTGCTGTTGTGGTTGGTGGTGAAGGCATGCTGTAGTTAAAACTGTTGGTGTGGTTGGTGGTGAAGGCCAACTGTCGTTAAAACTGTTGGTGTGGTTGGTGGTGGAGGCCTGCTGTTTTGTTTCGCTTCATGTTCTTCTATGAGCCGGTTTGCTATTGCTATTTTTAACTGGAATTCTGGACTCTCTAAGCTCTGTCGGACTTCTCGTGCTTTTTTGGAGTGCGTCATGTTGCTCTTTTCTGAGATCTTCCCAGTATGGATGTTCTTTCTCGCTTTCTTGGGTCTGTGGAGGTGTGACGGTTTCTGTGTCCTGGCCCTGGCTTTCTAGTATCGAAGGGAGAGACGAGTGGGGATCGGGTAGTGGCGAGAAGACAGCTTCCATTCCCATCAGTCTCCACAGGACTTTCCACATCCGACTTTTCCAGCTGTGGAACCGGAAGTAAGATGGGTGGGTCTGTTGGAGTGGGAGCGGAAGTGGCGGCTGCTTCTGGATCTTTCCTTTCCTCCTTCTTTCTCTTCTTCTCCAAGTGTCGGGAATCTCTCCGCTTGGTAGACGGGCTCTGTTTTCCTTTCTTCTTTCTCTCTTCAGGGCCTCTTGACCTCCTCGGGTGAGGACCAGTGTGTGAGGGGATCCTCCCACCAAAGGTACTACCTCTCCCCGATGAGGGTGGTGTAGTGGTGTTCCTACTTCATTGACTTTGAATTCCAATTGTCAGATGGACGCTCTTGCCTATTTCCTGGATAGTCCAGGACATGGGACAAGAGACGCAAAGAGCTGATATGCCTTTCTCTTGTCTATCTGGTAATTCAACCATTGATCTGCCGGAGGTGACTGCACTGCCATTGAAGCTATTTAATCCATTCTTTCCTAAGCTACTCTTATCAATCAAGGTTCTTGGGGCTCATTTGGTTCAGTTGTAGTCATTGTCGGGTTGTTTTCGGTAATTTGATATATTTCCACTTATTCGAATTTGAGGTCTATTAATCAAAGATTTATCAACGTGGGTCAAAATTATCGGGAAATTATTGTTGTTAATATAATTTTACTGGAGAGCCATTATCACTACCGTGTCCTGTGTAAGTTAAGAAAAGGCGCGATATTTCATAAAAAAAAATTAGTAATTTCGCTGCTCCCGGTCGACATTTTAGTAGCCATGTAGATTATGGTTGGCGTATTCTACTCTCACAATGAACAGTGGAATCATGTCAAACCAATTAATGGGTAACTTTTTTCAAATTTAAGTCGATTTGTTCAAAAGGGGTACATAATCGTGGAAAAGGCGGTCATCCCAATTGGGTAACAGTGCTAGTACTGGAATGGTTAACTGGATATCCGGTTTGAAATCAGTTACCTAGTACCCAACCGATTAGAAAAACCGTCAACCGGTTATCCGAAATATCGGTAGTGATCGTCATTCCACAGATGAGAAGAAGTAAATCTGCCGCTTCTCCTTTGGGATACATTACATCACGAAGCCGCGTTGTATATATTGAGAAATAAACAACTCTGGCATTCAAGACGTCGTTAATGATCGGCAGTTTCCGTGAGCACTGAGCAAACGCAGAAACTATTCCGCAGTATGTATACAAACGAACGTTGTCGAGTACTCGACAGCGTTCATTAAACTTCGTTTGTATACACACTGCGGAATAGTTTCTGCGAATACTGCTTTCCAATCCCTATAGTTTTGATCCCATATTCGGTGAAATAATGGCCACGAATATTATCCGGTTATAGCTCTCGGTTAGTCGGTTGTGGAAATGAGCCAACAGTTTCAGCCCCAAACAGTGCCTCTGGTCGCTTCGGTGCTACTTTTTTCATGTTAACACAGGCCAATAAACATAAAAAAATCGCAAGCTAATGAACAAAAGATGTGCATCAGTTTAAATAAACATGGGATGATCGTGGGGCCTGTTAGTCCTCAGCCTAGATACACCAATTCCACATTACAAAAAAATAGTCATCACAAATTTGTATATCAAATGGAGAATATTTATGCTATTGTAACCCGCCTTACCTTCGCCCTCCTCGTTAAATCGGATTTAAGGTTTCGTGGCTTTGATTGTTTTCGGGTTTTCAATGTCGCTGAGTTCAAAAAAATAACAAGTGCACATGAAAGCTAAGCACACAACTGGAGAAAACACAGAATGTAGAGACATGAAGCGAGACTGAAAACTGCATATCTGATCATCTCAAAGTTGGCTGATCGATTCATTCGGTTCTGGACGTTTCGTACTTTGAACCTTTCGTGCACTGGACGTTTCGTACCCACTTCGACGTTCCGTACCGAAATCTTTGGTCGTTTCGTACCCAAATTTCTGAATGTATCCTACCAGAGATTGGACGTTTCGCATCCAACAAGTACTTTCGCTTAAATTAAAATATTCTTGGACGTTTCGTAACCAGCCCAGTGTACGTTTCCTACTCAAATTTGTTTTCCGATTTGTTCACAAAAATGAACATTCTGCATCCAATATTTATATAATAAATGTTAATAGACTGTATATTTATTGTTTGATAATTCATTTATTATTGTCTGGTTGTTACTAGTTCGTCACTGTTTACAACATATTGGAATATATGGTGCAAAAGCATGCTTGTTTGTTTTGCAAAAACAGCACAATCACTCGTTTAAACTACACAGATATACTGGAATGTATGTTGTAACAACACGTTTCTTTATTTTGCTAAAACAGTATGATCAATCTAATTGGATATTCATCATTAAATGTATTCCAGACGAGCTTGTGATTGAGTTGTAACCGGAGGGGTTGGGTGGTCGGGATCGCTTTAGTCTTACGCTTCCACTCCACTCAAGTGAAAGCCTGCAGTCGGAACGCCCGATGACACAACCCTGCGTTCTTCCAGGTTCTTAGATAAATTTCTTATCGCTATCTTAAACAAAATTTCTTATCGCAACTCCACGATGTCCAATGGCCGAACGTCTTTACTGTGGATCTTGTGACCCACCCTTCTAGAATTTAACCCTTTACCTAACATGAAAAGCAGACGGCACTTGGTTCCAAACAAAATTCTTAAATAACTACTTTTTTCATTTTTTGTCTCAAAAACATAGGTTATGACCCCTCATTGGAACGAGCTCGTTCTAAAGAGGGGCCATGACCTATGTTTTTGAGACAAAAAATAATGAAAATTAATTGGCGAAACATGTGAATAGCGTTTCTTTATTTTGCTAAAACAGTACGATCAGTCTGATTGGTTTTTCATCATTAACTGTAATCACATTGGGGTGTCACTAATATTTCGGGAGAGTGTTATGACAGCTATTTAACATTAAACTGGTGTCTGAAAAAATTACAAAGATACCACAGAAAAAAATATTTTATTTTACAGGGAGAATTATTTGCACTTTTGGACGAGAATACGAACACCAATATGTCAACCAGCTCATTATTATGAGAAAATTGAGTAAATTGTATTCACCATCATAAATATTGTTACTGCACATACAATTATATTCATATTAATATTCATTTATATTGTTGTTATTGTATTTAGATTCTGAATGATTCTAGAAAATAGAAGATGTAGGGGAGGCAGTTGGTAGAACACGGGTAACCAAGGCCTTCTCATACGAGAACCGCGACAAATCAGCGGCCGGCCGAAGTGTTATTATTATTATTATTTTAAATCGTTTTATAATTGAATCCTATCCCATGCTCACTCTATTTTCTCCGACTTTTAAAATGGGTTTGTAACCACATTTGATTATTTTCATATCCCAAAATTCTCTTCAGTCCGTGTCCAATTTTTTAAGTTCAATACATGGTTAGACGTTTCGTATCCGACCATCAATTTAAGATTTTAGAGGTACAAAACGTCCAAACATGGTTAATAAATGTACAAAAGTTGGGTACGGAATTACTTATAATCCTATCCTAGTCAACTAGCGGGCCACTAAGGTTATTGTCTCGCGTGAAAACTCGGGGCGGGTTGTCCCAGTCGGTTTGGGGCGGGTTGTCCTTGGGTCGTGTTGTCCCGTTCCCATATTGGCTACAGCAAGGCCAGAAATCATTTGGGTACGAGAAAACAAAAGATTTGGGTACGAAAGCGACCATGTGGGTACGATACGAACAATGGATGATGTGTCCAGATCCCGATTCATTCACAGTAAAGCACAGTTTTGTGCCAACACATCAGATTTTCCAATCAAATCAGGGCAGAATATGTCCCGTCACTGTGAATTTCGCCGAGGTGGAGTCAGCCGACACCGTGACGTTTTTCCAAGAGATTGGCACCCGCCAAAATGTTGTTCCAACGCGATTACTGGTTAATATTATAATTTAATGGGCAGTTGTTAATTTTGAGCGTACAGTTTCACAGTCAGTTACAAATATACATGGGCATCCTTTAAAACGTCGTACGAACTTAAATTAATGATTAAAGCAGTCCTTTTACCCAACCAAACTTGTCCCGAGTTGGCAGTAACATAAAAAAAACACAGAATAAATAACTCATGAGTTTTACAATAATGAAGCAAAATTAATGTGAAGACCTCAGCTTATCGTCTAAGAACCTTCAAGATTTATCAATGGGTCCGAACTTAAAATGATGGTGTAAACAGTCCCCTTTTCCAGCAAAACTACCGAGTAGGTCTGCAAAAAATAGAAAGATCACAAAATGCAATAACATGGATTTGTTTTCATTTCGACACGGTGTGGCATCTTTAGAACGAGTTGTTTCAACCCTGTCACTTGGACGACGATCACGGCGTTGTTAAAGTTTGTAAAAGCTCTCATATGGGGACCGCACGTTTTTCAGACGCCGATGGCCGTATTTCATCCGGGTGTTTTGCCCTTGAACTCGAGAATCGTGACGGAACTATGCCGTTCTGGATGCAAAGAGTAGAGAAAGAATAACCATATCGAGTCTTTCGTGCGAGTAAAATCTTCAATCTTTCATTTCAAACCCCAACACATCTTCACACAGTGAAATATACAATTACCACTTAATTTTGTATAGTTTATTCGAAGATGGACAAAGATGGTAAGAGATCATAAGGGTGTGGCTATACCATTGCAATTCTCGCAAAATGTTCTGTTGTTATACACAAACTCTGCCGTTGGTATTGTGATTGTTTGTGGTTTTACGATTTTTGTTACACTGGAAAATTTTATGCAAGTTATGGTCATGCTGTCTAAAATACAGGTGCAAACAAGGCCGGATTTACAGACTGAACCGACTTGGAAACGACAAAATGTATTCCCTTACATATTACTACAAAAGTATCTGAAACATTTTTTTTTTCTGTTTCAAAATTAAATTTTTGTTCAAAAATACTAAAATTCTCAAAATGATGTCTGAACATTTTGTAATCAGTAATGTATATTTCATCAGATACCATCATCACACTACATGTATGTTATTATGTAAGTGGTTCAGTGTTTAACAATCATGTGAGAATTACAATTGATTTTCGCAAAGAATTAAGGACAAAACATTGACTACGATTTCGTCCAAAATGTCCTAACTAGCTCCAGAAGGGCCACCATCCCAGTATTTCAACAAACACAATAATATTAGACTGAAAGCACTAATTATACATTAATACAGTACATGGAGAGTGGATTGTAACAAAATCACCTGCAGAGTGGAGTTATCACCCAAGGTATCACTTTCAAATTCTGTACATATGGACCAAAAACACAAGCAGTGTTTCAGCCCGTGGACCCCCAGGTTTAACCCGAAGGTCCATTGGCTGGAACTTTTCTTGTGCTTGTTATGCTTTGTAACATTTTGCAATTATTGCTTGGGTGGAATCTTCACACGGCGGGTGATTTCATCATTTTCATGATAATGCACTCTACACAAACTGTATTTGAAGTGTGGAAATTCCTGAAAAATAGCATTAACATTTTTCATTTTGACCAATGAGAGAGAGCAATGAAAAATTTGCCACATTGCAAGAAGGAAACAAGTCATCGATCTTAAAATTCCTAAAAATCTTCATCAGATCCACCAGATCAACCGGTGAATTTTTTTTTTTTCTTTTTGCTTCATAATGAGTTTTGAAGGGGTTTGAGTGATGTTATGTTATGCAAAAAAAAAAAATCCATGCAACAATTCACCCAGCAGACCATCCCCCCCCCCCCCCCCCCATCCACTCTCTTACCTAAATTAGATTAAAATGTTAACATGTAGATACTGAATGTGGGTTAGATCCTTCGTTAAACAATTTTATCAGGTGAGCAAGAGGCTGAGAGCAAGAGCGTCTGCTTCGTGGGAAGGACTGATTATAGGAATAATCATAAAAAGTTTAATTAATGAAGCATCAGATACAACCCGGTGCTTCATGGATTAAAATTTTACTGATAATTTTGAGCTTAACTTAACAAAGTCAAAATAAGCTATTGCCATCACGCATGTGGAAGTCTGTTAGGTTGTGAGTCTGTTCACATTTTCCTTTAGCACAGGCTACACCCCGTTGTTCTTGTCCGATCGTCAGGAAATTTCATATGCAGGTTTGTGGACACATCTAGATGAGAATGTCCCCTTTTGGTCGCAAATGGTCCACCGTGATGGTTGCCTGACCCCAAAACCTTTAGCACAGTCAACAGGTCATACTTATGAAGGGATTTCATTGTAACTGGATAGGATGACACTGTATAATGTCTAGATGAGAATGTCCCCTTTTGGTCATGATCTGTCAACCATGATGGCTGCCCACGCCCAAAACCCCCAAACCTTTTTAGCACAGTCTACAGGTCGTTTGTATGGAGGGATTTCATTGTAACATTGTAGGATGACTCTGCATAATGTCTAGATGAGAACGCCTCCTTTTGGTCAAGCCCGAAACCCAAAACCTTTAGCACAGTCTACAGGTCATATTTAATATGGAGGGATTTCATTGTGACCTGGTAGGATGACTCTCTATGATGTCTAGAAGAGAACTTCCCCATTTGGTCGTGATCTGTCAACCGTGGCAGCTGCCCAAAACCTTTAGCACAGTCTACAGGTTATATTTATGAAAGGATTTCATTGTAACTTGGTAGGGTGACTCAGTATAATGTCCAGATGAGTACATCCCTTTTGGTTGTGATCGGTCAACCGTGATTGCTACACAGGCCCAAAACCCGAACACTTACCACAGTCTACAGGCCGTATACACTTCACCACCATGGCCCTTGTGTGGGCACGAAGACATTGTGTACTAAGGCATATACTGCACGTCGATGTTGCACCTGTCTTCAACCAATGCTAATCCTATTTGTGTGGAATTAGTATGTTGGGGAGCTGACAGTTGCTGGACGTTGCTTATTAGTTCTCTCCGTGTACTCCGGCTTCCTCCACCTGTAAAACTGTCGTGGTCATGATTAGCTATTGATCAGAAATGTGTGACCTTAAACACTAATAAATATCATAAATAAATGAATAAATAAATACATGCCACATTTATGGAGGGATTTCATTGTAACTTTATAGGATGACTGGATTTGGAATACAGTAGAACCCTGTGAATGTATAGGCACTTTGCCAATGAAAATTATTCAATTAACAGGAATATTCAATTAACAAGGATTGTGTCATGTACCTGTATTCTAGAGATAAACTTAGCATTTATTCTATTATATCTTGTTTGACAGAGCTCTGTCAAACAAGATATAATAAATGCCTGCATTGGATGTACTGAGGCCAAATAGGTCTATAACCAAAGGAAAGGTTGCACGGTGGCTCAGTTGGTAGAGGTGCAGACTGCAAGCCAAGAGGTCCTCGGTTTGAATCCCACCTTCGGCAACCGCGTTGTGTCCTTGGGCAAGACACTTCACCCCCATCGCCTATGTGGGGGCACGGTGACGCTGTGTACTAAGGCGTACTGCACGTCGATGGTGCACCTGTCTTCAACCAATGCTAACCCTGCTTGTTATGTGGAGTTGGTATGTTGGGGAGCTGACAGTTGCTTGCCGTTTCTCGGTGGTTCTCTCCGCGTACTCCGGCTTCCTCCACCCGTAAAACTGTCATGGTCATGGTTAGCCATTGTGCAGAAATATGTGACCTTAAACACCAATAAATAAATAAATAAATAACCAAAGGAAAACTGGGGAGAGTCAGGGTACTTTCTCGACATCTTACAAGACTTTTTATTCAGTTAACAAGAGTTTACTCTATAACCTATATTCAATTAACAGGTCAAATTTGTACTGGTGGTATGGTAAATGGTTTTGTGGTGGAAAATTATATTCAATTAACAAAGATATACAATTAAGAGATATCCAATTAAATGGGCTCCACTGTAATTTCACTGTAACTTGGTAACTTTGGTTGACATACATTACCTGTGAGGGCCACATTAATCCAACCCTCAGTTCTTTAATACAGTCTACACCTCAGATTAGTTTGATTGAAAAGATAGCATACAGGGAACAGAAATTAACATATTCTCTGTTATCACAATTCTTGTTTTCATAATCCTTTCATAAACATTGAACATTATCCTTTTCATCAAAAACAACACACTGTCAAGTTAAGCTACAGTGTCATTGACAATTTCTTGTGCATTGTTGGTGTCTGGAGGAAGCTTCCTTTCAAAGTTGGACCAGTCAGCTGAACCATAATGGTTGCCAGTGACCCATTCATTATGGCTTCCATGGTGGCCATCTTGAGTTTGGTTTCCATCCAATAACTCATGAATACTGACTCGAATCAATTTCATTTTTTGGTTATGCATTATTGGTGTCTGGAGAAAGCATCATTTCAATTTTGGATAAGCTCGCCATTTTAATATGGCCACCATGGCACCCATTTTGAATTTGGTTTCTGTCCAATATCTAATGAATGCCGACTCAAATCATTTTTATCTATATTTTTTCCCTGTAGGAGCCCGAATTTTAACTTACATGTTGTGCAGAATGAGGAAATTTATTTAAAAATGACCTTTTTCAGATTCACCAGTCAGAATGCTTTGATATTTGGTATATGACATCTCTAGAGGGGTCAGATTCAAGTTTGTTCAAATTGGGTCCTTGAGTTCATATTTGGGCTCCCCATGGGAACCCAAATTTTAACTTTCTGCAATTTGATGGAATCTATTTAAAAATCTTCTTCCGATTTACAACATCACTAGGAGGATCAGACTCAAGTTCAGGCCTTAAAATTTGTTTCGATTCACAAGAAGGGCGATTCTCTGAAATGGTGACATAAAGTGAAAAAAATAAATTTGAGATAAAACAGGTTACTTATTGAATTTTTTTAAGGTGAGATATCAGGGTTCATGATTCCTGTGTCCGAAAAAGTTGATATTAGACCAAATCTCAGAAATTTTCTGAGTTATGGCTGGCTATGTATTTTTTCTCAAAAACACAACTTTTTTTATGTTTACCATCAATACTTAAAAACAAAGGGAATGTGACACAAATACTTGTTTTTTCTATTAGTTTCTATCCATGCAGTTAGACAGGTCCTTAAAAGCTGAAACACCTATAATTCAATTCAGCATTTTGTCATTTCGTGGAAATTTCTACCCCACCATATCCCCAATGTCCCGTACAACACTTTGTTTTAATAAAAGTTTTGTGGCGAAAAGAAAAAAGATTTTTATAAATATTTTCTTACTACATACTAAAGCAAATGTAAAAGTGACATTGATTTATCCAGTAAGTGTTTTAATGTTACTTAGATATGGCCATTTTTTAAAATGTCCCGTACAACACTTTTTTCCAAATTGAAGCAGTTGGCTTGTGTACTACTATACAGACATGCATAAGTCACTTTCTCAAGTAGCTAGAAGATGGCAATAGCCTAAAAAGCTATAAAAATCTGTATAGCAATATGTATTATTCAGATAAGCCTTGGGAAAATATGCTCAGCGTACCAGGGATCAAACAAGCACATGTCATTAGCTTCGATATGGAATCTGAGAAAGTCCAGTTATGGAAGAATGCCTTAGAAGCTGATCCATTAATTGAGTTTGATTACTTTCATAAAGTAAGGCTAAATTAGAAGCTGCTCTCGCCCAATCATCTAATATTCCGAGCAATACTTCATCTGACCATCCATCTAATTTCTGTTCTGGTGAATGGGTCCTTGTAAGTTATAATGGATCATTTTACCCAGGAGAAGTTACATGTATCAAAGGTGAAGATATTGAAGTGTGTTATGTATAAAAGCGGAGGGTTCTATAAATGGCCATCAGAGGTAGATAAAATATTCTGCAAATATTGTAACATTGTTAAGAAAATATCACCTCCATATGTTGTTGGTTCTAGAGGCAAATTTCTATTCAATGAAACATTTTGAAGTTAGAACTTGCAGGAGTTAGTTAGATAAATTTGTTTGAATGAATACACTTCAACTTGACTTCCTGAATCCTCTTCTGATTTCAAATAGATGTTCAATGAATTATTTTAATGAAAGTTAATTATAGAAGGTTGCTTTGTTCCACATAAAATTTGTATTGAAATTATATTTATCACATGACTCGTCTGTTTTGTTCACTTTAACACGTTTGATATTTTGATTTCGTATATAAATAATCAGTGATCAATAAAGCCTTCCGTCGATTTCATTGGTCAATTTCAAAACTAGACAATTTGATTGGCTGAACAAAATAAAACTAGGCCATATTTGCATAATTTGAGTTGGGAGAATTTGCATTATCTGTCCTATTTAGGGTGGGTTATATTGTATAACCCTTTACCAAACGTTACGGCCAAAACCGGCCAGCGCTACGAACGAAAATCGCCATTCAGTTTTTTTTATATTTTCATTTTTTGCTTCCAAAACATAGGTTATGACCCACTCATTGGAACGAGTGCGTCGCGATCGTTCCAATGAAGGGTCATAACCTATGTTTTGGAAGCCAAAAATGAAAATTTATAGTTATACAAGGATGTTTTTTCCAAGTGTCGTCTGCAACTCACGTTAGGTAAAGGGTTCAAAAGTCATACTAAGTCACTAATTTGTGCATGTGTATATGTGTGTCATATGATAAATAGAATATGAAATGAGTGTCTTTCCCATATGATATTTATGAAACTCGACTGAATTTTCCGTTTGGTCTCGCCAGAGGCTCGCCCAAACAGAAAATTCTTGGACTCGTTTCATAAACATCATATGGCAAAACCCCTCATTTCATATCCTCTATATATGAGTTCTGTTACTAGATTTTCCACACAACACATACCATTGTCCCATACAACACATTTTCAGTAATTTCACTACAATTATAAAAGAAACATGAAGGTGTGTATTAACTTTGTGCCATGTTTTCCTAAATTTAATCCACATTTTATTTCACAGATGTTATTCAAATAATTATTATAATTTTCACATGATATAGCTTAAGGTACAATTAGCGACAAATTTGTCCCCTACAACACATTTTTCTATGTCCCGTACAACGCACAATATTTTCTGCTAGTACGCAGATTAGGGCCTTCATACATGTATACTTCCATCACTATTCTTTTTGCAAAGTGTGTTATATCAGTCATTTCATGGTATAAGTAATGTAGGTTGTAACTAACACATAGAACAGACTTTCACCGATATATCCGAGTACCGTAAATTTCATGTCGCAAAAATGTTCCGTACAGCACATTAGTTTTATTGTTTTTAGAACAAAATGATAAACTTTTTGGTAAATCATTATATATACAGGGATTAGTATGGCCAATGTATAATTGTTGAAGGAAGAAAGAGAACTCTGACATTGATAACTTAGTATGTAACAGGGAAAATATTGTAAAAATGTCCCGTACAACACACAAAGAATCGCCCAGAAACAGTTTCGATTCTCACGAGCTCCTGATGCGAGAATCAATTTTCAGTTCTTAAATATTTTGAATTTGATAGTACTGTTATTATGTGAGTGCAACATTTACCTATGCCATAGTAAAAGACAAATGTCATAGTTTTTTTTTTCAGAGAGTTTTCCCTTTATGGACCCAGTTTCCATTTTGTCGAGTTTCTCACACATGTGAATGTAGAACACATGTTCCAACATACATGCTTTTGGTGGTCTGACTGATGCAAATTACAGTATCGTGGCAGTGGTATTTAGTGAAGTCTTGGCTGCCTATATAGGCAGCCAAGACTTCACAAGACACCACTGCTAAGTGTAGTTGTTTTTACCTTATTATGAGGGGGCAAAGACAGAGCATTCTCTTGGCTTGTTAAAGTCAACTTTAGAATCTACGACAAGAATCAAATGAACATTTTGCGCGAATCTAAGTTGATTCTCATTGTTTCCCTTGTGAGAATCATTTGCGCGAATCGATTCGGATTCGCACATGAATTTTAATCCCTGAAGTTTGTTCAAATTGGGTCCCTGGGTTAATATTTGGATTCCCTGTGGGAGCCTGTATTGTAACTTAGTGCTTTATGAGAAAATTTCTTTAAAAATCTTGTTCTTCAGATTCACCAGTTAGAATCCTTTCATATTTGGTATACAACATCTCTAGGGGGGTCAGATTCAAGTTTGTTCAAATCGAGTCCCTGGGTTAATATTTGGGCTCTCTATTGGAGCACAAAGTTTAACTTCGTGCAATATGAGGACATTTTTTTTAAAAATCTTTTTCAGATCCACCAGTCAGAATCCTTTCATATTTGGTATACATCTCTAGGGGGCTCAGATTCATGGCTGAAGGAGTTTCTAACTTTCTTTAAAAATCTTCTTCAGATCCACCAGTCAGAATCCTTTCATATTTGATAAACAACATCTCTAGGCAAGTCAGATTCAAGTTTATTCAAATCAGGTTCATAAGTTGGTATCTGTGCTCTCTATGGGAGCCTATATTGTAACTTAATATGAGGAAATTTCTTTAATATCTTCTTCTTCCGATCCATTGGTCAGAATGCCTTCATATTTGTTATACAGCATTTTGGGGGAAGGGGGGGGGGGGGTTAGATTAAAGTTTGTTCAAATCCAGTCCCTGCATTAATATTTGGGAGCCTGAATATTAACTTGGTGCAATATGAAGGAGTTTCTTTAAAAATCTTCTTCAGAGCCACCACTCAGAATCATTTCATATTTAGTATACAACACCAGGTCGGATTCAAGTTTTTTCTAATCAGGTTCGTAAGTTGGTATTTGGGCTCTCTATGGGAACCAGAACTGTAAATTAGTGCAATATGAGGAAATTTCATTAAAAGTCTTCTTCAGATCCACCAGTCCAAATGCTTTCATATTTGGTATACAACATCTTTAGGAATGTGGGTGGACTTAGGGTGTGTGTGTTTGTGAGATTCTAGTTTGTTCAAATCGGGTCGCTGGGTTAATATTTGGGCTGTCCATATGATGGGGGGTGGGGGGGGGGGGGGTTGCAGTAACCTCACAATCCTTGGAAATTTGGCAGTGCTTGCCTGCAGCTGATAGAGGTTACAATCCTTGGAAATTTGGCAGTGCTTGCCTGCAGCTGATAGAATTGGAAGCAGTCAGGAAGACCCAGGATAATAATCCTCTGACATGGACACCAGAGTTATGCATAAATTCATGACTTCATGTAGTGTTGATGAACCATGTCCACCTGAATGTGACCCCCAAAATAGTTTTTTGAACCACTTTGTCAGGCTGAGCGATTAAGGCCTCTTGGGGCCTCTTGTTTAATTTTGCATTGTTGGTGTCAAGAGAAAGCTTCCTTTCATTGTTGGACCAGTTAGCTGAACCAAGATAGCTGCCAGTGGCCAATTCATAATGGCTTCCATGGCAACCATCTTGAATTTGGTTTCTGTCCAATAACTAATGAATACTGACTCGAATCATTTTTAGCTCAACTTTGACGTAGTTAAATATGAGGTTTTGTCATGGCCCGACGTCCGTCTGTCCGCCCGTCAACAATTCAATATGGCTCGGTCTAAAGACCGTATTTATGAACAGATCTTTATGAAACTTTTTGGGTACCTTTATCACCGTGGGATGATAACAAGTGTTTTTGGGTGCGGTCCAAAATTCAAGATGGCCACCGGCAGCTATTTTGTACCGAACTTGGTGCAATCAGTTTTTTGTACAGAACTTCTGTATGAAAGTTCTGATTTGAATAATTATTTGTATGTATGTTTAGTAACATGGAATACATCACATACAGTACGGGTTTTTTTCTCGAGCAGAAATTATGCAGATTAGATGAACTTTGATTTATTCAGTGCTACTTATGCACAGTGAGTGCACATGTCAATACAACTCGGGCTAGAGGCTGTATTTATGAACCGATCTTCACGAAACGTCTTGGGTACCTTTGTTGTCACCTTGGGACAACAAGGAATGTTTTTGGGTTCGGTCCAAAATTCAAGATGGCTGCTGGCGGCCATTTTATACCAAAGTTAGGTGCAATCAATGTTTTTGTACAGAACTTCTATATGAAGGTTCTGATTTGATTAAATTTTTGTATGAATGTTTAATCAAAGTTAGTTAAATACAGGTGCCACCAAAATATTATCAATTTGTACATTGAAAATGTGATAATCTGTTAATAATAATTTGGTAGCATCTGTATTTAACTTAAGAATATTGATCAAAATACGAGGCCCTCTGCTTTTTATCGCATCAAATGACTGGGACTTAGAGAATTTCCTGTACTTTTTGTTCCCCATCCCCCTCACTCATAATAATAATATTGGGAAATATATGGAATGTAATTTAGGGCGTCCTGAACTCCTTACCTTCACTTCCTCATGAAGCCACTAATCGTCCATCGGTTGGGTATCCAACAAATTACAGAACAAATAAGTTGCAGGATAAGCACAAGAAAATTCCTGATATATTGGGGTAGCATCTGTATTTAACTTAAGAATATTGATCAAACTACGAGGGCCTGTGCTTTTTATCACATCAAATGACTGGGACTTGGAGAATTTCCTGTAATGTTTGTTCCCCACCCCATAATAATATGATTGGGAAATATATCCTGAATTCCTTACCTTCACTTCCTCATGAAGCCACCAATCATTCATTGGTTGGGAACTTGGGTATCCAACAAATTTCAGAAATGTACACTGTTCAAATAAGTTGCAGGATAAAATAACAACAATGATGCAACTATTGGTTTTTTATTCACACAAGAGTATTATATTTATTTTATTTACACATGAAATAAGGTTATACAACATGTACATGTAACTGAAATACATTATTCATGAATGCATGTAATGAATGAAAACATTAAAAAAATATTTGACATGTAATAAATTATAAGATGAATTAAAAATATTTGACATGTACATAATAAATTATAAGATGAATACATAAAGTTGTTCTGTTTTTTTTTTATTTATTAGCCCCACAACAAATATACCTTGGATTTGTCAGTGACTTACAGAAATCCCCAAACCTGTTATGAGAGACCACCTGTCTTGAGAGACCGCTTTTGCTTGGCAAAACAGGCGGTCTCTCAAGACAGGTTTCACTGTAGTAACATGGAATACATTACATATACATGTAATACAGTTTTTTGTCTTGTGCAAAAATTATGCAAATTACATGTAGATGAACTTTGATTTATTCAGTGCTACTTACACAGTTAGTACACATGTCAATATGACTTGGGCTAGAGGCTGTAATTATGAACCGATCTTCACAAAACTTCTTGGGTACCTTTGTTATCACCTTGGGATGAGAACAAGTGTTTTTGGTTGCGGTCTAAAATTTCAAGATGGCCGCCGACAACCAATTAGACAAACTTTGATTTATTCAGTGCTACTTATACACAGTAAGTGCACATTTCAATACTTCTCTGGCTAAAGTCCATATTTATGAACTGATCTTCACAAAACTTCTTCGGTACCTTTGTTGTCACCATGGGACAAGAACAAGTGTTTTGGGGTTGGGTTCATAATCCAAGATGGCTACCGTTGGCCATTTTGTTCCAAAATTTGGTGCAATCAGTTTTAAGCTCATCTTGACAAAGTCAAGCTGAGCTAATCTCATCGCTTCCCGTCCGTCGTCCGTCAACACCATGTTTTGGTCTTCTCCTCCAAAGCCACTTGGCCAATTCAAGTGAAAGTTTGTGTGAGTGATGGTCCCAAAGGGGCATTTCATTTTTGTTCAACTCAGCATGCCCAGCCCCATAGGGAGGGAGTGGGGGAAAATGCACCCAAATATTTTAAAAATCTTCTTCTCAAGAACCAGTTTGTACAATGACTTGATATTTGCTATGGAGCTTCCATATGAGGTGTAGAATCAAGTTTGTTCAAACGAAGTTCGTGAAGTAATATTTGGCTTTGTAATAGGAGGGGTAAGATTTTTGGCCCCACCCAAAATTTCTATTTTCTGAACCGATGGTCCGGTATGAACCAAATTTGGTTTGTGGTAGTATTGGGTCATAAGTACATGACCCATGCAAAAAAAAAAATTCCCGCATCCCTGGGAGCTAAAAATAGAAATATTTTCAAACGCCGATATTTCCCAAACCCCACGGAACAGAGAGCTTTTATTTGGTATGAAGTATCCTTATGACCAGTAGAATTGAATGGTAAAAAAAAATTGCCATCGGTTATGTTAGGGTGTTCTGTAATGGGCATCGAAAAAATGCTGAGTCAGCATATTTGCAAAAATTTTAAAAAATCTTTTCTCCAGAACCAATCATCAGAATCTTTTGATATTTGGTATACAGCATTCATAGGGGGGTCAGATAAAAATTTATTGAAATAAAGCTCATTGGTTCATATTTGGGCTCTCTACAGGAGCCCGAAGTTTTAACATAGGGTAATATGGGGAATATTCTTTAAAAATCTTCTTCTTCAGAACCACCAGTCAGAATCTTTTAATATTTGGTATACATCATTGTTATGAGGGTCAGATTCTAGATTGTTCAAACCAAGTCCCTAGGTTAATATTTGGGCTTCCTACGGAAGCCCAAATTTGATCTTTGTTCAATATGGAGGGTAATTTAAAAAAATCTTCTTCTTCAGATCCATCAGTCAGAATGCTTTGATATTTGGTATGCGACATCTCTATGGGGGTCAGATTCAAGTTTGTTCAAATCAGATCCCTAGGTATATATTTGGGCTCACTATGGTAGCCCAAATTTTTACTTAGTGCAATATGAGAAAATTTCTTTAAAAATCTTCTTCTTCAGATCCACCAGTCGGAATACTTTTATATTTGGTATACAACATCTCTAGGGGGGTCAGATTCCAGGTTGTTCAATTCGAGTGCCTAGGTTAATATTTGGGCTCCATATGGGAACATGAAATTTAACTTAGTACAATAGGAGGGAATTTCTTCAAAAATCTTCTTCTTCAGATTCACTTGTCAGAATGCTTTCACATTTGGTATACAACATCTCTAGGGGGGTCAGGTTCATGTTTGTTCAAATCGGATCCATAGGTCAATATTTGGGCTCGCTATGGTAGCCCAAATTTGAACTTAGTGCAATTCGGAGAAATTTCTTTACAATTTCTCTTCTTCAGATCCAACAGTCAGAATGCTTTCATATTCGGTACACAATATCTCTAGGGAAGTCAGATTTAACTGTGTTCAAATCAAGAGCCTGGGTTAATATTTGGGCTCTCTATGGGAGCCGGAATTGGCCATTTTGCTGAAGAATTAAAAATTTTGTATTCAGTACCTTCTAGAGGTACTAAGATTAATCCACATAGGTTGTATCAAGGGGCTTCACAGGGGAGCTCTACATTTTACTTATGATAAACTGAAGAAAGGCATGATGCCCAGATTATTTTTGTCACTCCTGAGGGACTCAAGGATTGACAGTGTAGCCTATGGAGATAGCTTGCTTAATGTAGACTCATTGGACTCTGTTTAAATTGTGTTCTGTACAAGATGAGCGCTTCAGGCCCCATGGGGCCTCTTGTTTTTGTACAGAACTTCTATATTTATTGATGACTTTTCCTTTGGATGGAGTGATGAGTTTATTTTTAGCTCAACTTTGACGTAATAGCAGTACTACTAGCTCAACTTTGACATAATCAAATTTGAGGTTTTGTCATGGCCCGTCATCTGTCTGTCCATCTGTCCGTCCGTTAACACGACTCTGGCTACATGCTGTGTTTTTCAACCGATCTTTATGAAACTTCCTGGGTACTTTTGTTATCACTGTGGGACGAGAACGGGTGTTTCTCGGTGCAGTCCAAAATTCATGATGGCCACCCATTCCCATTTTGTACCAAAATTAGGTGCAATCAGTTTTTTGTACAGAACTTCTTTTTGAAAGTTCTGATTTGAATCAATTTTTGTCTGATGTGAATATTCAAATGTGTTGAAGCCTTTTCTGTGTTAATATTTGGTGTTGTTTAGGGAGGGTAAACATTATTAGCACAACCCGATTTTCTATTTCCAATGAGAAAAATAAAACCTCCTCACCCTGTGAGAACCCTATGAGCTAAAGATAAAACATTCAAATACCTATATTTTAAGAAGGACTGGACAAATATTTATTAATTTGTATGAATCAACCTTAGAAGGTTTTGAATCAAATAGGCCAAAACATTTGATAATATTTGGCATATGATGCACCATACAAGGATCCCCATTGTAACATTAACCCCATGGAGATTTTTTTTCCAGTTTAGCATCTAACTGTCACCCACCTTTACAATACTTTACCTGTACGTTTGTTACAGGCTACAGTCAGTATTTATGTACAGACCTTTACAATACTTAACATGTATCTTTGTTATCAGGTCATTACCTAGATGTGTGTCATTGATGTGTCACATACTATAAATGTACATGTCTTCCACAAGTTGAGCTACAGTGGCATTGACTCTTTCATTATTATTTTTGAATTATGCATTGTTGGTATCTAGGGAAGCTTTCTTTCAATGTTGGACCAGTCAGCTGAACCAAGATGGCCGCCAGTGGCTAATTCAATCCATGGTAGCCATTTTGAATTTGGTTTCTGATGAATACCGACTAGAATCAATTTCATTTTTAGCTCAACTTGACGAAGTCAAGCTGAGCTATTCCCATCACTTCTTATCTGTCGGCGTACGTACGTACGTACGTACGTACGTACATTCGTACATACATGTACATACATATGTCCGGGAGTACGTACGTATGTATGTATGCATACGTACGTACATACATATGGTATGTACGTACATACATACGGTACGTACGTACACAATTTCCTTTGGTACACCTTACAGGTCGCATTTATGATCAGATCGCTTTGAAACTTGGTATGCTTGTTTGGGGTGACCTCCAGATGGGAGCTTTCGATTTTCTTCAATTTCCATCAAAAAATGTTGCCACTGGCAATGTTCTTAGAACTTAGTTTAGTCAGACCTCAATATTTCCCTTTGGCACAGCCTACAGGGCACATTTATGATTGGATTGCTTGGAAACCTGTCTTGCTTGTTTGGGGTGACTTCTAGATGGGAGCTATCAATTTTCTTCCATTTCCGTAAAAAAATGTTGCCGCTGTCAATGACCTTTGAACTTCGTTTAGTCAGGTATCAATATATTCCTTTGGCACGCTGTACAGGGCACATTTTTTATCAGATCAGTTTGAAACTTGGTATGCTTGTTTGGGGTTACCTCTAGATGGGAGCTATCTATTTTCTGCAATATCTGCCAAGAAATGATGCCGCTGGCAATGACCTTTGATGAACTTAGTGCAATTATGCATCAAAATTTCCCTTTGGCACACCCTGCAGGACACATTTATTATCGGAACACTTTGAAATGTGGTATGCTTGTTTGGGGTGAGCTTTAGATGGGAGCTATCATTTTTCTTCTATTTCCGTCAATAAATGTTGTCACTGACAACGTTCTTAGAACTCAGTTTAGTCAATATTTCCCTTTGTCACACCCTACAGGGCACATTTATGATCAGATTGCTTTGATATTTGGCATGCTTGTTTGGAGTGACCTCTAGATGGGAGCTATTGATTTTCTTCCATTTCCATCAAAAATGTTGCTGCTGCCAATGACCTTTGAACTTTGTTTAGTCACTAATAGTCAGGTATCAATATATTCTTTTGGCATGCCCTACAGGGCACATTTATCATCAGATTGGTTTGAAACTTCGTATGCTTGTTTGGTGTTACCTCTTGATGGGAACTATCGATTTTCTTTGATTTCCATCAGAAAATGTTGCCGCTGGCAACGACCTTCAATTAACTTCGTGCAGTTATGCATCAATATTTCCCTTTGGCACACCATGCAGTGCACATTTTTGACCAGATCACAGTGAAACTTGGTATGCTTGTTTGGGGTGACCTCCAGATGGGCGCTATCGATTTTCTTCCATTTCCATCAAATAATCTTGCCGCTGGCAACGTTCTTAGAACCTAGTTAAGTCAGACTTCAATATTTCCCTTTAGCACACCCTACAGGGCACATTTATGATCGGATTGCTTTGAAACCTGGCATGCTTGTTTGGGGTGACATCTAGATGGGGGCTATCGATTTTCTTCCATTTCCGTCAAAAAAAGTTGCTGCTGGCAACGACCTTTGAACTTAGTTTAGTCAGGCATCAATATATTCCTTTGGCACACCCAACAGGGCACATTTATAATCAGAATGGTTTGAAACTTGATATGCTTGTTTGGGGTTACCTCTAGATTTGGCGTAGCCTGCAATGCACATTTTTGACCAGATTGCTTTGAAGCTTGGTGCGTTTTTTGGGGGTGACCTCTAGTTGGAAGCTATCGATTTTCTTTCGTTTCTGTCAAAAATAGTTGCCATTGGCAATGACCTCTGATGAACTTAGTGAAAACTTAGTGCAGTTATGCATCAATATTTCCCTTTGACACACCCTACAGGGCACATTTACAATTGGATCGCTTGGAAACTTTGTGTGCTTGTGTGGGGTGATATCTATATGAGAGTATTGATTTCCTTCCATTTCTGTAAAAAAATGTTGCCACTGGCAATGACCTTTGAACTTAGTTTAGTCAGGCTTCAATATTTCCCTTTGGCACACCCTTCAGGGCACATTTATGATCGGATCACTTTGAAACTTGGTATGTGTGTTCGGGGTGACCTCTAGATGTGAGCTATTGATTTTTCTCATTTCCCTAAAAAATTATTGTCGTTATCACCAGCCTTCGAACTTATTGCATTTGTGCAGCAACTTATCCCTTTTGCACTAGCTGCAGAGTATATTTATGAACCTCCATAAAAAAGAGAGAAAACAACATTGCCACAAGCAATGACCTTCATACTTAGTGCATTTGTGCATTAACATCTTCCTTTGGCATGCCTCAGAGGGCACATTCATCACTTGGCTGTTTTGAAACTTTGTATGCTTATGCAGGGTCACAAAGATAGGAGCTATCGATTTTCTTTTCATTTCCATCAAAAGCTGTTGCTGTTAGCAACAATCTTTGAATTATTAACATTCTTCTTTGACATGGCCTACAGGCCACATTTATCATAGGATTGTTTTTGAACTTGGTGTGCTCATTGGGCAAGACCTTTAGATAAGAGCTATTGATTAGCAATCATTTCTGTGAAAAAGTTGCCATTTACAATAACCTCTGAACTTTCTGCATTTGTGTATGAACATTCTTCCTTTAACCAGTCTTACAGTTTACATTTAAAAATGTATGGAATACTCTGACGTTGTGCACACACAATGCTGTTATTTTGAAATTTCACCAAATAAAATTGGTACCAATGATCTTCAAATTTGCCATTTCACTTATAACTTATATAAGTTCAAGTATGTCAAGTTGAGCTACAGTGTCATTGACACTTTCATTTGGTTATGCATCATTGATGTCTAGAGGACGCTTCCTTTTGATTTTAGACTTGTCAGTTGAACCAAGATGGCCGCCGGTGACCAATTCATTATGGCCTCCATGGAAGCCATCTTGAATTTGGTTTCTTGACTCAAATCAATTTTATTTTTGGCTCACCAGACAGCAGGTTAGTGGGAGCTATTGCCATCACTTTTTGTGCAAACTTGACATCTTCACAATCAATAGGCCAAATTCAAACATATAATGCACAGACTAACTATAGAGTATGCCCATTCTATTTTGTTCAAATGAAACAGCTGCCATATTTGGGCTCTGGTTAATTCCCCAAAAGCTTAAAAATCTAAAATCTTCTCTCGAACAACCAGGGGGGAATGCCTTGATATTTGGTATGGAACATCCTTTGTTTTGAAGATTAAAGTTTGTTCAAGGGAAGTTGGTAGTTCAATACTTGGTCTCTCTGTGGGGGCATACCCATTTTGGGCTCTGCACAAAATTTATATTTCAAGAACCGGTGGGCCAATTTCAACCAAATTTGGCATGTAGTATAAGTGGGTCCTAAGTAATTGATTGATGCCAGAATGTTTTTTTTTCACAGCCCCGTGGTAACCCCAGGGGCTAAAAACAGATAAAAATTCAAAAGCCCATATTTCCCAAACCACACGGAACAGAGAACTGTTATTTGGTGTGTACTATGAAGCATCCTTAGGACCAGTAGAATGGATTGTTTAAAATAAATTGCCACCAGTTCTATCGGGGTGCCTGGTAGAGGGTACATGTACAATTTTCTCATGTGTACTGAGAGTGTAACTTGACAGATTTGTAATATGTGTGCTAGCCTTGTCAGCCTGTGCGGTGAGACTGTCGTGTCATTTGACGTCGTGTGTGCCGCCTACTGGCGCATTTGCGGTGTTGGAATACTTTTTGGTTAGTCGGTCGGCGGTGCCAGGCTGGACAGTGGATTGTGGAAGGTTGAGCTTTGCTGACAGGGGCACGGTGGCCTAGTCATGTTTGTTTAGTCTCGGCTGTCTTGGTTAGATTTAGTAAAATCCCCTCTCTGGTATATTTATGGGCAAATTTGGTGAAGGCAGAGGTATTGAAAAAATGAGTCAGCAAATTGTTAGAGTTTCCAAATCAAATGTCAGCACCTAACTATCAGACACACATTATTGTTTCGTTTAGCTACAGAGAATAAAAAACCTTTTAACCTCCAAAAGTGGCAGAGGAAAAATTTATCTGATTCCTGTATGAATATCTTTAATTTAACCCTTTCAAGACTACAGTGTCTTTTCCAAATATTTTTATGCCCCCCGACTTAAGTCAGGTGGCATATAGTGATTGAAGTGTGTGTGTGTCCCGTCTATCCATCCATCCATGTGTGTGTCCATGTGTGTGTGTCCGAGTCAACAACTCGAAAACTGTTAGGGCCACAGTCATCAAACTTCACACAATTATAAAGGCCCATGGGAGGATGTGTCACACACTATAGCCGGGTTCGTACCTTCAAGGTCAATGTCAAATTTCAAGGTCACACTAAAAATCGGTCAATATTTGTGTCTCAGCCATAACACAGAAATGAATCATAGTACAATTGTTAAACTTTTTACAAATGTTAAGGACAGTCAGAAGGTGTGTTACCTTAATAACATTTTTCTGGTATTTTATGTTGAACCCTTTCAATAATGTGCACATACTTGTTTTTTCTGTTTCCTTGGAAACATTTATCTGATTCCTGTATGAATGTCTTTAAGTTAACCCTATCAAGACTTAAGTGTGTATTCCAAAGGTTTTATTTCTTGTTGAACCCTTTCAATTATGTGCCCATATGTTTTTAGCTCACCTGAGTGAAGCTCAAGGGGAGCGTTACTGATCACTTTCTGTCCGTCGTCCGTCCATCATTAACTTTACATTTTCGACTTCTTCTCACAAACTGCTGGACCAAATTCAACAAAATTTGCTGTGCGTATTCCCTATCATATGTCAGTTCAAGTTTGTTCAAATCAAGTTGACCCTCCCCTTGGTAGGGCCACGCCAAAAAAGTGAGTCTAAATCTTAAAAAATCTTCTTCTCATGAACCAGCATTAGCAGAGACTTGATATTAGGTGTGCACCTTCCTTTTGAGGTGTAGACTCAGATTTGTTCAAGAGAAGTTCTAGGGGCTATATTTGCCATCGTTATGGGAGGGGCAAGAATTTTGCCCCGCCCAAAATTTCTATTTTTCAAACCGAGAGGCTGATTTGAACCAGATTTGATATGAGGTTTTATTGGGGCATAAGTAGATAATTTATGCCAAAAAACATTTTCCCTTCGCCCCATGGGAACCGCAGGAGCTAAAAATAGAAAAAACTTTAAACGCCCATATCTCCAAAACTGCATGGCACTGAGAATTTTTATTTGGTGTGAAGCTTCCTTAGGACCAACAGAATGGAATGGTAAAAAAAAATTGCTATCGGTTTTATCATAGCGTACTTTTTCAGGACTTTGAAAAAGTGCTGAGTCAGCATTTTTTAACACTGTGGGTAATGTGGAAAACGTTAAAGAATCTTCTTCTCTCAAACCACTGGTCCAAAGGCTTTCATATTTCACATATAAGATCATTGGTAGATTGATTTACATATTTGTTGAAATCAAATCCCTCGGTCCATATTTGGGCTTGCTATGGGATCCCAAATGTTCAAATTAGTGCAATATGAGGAATACCCTTTAAAAATCTTCTTCAGATACACCAATCAGCATATTTTGATATTTGGTTTGCAGCATCCTTAGGGGGATGAGATTCAAGTTTGTTCAAGCCAAGTCCTGGGGTTTATATTTGGGCTCACTGTGGGAGACTTACATGTAATTATAACTTAGTTCAATATGAGGAATTTTCTTCAAAAATCTCCTTCACATCCACCAGTCAGAATCTTTTGATATTTGGTATACAGTATCCTTTGGGAGGTGAGATATAAGTTTGTTAAAGCCAAGTTCCTGAGTTCATATTTGGGCTTCCTGTGGGAGCCTGAATTGTACCAAAATTTCTGTTTTCCAAACTGAGAGGCCAGTTTGAACCAAATTTGATATGAGAGCTTATTGGGTCATAAATACCTAATTTATGCCAAAAACATTTTTCCCGTAACCCCATTGGAACTGCAGGAGCTAAAAATAGAAAAAATTTAAAACGCCCATATTTCCAAAACTACACGGCACTGACAATTTTTATTTTGTGTGAAGCTTCCTTAGGAACAGCAGAAAGGAATGGTAAAAAATTCCCATCGTTTTTTTTCATGCACCAGTCAGAAGCTTTTGATATTTGGTATGCAGCATCCATAAGGGGGTGAGATTCATGTTTGTTCAGTTTGAGTCCCCGGCTTAATATTGGGGCTTTCTATGGGCAGGGTGATTGGGTGGCAGGGAGGAGCATGTTAGGTTCAGGTGTTTTCAAATCCATTCCTTAGAGTTTTTCCATAAAATTTGTCTTTCATGACTTCATTCCTTGGTAGTGTTGATGAACCATATCTAACTGAATGTGACCCCAAATACTTCTTTGAACCACTTTGATAGGTGAGCGATTAAGGCCACTTGGGGCCTCTTGTTTGTCTGGTTTCTTGAAACATTTAACTGATTCCTGTATGAATGTCTTTAATTTAACCCTCTCCAGACTTCAGTGTGGGTTTCAAAGATTTTATTGATGCGTTGATGAAACCTTTTCAATGCTGTGCACTCATAAATTTGTTTACCGGTTTCTTGGAAAAAATTTCTCTGATTCCTGTAGGAATATCTTTAATTTAACCCTCTCAAGACATCAGTGTGGCTCCGAAGATTTTATTTCATGTAATACTGTTAACAAAAACCTATTTCTGATTTCTTTAAAAATATTTTAACCCTCAAAATAAGCCTCTAGAAATTCTCTTTCTGTTTTGTTTATTTTTGATGCTTTAACCATTTTCACACAGACTTGAATTTACTGGAGGCTGTAAAATTCTGTTTCTCTAGTTTGAAATCTTTCTTACTCTTTAAAACCACTGGACCAAATTCATTCATTTATGGCACAGACCATCTTTGGGGGTAAACCTTGTCTCCTTTGTTCAAATGAAGCTGCTGGTGGAATTTACTTTTCTGATTTTTTCCCCACAAAATTACTTTATCCCTTGGTAGGATGGTGTTAATGGTCCCTAAGCCGAAAATGCTTTAAAAACCCTCCATTGAATACAGCAAACCATTAACCTCACTCTTAAATCTTTATAAAAAAAACTACGAGGAAACAAATAAAGAATTCCAGAAAAATACAAGAGTGCGTCATAATGTATTGCAGTAAAAAAATGGAGGAATCTAATTTCATTGAAAGGAATTCCTTTGATCCTAACTGTACAGTTAAAACTTGAAGTCATGTCATGAAATGCGCACAAATAGCACATCGAACTGCACTAATCTACGCGTTATGACCACAGTAAGGACATCAAATTCTGTACATATGGCCAGTGCACAAGCAATGTTTCAGCCAATGGACCGGGTAACCCGGAGGTCCATTGGCAGAAGCATTGCCTATGTTTCCTCTGAGTAACCAGAAGAACCTGCCATGCTTTGGATGCCATTCGATATGGCAATTGCACGCAATTCCTATGCGTAATTAAGCCTAGATAAGCCTAGACAGGACTTGTAGTTTTAACTGTATGATGATGTGGATAATATGTGTGTGGATATCAGATTTTACATTCCACTCACCAGACCAGAAGAAATGTGGGGACACAAGAACCAAATCTGCTGTTATGGACCACTGCCACTGGGTTACCCAGTGGTCCATAACTGCAGAATTGCTTCTGGAGTCCTCACATTTCTACTGGACTAGCAAGAATAAGTAATAGAAAGTACCAGCCCAGAATCAGCAAATCACTTTTTGTAAAGTTTTAGTGATTGTGGTGGTAACACACAATTAGTGGTAGTAGTGTATCATGTACATATCGTATCATGGGTATAGTATCGTGATATGAATCATATCATGAGAAAACGTATCATTGCAACCCTAACCTTTTTCGGAATTATGCTCCATTCTTTTTGCCTGATAATGTCTTTAACCCGTTATACCCAAGGTCGACAATAACAAAATTTATTATTTTAAATATTTTTAAAAACTTTCAACCAAACCATATCATATGACCCCTCATTGGAACGAGCTCGATGAGCTTGTTCCAAAGAGGAGTCACATGATATGGTTTGGTTAAAATTGTTTGAAAAATAATATTTTTTCAGATGCTAAATTTACATACATGTATTACGTCGGTGGATGTGGCCGCTTTGTTGGGTGAAGGGTTAATGCGATAACTTTAACAAATGTAATCTGATTTTTATGACACATACTATAGGCATACAGTTAAAACTAGAAGTCCTGTCACAAACTCTGCGCTTATATGGGGTTTATTGCACGCAGGAGTTGCACGCAATTACCATATCGAATGGCATCCAAAGCACAGCAAGTTCTCCTGGTTACTCATAGTAAACACAGGCAATGTTTCTGCCAATGGACCTCTGGGTTACCCGGAGGTCCATTGTTGAAACATTGCTTGTGCATAGGGCAAGTGTACAGAATTTGTTCGCCTTACTATGGTTATAACGTGTAGATGAACGCGCTGATCGACGTGCTATTTGTGCGCATTTCATGACAGGACTTCTAGTTTTAACTGTACATTGTTAGAAAATATTTGTCAGGTTCCATATTCACCAAATTTTGGAATATGCTCATTTGATAATTTTTAGCTCAACTTTGGCGAAGCCAAATTTGAGCTTTTGCCATGGCCCGTCGTCTGTCAGTCTGTCCATCTGGCCGTCTGTCCATCTGTCCATCAACAATTGGATACGGCTCGGGCTAGAGGCCATATTTATGAACCGATGTTTACGAAACTTCTTGGGTACCTTTGTTATGACCGTGGGACGAGAACGAGTGTTTTTGGGTGCAGTCCGAAATTCAAGATGGCTGCCAGCCACCATTTTGTACCAACGATGCAGAAATCTGTTTTTTGTACAGAACTTCCATATGAAAGCTCTGATTTGAATAATTTTTTGTATGAATGTTTAGTACCATGGGATACATCAGAGATAATACGGGTTTTTTTCTTGTGCGTAAATTATGCAAATTAGACTAACTTTGATGTTTTTTGGTGTTACTTTCAGCACTGTAAGTGCAAATGCCAATACGGCTCGGGCTAGAGGCCGTATTTATGAACCGATTTTTACAAAACTCCTTGGGTACCTTTGTTATCACCGTGGGACGAGAACGAGTGTTTTGGGTTCCTGTCCGAAATTCAAGATGGCCGATGGCAGCCATTTTGTACAAAATTTGGTGCAATCAGATTTTTGCACAGAACTTCCATATGAAAGCGCTGATTTGAATAATTTTATGTGTGAATGTTTAGTACCATGGGATACATCACATATAATACAGGTTTTTTTCTCGTGCAGAAATTATGCAAATTAGACGAAATTTGATTTTTTCAGTGCTACTTACACACAGTAAGTACACATGTCAATATGGCTCGGGCTATAGTCTGTATTTATGAATCGATCTTCACGAAACGTCTTGGGTACCTTTGTTATCACCTTGGGACGAGAATGATTGTTTCTGGGTGCAGTCCAAAATTCAAGATGGCTGCCAGTGGCCATTTTGTACCGAAATTAAGTCTAATCAGTTTTTTGTACACAACTTCTATACGGCTCAGGCTGGAGGCCGGATTTATGAACCGATCTTTACAAAACTTCTTGGGTACCTTTGTTATCACCGTGGGATGAGAACAAGTGTTTTTGGGTGTGGTCCGAAATTCAAGATGGCCACCAGCAGCCATTTTGTACCAAAATTAGTGCAATCAGTCTTTTGTACAGAACTTCTGTATGAAAGTTGTGATTTGAAAAAATTTTTGTATGAATGTTTAGTAACATGGAATACATTACATATAGTACAGATTTTTTTCTCGTGCAGAAATTATGCAAATTAGATGAACTTTGATTTAGAGAGAACCTTTTCCCAGGAGAATGCCAGTTGCTGTGCCATGATTTTGAAAACAACTGCCCTCCCCTCAAACCAATATCAACAGACTTCTTTCATTCATCTGATGATTTCATCTCACATACACAGCACTGAGAAGTGACAATTGTTTATACATTCAGCATTCATTGAATATTGGATATTATTATTACAGAACAGTGCATTATTAGCTCACCTGAGCGAAGCTCAAGGGGAGCTTAACTAATCACTTTCTGTCCGTCGTCCGTCGTCGTCCGTCCGGCGTTAACTTTACATTATCGACTTCTCCTCCTAAACCACTAGCCCAATTTTATTCAAATGTTGGCTAAATGTTTATTACCTAATGCCAATTCAGATTTGTTCAAATGAAGTTGCCCCTCCTCCTGGGTGGTGCCACACCCCCAAGGGGCACCAAAATCTTTGTAAATCTTCTTCTCATGAACCAGCAGTAGCAGAGACTTGATATTTGGTGTGCAGCTTCCTTTTGAGGTGTAGACTCAGATTTGTTCAAGAGAAGTTTGTGGGGCTATACTTGACGTTGTTATGAGAGGGGCAAAATTTTTTGCCCCGCCCAAAATTTCTATTTTCCAAACCGAGAGGCTGATTTGAACCAAATTTTATGTGAGGGCTTATTGGGTCATGAGTACTTGATTTATGCAAAAAAAAATTTTCCCGCAGCCCCGTGGGAACCGCAGGAGCTAAAAATAGAAAAAATTTAAAACGCCCATATCTCCAAAACTGCACGGCACTGAGAATTTTTATTTGGTGTGCAGCTTCCTTAGGACCAACAGAAAGGATTGGTAAAAAAAAATTGCCATCGGTTTTATCATAGGGTACAGTTTCGGGACTTTGAAAAAGTGCTGAGTCAGCACTTTTTAACACTGTAGGCAATGGGAAAAACATTAAAAAATCTTCTTCTCCAGATCCAGCAGGCAGAATCTTTTGATATTTGGTATGCAACATTGTAGGGTGGATCTGATTCAAGTTTGTTCAAATCGGCCCCCTGGGTTCATATTTGGGCTCAGTATAGGAGCCCGATTTCGAACTTAGTGCATTTCAGGCAAATTTCTTAAAAAATCTTCTCCAGATCCAGCAGGCAGAATCTTTTGATATTTGGTATGCAACATTGTGGGGTGGATCTGATTCAAGTTTGTTCAAATCGGCCCCCTGGGTTTATATTTGGGTTCAGTATAGGAGCCCAAATTTGAACTTACTGCATTTCAGGCAAATTTCTTTGAAAATCTTCTTCTCCAGATCCAGCAGGCAGAATCTTTTGATATTTGGTATGCAACATTGTAGGGTGGATCTGATTCAAGTTTGTTCAAATCGGCTCCCTAGATTCATATTTGGGCTCACTATAGGAGCTCGAATTCGAATTTAGTGCATTTCAGGCAAATTTCTTCAAAAATCTTCTTCTCCAGATCCAGCAGGCAGAATCTTTTGATATTTGGTATGCAATGTTGCGGGGTAGATCTGATTCAAGTTTGTTCAAATCGGCCCCCTGGATACATATTTGGGCTTACTATAGAAGCCCGAATTCGAACTTAGTGCATTTCAGGCAAATTTCTTAAAAAATCTTCTTCTCCAGATCCAGCAGGCAGAATCTTTTCATATTTGGTAAGCAACATTGTGGGGTGGATCTGATTCAAGATTGTTCAAATCGGCCCCCTGGGTTAATATTTGGGCTCAGTATAGGAGCCCGATTTCGAACTAAGTGCATTTCAGGCAAATTTCTTAAAAAATCTTCTTCTCCAGATCCAGCAGGCAGAATCTTTTGATATTTGGTATGCAACATTGTAGGGTGGATCTGATTCAAGTTTGTTCAAATCGGCCCCCTGGGTTCATATTTGGGCTCAGTATAGGAGCCCGATTTCGAACTTAGTGCATTTAGGCAAATTTCTTAAAAAATCTTCTTCTCCAGATCCAGAAGGCAGAATCTTTTGATATTTGGTATGCAACATTGTGGGGGTGGATCTGATTCAAGTTTGTTCAAATCGGCTTCCTAGATTCATATTTGGGCTCACTATAGAAGCTCGAATTTGAACTTAGTGCATTTCATGCAAATTTCTTAAAAAATCTTCTTCTCCAGATCCAGCAGGCAGAATCTTTTCATATTTGGTAAGCAACATTGTGGGGTGGATCTGATTCAAGTTTGTTCAAATCGGCCCCCTGGGTTTATATTTGGGCTCAGTATAGGAGCCCAAATTTGAACTTAGTGCATTTCAAGCAAATTTATTAAAAAATCTTCTTCTCCAGATCCAGCAGGCAGAATCTTTTGATATTTGGTATGCAACATTGTGGGGTGGATCTGATTCAAGTTTGTTCAAATCGGCTTCCTAGATTCATATTTGGGCTCACTATAGAAGCTCGAATTCGAACTTAGTGCATTTCAGGCAAATTTCTTAAAAAATCATCTTCTCCAGATCCAGCAGGCAGAATCTTTTGATATTTGGTATGCAACATTGCGGGGTGGATCTGATTCAAGTTTGTTCAAATCGGCCCCCTGGATTCATATTTGGGCTCACTATAGAAGCTCGAATTCAAACTTAGTGCATTTCGGGCAAATTTCTTCAAAAATCTTCTTCTCCAGATCCAGCAGGCAGAATCTTTTGATATTTGGTATGCAACATTGCGGGGTGGATCTGATTCAAGTTTGTTCAAATCGGCCCCCTGGATTCATATTTGGGCTTAATATAGAAGCCCGAATTCGCACTTAGTGCATTTCAGGCAAATTTCTTCAAAAATCTTCTTCTCCAGATCCAGCAGGCAGAATCTTTTGATATTTGGTATGCAACATTGCGGGGTGGATCTGATTCAAGTTTGTTCAAATTGGCCCCCTGGATTCATATTTGGGCTTAATATAGAAGCCCGAATTCGCACTTAGTGCATTTCGGGCAAATTTATTAAAAAATCTTCTTCTCCAGATCCAGCAGGCAGAATCTTTTGATATTTGGTATGCAACATTGTGGGGTGGATCTGATTCAAGTTTGTTCAAATCGGCTTCCTAGTTTCATATTTGGGCTCACTATAGAAGCTCGAATTCGAACTTAGTGCATTTCAGGCAAATTTCTTAAAAAATCTTCTTCTCCAGATCCAGCTTCAGAATCTTTTCATATTTGGTAAGCAACATTGTTGGGTGGATCTGATTCAAGTTTGTTCAAATCGGCCCCCTGGGTTTATATTTGGGCTCCGTATAGGAGCCCAAATTTTAACTTAGTGCGTTTCAGGCATATTTCTTAAAAAATCTTCTTCTCCAGATCCAGCAGGCAGAATCTTTTGATATTTGGTATGCAACATTGTAGGGTGGATCTGATTGTGATTCATGAACGTATTTATTTGTAAAGTTGATAGAATCTTAGACAAAATTTGCAGAAAAGATCTACTATAGAAGGGGTGGTATCCAGGGTGAACCGTTTACCCAAATCTAGCAGTACTAATGCATTATTCACACAAATCTTCGTTCAAATTTTATGACCCCTCATTGGAACACACGCATTCAGCTCATTCCAACAAAGGTGATATGCCATGTTTTCGAGACAAAGGAATAAAAATTTTAGTTATTCATGAAATTTTTAGGCAACTGTTGTCTGTTATTCACATTGCTTCATGAAATTTCAGTACTTTTAGAAGTTACCTCAGTAATCAAGGGTTAATTCCCCTTAATTAAATGTCGCCTCTAAAAAACAACCACTTTGCATATCTTACCTTTTTACCAGCATAACTGCCAAAACTTGTCAGCATTCTTCGCAAAAATCGCTATTCAAATTTTAATTTTTGTCTCTTAAACATACATGTACTTATCGCTTGTAAATACCCCATTGGAATGAGCTTTTTGAGCTCATTCCAATGAGAGGTCGCACACCATGCTTTTTGAGTCAAAAAAGCAATTTTTTTAGTTATTCCAGAATTTCGTACGTAAAACACAGCTTTATGACTTCACATTAAAATGAGCTCTCTAAGCTTGTTCCAATCAACATTCACGCACTATGTCTTTCACACAAAAAATAAAATTTTCCATTTATTCAGGAATTTTGTTTGCAAGAACACTCTTACCCCCCCCCCCCCCACAAACACACACACACAAACACACACACACACACACAAACACAGACACACACATCTAAAAGTTCGTCAGCAAAAAAACAGTTACTTCAATTTTTAAATGCATTATAGGAACAACTTGCCTAATCAAATTTAAATACTTTTGCATCATTCTGTATCTAGAACAAACCATTTACCATATCTTTACGCAAAATTCTCCAGCATCATTCACAAAAAAACACCATTATTTATATATTCACATTTCTGTCTCAAAAATATACCTGATCTTCCCATACCCCTATTGGAATAAGCTGTTTGAGCTTGTTCCAATGATGATAAAAAAAAATAAAATTTGTGAAAATTTTTGTTTTCTTGCATGCAAATATATAGATGTAGCACATGGAAGATATCCACAGTTGGGGAGAGATGTCCAAGGCTATCTCTTCACATTCCTTGTTTGTGCTTCATGCTAAACCAGTTTGTCTGCAGAGATAAATTTGCTTTATTAAAAATCATTGGAGATTGGCCACACACCAATGATTTTAAATAAAACTAATTTTAGGTAACAAATGTTGAACTTCAAACAAAATCTATCACTCAACCAGTTAATGTTGATGAGGCATGACATGGTGAAGGTGACCTAAAATACTTCTTAGAGTCACTTTGTCAGGTGAGCGATTAAGGCCACGTGGGGCCTCTTGTTTTAGATATCAGCTTAGATTATTATATATTCTAGGGAATATTATTTTTGTGACATATGTGTCATGTCCTATTGGAAAAGTTTGAAAAGAATTTACTCTTGTGAAAAATCAGGATTCAACTAAATTATTTTCAAACTACAAGTGGCGCCAGTACTTGTTGAATATTATTTCCATTTGAATTTGCAGAATGCTTTATTGGACTTTTTTGGATACTGCAGGATTTTAAGTGAACATTTCATTATCAGGGTATTTGATGACTGGATTTGCATCGCAAAATGCTCCTAGGGGGGTTTGACCATCCCCTACTAGGCGGGTCCTCAGGTGGAGGCCTCGGAGGAAGGAATCCTGACAGTTGAGAACAGACTGGGTCCCGGTTAGGACAGGTCTCCAGGATGGAGATCAGGTCGTAAACACTGCTTTGGCCCTGATCTTCATTGTGGAGATTACCTGTTTCAATACACTGTTTTGGCCCCAACTTCGGGTGTAGAAGGATGGTCGGATGGTCCGTTCTGGCCAATTGGGAGCCCCCACCCCAAAAAGTACTGGGTGTCACGTCGGGGGGCATTTGGTGGTCATTCAATCAGTCATATCTTTTAATCACACATCATAATTGCCATTGTGTACTGTTTTTAACACATTTTACCAAATACTTACTTTTGCTGCACTACTGTTTGATTCAGTTCTACGTGGCAGCTTTAATTACAAGGTTTTATAAAGTGATTGGTTGGATGATCGCCATCTGAAGACATGGCACTTCCACACACGGGCCAATCAGCTAGTGGCATACTTCGGTATCAACACTGGCTGAGTATATTGATCCATACCAGGTATGTGGAAATACCGGCAACCCGGTGGGTTCACTGCGTAGCAGTAACCCTACCCCTTGTTGGACTCCGTGGTGGGTGGGAGCCGGATCAATGAACAATCAAAACAAAAACATGGAAAAAATCCCACAAAAAAAACAAAAAAGTGGTAGTGAATCGAAATTAACAATATCGGACTCTGATTCAGATTGTGAAACCTCATGTATTGAGAAGAGTTGGCCAAAATTTGTGATCATTTATGCAGAAGAAGAAGGAAAACAAGTTTCAACTGTCAACCCATTTGCTGTGGAGAAAACTATTAAAGGTATTGCTGGGTCAGTGAAGGAAATTAAAAAATTAAGATCAAGGGGAATTTTAGTAGAATGTAGGTTGGAATTCCAGGCAAGTAATTTATTAAAATTGAATAAAATTTTAGATATCAAGGTTGTTGCATTTCCGCACAAAACACTAAATACCAGCAAAGGTGTAATGAGAACTAGAGAGCTTTATGGTACGAATGTGTTGGAAATAAAACAAGAACTCAAATCACAGAATATTACAGACGTCAAGCGAATTGAAATTAAAAAAGATGGTAATATAATTAAAACTAATACCTACATTTTAACTTTCGGCACTTCTAGACCACCCAAATCAATTAAAGTGGGTTATTTGAACATCGGAGTGGACTTGTATATCCCAAATCCACTTCGGTGCTTCAAGGGCCAGAAATATGGTCATGGTCAGAATAATTGTAGGGGACAGGAAACCTGTTTTAAATGTGGCAAACAACATCAAGGACCCTGTAATAATGACGTAAAATGCTGCAACTGTCAAGGCAATCATACAGCTTCATCCAAAGATTGCCCTGTTTGGAAATGAGAGAAGGAAATACAATAAGTAAAATGTGAGAAGCAGGTTAGTTTTAAGGAGGCCAGGGACACTGTAATGTCAGTGCCTGGAATGAATATAACATCACCCACCTATGCAACAGCCTTAAAGCAAAAAGTCCAAACTAAATCAGTTGAATGTCAGACACCATGGACATGGCTTTCTAACAGCACAATTCCATCCTTTGTACAAGCTTTTACCATCGATCAAACCACACAAAATCAACCGAAGTCAACTCAAACACAAGAGAATACTGCTAAAACACCAGAGAAAAAAATAGTCCACATCCAGAGAAAACAGACACCAAAATCACAACAGAACATTGACCAAAAATCTACAACAGACAGGAAAAACGATCAACCCAAACAAACACAAGGATCACAGCAACAAACTTTGAGTCAGAGTCAGAGACGGAAATTGGAAAAAGAAAAAAAGAAACTTTTAGAAAAAGAAAAATCAAAAAATTTATCCGACAGAACTCCCAAACTTTTACAGGACCCTGTTATGCGTAACAGGTTCGAGGGTTTGGAAGACATGGATGTCGGCGAGTGCATAGACGATACGTTCTGGCACTTGTGCCCGAACTCCACTCAAAATAAGTCCCCGAAGGCAAAATCACCTGTAAAAGCTACTGGGGCCATTTCGCCCATACGTCCGCCATCTCAATCGCCAAGCAAGTATGGTTAATACAACCACAAATAATATAATACAGTGGAATTGTCGAGGTTTTAAGGCAAATTTTAATGAACTGGGTCTTTTAAGTCAAAAATATAGACCTGCAGCTTTTTGCCTGCAGGAAACTCTTTTAATGAAACCCGAGGCTCAAGATCATTCAGCCTTTAAGCATTATACTTCGTATAATGCCTGGGCAGATGAAACTGATCTTCATATTCGAGGAACGTCCATCTTAGTTAGAAACGACATTATTCACAGTCCTGTATCTTTGCAATCAAATTTACAGGCTGTAGCAGTACGCCTAACTTTAGACAAGACAATTACATTATGTTCTATTTACGTTTCACCAAGTAAAACCCTACAACTGAATGATCTTGAGCTGCTGGTCCAACAGCTCCCAACCCCATACATTTTGTTGGGTGATTTTAACGCTCATAATCCCCTTTGGGGTAATTCCTGCAGTCAAGAAGATGTAAAAGGGAAAACTGTGGAAGAGTTCATGACAAAATATGACTTGTGCTTGTTCAATGATGGGTCAGACACTTATCTGCACCCCGCATCTGGTTCGTACACTTCAGTTGATCTTTCAATTGCATGCCCTTCTGTCTTCCTTGATTTTTCATGGAAGGTAGAAGGTGACTTATGTGGGAGTGACCACTTTCCGGTTGTGTTGGAGAGTGTGGTTCCGGCAGACAATGGGAGGGTGTCCCAGTGGAGCTTTAAAAAGGCTGACTGGGAGACCTTCATCTTGCTCTGTTCTGAACGCCTCTCACTGGAGAAATTTAGTGAAAGTGTCGACCAGATTGAACATTTTACAACAGAGTTATTTGACATTGCAAGCCAAGCCATTCCTGAAACCTCGGCAAATCCTAAACGTTTCACTAAACCATGGTTTGATACTGATTGCAAACAGGCTATAAAAGATCGCAAGAAATTTGAGAGGGAATTTAATAAGTCACCAACCACATGTAACTTGGACAAACTTCGTATACATCGGGCAAAAACAAGACGACTGATAAAACAAAAAAAGAAAAGTTCTTGGGAAACATATGTTTCTAAACTTAATCAAAACACCCTCATCAATAAAATTTGGAAAATGATAAGAAAAATTAAAGGAAAAGAAACAAAATCAACAGTTCAACATCTGAAAGATAACAACACACTGATCACATCAAAAAAAGAAATTTCAAATAAATTGGCCTCCACATTTTCGAAACATTCGTCATCTGAAAATTGTAATCCTGAATTTCTCAAAATGAAAAAACAACAAGAAAAACAAAAGCTCAAATTTACCTCCAATAATTTAGAGGATTACAATGAACCTTTCTCTATGGAAGAGTTACGTAACTCTTTGCATAGAGCAAAGGATACTGCCACTGGTCCCGATGACATACATTACAAACTTTTAAAGCATCTGCCACAAACATCGCTAGAACTTTTATTATCAATTTTTAATGGCATTTGGGTGACTGGCCAGTTTCCACCATCCTGGCGTAAAGCAACAATAATTCCTATTCCTAAGCCTGATAAAGATCACAGCAACCCAAGCAATTACCGGCCTATTGCCTTAACCAGTTGTCTGTACAAAACCATGGAGAGGATGATCAATGATCGACTTGTCTGGTTTCTGGAATCGAACAATCTGCTTGCAGATGTTCAGTGTGGTTTCAGAAACCAGAGAAGTACTGTGGATCATTTGGTCAGACTTGAAACGTTTATAAGAAATGCCTTTGCTAGGGGGGAGCATGTGGTCGCCGTCTTCTTTGATCTAGAGAGGGCATATGATACAACGTGGGCGTATGGGATTTTGGGAGATCTTTTTAACATGGGGTTGAGAGGGCGTTTGCCTATTTTTATTGAAAACTTTTTAAAGGACCGCCAGTTTCAGGTTCGTGTTGGGTCAAAGTTATCTGATCCTCACGAGCAGGAATTGGGGGTTCCTCAGGGTAGTATTTTGTCCGTTACTCTGTTTTCTATAAAAATTAATAGTATCATCGATGCAATTGAGAATATGGTAGATTCCTCATTGTATGTTGATGATTTTTTAAACAACATGTAAAGCTTACAATTGAGCGTACTTGCGGCAATCGCCAGTTCATACCAGAAAAAGTGAATGTTGCACTCCATTGACTCGGATCGCAGTAAAAAAAATTACCAGTTTGCACATGTGGGTGGTAAACAGGGCTCTGACAGCCACGTTGACTGCACGACTGGTAATTTTACTGGTCCTGAGTCAATGGAGTTTAACACTGTGAAATGTGTTCAGTTTAATGTAATTCTTTGCAAGCCTCGACTTGTCTAGTAGTGCACAGTATTACAATCTGCATCGGAATCAGCCAAGGTGAGCTCAGGTAACCAGTAATTGGTCAGCAGCCATTTTTGGTAATCGATTGAACACAACTGCAGGCCTGGTATTCTTAAAAATGCAGGAGAGCTAAAAATCTCTCTCCTCTTTAGGGAGCGATTAGCTCTCCTAAAGCTTACAAAAGCTAAAAGTGGCAAAATGAAGTGTTGTACTATTAATGAATTCTGCCTTGTTATTTATTAGTCCCGTAAGGGGACTATAGGATTGCACTCCGTCCGTCTGTCTGTCTGTCTGTCTGTCTGTTTTTTTATGTTTCCACCTCTCCCCCCAACATGCTTTAAGCTACACCTTTCATATTTGGTACATGGATAAATGGTTCTGAGGGGATGATGCACTCTCAAAATTTTTTTTTCAAAATCCAAGATGGCGGAATGGCGGCCATTTTTGTTGTGTTTTTTAAGCTTTTTTTCTCTATTTTCATGTTACCACCCCTCCTACCAACATGGTTCAAGCTACACCTTGCATATTTGGCACATGGATAGAGGGTTGGGAGGGGATGATGCACGTTCAATATTTTTTCTTCAAAATCCAAGATGGCGGCATGGCGGCCATTTTTGTTGTGTTTTTTAAGCTTTTTTCTCTATTTTATGTTACCACCCCTCACTCCAACATGGTTCAAGCTACACTTTTTATATATGGCACATGGATAGAGGGTTGTAATGGGATGTTGCACGTTCAATATTTTTTTTTCCAAAATTCAAGATGGCGCCATGGCAACCATTTCTGTTGTGTTTTTTAAGCTTTTTTCTCTATTTTATGTTACCACTGCTCCCTCCAACATAGTTCAAGCTGCACTTTTCATATATGGTACATGGATAAAGGGGTTGTGAGGGGATTATGCACGCTCAGTATTTTTTTTTCAAAATCTAACAACTGTCTGTCCTGTTTTTATGTTACCACCTCTCCCTCTAATATGCTTCAAGCTACACCTTTCATATTTGGTACATGGATAAATGGTTCTGAGGGGATGATGCACAGTCAATATTTATTTTTCAAAATCCAAGATGGCAGAATGGCGGCCATTTTTGTTGTGTTTTTTAAGCTTTTTTCTCTATTTTATGTTACCACCCCTCCCTCCAACATGGTTCAAGCTACACCTTTCATATATGGTACATGGATAAAGGGTTGTAAGGGGATTATGCACGCTCAATATTTTTTTTCAAAATCCAAGATGCTTAAAAACTCTAGTGTCTTCTGTGACAAAAACACCTTATGTCACAAAAGCGCCGTAGGGGACTAATACCACCTCGGTGGTCAAACACTTGTTATTTATTGGTGTTTAAGGTCACATATTTCTGCACAATGGCTAATCATGACCACGACAGTTTTACGGGTGGAGGAAGCCAGAGTACCCGGAGAGAACCACCGAGCAATGGCGAGCAACTGTCAGCTCCCCAACATACTAACTCCACACAAGCAGGGTTAGCATTGGTTGAAGACAGGTGCACCATCGACGTGCAGTACGCCTTAGTTCATAGCGTCTCCGTGCCCCCACGTGGGCAATGGGGGTGAAGTGTCTTGCCCAGGACATGACGTGGTTGCCGCATGTGGGATTCAAACCGAGGACCTCTCGGATTGCAGTCTGCGCCTTTACCAACTGAGCCACCGTGCCCCCAAATGTGGGCTTTGTATATTTTATTTGGTGCTGCTAACCAGGTAGTCTCTGTGAGAAGGCTACACTGCCCTTCCCACACCTCTGGGCCTTGATAAGGCCCGGAGGTGTTGGAGGGGCAGTGTGGCCATATTGCAGAGACCACTAAATTAAATACAGCAGAGATCTGAAAACCTATGGGTTTTAGGAATAGACTGTTGTGGTAATCATTAATTTCTAAGGCTAGGAGGGCTATTTTTTGCCCTCCTCAATTTTTTTTCAAGGCGAGTAGTAGCAGGGACCAGCCGTGAGGGCGACTAGGGCAATTATGTCGCCCTTCTAAGACCAAAGTCGCCTAGAAAAAAAGTCAGGGCGATTACAAGTCGCCCTCTAAAAATTGGCCAAAATGAGGAAAGGCTGAACAGTGTGATCCGAGGTTTACATAAAACCGATTATTTTCAAGAATCGAATGTGCTTGAGTGTGATAAATGGGCATTTTCTCTCGTCAAATAAGCGACCATTTATTTGAAATCACATGACAATCTGCAGTAGGTGAGCGAATAAATCGCTCTGCTGAAATTGCCAGGCCTGCTACTGTATTGTGGGCTAACTGATAAAAATTTCTATTCTATTTTTCTGTATTAAACCATTCAGTGTGAAAGATATTGCACCATTGAGTTGTTATTGTTTGATAACAAATTTCTTTTTGTTATGATTATTATTATTATTACACACTGTTATAATACTAGATGTACAACATAAACTCATTCCCCTCATTTTCTGTCACTGACATCTACTGGTCTGTTATATCTGAACTGTTTTCATGTTTTTGTGGAGCATCCAAAAGTTCCATTGATTTTTTTTGTTTTTCATTGCAGGAATTTTGTTGTGTTTCAACAAGTTGATCAAAGATGATCCAGATATGTCGGCAACAGTGGCTGCCATTACCACACTTTTGCAATTTATAGAAGTTAATAAAAGTAAGACTGTGTCTTAATTGTTTCTTGTTCTTAAAATCTGGATGTTTTTTTTTCCATTTACCTTTTTTGCTGCCATACAGCACCAGAGAAGTACATGTCACTTCCATGTAGTACCCAGTGGAACTTCACTCTAATATTACATATAGTTTGGATGTAGTACCCAGTGGAACTTCACTCTAATATTACATATAGTTTGGATGTAGTACCCAGTGCAACTTCACTCTAATATTACATATAGTTTGGATGTAGTACCCAGTGCAACTTCACTCTAATATTACATATAGTTTGGATGTAGTACCCAGTGGAACTTCACTCTAATATTACATATAGTTTGGATGTAGTACCCAGTGCAACTTCACTCTAATATTACATATAGTTTGGATGTAGTACCCAGTGGAACTTCACTCTAATATTACATATAGTTTGGATGTAGTACCCAGTGGAACTTCACTCTAATATTACATATAGTTTGGATGTAGTACCCAGTGGAACTTCACTCTAATATTACATATAGTTTGGATGTAGTACCCAGTGCAACTTCACTCTAATATTACATATAGTTTGGATGTAGTACCCAGTGGAACTTCACTCTAATATTACATATAGTTTGCATGTAGTACCCAGTGCAACTTCACTCTAATATTACATATAGTTTGGATGTAGTACCCAGTGCAACTTCACTCTAATATTACATATAGTTTGGATGTAGTACCCAGTGCAACTTCACTCTAATATTACATATAGTTTGGATGTAGTACCCAGTGGAACTTCACTCTAATATTACATATAGTTTGGATGTAGTACCCAGTGGAACTTCACTCTAATATTACATATAGTTTGGATGTAGTACCCAGTGGAACTTCACTCTAATATTACATATAGTTTGGATGTAGTACCCAGTGGAACTTCACTCTAATATTACATATAGTTTGCATGTAGTACCCAGTGCAACTTCACTCTAATATTACATATAGTTTGCATGTAGTACCCAGTGCAGGGCTTAAAATCTGTTTGATTTTGCGCGAATCACAGTTGATTCGCGCCATGTAGAGTTTGGGGGGGGGGTTCTGGGGGGTCCAGAATTTTTTTGAAATGTACTATTAAATGAAGCGTTCTGGTGGCTTCTGGGTGAAAATTCTCTTGGTGTTTTGAACAGAGAAAATTACGTTTTTTAAGCAGCATGTTTCAGAAATCCAAATTCGGACCCACTGACTGACACCAACTGTGTTAAACGTTACTTGAATCGGGGGGCCGGAGACGAGAGTAAATGTAATAAAACAGTACATAATTCACCTTACCTGACCATGCTCATTGCTGCGAGTTCAAATCTTCCGACTTCCAACATTTCTGACATGTGACGGCATGACTCGAATACTACACAGTTCAATTCAGAATTGCCTGAGTTACTTTTTTACCGCTTGAAAATTTGAAGCTGTTGACCTTTCAAGTTCGGTGAAGATTAAACAACACAAATGTTGAGAAATGAAAGTAAGCAGTTAAAACACTATTGTGAAAACATTGTCTCAGTTGCTTTCTTTCATTTCACAACATTTATCACGAAAACTCAGCTGGTTCAACGTGAGCACTGCAGTGCACGTGTAAACAACAGATCGAACTGACGACGTATACACAAAATTCTCCAAATAGGAAATGCCTTGAGTTGATTGAAACGTCATCAATTTTTGTCGTGGTTAGAAAACACCAAACTGTGTTGGTATTATCATGTGATGCCAGAAATAATGCGCTCAAGAAACATTTCTATTATATCCAATTACATTTGTTGTGAGATGACGATTAACCCGTCATCTCACAACAAATGGATTGAATTTGATTCATTGAAAACATAATCCACAGAGCATTAGCATTGATGATCCGTTTGGACAAATAACATGCACGTTTCCATGGCATGTTACTATCAGACATTCAGAGGCAGACTACTAGTACTTATTTATTTATTCATGTTTAAGATCACTTTTCTGCAGCTGATTGTGACCACAACAAAAGGGAAAAGTCGAGTTTAGACAAACGTTCTGTTCACCCCAACGCTGCCTATTTTAAAAGGCTTCCACCTCAGGCCATTGGTTACCTGGTCCTATCTTACCAGAAAACGGGAATCTGTTCACCACAGTAAACAAGCACTGATTCACTTCCTGGGGTGGGGTGGTGGCATAGCCACAAATCAATATTGGGGGTATGTATAGATATTTTAGTCATGTTAAATATCAAGTACATTTCCGAGGCAAAGTAACCAGTTGGTAGCTCAAGCTTGGGGGGGGTATGGAGCAGATGTGGAATTTGTGGCCGGAGGCCATGCCTCTCGCGACGTCACTGGTTACTATGCCTCAGAAATGTACCTGGTATTTAACCAAATTATTTCGAAACTAAAAAACTGACCGCCATTTCACTTATGATCTCAAGAGCCGTCTCGTGTTGAGGCGAGGAACCGCATTACCTACCATTCCAGACAAGGACTAAAGTTCAATAACATTCATTTTTTAAAAGTTTCTTTCCAATGGCATGCTGACACAGTTATACACACAGTACGTTTATAGCAGGTGAAGTAAGAATGATCATCGTAATCCATGGTAAACGTGTCGCACATTTTTACCACGATTACGACGATCATTGGGACTTCTTCGGCGGTAAACGTACTGTGTGTATGATATAGATCGGTACCAGTATAGCATGCGTTCACGCCCCCCCCCCCCCCAAGCCCCGCACTCCATACTCACACACATTCTGAACGAATAGTTGAAAAGAGCGGGATTTGGTTTGTTACTCAAAGATCTGAAGCAAACTAAATGAACTTGCTAGCTTTATTTCTTACATCCAAATCTCTAAATCTTTTTCTTTAATCAAACTGAAAATGAAGTGTTTACCAAACGAATTTGTTTAATTCTTTTTTTGGTGGTGGCAGGGGGGAGGGGGGGGGGGCAAATGTTTTTTTCTGATGGAATTTGATATGTAGCTTCATATACTACCATGATGTGATCATGTCAGTATGCTTTCAGATGAGAACAAAAAAGTAACTTGTGCATAACTTGCACTAACACTATTGAATCGAAAATTGGAAATAATTGTGCGCGGCAATCACCATTTACAGATACATTTTATGGCTTGTCCAAATACAATATTCGGACGAGCCTCAAAATGTATCTGCCAATGGTGGTCGTGTGTTCACAGTTGGATGATGTATAAAAATCTGAAAAGTTCAAACACTTTTGTGGTCATCTGTGTCAGAAGCGCTGGAATCAGAGGATGACTCAGCACCCGTTAGAACCTTCAACGTTTTGGCCAATTTTTTAATGCGTCTTTTTTTAAGTCCCTTCGTTTTTGAGTTTTTGCCCGAAACAAAATCACGAGCTGTTTGGTCAATTATGACCGACTTGGACTCCGGTAACTGATGGCAGTTTATAGAAAAGGTCAAACAGTCGACGATACAGTCATCGGACAAACTTTGCCGCCAATCACTGATAATCCTCATTTTGCTGGAAAAACCATTTTCGACTATGGCTTGTGTGAAGGGAAGACAAAGTACAAGTTCTACAACTGTAAAAAAGTTTTTACAATCAGCTTTGGCTTTTGAGTATATGAAGGGCCAATAATCCCGCCAATTCATCTTCTTCTGCACTGCAGAAGTTGCTCTTAAAAGTTTTAGATGAGAAAACTCGGCAATGGCGGAATTGATGTCAACATTGTATTCAGTAAGTGGGGTTCGAAAATGTTCTACAATGTGCTTAACATCGTCATTGCCAAATGAGGCAATATTTGATCACTCCTCTGGAGTAAGTTTGTTATCATCCGAATGAGCCAGAGGCCATGATGTAACGTCCAACCATTCAATGTGCACTAAAACATGTGACTCCCTGTCCAATTCATCAAATCTAATGTCACTGTTTTTTATGATTTGTGCACACATCGATTTTCGGATTTTCGCCACATCCTCAACAACGGAATGGCCCACTTTAATGGCAACAGCTTCACTGTAGTCACGATATCTTTTAAGATCCGTGTGTTCTTTCTCTTCTGCTTTCCTTTTTCTGATCCGCTCTTCATTCTTAACAAGGAATGTTACATCTTTATAATCATAATTACACAACGAAACGCCGTCAGCTGATTTCTGTGATCTTGTTGACAATCCCATAGACACTGAAAGAGGGGGATTGGTTGAGACGGGCGAATTCTTGAATTTCTCTCCAAATTCTTTCTCTTTTGTTGCAAAGGGACCTTCATCATTCTCCCCCAACATCCGAAGTTGTTCCTGTAAAGCTATCACTTTTTGGAATGCACAAGAAATGTTTTCAGGGGATGCTTGTAGAGCTATGCATAAATTTCCACATAGGTGGAGAATGTCAAAATATGAAGCTGCTACCATAAGGAAGTGGCCATCAAGAAGATGCTTCAAATGCCCTTTCGATTTGGGCTCATTGTCACCAGCAGACATATTGGAAAAATGAAAAATTAGTGGCAACAGGTTGTCAAACAATGCATTTAAGGCCCGGCATCGAAATTCAATAAATCTTGTGCCTGATGATTTGGGGGGTTTAGAAACTTGACAGTCCATGGTTTCACTGGCAATATTTTGTAAATTTGACCACTCCAATGGGGAGTTGCGAAAGTGGTAGTAAATGTCATCAAGAAATTTATCGACTTCCATGGACTCTTTCACAGCGGTTATAGAATCACCTATACACAATTCAAACTGATGGCTGAAACAATTAACAGCAGTAAACCAAGGAAGTATTTTTTTAAACTGGGCCATTAAATCCTTCTTGCACTCAAAATTGACAGCTGTCCCATCAGCCCCACCCCCAATTATTTTTGCAGTGAATGGTTGAATAGCAGATATAAGGTTGTCCCTTGGTTTGTCACTGTTTTGCCACTTCTCCTTGCTCTCGAGTAACATAAGTAAATTGACTAACACAGCATGAAACAGATTGTCGGCATTTACACTGCCGTACCGTTTCATAGATTGGAGATTGAAAAAATCAATTCTAATTTTCAGTTTATTAGCAGTACGTATGTAGATAAGTTCGCCTTCGTGGGATAACTTACGCTTGAACATGGCGCTTCCATCAGTGAGAAAGCTCAGAAATCTGGCTTGCCTAACATGGTCAGTGACATACTGGTTGATTTTATGGGCCAGCAAATTAACAAACACATGGCAAGCAGTTTGGTTTGTGAATGAATTTGGAAGAACAACCCCAAGTTCTGATCCTAAGGTACACAGTTTCAGAAAATCTGTATAAGGTTTTTCATTTTCAGCCGTAAACCAGGCTACTTGTAGAAGTTTTGTAAGACGCGTAATGGCTTCATGTTGACAAGAACCGAATGCCTGATGCAAAGTTGGCTGTGTCGCCGTTTGAGAAGGGCCCTGGGAGGGCTGTGCAATAAATGGTTTGTTATATTCAATCTCGTAACATTTTTTGTGTGCGAGGGAATTCATGTGTCGCTGTAAATTTGGCAGCAACAGGTACGTCGTACCACTGGAATACTGAGCAATGTCAGACGATATTTTGCCTGCATATCTTTGGGACACGTCAGTCCCGTGTTTTTTACACAGTAAACAAACAGCTTTGGCATATTTGGAGTCATTTTCTGGGTCCTCCTGTAGCTCGAAATTCGTTTTGACCTCCCGCGGCCAATTATCAGCAGTTTTTTTCAAGACGGGTTTGTTCTTACTCGACATGATTTTAATAAATGAAATTCTGTCCTTTGCCGGCTTCGGCAGTCGAGTCGAAAAATACAAATGATCAGACCCATAAACATCGAGGGCACTGTTCGGCAATCACACACGTTGTCAAGGAAACATCCCACAGTTAGGCAGACCAAGAATTCGGATTATGCATTTAGCACAGAACTCTGGTCTCAGTCTCTGAACGAACTGGTGTTTTTTGAACGAATAATTAATGGTTTGTCGCGCGAATCGTTGGACAGACTCACACGAATCAATATGGATTTGTGCGAATCATCACGCGAATCGATTCGCGGATTCGCGTCGAATTTTAAGCCCTGCCAGTGGAACTTCGCTCTAATATTACATATAGTTTGGATGTAGTACCCAGTGGAACTTCACTCTTATATTACATATAGTTTGGATGTAGTACCCAGTGGAACTTCACTCTAATATTACATATAGTTTGGATAATCGGGAATCACATTTTTGTTTAAAGGAATATCTTGCTGAAACTTGGTATGCTGGTAGGTGTTGGTCTGGACATTGAACTGCATATAAAACTCAGTCATACAAGGTCACATGACCATGGCAACCAAGATGGCTGCCACAACTAAGTAAGGAATTATCACCATATTCTTGAGTTTTGTATAATGGAGTCAATCTATTTGTAGCCAAATAATGGATTTTTATACTAAATGTTGTATTACTATTGTGGTTATAGTACAAATTGATCATTATAATTACAGTTTGTCCTTATATTCATTTATTGGGGGTGGTGGGTGCGGGGTTGTGGGGTGTGATTTTATACTAAATGTTGTATTACTATTGTGGTTATAGTACAAATTGATCATTATAATTACAGTTTGTCCTTATATTCATTTATTGGGGGTGGTGGGTGCGGGGTTGTGGGGTGTGATTTTATACTAAATGTTGTATTACTATTGTGGTTATAGTACAAATTGATCATTATAATTACAGTTTGTCCTTATATTCATTTATTGGGGGTGGTGGGTGTGGGGGGGGGGGAGGATTTTTATACTAAATGTTGTATTACTATTGTGGTTATAGTACAAATTGATCATTATAATTACAGTTTGTCCTTATATTCATTTATTGGGGGTGGTGGGTGCGGGGTTGTGGGGTGTGATTTTATACTAAATGTTGTATTACTATTGTGGTTATAGTACAAATTGATCATTATAATTACAGTTTGTCCTTATATTCATTTATTGGGGGTGGTGGGTGCAGGGTTGTGGGGTGTGATTTTATACTAAATGTTGTATTACTATTGTGGTTATAGTACAAATTGATCATTATAATTACAGTTTGTCCTTATATTCATTTATTGGGGGTGGTGGGTGCGGGATTGTGGAGTGTGATTTTATACTAAATGTTGTATTACTATTGTGGTTATAGTACAAATTGACCATTATAATTACAGTTTGTCCTTATATTCATTTATTGGGGGTGGTGGGTGCGGGGTTGTGGGGTGTTTCTTTTATACTAAATGTATTACTATTGTGGTTATAGTACAAATTGATCATTATAATTACAGTTTGTCCTTATATTCATTTATTGGGGGTGGTGGGTGTGGGGGGGGGGGAGGATTTTTATACTAAATGTTGTATTACTATTGTGGTTATAGTACAAATTGATCATTATAATTACAGTTTGTCCTTATATTCATTTATTGGGGGTGGTGGGTGCGGGGTTGTGGGGTGTGATTTTATACTAAATGTTGTATTACTATTGTGGTTATAGTACAAATTGATCATTATAATTACAGTTTGTCCTTATATTCATTTATTGGGGGTGGTGGGTGCAGGGTTGTGGGGTGTGATTTTATACTAAATGTTGTATTACTATTGTGGTTATAGTACAAATTGATCATTATAATTACAGTTTGTCCTTATATTCATTTATTGGGGGTGGTGGGTGCAGGGTTGTGAGGTGTGATTTTATACTAAATGTTGTATTACTATTGTGGTTATAGTACAAATTGATCATTATAATTACAGTTTGTCCTTATATTCATTTATTGGGGGTGGTGGGTGCGGGGTTGTGGAGTGTGATTTTATACTAAATGTTGTATTACTATTGTGGTTATAGTACAAATTGATCATTATAATTACAGTTTGTCCTTATATTCATTTATTGGGGGTGGTGGGTGCGGGGTTGTGGGGTGTGATTTTATACTAAATGTTGTATTACTATTGTGGTTATAGTACAAATTGATCATTATAATTACAGTTTGTCCTTATATTTATTTATTGGGGGTGGTGGGTGCGGGGTTGTGGGGTGTGATTTTATACTAAATGTTGTATTACTATCGTGGTTATAGTACAAATTGATCATTATAATTACAGTTTGTCCTTATATTCATTTATTGGGGGTGGTGGGTGCGGGGTTGTGGGGTGTGATTTTATACTAAATGTTGTATTACTATTGTGGTTATAGTACAAATTGATCATTATAATTACAGTTTGTCTTTATATTCATTTATTGGGGGTGGTGGGTGCGGGGTTGTGGGGTGTGATTTTATACTAAATGTTGTATTACTATTGTGGTTATAGTACAAATTGATCATTATAATTACAGTTTGTCCTTATATTTATTTATTGGGGGTGGTGGGTGCAGGGTTGTGGGGTGTGATTTTATACTAAATGTTGTATTACTATTGTGGTTATAGTACAAATTGATCATTATAATTACAGTTTGTCCTTATATTTATTTATTGGGGGTGGTGGGTGCGGGGTTGTGGGGTGTGATTTTATACTAAATGTTGTATTACTATTGTGGTTATAGTACAAATTGATCATTATAATTACAGTTTGTCCTTATATTCATTTATTGGGGGTGGTGGGTGCGGGGGTGTGGGGTGTGATTTTATACTAAATGTTGTATTACTATTGTGGTTATAGTACAAATTGATCATTATAATTACAGTTTGTCCTTATATTCATTTATTGGGGGTGGTGGGTGCGGGGTTGTGGGGTGTGATTTTATACTAAATGTTGTATTACTATTGTGGTTATAGTACAAATTGATCATTATAATTACAGTTTGTCCTTATATTCATTTATTGGGGGTGGTGGGTGCAGGGTTGTGGGGTGTGATTTTATACTAAATGTTGTATTACTATTGTGGTTATAGTACAAATTGATCATTATAATTACAGTTTGTCCTTATATTCATTTATTGGGGGTGGTGGGTGCAGGGTTGTGGGGTGTGATTTTATACTAAATGTTGTATTACTATTGTGGTTATAGTACAAATTGATCATTATAATTACAGTTTGTCCTTATATTCATTTGGTAGGGGGTGTGGGGGGGGGGGGATTTTTATACTAAATGTTGTATTACTATTGTGGTTATAGTACAAATTGATCATTATAATTACAGTTTGTCCTTATATTCATTTATTGGGGGTGGTGGGTGCGGGGTTGTGGGGTGTGATTTTATACTAAATGTTGTATTACTATTGTGGTTATAGTACAAATTGATCATTATAATTACAGTTTGTCCTTATATTCATTTATTGGGGGTGGTGGGTGTGGGGTTGTGGGGTGTGATTTTATACTAAATGTTGTATTACTATTGTGGTTATAGTACAAATTGATCATTATAATTACAGTTTGTCCTTATATTCATTTATTGGGGGTGGTGGGTGCGGGGTTGTGGGGTGTGATTTTATACTAAATGTTGTATTACTATTGTGGTTATAGTACAAATTGATCATTATAATTACAGTTTGTCCTTATATTCATTTATTGGGGGTGGTGGGTGTGGGGTTGTGGGGTGTGATTTTATACTAAATGTTGTATTACTATTGTGGTTATAGTACAAATTGATCATTATAATTACAGTTTGTCCTTATATTTATTTATTGGGGGTGGTGGGTGCGGGGTTGTGGGGTGTGATTTTATACTAAATGTTGTATTACTATCGTGGTTATAGTACAAATTGATCATTATAATTACAGTTTGTCCTTATATTTATTTGTTGGGGGTGGTGGGTGCGGGGGTGTGGGGTGTGATTTTATACTAAATGTTGTATTACTATTGTGGTTATAGTACAAATTGATCATTATAATTACAGTTTGTCTTTATATTCATTTATTGGGGGTGGTGGGTGCGGGGTTGTGGGGTGTGATTTTATACTAAATGTTGTATTACTATTGTGGTTATAGTACAAATTGATCATTATAATTACAGTTTGTCCTTATATTCATTTATTGGGGGTGGTGGGTGCGGGGTTGTGGGGTGTGATTTTATACTAAATGTTGTATTACTATTGTGGTTATAGTACAAATTGATCATTATAATTACAGTTTGTCCTTATATTCATTTGGTAGGGGGTGTGGGGGGTGGGGGGGAGGATTTTTATACTAAATGTTGTATTACTATTGTGGTTATAGTACAAATTGATCATTATAATTACAGTTTGTCCTTATATTCATTTATTGGGGGTGGTGGGTGCGGGGTTGTGGGGTGTGATTTTATACTAAATGTTGTATTACTATTGTGGTTATAGTACAAATTGATCATTATAATTACAGTTTGTCCTTATATTCATTTATTGGGGGTGGTGGGTGTGGGGTTGTGGGGTGTGATTTTATACTAAATGTTGTATTACTATTGTGGTTATAGTACAAATTGATCATTATAATTACAGTTTGTCCTTATATTTATTTATTGGGGGTGGTGGGTGCGGGGTTGTGGGGTGTGATTTTATACTAAATGTTGTATTACTATTGTGGTTATAGTACAAATTGATCATTATAATTACAGTTTGTCCTTATATTCATTTATTGGGGGTGGTGGGTGTGGGGTTGTGGGGTGTGATTTTATACTAAATGTTGTATTACTATTGTGGTTATAGTACAAATTGATCATTATAATTACAGTTTGTCCTTATATTTATTTATTGGGGGTGGTGGGTGTGGGGGGGGAGGATTTTTATACTAAATGTTGTATTACTATTGTGGTTATAGTATAAATTGATCATTATAATTACAGTTTGTCCTTATATTCATTTGGTAGGAGGTGTGGGGGGGGGGGGGGTGGGGGGGAGGATGTTTATACTAAATGTTGTATTACTATTGTGGTTATAGTACAAATTGATCATTATAATTACAGTTTGTCCTTATATTCATTTGGTAGGGGGTGGTGGGTGCGGGGTTGTGGGGTGTGATTTTATACTAAATGTTGCATTACTATTGTGGTTATAGTACAAATTGATCATTATAATTACAGTTTGTCCTTATATTCATTTGGTAGGGGGTGTGGGGGGGGGTGGGGGTGGAGGATTTTTATACTAAATGTTGTATTACTATTGTGGTTATAGTACAAATTGATCATTATAATTACAGTTTGTCCTTATATTCATTTGGTAGGGGTGGGGGGGGGGGGTGGGGGGGGAGGATTTTTATACTAAATGTTGTATTACTATTGTGGTTATAGTACAAATTGATCATTATAATTACAGTTTGTCCTTATATTCATTTGGTGGAGGGTGTGGGGGTGGGGGGGAGGATTTTTATACTAAATGTTGTATTACTATTGTGGTTATAGTACAAATTGATCATTATAATTACAGTTTGTCTTTATATTCATTTATTGGGGGTGGTGGGTGTGGGGTTGTGGGGTGTGATTTTATACTAAATGTTGTATTACTATTGTGGTTATAGTACAAATTGATCATTATAATTACAGTTTGTCCTTATATTCATTTATTGGGGGTGGTGGGTGCGGGGTTGTGGGGTGTGATTTTATACTAAATGTTGTATTACTATTGTGGTTATAGTACAAATTGATCATTATAATTACAGTTTGTCCTTATATTCATTTATTGGGGGTGGTGGGTGCAGGGTTGTGGGGTGTGATTTTATACTAAATGTTGTATTACTATTGTGGTTATAGTACAAATTGATCATTATAATTACAGTTTGTCCTTATATTCATTTATTGGGGGTGGTGGGTGTGGGGGGGGGGGGGAGGATTTTTATACTAAATGTTGTATTACTATTGTGGTTATAGTACAAATTGATCATTATAATTACAGTTTGTCCTTATATTTATTTATTGGGGGTGGTGGGTGCGGGGTTGTGGGGTGTGATTTTATACTAAATGTTGTATTACTATTGTGGTTATAGTACAAATTGATCATTATAATTACAGTTTTCCCTTATATTTATTTATTGGGGGTGGTGGGTGCAGGGTTTGTGGGGTGTGATTTTATACTAAATGTTGTATTACTATTGTGGTTATAGTACAAATTGATCATTATAATTACAGTTTGTCCTTATATTCATTTATTGGGGGTGGTGGGTGTGGGGTTGTGGGGTGTGATTTTATACTAAATGTTGTATTACTATTGTGGTTATAGTACAAATTGATCATTATAATTACAGTTTGTCCTTATATTCATTTATTGGGGGTGGTGGGTGCGGGGGTGTGGGGTGTGATTTTATACTAAATGTTGTATTACTATTGTGGTTATAGTACAAATTGATCATTTTAATTACAGTTTGTCCTTATATTCATTTATTGGGGGTGGTGGGTGCGGGGGTGTGGGGTGTGATTTTATACTAAATGTTGTATTACTATTGTGGTTATAGTACAAATTGATCATTATAATTACAGTTTGTCCTTATATTCATTTATTGGGGGTGGTGGGTGTGGGGGGGGGGAGGATTTTTATACTAAATGTTGTATTACTATTGTGGTTATAGTACAAATTGATCATTATAATTACAGTTTGTCCTTATATTTATTTATTGGGGGTGGTGGGTGCGGGGTTGTGGGGTGTGATTTTATACTAAATGTTGTATTACTATTGTGGGTATAGTACAAATTGATCATTATAATTACAGTTTGTCCTTATATTCATTTATTGGTGGTGGTGGGTGCGGGGTTGTGGGGTGTGATTTTATACTAAATGTTGTATTACTATTGTGGTTATAGTACAAATTGATCATTATAATTACAGTTTGTCCTTATATTCATTTATTGGGGGTGGTGGGTGCGGGGATGTGGGGTGTGATTTTATACTAAATGTTGTATTACTATTGTGGTTATAGTACAAATTGATCATTATAATTACAGTTTGTCCTTATATTCATTTATTGGGGGTGGTGGGTGTGGGGGGGGGGGGAGGATTTTTATACTAAATGTTGTATTACTATTGTGGTTATAGTACAAATTGATCATTATAATTACAGTTTGTCCTTATATTTATTTATTGGGGGTGGTGGGTGCGGGGTTGTGGGGTGTGATTTTATACTAAATGTTGTATTACTATTGTGGTTATAGTACAAATTGATCATTATAATTACAGTTTGTCCTTATATTCATTTATTGGGGGTGGTGGGTGCGGGGTTGTGGGGTGTGATTTTATACTAAATGTTGTATTACTATTGTGGTTATAGTACAAATTGATCATTATAATTACAGTTTGTCCTTATATTCATTTATTGGGGGTGGTGGGTGCGGGGTTGTGGGGTGTGATTTTATACTAAATGTTGTATTACTATTGTGGTTATAGTACAAATTGATCATTATAATTACAGTTTGTCCTTATATTCATTTATTGGGGGTGGTGGGTGCAGGGTTGTGGGGTGTGATTTTATACTAAATGTTGTATTACTATTGTGGTTATAGTACAAATTGATCATTATAATTACAGTTTGTCCTTATATTCATTTATTGGGGGTGGTGGGTGCGGGGTTGTGGGGTGTGATTTTATACTAAATGTTGTATTACTATTGTGGTTATAGTACAAATTGATCATTAGAATTAACAGATGACACTTGCAAACAAAATTCTTAAATAACTAATTTCTAATTTTTTTCATTTTTGCCTCAAAAATGTAGGTTATGACTCTTCATTGGAATGAGCTCAATGAGCTCGTTCCAAAGAGGGGGGTCATAACCTATGTTTTTGAGACAGAAAATGAAAAAAATAATAAGAATTAATTGGTGATTTTTGTGAATAACACTGGCTAGTTTTGGCTGTTATGTTGGGTAAAGGGTTAATGATTCATATAAGAAATAAATAAAAGTGAGCAATTTATGTAAATCTTTGGTACTTTGATTTTCAGTTGAAACTCTGGCAGAGATGAGAGCTTTTCTAATCTGCGTTACTTTGATTTTCAGTTGAAACTCTGGCAGAGATGAGAGCTGTTCAGATCTTTGGTACTTTGCTTTTCAGTAGAAACTCTGGCAGAGATGAGAGCTGTTCTAATCTGCGTTACTTTGATTTTTAGTTGAAACTCTGGCAGAGATGAGAGCTGTTCTAATCTGCGTTACTTTGCTTTTCAGTTGAAACTCTGGCAGAGATGAGAGCTGTTCTAATCTGTGGTACTTTGATTTTTAGTTGAAACTCTTGCAGAGATGAGAGCTGTTCTAATCTGCGTTATTTTGCTTTTTAGTTGAAACTCTGGCAGAGATGAGAGCTGTTCAAATCTTTGGTACTTTGCTTTTCAGTAGAAACTCTGGCAGAGATGAGAGCTGTTCTAATCTGTGGTACTTTGATTTTTAGTTGAAACTCTGGCAGAGATGAGAGCTGTTCTAATCTGCGTTACTTTGCTTTTTAGTTGAAACTCTGGCAGAGATGAGAGCTGTTCAGATCTTTGGTACTTTGCTTTTCAGTAGAAACTCTGGCAGAGATGAGAGCTGTTCTAATCTGCGTTACTTTGCTTTTTAGTTGAAACTCTGGCAGAGATGAGAGCTGTTCTAATCTGTGGTACTTTGATTTTTAGTTGAAACTCTTGCAGAGATGAGAGCTGTTCTAATCTGCGTTATTTTGCTTTTTAGTTGAAACTCTGGCAGAGATGAGAGCTGTTCAAATCTTTGGTACTTTGCTTTTCAGTAGAAACTCTGGCAGAGATGAGAGATGTTCTAATCTGTGGTACTTTGATTTTCAGTTGAAACTCTGGCAGAGATGAGAGCTGTTCTAATCTGCGTTACTTTGATTTTTAGTTGAAACTCTGGCAGAGATGAGAGCTGTTCTAATCTGTGGTACTTTGATTTTCAGTTGAAACTCTGGCAGAGATGAGAGCTTTTCTAATCTGCGTTACTTTGATTTTCAGTTGAAACTCTGGCAGAGATGAGAGCTGTTTTAATCTGTGGTACTTTGCTTTTTAGTTGAAACTCTGGCAGAGATGAGAGCTGTTCAGATCTTTGGTACTTTGCTTTTCAGTAGAAACTCTGGCAGAGATGAGAGCTGTTCTAATCTGCGTTACTTTGATTTTTAGTTGAAACTCTGGCAGAGATGAGAGCTGTTCTAATCTGCGTTACTTTGCTTTTTAGTTGAAACTCTGGCAGAGATGAGAGCTGTTCTAATCTGTGGTACTTTGATTTTTAGTTGAAACTCTGGCAGAGATGAGAGCTGTTCTAATCTGTGGTACTTTGCTTTTCAGTAGAAACTCTGGCAGAGATGAGAGCTGTTCTAATCTGTGGTACTTTGATTTTTAGTTGAAACGCTGGCAGAGATGAGAGCTGTTCTAATCTGCGTTACTTTGCTTTTTAGTTGAAACTCTGGCAGAGATGAGAGCTGTTCAAATCTTTGGTACTTTGCTTTTCAGTAGAAACTCTGGCAGAGATGAGAGCTGTTCTAATCTGTGGTACTTTGATTTTTAGTTGAAACTCTGGCAGAGATGAGAGCTGTTCTAATCTGTGGTACTTTGCTTTTCAGTAGAAACTCTGGCAGAGATGAGAGCTGTTTTAATCTGTGGTACTTTGATTTTTAGTTGAAACTCTGGCAGAGATGAGAGCTGTTCTAATCTGTGGTACTTTGCTTTTCAGTAGAAACTCTGGCAGAGATGAGAGCTGTTCTAATCTGTGGTACTTTGATTTTTAGTTGAAACTCTGGCAGAGATGAGAGCTGTTCTAATCTGCGTTACTTTGCTTTTTAGTTGAAACTCTGGCAGAGATGAGAGCTGTTCAAATCTTTGGTACTTTGCTTTTCAGTAGAAACTCTGGCAGAGATGAGAGCTGTTCTAATCTGTGGTACTTTCATTTTCAGTTGAAACTCTGGCAGAGATGAGAGCTGTTCTAATCTGTGGTTTGCAAGACAATTCATCTCCATTGCCCACGTGGGGGCACAGTGGCATGGTGCACTAAGGTGTTCTGCATGTCGATGGTGCACTTGTCTTCAACCAATGCTAACCCTGCTTGTGTGGAGTTAGTATGTTGGGGAGCTGACAGTTGCTTGCTGTTGCTTGATGGTTCTCTCCGGGTACTCCAGCTTCCTCCACCCGTAAAACTGTCACGGTCATGATTAGCCATTGTGCATAAATATGTGGCCTTAAACACCAATAAATAAATAAATAAATAATCTGTGGTTCTTTGATTTTCAGTTGAAACTCTGGCAGAGATGAGAGCTGTTCTAAAAGATGCTACAGACACTTTGACACAAGCTGAAAGTTCACTAGCCTCTATATCATCTGGTTGTGAATTATTCTTGAGATTTATTACATTGACGAGTTTAGAACATACAGTGAGTATATTCTGGAGATTTATTACATTGACGAGTTTAGAACATACAGTGAGTTTTTTCTGGAGATTTATTACATTGACGAGTTTAGAACATACAGTGAGTTGTATATTTCTTTATTCGTCCCCCGACCTCCGAAGGAGGATTCAGGAGCATATAGTGGAGACTCTGCCTGTCTGTACAAATGTTTTGGATTGTAATTTCAAAGCCATCAGTCAGATTTGGATCTCCTTTGGTATTCTGATAGACCCGCATGGGGCAACCAATATACACATGAACAGGTTCTGTTCAATAATATTTGGCAGAGTTATGGCCCTTTTTCACTCCTCGACCTCTGTATTACATTCACTGCATGTTGGATTTGATTTATTTTTGGTATTCTCATGGACCCACTTTGCAAAAGAATATCCACAAGTAACTGTGGACCATGGTGAAAATTCGAAATCAAAAAATAATAATACATGTCAGGTATGGGCCGCCATAGTATATGTCTTTACATATATCAGCTGGTTTTAAATTATTCTTAAGATTTATTACATTGTCAAGTTAAGAACATACTGTGAGTTGTATATTTCTTTACATATATCATCTGTTTGATGTGAATTATTCTAGGGATTTATTACATTGACAAGTTTAGGACATACTGTGAGTTGTATATTTCTTTACATATATCATCTGTTTGGGGGGGGGGGGATGGACGGAAATTGCAAAGCTGTTGTGTCGTAGGTTATAAATTTGATATTTTATTCAATTTGATATCCTTTGCCTGATTGCAATTTGAGACTCAAATCAAGCCGAAAAATAAGATTTGCTGGGACCAAGTTATTTGCCTTTTGAAACTAGAAGTTAATTATTCCAATGTGTGAATAAATCGTTATGACGAACCAAAAGATGTTTAAAATAGAGCTGAAATGGTTGAAGGGGTTTCTTGATCGATTAATTACATTGATTAACCTTGGTTTACTTATTAATCACTTGCCCTAATGGGTAGCCGAATAATTGTCATACTATTGATGGTTTACAGAAGTAACCCTTTACCTCACGAATCGCCCACATCCACCCGCGTAATATGCAAATTAAGCAGTTGAAAAAAAAAAAAATTTCAAAATGTTTCAACAAAACCATATCATGTGACCCCCTCATTGGAACGAGCTTATTGAGCTCGTTCCAGTGAGGGGTCACATGATATGGTTTTGTTGTTATTTTTTTTAAAATTTAAAAAAATTGTATTTAAAATAATAAATTTTGATATTGTCTGCATTGGGTAAAGGGTTAACCCTTTACCCATGGTAAGGACACAACCAAGCATCACTATATACAAAAATCTCTATTCAAATTTTCTTATATTTCCAACTTTTGTCTCAAAATAATAGTTTATGACCCCTCAAAGAGAGGTCATAAGCTATGTTTTTGAGACCAAAATTGAAAATTTTTAGTAATTCAGGAATTTATTTTGCAGGTATTGTCTGCTACTCGCATTGGGTAAAGGGTTAAGATGGACCATTTCCAGCTACTCATACAGTATAATGATCATGCAAGTGAACGAGTATGTCCGCACATATCGTGCATGCTTTACACTGTCTCATATAATTGATGCGTGTCAGTGTGACAATGTTTGCCTGTTTTGGAGCAACTTTCTTCCTTTGTTAAACTCGTATAATCAGGCCTGGAAATAATTTTTTTGGGTGCATCGGTCATAAGGACCAGCTCCATAATGATTGGATCGGTCATACAGTATCCGGGGTCGGTCAAATTTTGTGGCTTCCAAATCAAACATTAACTAGGGCAAAACCCATGTAAATTATGTTGGGCTAACATCATAACGATAAACAAAATATTAGGGCCTACCTGCATTCAGTTTTATTGAAATGACACTTAACTTTTATAACATTAAACTGCATGACGGGGATGTCTTTAGTCTGCAAATCACTGGACTCCAATGCGACAATTTCTTTGAAATTGAATGTTGAACATCTCCACACCTGGAACCTGGATGTCTCACCACTGGGAAATCTGGCACCTGGTCAAAACCAACCCCATCATTTTTGGCTCCAGGTAACCTCGGCACCAAATAAAATCGGCACTTGCACATCTGTCACCTGAGTTAAAACTGGTTATATTTTTCTGGAAGTATTACAATTTACTGAATTACTGTAAAGCTTTCCAGAAATTATGACAAATTCTGCTCACAGTCTTCAAGGAAAGTATATTACACAAAGGAAAGGAAAGAGGAGGGGATCATCTGGTTCGATTTGAAGAACATACACAGAAAAAAAAGAGTGCAAATGAGTTTCAGTTTCGATTGCGAAAGGAGCGTCTCTCATTTATAAATTTGTCTTGTGTTTTTGTGATTTTGTATTTGTATTTATTTTAGAGAATATATTCGAATATGGAAATTAGTCACCATCAACATCCATAATTAATGATTTAGAACACAAGGTCTCATGTGAAAAATTAATATACTTGGGAGAAAAATGCGCTGGTCATTCATGACCGTTTGGATACAGTTAGTGCCGGTCACATCGATGTTTCATGCCGGTCACTCTCTGTGACCGACGACTTATTTCCAGGCCTGTATATAATACAGTAGTTCAAACGTAATGGTTAATTGATCAATTACTTTTTGGATTGATGAAGATGTTCATCATTGGTTAATCAATTAACTGGCTAACCATTTCAGCTCTAGATTAAAATGCCATTGCTTGAATTTTTTTTTTTAAGTGACCGTTGTACCTGTAGAAGTCTTTAGAAATTGAATGCCTAATTGCATCTTATTTTGAATAACTTATTTTTTTAGGACTTCAAAGTTATTCATAACATATTACTGGAAAGAGGAAAAGTGTTTTTACAGAAAATTGCAACATCTCGACAGAAAATTGCCAAACTAGTGCATCCATTTATTGGAGATGGAGCAGTAAGTAATTAATATAAGATAAATCTCTGTTTTATGTGCTCTTATATGAGAAAAAATAGTTAACCCTTTACCTAACACAGACGATATCAAAATTTATTATTTTAAAAGTCATTTTTTCAAATTTTCCAAAAAATTTCAACAAAACCATATCATGTGACCCCTCGTTGGAACGAGCTCGACGAGCTCGTTCCAATGAGGGGTCACATGATATGGTTTTGTTGAAATTGTTTGAAAAATAATATTTTTTCAGCTGCTGAATTTGCATATTTCGCGGGCAGATGCGGCCGATTTGTTGGATAAAGGGTTAAATGCATCTTTTCTTTTTTTTTAATCCATTACATGTCTTAATAAATAATAAGCTATTCACAATAATCACTTTCAAATTTTATTTTTTTCACCTTTTACCTCTAAAACAGCTTATGACATACCACTGGAATGAAAAGGCATAAATAACTGAACTATCTCTGATGTCCTCTTATAAATAACTAAAACAAATTATCATTGCAGTTCTACTATAAATAGCCAAACCAAATTATCTCTCATGCTCTCTTATAAATAACTAAAATGAATTATCATTGCTGTCCTATTAAAAATAACCAAACCACATTATCTCTCATATTCTCTTATAAATAACAAAAGCGAATTATCACTGCTGCCCTATTATTAATAACTAAAAGTATCTCTCATGCTCTCTTATAAATAACAAAAGTGAATTATCACTGCTGCCCTATTATTAATAACTAAAACAAAGTATCTCTCATGCTGTCTTATATAAATAACTAAAACAAATTATCACTGCTGCCCTATTATTAATAACTAAAACAAAGTATCTCTCATGCTGTCTTATAAATAACAAAAGTGAATTATCTCTCATGTCCTCTTAAAATTATCCAAACCAAATTATCTCTCATGCTCTCTTACAATTAACAAAACCAAATTATCTCTCATGATCTCTTATAAATAACCAAACTGAATTATCTCTCATGCTCTCTTATAAATAACAAAACTGAATTATCTCTCATTCTCTCTTATAAATAACCAAACTGAATTATCTCTCATGTCCTCCTATAAATAACCAAACTGAATTATCTCTCATGTCCTCTTATAAATAACCAAACTGAATTATCTCTCATGTCCTCTTAAAATTATCCAAACCAAATTATCTCTCATGCTCTCTTAAAATTATCCAAACCAAATTATCTCTCATGCTCTCTTACAATTAACAAAACCATATTATCTCTCATGCTCTCTTATAAATAACCAAACTGAATTATCTCTCATGCTCTCTTAAAATTATCCAAACCAAATTATCTCTCATGCTCTCTTACAATTAACAAAACCATATTATCTCTCATGCTCTCTTATAAATAACCAAACTGAATTATCTCTCATGCTCTCTTAAAATTATCCAAACCAAATTATCTCTCATGCTCTCTTACAATTAACAAAACCATATTATCTCTCATGCTCTCTTATAAATAACCAAACTGAATTATCTCTCATGCTCTCTTAAAATTATCCAAACCATATTATCTCTCATGCTCTCTTACAATTAACAAAACCATATTATCTCTCATGCTCTCTTATAAATAACCAAACTGAATTATCTCTCATGCTCTCTTAAAATTATCCAAACCAAATTATCTCTCATGCTCTCTTACAATTAACAAAACCATATTATCTCTCATGCTCTCTTATAAATAACCAAACTGAATTATCTCTCATGCTCTCTTAAAATTATCCAAACCAAATTATCTCTCATGCTCTCTTACAATTAACAAAACCATATTATCTCTCATGCTCTCTTATAAATAACCAAACTGAATTATCTCTCATGCTCTCTTAAAATTATCCAAACCAAATTATCTCTCATGCTCTCTTACAATTAACAAAACCATATTATCTCTCATGCTCTCTTATAAATAACCAAACTGAATTATCTCTCATGTCCTCTTAAAATTATCCAAACCAAATTATCTCTCATGTCCTCTTATAAATAACTAAAACAAATTATCACTGCTGTCCTATTATAAATAACCAAACCAAATTATCTCTCATGTCGTCTTATAAATAACCAAACCAAATTATCTCTCATGTCCTCCAATAAATAAATAACCAAACCAAATTATCTCTCATGCTTTCTTATAAATAACCAAACCAAATTATCTCTCATGCTCTCTTATAAATAACCAAACTGAATTATCTCTCATGCTCTCTTATAAATAACCAAACCAAATTATCTCTCATGCTCTCTTATAAATAACCAAACCAAATTATCTCTCATGTCCTCCTATAAATAACCAATCCAAATTATCTCTCATGCTATCTTATAAATAACCAAACCAAATTATCTCTCTTGTCCTCTTATAAATAACCAAACCAAATTATCTCTCATGATCTCTTATAAATAACCAAACTGAATTATCTCTCATGCTCTCTTATAAATAACCAAACCAAATTATCTCTCATGCTCTCTTATAAATAGCCAAACCAAATTATCTCTCATGTCCTCCTATAAATAACCAAAACAAATTCTCTCTCATGCTATCTTATAAATAACCAAACCAAATTCTCTCTCATGGTCTCTTATAAATAATCACACCAACTTATCTCCCATGTCCTTTTATAACTAACCAAACCGAATTATCTCTCATGGCCTCTTATAAATAACCAAACCAAATCATCTCTCATGTCCTCTTATAAATAACCAAACCAAATTATCTCTCATGTTCTCTTATAAATAACCAAACCAAATTATCTCTCATGCTATCTTATAAATAACCAAACCAAATTATCTCTCATGTCCTCTTATAAAGAGCCAAACCAAATTATCTCTCATGTCCTCCTATAAATAACCATTCCAAATTATCTCTCATGCTATCTTATAAATAACCAAACCAAATTATCTCTCATGCTCTCTTATAAATAACCAAACCAAATTATCTCTCATGTCCTCTTATAAAGAGCCAAACCAAATTATCTCTCATGTCCTCCTATAAATAACCATTCCAAATTATCTCTCATGCTATCTTATAAATAACCAAACCAAATTATCTCTCATGCTCTCTTATAAATAACCAAACCAAATTATCTCTCATGTCCTCTTATAAAGAGCCAAACCAAATTATCTCTCATGTCCTCCTATAAATAACCAATCCAAATTATCTCTCATGCTATCTTATAAATAACCAAACCAAATTATCTCACATACTCTCTTATAAATAACCACACCAAATTATCTCCCATGTCCTTTTATAAATAACCAAACCGAATTATCTCTCATGGCCTCTTATAAATAACCAAACCAAATCATCTCTCATGTCCTCTTATAAATAACCAAACCAAATTATCTCTCATGGTCTCTTATAAATAACCACACCAAATTATCTCCCATGTCCTTTTATAAATAACCACTTATAAATAGCCAAACCAAATTATCTCTCATGTCCTCCTATAAATAACCAAACCAAATTATCTCTCATGCTATCTTATAAATAACCAAACCAAATTATCTCTCATGCTATCTTATAAATAACCAAACCAAATTATCTCTCATGTCCTCTTATAAATAACCAAACCAAATTATCTCTCATGTCCTCTTATAAATAACCAAACCAAATTATCTCTCATGTCCTTTTATAAATAACCAAACCAAATTATCTCTTGTGCTGTCTTATAAATAACCAAACCAAATTATCTCTCATGGCCTCTTATAAATAACCAAACCAAATTATCTCATGTCCTCTTATAAATAACCAAACCAAATTATCTATCATGCTATCTTATAAATAACCAAACCAAATTATCTCTCATGTCCTCTTATAAATAACCAAACCAAATTATCTCTCATGCTATCTTATAAATAACCAAACCAAATTATCTCTCATGCTATCGTATAAATAACCAAACCAAATTATCTCTCATGCTATCGTATAAATAACCAAACCAAATTATCTCTTGTGATGTCTTATAAATAACCAAACCAAATTATCTCTCATGGTCTCTTATAAATAACCACACCAAATTATCTCCCATGTCCTTTTATAAATAACGAAACCGAATTATCTCTCATGGCCTCTTATAAATAACCAAACCAAATCATCTCTCATGCCCTCTTATAAATAACCAAACCAAATTATCTCTCATGTTCTCTTATAAATAACCAAACCTAATTATCTCTCATGGTCTCTTATAGGTAACCAAACCAAATTATCTCCCATGTCCTCTTATAAATAACCAAACCAAATTATCTCACATACTCTCTTATAAATAACCACACCAAATTATCTCCCATGTCCTTTTATAAACAACCAAACCGAATTATCTCTCATAGCCTCTTATAAATAACCAAACCAAATCATCTCTCATGTCCTCTTATAAATAACCAAACCAAATTATCTTTCGTGATGTCTTATAAATAACCAAACCAAATTATCTCTCATGGTCTCTTATAAATAATCACACCAAATTATCTCCCATGTCCTTTTATAAATAACCAAACTGAATTATCTCTCATGGCCTCTTATAAATAACCAAACCAAATCATCTCTCATGTCCTCTTATAAATAACCAAACCAAATTATCTCTCATGTCCTCTTATAAATAGCCAAACCAAATTATCTCCCATGTCCTTTTATAAATAACCAAACCGAATTATCTCTCATGGCCTCTTATAAATAACCAAACCAAATCATCTCTCATGCCCTCTTATAAATAACCAAACCAAATTATCTCTCATGTTCTCTTATAAATAACCAAACCTAATTATCTCTCATGGTCTCTTATAGGTAACCAAACCAAATTATCTCCCATGTCCTCTTATAAATAACCAAACCAAATTATCTCACATACTCTCTTATAAATAACCACACCAAATTATCTCCCATGTCCTTTTATAAACAACCAAACCGAACTATCTCTCATAGCCTCTTATAAATAACCAAACCAAATCATCTCTCATGTCCTCTTATAAATAACCAAACCAAATTATCTCTCGTGATGTCTTATAAATAACCAAACCAAATTATCTCTCATGGTCTCTTATAAATAATCACACCAAATTATCTCCCATGTCCTTTTATAAATAACCAAACTGAATTATCTCTCATGGCCTCTTATAAATAACCAAACCAAATCATCTCTCATGTCCTCTTATAAATAACCAATCCAAATTATCTCTCATGCTATCTTATAAATAACCAAACCAAATTATCTCTCATGCTATCTTATAAATAACCAAACCAAATTATCTCTCATGCTCTCTTATAAATAACCAAACCAAATTATCTCTGATGTCCTCTTATAAATAGCCAAACCAAATTATCTCTCATGTCCTCCTATAAATAACCAATCCAAATTATCTCTCATGCTATCTTATAAATAACCAAACCAAATTATCTCACATACTCTCTTATAAATAACCACACCAAATTATCTCCCATGTCCTTTTATAAATAACCAAACCGAATTATCTCTCATGGCCTCTTATAAATAGCCAAACCAAATCATCTCTCATGTCCTCTTATAAATAACCAAACCAAATTATCTCTCATGGTCTCTTATAAATAACCACACCAAATTATCTCCCATGTCCTTTTATAAATAACCACTTATAAATAGCCAAACCAAATTATCTCTCATGTCCTCCTATAAATAACCAATCCAAATTATCTCTCATGCTATCTTATAAATAACCAAACCAAATTATCTCACATACTCTCTTATAAATAACCACACCAAATTATCTTCCATGTCCTTTTATAAATAACCAAACCGAATTATCTCTCATGTCCTCTTATAAATAACCAAATCAAATCATCTCTCATGTCCTCTTATAAATAACCAAACCAAATTATCTCTCATGTCCTCTTATAAATAACCAAACCAAATCATCTCTCATGTCCTCTTATAAATAACCAAACCAAATTATCTCTCATGGTCTCTTATAAATAACCACTCCAAATTATCTCCCATGTCCTTTTATAAATAACCAAACCGAATTATCTCTCATGGCCTCTTATAAATAACCAAACCAAATTATCACTCATGCTATCTTATAAATAACCAAACCAAATTATCTCTCATGGTCTCTTATAAATAACCAAACCAAATTATCTCTCATGCTATCTTATAAATAACCAAACCAAATTATTTCTCATGCTATCGTATAAATAACCAAACCAAATTATCTCTCATGATCTCTTATAGGTAACCAAACCAAATTATCTCTCATGATCTCTTATAAATAACCAAACCAAATTATCTCTTGTGATGTCTTATAAATAACCAAACCAAATTATCTCTCATGGTCTCTTATAAATAACCACACCAAATTATCTCCCATGTCCTTTTATAAATAACCAAACCGAATTATCTCTCATGGCCTCTTATAAATACCCAAACCAAATCATCTCTCATGTCCTCTTATAAATAACCAAACCAAATTATCTCTCATGTTCTCTTATAAATAACCAAACCAAATTATCTCTCATGCTCTCTTATAAATAACCAAACCAAATTATCTCTCATGCTATCTTATAAATAACCAAACCAAATTATCTCTCATGCTATCTTATAAATAACCACACCAAATTATCTCTCATGTCCTCTTATAAATAACCAATCCAAATTATCTCTCATGCTATCTTATAAATAACCAAACCAAATTATCTCTCATGCTATCTTATAAATAACCAAACCAAATTATCTCTCATGATCTCTTATAGGTAACCAAACCAAATTATCTCTCATGATCTCTTATAAATAACCAAACCAAATTATCTCCCATGTCCTCTTATAAATAACCAAACCAAATTATCTCACATACTCTCTTATAAATAACCACACCAAATTATCTCCCATGTCCTTTTATAAATAACCAAACTGAATTATCTCTCATGGCCTCTTATAAATAACCAAACCAAATCATCTCTCATGTCCTCTTATAAATAACCAAACCAAATTATCTCTCATGTTCTCTTATAAATAACCAAACCTAATTATCTCTCATGGTCTCTTATAGGTAACCAAACCAAATTATCTCCCATGTCCTCTTATAAATAACCAAACCAAATTATCTCACATACTCTCGTATAAATAACCACACCAAATTATCTCCCATGTCTTTTTATAAACAACCAAACCGAATTATCTCCCATGGCCTCTTATAAATAACCAAACCAAATCATCTCTCATGTCCTCTTATAAATAACCAAACCAAATTATCTCTCGTGATGTCTTATAAATAACCAAACCAAATTATCTCTCATGGTCTCTTATAAATAACCACACCAAATTATCTCCCATGTCCTTTTATAAATAACCAAACCGAATTATCTCTCATGGCCTCTTATAAATACCCAAACCAAATCATCTCTCATGTCCTCTTATAAATAACCAAACCAAATTATCTCTCATGTTCTCTTATAAATAACCAAACCAAATTATCTCTCATGCTCTCTTATAAATAACCAAACCAAATTATCTCTCATGCTATCTTATAAATAACCAAACCAAATTATCTCTCATGCTATCTTATAAATAACCACACCAAATTATCTCTCATGTCCTCTTATAAATAACCAATCCAAATTATCTCTCATGCTATCTTATAAATAACCAAACCAAATTATCTCTCATGCTATCTTATAAATAACCAAACCGAATTATCTCTCATGGCCTCTTATAAATAACCAAACCAAATCATCTCTCATGTCCTCTTATAAATAACCAAACCAAATTATCTCTCGTGATGTCTTATAAATAACCCAACCAAATTATCTCTCCTGGTCTCTTATAAATAACCACACCAAATTATCTCCCATGTCCTTTTATAAATAACCAAACCGAATTATCTCTCATGGCCTCTTATAAATAACCAAACCAAATTATCACTCATGCTATCTTATAAATAACCAAACCAAATTATCTCTCATGGTCTCTTATAAATAACCAAACCAAATTATCTCTTGTGCTGTCTTATAAATAACCAAACCAAATTATCTCTCATCCTCTCTTATAAATAACCAAACCAAATTATCTCCCATGTCCTGAATAAATAACCAAACCAAATTATCTCTCATGCTATCTTATAAATAACCAAACCAAATTATCTCTCATGCTATCTTATAAATAACCAAATCATATTATCTCTCATGTCCTCTTATAAATAGCCAAACCTATTTATCTCTCATGTCCTCCTATAAATAACCAAACCATATTATCTCTCATCCTCTCTTATAAATAACCAAACCAAATTATCTCCCATGTCCTCCTATAAATAACCAAACCAAATTATCTCTCATGCTATCTTATAAATAACCAAACCAAATTATCTCTCATGCTCTCTTATAAATAACCAAACCAAATTATCTCTCATGTCCTCTTATAAATAGCCAAACCAAATTATCTCTCATGTCCTCCTATAAATAACCAAACCAAATTATCTCTCATCTCCTCTTATAAATAACCAATCCAAATTATCTCGCATACTCTCTTATAAATAACCAAACCAAATTATCTCTCATGTCCTCTTATAAATAACCAATCCAAATTATCTCTCATGCCCTCTTATAAATAACCAAACCAAATTATCTCTCATGTCCTCTTATAAATAGCCAAACCAAATTATCTCTCATGTCCTCCTATAAATAACCAAACCAAATTATCTCTCATGCTATCTTATAAATAACCAAACCAAATTATCTCTCTTGTCCTCTTATAAATAACCAAACCAAATTATCTCTCATGCTATCTTATAAATAACCAAACCAAATTATCTCTCATGCTATCTTATAAATAACCAAACCAAATTATCTCTCATGTCCTCTTATAAATAACCAAACCAAATTATCTCTCATGCTCTCTTATAAATAACCAAACCGAATTATCTCTCATGGCCTCTTATAAATAACCAAACCAAATTATCTCTCATGCTGTCGTATAAATAACCAAACTAAATTATCTCTCATGCTATCTTGGCCTCATCCACACTTTTCTTGCAGGCCTTTTTAGCTCAACTGACTGAAAGGTGAGACCTTCCTTACAATGTCTTGAATAAGTGCGAAAACTGGTATGGTTTGGCCATATTGAGATAGTTATGGCCCTTAATTAGTTAATTTGTGCCTGTTTTCAGATCGTTAGCATAAGTTGGAACAACTATTGATGGTTTGGGTCAATATTTTCTATGTTAGACTTTCTTAATGATATCTTGCTTTAGTCCAGAAACTGGTGTGGTTTGGCCATACTGAGTGGACTTATGTCCCTTAATTTGTTAATGTTTTGAGTGTTTTGAGCTTTAGGTCAATATTTGGTATATGAGACTCTCTTAATGTCTTGCTTGAGTTTGAAAGCCTGTTCAGCCCAGCTGAGTGCAGATATGGTCCTCAATTACTTAATTATACTCAACTCTCCTTGCAGTGAGTTGTGGGAGGGTATACCGAAATCATCTTTTCCATCCATCTGTTCTATCTGTCCTTCTTTTCATCCATCCATCCGATGACAAGTTTGTCTGGAGATTTTTAGCAATGTTTATAGACCAATCCCTTTGAAACTGATGCATGTTTACCATGGGAACCTGTGCACCTGAGATTATAGTTCTGGTCTGACTTTTTTGCCATAGTTATACCTATTTTCGACTTAGAATAATTTGCTGCTAGATCAAAATTTTGTCCAGAGAATTTCTCTGATGTTTATTTGCAATTATCAGTCCCGTAGTGTCCAGTTTATTATAACTACTGCTTTAGCAGCTTGCCAATCATTGCGGCAGGGAGAATTGATAGGGGCCCATCCAGGAACAGTCTCACCTTTAGTTTGTGACTGTTTTCAAACCATTTGTGTGATAACTGGAACAAATATCCATTGCATCTGATCCATATTTGGTATGTGAAACTTTCTTAATATCTTTAATGAATTTGAAAACTGTTACGGTTTGGGTATACTCACCTCATTTGCATGATTACTTGAACAGATATCAATGGATTTGATTTTCTAATAATGACAAGCCTTACAGTGTGGAAAAAAGTCTACCCCACAATTTAATCCTTGTTCAGCATAATTTGCAACCGAAAGTAGGATGTGTGCCAGGAGGGGGATTGAGGAGCTCAGAAACAGACATCCTTTTTCAGAGTGTCTTTTCAGCTCACCTGACTGCAAGTCATTGTGAGCTATTGCCATCACTTGGCGTCCGTCGTCCGTTAACTTTTGCAAACTTGGCTTCTCCACAGCCATTCAGCCAAATTCAAAAATATATAGCACAAACCATCCCTGGGGTATACCCTTTCTATTTTGTTCAAATGAAGCTGCTGCCTTCTTTGGGCTCTGGTCAATGATGCCAAAGCCTAAAAATCTTCTTCTCATGAACCACCAGAGAGACTGCCTTGATATATGGTATGGAACACTCGTTGGTGTTGAAGATTAAAGTTTGTCAAGGGAAGTTGGTAGATCAATATTTGGGCTCTCTGAAGGCACACTATTTCAAGAACCAATTGGACGATATGAACCAAATTTGGTATGTAGTATAAGTGGGTGGAAAGTACTTGATTGATACTCCAACTTTTTTTTTCATAGCCCTGTGGGTACCCCAGGGGCTAAAAATAGAACAATATTCAAATGCCCATATTTCCCAAACTACATGGAACAGAGAACAGTTGTTTGGTATGAAGCATCCTTTTGACCAGTAGAATGGATTAAAAAAATGGCCATCGGTTGTGTCAGGGTGTTCTCTAGGGGCATTTGAAAACATGCTGAGTCAGCATATTTGCAAAATTTGAAGAAAAAAAATTTCTTTAGAGCCGCTGATCAGAATCTTTTGACATTTGGAATACAGCATCCATAAGATGGTCAAATACAAGTGTGTTCAAATCAAGCCCCTCGGTTCATATTTCAGCTCAACACAGGAGCCCAGATAATTAATTTGCGGCGCTATGGGGAATAAGCTTTAAAAATCTTCTTCCTTAGATCAAACTGTTAGATTCTTTTGATACTTGGTATACAACATCTCTGCAGGGGTCAGATTGAAGTTTGTTCAAACTGAGTCCCTGGCTTAATATTTGGGCTTCATATGAGAGCCTGAATATTAACTTGTTGCAATATGGGGAATAATCTTTAAAAATCTTCTTCAGATGCACCAGTCAGATTCTTTTGATATTTAGTATGCAGCATATCTAGGGGTGTTAGATTCAAATTTGTTCAAATGGGATTTTTTACTTTATTTTAATTTGGTGCAATATGAGAAAATTCTTTAAAAATCTTTTCCAGGCCCACCAGTGTGAATCCTTTCATATTTAGTATGTGACATCTCTAGAGGTGTAAGATTTGAATTTGTTCAATTTAAGTTCCTGAGTTAATATTTGGGCTTCCTGTGGGAGCCTGATTATTAACTTGGTGCAGTATGGGGGATATTCTTTAAGAATCTTCTTCTTCAGATCCACCAGTCAGATTCTTTTGATATTTGGTATGCAGCATCTTTAGGGGGATTAGATTCAAGTTTGTTCAAATGGGATCACTGGATGAATATTTGGGCTCTTTATTGGAGCCCAAATTTTAACTTAGTGCAATATGAGAAAATTTCTTAACAAATCTTTTTCAGACCCACTAGTGAGAATCCTTTCATATTTAGTATGTGACATCTCTAGAGTTGTAAGGTTCAAATTTGTTCAAATCGAGTTCCTGGGTTAATATTTGGATTCCCCAAATGAGCCCAAATATTTACTTAGTGCAATATGGGGAATTATCATTTAAAATCATCTCCTTCATGTCCAGCAGTCAGATTCTTTTGATATTTGGTGTACAACACCTCTGGGACGGTTAGATTGAAGGTTGTTCAAATCAGGTCCCAGTGTTAATATTTGGGCTTTTAATTGAAACCCAAAGTTTAACTCAGCGCAATACAAGAAAATTTCTTGAAAATTCTTCTTCTTCAGGTCTACCAGTGAGAATCCTTTCATATTTGGTATGTAACATCTCTAGGGGTGTCAATTTCAAGTTTGTTCAAATGGAGTCACTTGTTTTTTTTTGTTTTTTGTTTTTTTTTTGGTGGGTGGGGGGGGGGGGGGGGGGATGGAGGGGGCTAGAGAGAACTACAGTAGCTGAAAGCAAAACAAAAATTTTGTTTGGTTGTTATTTTTTGATACTTCACAGAATAGAGCTTGCATGATAGCTTTCCTAGGACCAAAAATGAATGGCAAAAAAGTTGCCTTTTGTTGTGTCATAGCGTATCAAAAAATTGCTCTTGCTGCTGATCACTTACTGATACACTCATCTCTTTTGACAATTTGAGCCAGGTGAGCATTTTAGGGTCACTTGAGCCTCTGGTTTGTGATAGTCATTGCAATATGCATACAAGTTCTGATCTCTCAACACTAACACTATATTTTCTCTCTTGCTTCCTCCCTCTTATCCACTTTAACTGGTAGAGTACTCAATTACTTTTCAATGCTCATTTGTAACGCGAGTATTTTTTTTTTCTAAATTATCGCACTACTGTTTCTCTCAAATAATTGTTTAATTGTTTTGTTGCAATTTATTGGAGAGAGCCATTTGGCACTCTTCCTTAAATTGTAACAAAACAATTTTATATAGTGAAACCCTGTTAATTGAATAGCCAATTTGCCATTGAAAATTATTCAATTAACAGGAGTATACAATTAACAGGGATTGTATCACTTGTATTCTAGAGATAAACTCAGCATTTATTCTATTATATCTTGTTTGACAGAGCTCCATGAGCTCTGTCAAACAAGATATAAGCTCCATGAGCTCTGTCAAACAAGACAGAGATTAAATGCCTATATTGGATGTATCTTGTTTGACAGAGCTCCATGAGCTCTGTCAAACAAGATACATCCAATATAGGCATTTAATCTCTGTCAAACAAGATTAAATGCCAATATTGGATGTACTAAGGCCAAATAGGTCTATAACCAAAGAAAACTGGGGAGAGTCCGTGTAATTTCTCAACATTTTACAAGAGTTTTTATTCAATTAACAGAAGGTTACTCTATAACCTGTATTCAATTAACAGGTCAAATCTGTACTGGTGGCATTGTAAATGGTTTTGTGTTGGGAAATTATATTCAATTTACAGGGATATACAATTAAGAGATATCCAATTAAGTCGGCACCACTGTAATAAGGCCAAAAAAAATTAATAGTGTGGTTGGGGTTACTTGCTCAAAGAATTTGGGTCGGTAGGTAGGGTTTTTTTTTTTTTTTTTTATACAACATATTAAAATGAAGGAGACATGTTGGTAACACCAGGGATAATAATCTGAAAAAAAGGATTTCAAATATTGTAGATAGCAATTTATTGATATTATATTAAACTTAAAAGACAACCTTTTCTGTGTCTGACAGAAAATTGTGCACTACAAATAATGTAGTCTTTTAAATGTTTGAAGCAGTGGCCTGACCAATTTGTCTGTAATTTTAGTTGAGGTTCAAACAAGGTCTACAGCACCTGTTATCAACAGATGATGTAGACCTTGCTTGATAAGTCAAATGTTGTTTGTGTCAGAAAGCTTTATACAACAAACAGACCATTCATTTAAATGTTCGAAGGAATGAATTGACCAATTTGTAAGTGATTTTAGTTTTAAACTAAAATTATTTACAAATTGGTCAATTCATTGCTTCAAACTTTTAAATCAATGATCTACTTGCAGTGTAAAGTATTCAGACACGTTAGACCATGACTTTCCCAGCAAGGTCTACACCATCTATTGACAGCAGGTGATGTGGACCTTGCTTTGACTTAATAAGTTAAAGCAAGGTCTACATCACTTGCTGTGACGTGCTTTCATCAGTTGGTGTAGACCTTGGTGGGAAAATTTTGGTCTTAGATGTCAGAAACCTTTACACTTCAAATAGACCCTTCATTTAAATGTTTGAAGCAATGAATTGATCAATTTCGTCCCCTGAGTTCCAGGTTGTCATTTCACTCTAATTTGGGGCGAAATGGCCAAGGCCGAAAAAAGTGGATATGTATGGGAGTTGGGGCGAAACGACACAAAACCGATCAGATTTTTTGTTTCATGGCAATCACATTGCTTGATTTTGTATTTCAGTGAATTATGTCAAAATGCAAATGTTTAAATCACGTTTTTTTTACTAAAGAACAATTATCTCATCTCTTCCTTTGACTTCAAAATATGAAAAGGATTGTTTTTATTAATGATTTGCATATTATTTTAAGTTTTTGTTTGAGTTTTTAAAGCGTGTGAAATTTAAAATGAACCTATTCCATGCTCTGTCTTCGTTTCCCTGACATATTTGCAAGCTTCAAACACCCATTAATATTTAGTAGACACTGTGGTGAAGAAGCATATCCTTAAGTGTGATTCAGTAGTTCTTTGAGATGATTCCGTTCTGACACCTTCCTGTAATATCAAGTGCATGTACAGAAGTTCAAATCATGTTTGTGAGTGTTTGCACTAGTTACTCCGCCCGCAATGCTACAGTGGATTTACCGTAGGTGTCTATACCTACGCATGGTGCAACTGGATTATTGGTTAATACATATGATTGCATTCACATTGTCCAACAAAATGACTACCCCCCCCCACCCCTGACTGTTGTTCAAAATGTTTTGTTTAACAGCAAAAAGCTAAAAAAAAATCCTTTAAACTGCATTTTGCATGTATTGCCAAATCATTTGAAGACAAGCAATGAGGAGCTCATCATTAAAAAATGTCCTAGGCGAAGAACGTGATGTATACGAACAGTCTATTGCTCACCTCTCACAGTAAGGGCTTTCAAAACTTACTTTCATTTTCATACTAATGTATGAATAATGAAGACATGTGTACCGATTGGAATGGAAATACGTACAGTGATTAAGTATTTGAGGTTTTGGGTTCAAAAAATGTTTAGGGTCGCAAGATAAAATTAGGGTCGGTCGGGAAACCCCAACCACAACACTTTTTTTTCTTGTCCTAATATTTTTCTTCCACTGCTGATCCAACAATAAATTAGTGCAAACAATGTAAAGTTGCTGTATTGGCTTTCAGTACTTTTCAGTAGAGTCGTGATAGTGGCTTCTAACTCTCAACCAATTAGACACATTATGAATTAAAAATAGAATTTGTTTTCAATTTTGGAATTTTCTTTAAAATAGTTTGTCAAACATGTAACTAACTAACCATTTTCATCTTTACAGTTTTAGTCAATATATATTTTCAGGTAGCATGTGATATGATCAGGGCTTAAAATTACACGCGAATCTGCGAATCGATTCTCGTAATGATTCTGGCAAACTACACTGGCGCGAATCCAAGTGGATTCGCGTCAATTTACTGCTTGGATTCACTTTATGTATGATGTCGTTGATTCATGATGAAGTTCCGACCTGGGTTATCATGAAATATATAATTTTGAAAAACTGTCCATTGATATTTCTTGAGTTTGGTATCAAATCAAGTCATGGCTGCTGTAGCAGCCATGACTTGATTTGATACCAAACTCAAGAAAATGTGAAGCATGTGGTAAATCATGAGTGGAAATTTTGACAACTTATTTCGTGATCTCACCAGCAACATTCAGCTAGTTTTTGCAGAATTTCATATCATTATTTATTTATTTATTTAAGGGTGTTTAAGGTCACATAATTATGCACAATGGCTAATCATGACCGCAACATGGATATAAAGTCAAGGGTTTTCAATCATTTATATCCCATGTAGCGCATTTTAGAGGATTTCCACCTCAATCATTGGCTTTACTTCCCGGGTTCCCACGGGGGATTTCATATCATGGTTTAAATGGATTCGCGTGAAAATATTTCGCGAGAATTATGTTAGATTCGCGTGATGCCAGACGAATTTTAAGCCCTGTATGATAGTTACCAATTTTTAGCTCACCGAAGGGAGCTCAACTTATCACTTGCCGTCCGTCGTCGTGAACATTTTTCAAACGACTTCTCATCTGAAACCACTGGTCCGATTTTCACGAAACTTCATGTGGATGTTCATTACTATATGGCAATTCACGTTTGTTAAAATGAAATGGCCTCATCCCTTGGGGGCTCTGTATGGGGCATAACTCTGATAGCACCGTATGAATTATAGAAAAATTATTAAGAAATCTTCTTCTCTAGAACCAGTGGGCAGAATCTTTTGATACTTGAAATGCAGTATCTTGGTATGGGTCTGCTTCAAGTTTGTTCAAATCGGCCTCCTGATTCATATTTGGGCTAAGTATAGAAGCCTGAATTCGAACTTAGTGCATTCAGGCAAATTTCTTAAAAAATCTTCTTCTCCAGATCCAGCAGACAGAATCTTTTGATATTTGGTATGCAACATTGGGGGGTGGATCTGATTCAAGTTTGTTCAAATTTGCCTGAAATACACTAAGTTCGAATTTGGGCTCACTATAGAAGCCCAAATTCGAACTTAGTGTATTTCAGGCAAATTTCTTAAAAAATCTTCTTCTCCAGATCCAGCAGGCAGAATCTTTTGATATTCCGTATGCAACATTGTGGGGTGGATCTGATTCCAGTTTATTCAAATTGGCCCCCTGGATTTACATTTGGGCTCAGTATAGAAGCCTGAATTCGAACTTAGTGCATTTCAGGCAAATTTCTTAAAAAATCTTCTTCTCAAGATCCAGCAGGCAGAATCTTTTGATATTGGGTATTCAGCATTCTTAGGGCAGTGAGATTCAAGTTTGTTCAAGCCAAGTCCCTGGGTTCATATTTGGGCTCACTGTGGTAGCCCGAATTATAACTTAGTTCAAACTGAGGGATTTTCTTTAAAAATCTTCTTCTGTAGATCCAGCAGTCGGAATGTTTTGATATTTGGTGTGCAGCATTTTTAGGGGGGTGAGATTCAAGTTTCCTCAAGTCATATCCTTAGGTCCATATTTTGGCTCACTGTGGGAGCCCAAATGATAACTTGGTTCAAAATGAGGAATTTTCTTTAAAAATCTTCTTCTTCAGATCCAGTAGTCGGAATGTTTTGATATTTGGTATGCAGCATCCTTAGGGGGGTGAGATCCAAGTTTGTTCAAGCCATGTCCCTAGGTCCATATTTGGGTTCACTGTGGGAGCTTGAATTGTAACTTAGTTCGAAATGAGGAATTTTCTTAAAAAATCTTCTTCTTCAGATCCAGCAGTCGGAATGTTTTGATATGTGGTGTGTAGCATCCTTAGGGGGGTGAGATTCGAGTTTGTTAAAGCCAAGTCCCTGGGTCCATATTTGCCCAAATTATAACTTAGTCAATATGAGGAATTTTTAGCTCACCGAATGGAGCTCAACTTATCACTTGCCAGCACCATATGAATTATAGAAAAATTATTAAAAAATCTTCTTCTCCAGAACCAGTGGGCAGAATCTTTTGTTATTTGGTATACAGCATCTTGGTATGGGTCTGATTCAAGTTTGTTCAAATTAAATCCCCCGTTCAATATTGGGGATCACTATGGAGGTGTGAATTTTTACTTAGTGCAATTTAAGAAAAAATCTTTTACAATCTTCACCAGAACCAGTGGGCAGAATCTTTAGATATTTGGTATGCAGCATCTTGGTATGGGTTGGATTCAGGTTTGTTTAAATTGAGTCGTTTGATCAATATTGGGGCTCACTATGGGGGCGTGAATGTTTACTTTGTGCATTTCAAAGGGGGCACGGTAGCTCAGTTGGTAGAGGTGTAGGCTGCAAGCTGAGAGGTCCTCGGTTTGAATCCCACCTGCGGCAACCACGTTGTGTCCTTGGGCAAGACACTTCACCCACATTGCCCACGTGGGGGCACAGTGACGCTGTGTACAAAGGTGTACTGCACGTCGATGGTGCACCTGTCTTCAACCAATGCTAACCCTGCTTGTGTGGAGTTGGTATGTTGGGGAGCTGACAGTTGCTCGCCGTTGCTCAGTGGTTCTCTCTGGGTACTCCGGCTTCCTCCACCCGTAAAACTGTCACGGTCATGGTTAGCCATTGTGCAGAAATATGTGACCTTCAACATCAATAAATAAATAAATTGTGCATTTCAAGGAAAATTTGTTAAAAATCTTCTTCAGAACCAGGGGGAGGGGGGGCACGGTGGCTCAGTTGGTAGAGGTGCAGGCTGCAAGCCTTGAGGTCCTCGGTTCGAATCCCACCTGCGGCAACCACGTTGTGTCCTTGGGCAAGACACTTCACCCCCATTACCCACGGGGCACAGTGATGTCTGGACTAAGGCATACTGCACGTCAATGGTGCACTTGTCTTCAACCAATGCTAACCCTGATGGTGTGGAGTTAGTATGTTGGGGAGCTGACAGATGCTCGCCATTGTTTGGTGGTTCTCTCTGGGTACTCCGGCTTCCTCCACCTGTAAAACTGTCATGGTCATGATTAGCCACAGTGCAGAAATATATGACCTTAAACCCCAATAAATAAATAAATATTCTTCAGAACCATCATGCAGAATCTTTTGATATTTGATCAGCAGCATTGTCTCATTCAGTCCTGTTGATGTTTTAGCTCCACAGAGAGTATAGATTTACTCTGTAGAACCTTAAGAATAGCTTTTGATAAAATTTGTGTCTTAACAGTATGGAACGTTCGGTGAGTGCCTAAGGCCCCCTGGGGCCTCTTGTTAAGTGTACCCATACCATGTATGGTACACATAATGTTGGCATCCGGGGTGGCCCTCCGTCGTTCGTCCATCCTTTGTCTGTCCATCTGTCTGTCCATCTGGCGTCTGTATCCATTTCTTTGGCATTCGTTAACTTGAAAAATATTGCTTGGATTGTCATGTTACTTTATATTTGTGTTCAGGTTACTGATGTGCCGAGCTGTATAGTTTTTGGTGTAAATCTGATAATTTGATCCTGAGATATTAACCCTTTATCCTTCAAATTGAGAATTCTTCCAATCCCTTTGGCATGAGATAACTCAAAAAATATCAATTCAATTGTCATGTTACTTTATATATATCTTCAGGTTACTGATGTGCTGAGCTGTATAGTTTTTGGTGTAAATCTGTTATTTTGATCCTGAGATATTAACCCTTCAAATTGAAAATTCCTCCAATCCCTTTGGCATTCGATAACTTGAAAAATATTGCTTGGATTGTCAAGTTACTTTATATTTGTTTTCAGGTTACTGATGTACCGAGCTGTATAATTTTTGGTGTAAACCTGATAATTTGATCCTGAGATATTAACCCTTTATCCTTCAAATTGAAAATTCCTCCAATCCCTTTGGCATTCGATAACTTGAAAAATATTGCTTGGATTATCAGGTTACTTTATCTTTGTTTTCAGGTTACTGATGTGCCGAGCTGTATAGTTTTTTGTGTAAACCTGATAATTTTATCCTGAGATATTAACCCTTTATCCTTCAAATTGAAAATTCCTCCAATCCCTTTGGCATTCAATAACTTGAAAAATATTGCTTGGATTATCAGGTTACTTTATCTTTGTTTTCAGGTTACTGATGTGCCGAGCTGTATAGTTTTTGGTGTAAACCTGATCCTGAGATAATAACCCTTTATCCTTCAAATTGAAAATTCCTCCAATCCCTTTGGCATTCGATAACTTGAAAAATATTGCTTGGATTGTCAAGTTACTTTATATTTGTGTTCAGGTTACTGATGTGCCGAGCTGTATAGTTATTGGTGTAAATCTCATAATTTGATCCTGAGATATTAACCCTTTATCCTTCAAATTGAAAATTCCTTCAATCCCTTTGGCATTCGATAACTTGAAAAATATTGCTTGGATTGTCAAGTTACTTTATATTTGTGTTCAGGTTACTGATGTGCCGAGCTGTATAGTTTTCGGTGTAAATCTCATAATTTGATCCTGAGATATTAACCCTTTATCCTTCAAATTGAAAATTCCTCCAATCCCTTTGGCATTCGATAACTTGAAAAATATTGCTTGGATTGTCAAGTTACTTTATATGTGTGTTCAGGTTACTGATGTGCCGAGCTGTATAGTTTTTGGTGTAAATCTGAAAATTTGATCCTGAGATATTAACCCTTTATCCTTCAAATTGAAAATTCCTCCAATCACTTTCTTCAAAAATATTGCTTGGATTGTCATGTTACTTTATATATATCTTCAGTTTACTGATGTTCCGAGCTGTATAGCTTTTGGTGTAAATCTGATAATTTGATCCAGAGATATTAACTCTTTATCCTTCAAATTGAGAATTCCTCCAATCCATTTGACATGAGATAACTCCAGTTTGAAACACATAATGTCAGCATCTAGAGGTTATTTTCCATTGATGGGCCCTTGTTTGACCATCCATTCATCTATCTGTCTATCCATCTGTTTGGCAATTGTACCCTTTTTAAAGTGAGGGCTATAGTAATGACTTTTGTCCATCCGTCCGTCCTTCTGTCCGTCTGTTAACATTTAGAGTTTTGCTTAAAGTTTGTGGTTAAAGTTTTTTACTGAAGGTTCAAGTGGGTTTTTTTTCTTTCTTTTCCTGTTTAGTTGACATTTGGAGTTTTTGGTTAAAGTTTGTGGCTAAAGTTTTTTATTCAACCTTCAAGTACAGGCTATACCTGGTAGTTCTTGTCTGATCGTCACGAAATTTCATATGCAGGTTTTAAGTCATGTCTACATGAGAACGTCCCCTTTTGGTCATGATCGGCCAACTGGGATGGCTGCCCGAGCCCAAAACCCGAAAACCATCAGCACAGTCTACAGGTCATATTTATGAAGGGATTTCATTGCAACTTCATAGAATGCCTCTGTATAATGCCTAGATGAGAACGTCCCCGTTTGGGCATGATCTGTCAACTGTGATGGCTGCCCAAGCCCGAAACCCAAAAACTTTTAGCACAGTCTGCAGGTCATCTTTAATATGGATGGATTTCCTTGTAACTTGATACGATGACTCCGTATGATGTCTACATGACAATTTCCTCATTTGGGCATGATCTATCAACTGTCATGACTACCCGAGCCCAAAACCCGAAAACCTTTAGCACAGTCTACAGGTCATATTTATGGAGGGATTTCTTTGTAACTTGATAGGTTGACTTCATACAATGTCTACAGTACGTGGAGAGTGTATTATCACTAAATCACCCGCAGAGTGGAGATTCCACCCATGCAATAATTGCAAATTTGTTGCAAAGCACAACCAGCACCAGCAAAGTTTCAGCCAATGGACCTCCGGGTTAAACCCGGAGGTCCATTGGCTAAAACATTGCTTGTGTTTTTTGTCGATATGTACAAAATTTGAAAGTTATAGGTTGGGTGATAACTCCACTCCGCGGGTGATTTCGTTACAATCCACTCTCCACGTACTGTACATGAGAAAGTCCCCTTTTGGACATGATTGGGCAACTGTGACGGCTACAGGTGCCCGAAGCCCGAAAACCTTCAGCACAGTCTACAGGTCATATTTATGAAGGGATTTCATTGTAACTTTGTAGCATGATTCCCAGATGAGAATGTCCCCTTTTGGTTGCGATCATTCAACCATGATGGCTGCCCGAGCCCGAAAACCTTTAGCATAGTCTACACGTCATATTTATGGAGGGATTTCATTGTAACTTGATAGGTTGACTTCATATAATGTCTAGATGAGAACGTCCCCTTTTGGGCAACTGTGACGGCAACAGAAGCCCAAAGCCTGAAAACCTTTAGAAAATTCCACAGGCCATAATTATGAAGGGATTTCATTGTCGCTTGGTAGGATGACTTCAAGTTTGTGGTTAAAAACCCAAACACCACCACCCCCTACCCCCCCCCCTCCCCCCCCCCCCCCCCCATCCCCCCAATATGGCTTTTTTCTTCTTTTTTCTCCAATATGCATTTTGAACTATTTACAGTCACTCCATGCAGAACCTTTTTTTTTTCGTTTTGTCAAAGATCCTTTTTTACAGTTATGGTTAAACAGGGTTTCCACTAGGGGAAAATTTGTGGGTCCGGTAGTTTAAAGAAAGTGGAACTCAGATGCCAAAGGCGTCTGCCACACGTACCGAAGGTATTTGCATATAGTAGATGGGGGGGGGGGGGGGGTTCTTCCCCCAAGAAAATTTTGATTTTTTCTCAGGTGGCCTCTGGGGGTATTCTGGTCGCTAAAATGCTGAATAATTGATGTGGAAAATATGTATTTTTTCCTCCTACAATTCTCTTAATTCCCACGGGACACACAATACTACATCTGGTCGGAGGTTTCATAAAAATACAAACCCAAAACAACACAAAATCCATGAATCCTAACAGTGACTGAGCTTTGTTTACAACTGCTCGCGGCAATATTCGAAAAGAACCATGATGTGGACTTGTGACGTCATGCACGTGCAATTACCATACTGACTCGTGTAGAAGCCCAGGGGGTGCTTTGTAAGTATGTTAATCAGCAATGCAAACCACCCCCTTGAAAACAGACAAACATAGTCTGTTTAAAAATAGCTGTTTTTTTAAAATATGTACATTTTTTACGAATAAAACAAAATATAACTTCACACAAACTCAATAAAAAAATTCATAATATGAAGACCAGATAAAATTTCCACAGCGCAATATGAATAACAAAATAGTTGCCTCCCTTGGCAACATTCGAAAAAATTGATTTTACACTGAAAGTCATAACTTCACATGTTGCAGGGCATGATGAAATGATAAATGAGCATGTTTTATTGAACCAATAAGTCATAAATCATATCCCTGGTTATATTGTTATATAATTCTCAAATACCAGAGTTGTAATTATTTTTTTATTTTTAATTACCACTTTCTCATTAATTTCTGAACACCCGTTTTTCACAATGAGTTGTGCACGCTCGAAAGTGGCAGTGTTCTTTCACAATGATGAGTTGTGCACCGCTCGTAAGTGGCAGTGTTCAATCAGTATCTTTCTAATGATATTCAACCACTGTGAAAACTATATGTTGTGGGCGTGTTTCAGACAACTACTGACAGCAGCCTGCACACTCATTTGAAACAAGTGACAGCTTCCAAATCAAGTACACCATATATCGCTCAAAATAAAAGCCAGTGATTTCGGACCAAACACGACAATTTGAGTCCGAAAGTTTATAGGCGACGTTTAGGATTTGAACTTTGTTTCCCCCTCTCGTCTGGGAGTTATAAGGTATCAGGCTGTCGTCAGTAATAGTAGACATAGTATACAACATAATTATGCCTATATTACATGGAAACAATGTCTATATTACATGGAAACAAAGGATCCCGAGTGTCGTTACGATACAGCATTGCACTCGACATTTTAACCACCAGCTTTTCTGACTGATCATAGTATGATCGGCAGGGGGAATGGGTCCGGTCGACGGACCCGCTGTCGGTCTAGCGGAAACCCTGGGTTAAAGTTTGTGGTTAAAAATCCAGACAGAAATTATCACCCCTCCTACCCCCTCCCCAGTTAGGCATTTTTTTTTCTTTCCTCGAATATGCATTTTGAACTATTTACAGTCACGACATGCAGAACCTTTTTTTAAACTCATGTAAGCCCCCTCCCCCAGGGGGGGTGGGGGGAGGGGCAATTCGGCACTTTTTTTTTCTTTCATCAAAAATGCTTTTTTACTGTTTTGGTTAAAGTTTGTGGTTAAAAACCCAGACAAACACCACCACCCACCACCCACCACCCACCCCACCCCCATGGTGCCAGTTAGGTATTATTTTTTTTCTCTGCTCAAAATGCATTCTGAATGATTTAGACTGACCACATGTGGAAAAAACAATGGACTCCCCTAACACACCCCCACTCCTCACCCACCCCCCCCCCCCCACCCCACCTCCTCACCCAGGGCCATTCATGCAATATTTTTTCTTTGGTACAAAATGCATTTTTAGCCTGACTGTTTATAGTCAGGGCTGTAGTCATGACTTTCATCTGTCCATCTGTCGGTCCATCCATCTGTCTGTAAACAATTGGTTTCTGACTGATAACTCCAGTTTGGATTATTTGATTTCAACCAAAAGTTGATATGTGTATTTTCCAGCTAGTAATACAGGCCAGGTTTCACACACAAACGTGTCACTTAGGCAATTATTCCCAAAATGCATTTTGAAGGATTGGGAGTTATTACATGCAAAAAAGAAAATTGACTCACATAGCCCAACATTGCTTTATGTACTGCATCTTTAATCCTTTACCTAACGCAAGTTGAAGCCAACAGAACAAATTATTTTTCTGAAACAGCAGATTTTTTCATTTTTTATTCACTTCTAACCATGGCCTATTTCTCCTTATTGGAACAAGCTCATCAAGTTTGTTCCATAAATAGGTCCTGAGGTATGTTTTGAAGTAGAGAAATGAAAAAGTAAAATTTGAATAGCAAATTTTGTATATCACGAGTGCAGATATGGCAGATTCGTTAGGTAAACTGTTAACAAAAAATGGCTCCGACTATTTTGTGCCAAAGCATTGCCATTCCTGGGACAGTCGGGCTGCATGCGTGACATCACTCTAGTTTAGTATATTAAAAAAATGTCTTTTTGGTTATAATATTTTCATAAATACTTTCAGATAACAAAGAGGGTGTGCTGACAAAATGCCCTCACATGGATTTTACCTGTCCACAAAATTGGTCCTGAGATAACAGCTTTCTACTAGTTGCGCGTATGGGTACACATCTGACGATTTAATCGGCCTATTTTCTTTTATAGCCAGTAATTGTAACTAACCCTATGCATATCTACATCAACTCTTTAACCCTTTACCTAACGTAACGAACAAAAACCGGCCAGCGCTATTCTCAAAAATCGACAATTAATTTTCATTATTTTTTTCATTTTTTGTCTCAAAAACATAGGTTATGACCCCTCGTTGGAACGAGCTCGACGAGCTCGTTCCAACGAGGGGTCATAACCTCGTCGAGCTCGTTCCAACGAGGGGTCATAACCTATGTTTTTGAGACAAAAAATGAAAAAAATTAGTTATTCAAGAATTTTTTTTGCAAGTGTCGTCTGCTTTTCATGTTAGGTAAAGGGTTATGCAATGTAAGGGTCAAACCCAACCAGTGCTATTCAAACTCAACTTAAGACCTCCTCGCTGGTTTTTTTTTTAGTGAATTCCAAAAATGAGAACCTCTTCTATTTTCAATTAATAGCTTATTTTTAATTTTCTTCTAGAGAACTTGATCAAGGTGATATTTAAGGCTCACTTCACCTTCTGGGTTTTTACAGGAATATCGTCCAGAATCAGGTTACCGTAATATTTCTGTAAAACTCAACAACATAAAAACCTTTTCAGATTTGTCTCTACTTCAAATCTAAAAATGCACATGCGTGTTTGTTTTGCTTTAATGTTGGTAACTTAATATGTTTTTTTTCAGACAATATTGACCCATTCTAAATCAAGAGTAGTGTTCAAAGCTCTGAAGGAAGCAGCTGAAGCAAAGAAACGATTTAATGTATATATAACAGAATCTCAAATTGATAAATCAGGGTAAGTTTGAATATAATATAATCTTTAATTGACAAATCAGGGTAAGTATGTATATAATAGAATCTTTAATTGACAAATCAGGGTAAGTATGTATAAATTTAATTGACAAATCAGGGTAAGTATGTATATAATAGAATCTTTAATTGACAAATCAGGGTAAGTATGTATATAATAGAATCTTTAATTGACAAATCAGGGTAAGTTTGTATATAATAGAATCTTTAATTGATTAATCAGGGTAAGTTTGTATATAATAGAATCTTTAATTGACAAATCAGGGTAAGTTTGTATATAATAGAATCTTTAATTGACAAATCAGGGTAAGTTTGTATATAATAGAATCTTTAATTGACAAATCAGGGTAAGTATGTATATAATAGAATCTTTAATTGACAAATCAGGGTAAGTTTGTATATAATAGAATCTTTAATTGACAAATCAGGGTAAGTTTGTATATAATAGAATCTTTAATTGACAAATCAGGGTAAGTATGTATAAATTTAATTGACAAATCAGGGTAAGTATGTATATAATAGAATCTTTAATTGATTAATCAGGGTAAGTATGTATATAATAGAATGTTTAATTGACAAATCAGGGTAAGTATGTATATAATAGAATCTTTAATTGACAAATCAGGGTAAGTATGTATATAATAGAATGTTTAATTGACAAATCAGGGTAAGTATGTATAAATTTAATTGACAAATCAGGGTAAGTATATATATAATAGAATCTTTAATTGACAAGTCAGGGTAAGTATATTTATAATAGAATTTTTAATTGACAAATCAGGGTAAGTATGTATATAATAGAATGTTTAATTGACAAATCAGGGTAAGTATGTATAAATTTAATTGACAAATCAGGGTAAGTATATATATAATAGAATCTTTAATTGACAAATCAGGGTAAGTATGTATATAATAGAATCTTTAATTGACAAGTCAGGGTAAGTATATATATAATAGAATCTTTAATTGACAAGTCAGGGTAAGTATATATATAATAGAATCTTTAATTGACAAATCAGGGTAAGTATATATATAATAGAATCTTTAACTGACAAATCAGGGTAAGTATATTTATAATAGAATCTTTAATTGACAAATCAGGGTAAGTATGTATATAATAGAATGTTTAATTGACAAATCAGGGTAAGTATGTATAAATTTAATTGACAAATCAGGGTAAGTATGTATGTAATAGAATCTTTAATTGACAAATCAGGGTAAGTATATATATAATAGAATCTTTAATTGACAAGTCAGGGTAAGTATATATATAATAGAATCTTTAATTGACAAGTCAGGGTAAGTATATATATAATAGAATCTTTAATTGACAAATCAGGGTAAGTATATATATAATAGAATCTTTAATTGACAAGTCAGGGTAAGTATATATATAATAGAATCTTTAATTGACAAGTCAGGGTAAGTATATGTATAATAAAATCTTTAATTGACAAGTCAGGGTAAGTATATATATAATAGAATCTTTAATTGACAAATCAGGGTAAGTATATATATAATAGAATCTTTAATTGACAAGTCAGGGTAAGTATATTTATAATAGAATCTTTAATTGACAAGTCAGGGTAAGTATATATATAATAGAATCTTTAATTGACAAATCAGGGTAAGTATGTATAAATTTAATTGACAAATCAGGGTAAGTATGTATAAATTTAATTGACAAATCAGGGTAAGTATATATATAATAGAATCTTTAATTGACAAGTCAGGGTAAGTATATTTATAATAGAATCTTTAATTGACAAATCAGGGTAAGTATATGTATAATAAAATCTTTAATTGACAAGTCAGGGTAAGTATATTTATAATAGAATTTTTAATTGACAAATCAGGGTAAGTATGTATATAATAATATAATAGAATCTTTAACTGACAAATCAGGGTAAGTATGTATATAATAGAATCTTTAATTGATAAATCAGGGTAAGTATGTATATAATAGAATCTTTAATTGACAAATGAGGGTAAGTATATATATAATAGAATCTTTAATTGACAAATCAGGGAAAGTATGTATAAATTTAATTGACAAATCAGGGTAAGTATGTATATAATAGAATCTTTAATTGACAAATCAGGGTAAGTATGTATAAATTTAATTGACAAATCAGGGTAAGTATGTATATAATAATATAATAGAATCTTTAACTGACAAATCAGGGTAAGTATGTATATAATAGAATCTTTAATTGATAAATCAGGGTAAGTATGTATATAATAGAATCTTTAATTGACAAATGAGGGTAAGTATATATATAATAGAATCTTTAATTGACAAATCAGGGAAAGTATGTATAAATTTAATTGACAAATCAGGGTAAGTATGTATATAATAGAATCTTTAATTGACAAATCAGGGTAAGTATGTATAAATTTAATTGACAAATCAGGGTAAGTATGTATATAATAATATAATAGAATCTTTAACTGACAAATCAGGGTAAGTATGTATATAATAGAATCTTTAATTGATAAATCAGGGTAAGTATGTATATAATAGAATCTTTAATTGACAAATGAGGGTAAGTATATATATAATAGAATCTTTAATTGACAAATCAGGGAAAGTATGTATAAATTTAATTGACAAATCAGGGTAAGTATGTATATAATAGAATCTTTAATTGACAAATCAGGGTAAGTATGTATAAATTTAATTGACAAATCAGGGTAAGTATGTATATAATAATATAATAGAATCTTTAACTGACAAATCAGGGTAAGTATGTATATAATAGAATCTTTAATTGACAAATCAGGGTAAGTATGTATATAATAGAATCTTGAATTGACAAAGCAGGGTAAGTATGTATATAATAGAATCTTTAATTGACAAATCAGGGTAAGTATGTATATAATAGAATCTTTAATTGACAAATCAGGGTAAGTATGTATATAATAGAATCTTTAATTGATAAATCAGGGTAAGTATGTATAAATTTAATAGACAAATCAGGGTAAGTATGTATGTAATAGAATTTTTAATTGACAAATCAGGGTAAGTTTGTATATAATAATATAATAGAATCTTTAACTGACAAATCAGGGTAAGTGTGTATATAATAGAATCTTTAATTGACAGACAAATCAGGGTAAGTATGTATATAATAGAATCTTTAATTGACAAATCAGGGTAAGTATATATATAATAGAATCTTTAATTGACAAATCAGGGTAAGTATGTATATAATAGAATCTTTAATTGACAAATCAGGGAAAGTATGTATAAATTTAATTGACAAATCAGGGTAAGTATGTATATAATAGAATCTTTAATTGACAAATCAGGGTAAGTATGTATAAATTTAATTGACAAATCAGGGTAAGTATGTATATAATAATATAATAGAATCTTTAACTGACAAATCAGGGTAAGTATGTATATAATAGAATCTTTAATTGACAAATCAGGGTAAGTATGTATAAATTTAATTGACAAATCAGGGTAAGTATGTATATAATAATATAATAGAATCTTTAACTGACAAATCAGGGTAAGTATGTATATAATAGAATCTTTAATTGACAAATCAGGGTAAGTATGTATATAATAGAATCTTGAATTGACAAATCAGGGTAAGTATGTATATAATAGAATCTTTAATTGACAAATCAGGATAAGTATGTATATAATAGAATCTTTAATTGATAAATCAGGGTAAGTATGTATAAATTTAATAGACAAATCAGGGTAAGTATGTATGTAATAGAATTTTTAATTGACAAATCAGGGTAAGTTTGTATATAATAATATAATAGAATCTTTAACTGACAAATCAGGGTAAGTGTGTATATAATAGAATCTTTAATTGACAAATCAGGGTAAGTATGTATATAATAGAATATTTAATTGACAAATCAGGGTAAGTATGTATATAATAGAATCTTTAATTGACAAATCAGGGTAAGTATGTATATAATAGAATCTTTAATTGACAAATCAGGGTAAGTATATATATAATAGAATCTTTAACTGACAAATCAGGGTAAGTATATATATAATAGAATCTTTAATTGACAAATCAGGGTAAGTATGTATATAATAGAATCTTTAATTGACAAATCAGGGTAAGTATGTATAAATTTAATTGACAAATCAGGGTAAGTATATATATAATAGAATCTTTAATTGACAAATCAGGGTAAGTATATATATAATAGAATCTTTAATTGACAAATCAGGGTAAGTATATATATAATAGAATCTTTAATTGACAAATCAGGGTAAGTATGTATATAATAGAATCTTTAATTGAGAAATCAGGGTAAGTATATATATAATAGAATCTTTAATTGACAAATCAGGGTAAGTATATATATAATAGAATCTTTAACTGACAAATCAGGGTAAGTATATATATAATAGAATCTTTAATTGACAAATCAGGGTAAGTATGTATAAATTTAATTGACAAATCAGGGTAAGTATGTATATAATAGAATCTTTAATTGACAAATCAGGGTAAGTATATATATAATAGAATCTTTAATTGACAAATCAGGGTAAGTATGTATAAATTTAATTGACAAATCAGGGTAAGTATGTATATAATAGAATCTTTAACTGACAAATCAGGGTAAGTATATATATAATAGAATCTTTAATTGACAAATCAGGGTAAGTATGTATAAATTTAATTGACAAATCAGGGTAAGTATGTATATAATAGAATCTTTAATTGACAAATCAGGGTAAGTATATATATAATAGAATCTTTAATTGACAAATCAGGGTAAGTATGTATAAATTTAATTGACAAATCAGGGTAAGTATGTATATAATAGAATCTTTAACTGACAAATCAGGGTAAGTATATATATAATAGAATCTTTAATTGACAAATCAGGGTAAGTATGTATAAATTTAATTGACAAATCAGGGTAAGTATGTATATAATAGAATCTTTAATTGACAAATCAGTGTAAGTATATATATAATAGAATCTTTAATTGACAAATCAGGGTAAGTATGTATATAATAGAATCTTTAATTGACAAATCAGGGTAAGTATATATATAATAGAATCTTTAATTGACAAATCAGGCTAAGTATGTATATAATAGAATCTTTAATTGACAAATCAGGGTAAGTATATATATAATAGAATCTTTAATTGACAAATCAGGGTAAGTATATATATAATAGAATCTTTAATTGACAAATCAGGGTAAGTATGTATATAATAGAATCTTTAATTGACAAATCAGGGTAAGTATATATATAATAGAATCTTTAATTGACAAATCAGGCTAAGTATGTATATAATAGAATCTTTAATTGACAAATCAGGGTAAGTATGTATATAATAGAATCTTTAATTGACAAATCAGGGTAAGTATATATATAATAGAATCTTTAATTGACAAATCAGGGTAAGTATGTATATAATAGAATCTTTAATTGACAAATCAGGGTAAGTATATATATAATAGAATCTTTAATTGACAAATCAGGGTAAGTATGTATATAATAGAATCTTCAATTGACAAATCAGGGTAAGTATATATATAATAGAATCTTTAATTGACAAATCAGGGTAAGTATGTATAAATTTAATTGACAAATCAGGGTAAGTATGTATATAATAGAATCTTTAATTGACAAATCAGGGTAAGTATGTATAAATTTAATTGACAAATCAGGGTAAGTATGTATATAATAGAATCTTCAATTGACAAATCAGGGTAAGTATATATATAATAGAATCTTTAATTGACAAATCAGGGTAAGTATGTATATAATAGAATCTTTAATTGACAAATCAGGGTAAGTATATATATAATAGAATCTTTAATTGACAAATCAGGGTAAGTATATATATAATAGAATCTTTAATTGACAAATCAGGGTAAGTATATATATAATAGAATCTTTAACTGACAAATCAGGGTAAGTATATATATAATAGAATCTTTAATTGACAAATCAGGGTAAGTATGTATATAATAGAATCTTTAACTGACAAATCAGGGTAAGTATATATATAATAGAATCTTTAATTGACAAATCAGGGTAAGTATGTATATAATAGAATCTTTAACTGACAAATCAGGGTAAGTATATATATAATAGAATCTTTAATTGACAAATCAGGGTAAGTATGTATATAATAGAATCTTTAATTGACAAATCAGGGTAAGTATGTATATAATAGAATCTTTAATTGACAAATCAGGGTAAGTATGTATATAATAGAATCTTTAATTGACAAATCAGGGTAAGTATGTATATAATAGAATCTTTAATTGACAAATCAGGGTAAGTATGTATATAATAGAATCTTTAATTGACAAATCAGGGTAAGTATGTATATAATAGAATCTTTAATTGACAAATCAGGGTAAGTATGTATATAATAGAATCTTTAATTGACAAATCAGGGTAAGTTTGTATATAATAGAATCTTTAATTGACAAATCAGGGTAAGTATGTATATAATAGAATCTTTAATTGACAAATCAGGGTAAGTATGTATATAATAGAATCTTCAATTGACAAATCAGGGTAAGTATATATATAATAGAACCGGCAGTTTGGATATCCCCTACTTTTTTTGAATAGTACAGATTAAATGCCAGTATTGGATGTACTGAGGCCAAATAGGTCTATAAACAAAGGAAAGCTGGGAAGTGTAAGGTCTTGATAGGTTACAAGTCTTTAAACAAAGGAAAACTGGGGAGTTTTATCTCTTGATAAGTTACAAGATATTTTTATACTGTACCAATGACCCAGACATAGCTGGTGCTAACTCTTAAAATATAGGGCCAAACACAAATTTTGCCCCCCAATCCCCAAAATTTGCATCTAAAACCAAAGAAAACATGTCCTGAATGGCCCTCCACACTTCACCTCTACTGCGCATGAGCAGTGTCAAGGACGTTCCGAAATTGGCGCCATTAATCATTCTTAGTTTGGCCCTTCATCAGTTAACATCTGACTGATCTTTGTGCTTGTAAATCTCAGTTTAAATGATGCCAGACACATAAATATTAGTGAAATGGTGATTCTAAGGAGGATATAGAAGGAGGAGAGGAAAAATGTGTGACAGAAAATTATCAGGGCTGTAACTTAAAATTTTTTAATGAAATTATGTTAAGTTACCTATTTTCGAGGCAGCAGCCATTTTGTTGTCGTTCTTGTTATCAAGTTACACTGCTTGTTCAGTGTTTTCCTCTCTCCCTTTCCTTTAAGTCCCCTCTTGCTATTCTCCCATGCTTTTGGCATATTTTCTGTAATTTTATTACTAAAATTTCTTGGGAGTTTTAGCTGAATAACAGAATGAATTCTGTTCTTTTCCCCATGTTTACGTCTTCACCTATGGGTGGTTAGGCGTAGTGTTCTGCATCTAGCATCTGATGTTGTGCAGTTTCTTCCCTGGAAGTCTCTGTTTTGCATCAGATAGTGCATTATTGGTAACTGATTTCGGGCCTGGGTGCCTGGAGTCTTATTCTAGTGTTTTTACACTTATTGTTTACATTTACAACAGCCCTCTGTGTGAGGGGAGATTTCTTGAAAATAATATCTTGATGTTAATTTAATCATAACTAGATACATTATTATTGTTCGTAAGTGTTGCATAAATTGTTTAAAATATTTTAAAAATTTTTGTCCACACTTAGGCTTGGGATCCATTGGGGCTCAACGTTACTTTTCTGAAACTTGGGCTGTTCTGAAAAAATATTTTTTCAAAATTTTTTGATTTTAATTATTTTTTCTATGTTAATGGATCATATTATTATGTATTTTGTTTGTCAGGGATTGGTGCGAGTACTAGGACTTTGTTTTCTTTTCACATTGAAAGGATTTTGGTCAATTGTAATAAGAGGAAATCTTCCTCTGACTTTTATAATCATTGTATATGTAGTCAGTGTACTCGCACTAGCTCCTGTTCTGTATGTGATAATTTCAATGACAACATGGGAAGCGTGTGTCATGGTATGTTAGTGGGGAATTGGACATTCCGGTCCTTTCCCCGCAGGGTCACTCTACTTTATCAATTTCTATTTCAGACGATCAAGATTAGGGTGATGTATCCGTGATGTCTTCCAAAAGTGTGTCTCCGTCGTCACAAGTAATGAAGAGCTAGCGGAAAAGTGCTCATGTAATACGCCAATTGCCTAAGAGGACCCTAGTAGGTTCGACGGCCTTTGACGTCCGCTAGCTCGCCCGGTGTAGCGTCCATTCATTGAATGGTTCGGCAGCCGGGTTCGTCCGTTGCAGTCTAGAAGGAGTTTTGGGGTGATGCGAGCACTATAAATCAACCAAATGCACACCCAGTGACGGCGGATTAGAGGGAGAACGGAGGAAGCCTTTTAGTCCGGTTCCTAGCTCGTCCAGGTCCATCCGGACGGCGAGCGAGAGAGGCCCCTCTCTCGTACAACAACGTCTGGCCCCAGATGTTGTGGTACAAAATGTTTCGCATTCGGAGCATACATCCGCCGCTCGGGGCGCTCCGACATATAGTCAGTCCGGAGAGACTGTCAATAAGGCTTCCTCATTCTCATGGTAGCGCACACGACCGCTCTTGGCTACGTGACCTCGGATATCCAGTCAGCTTCGCCAATCGAAGAATCATCGGCGACCAGGTCATACCATCCGGTAGCCAGGGACACGAGGCCTGCAGACTCCAGACGTTCGCATAAGAAAGTGTGCGGGAGTCAACGTACACGGAGCTTCCGTCGGCAATGCATCGTAAGACCGCTACTGCACAGGCCTCGGTGACGGACGTGCTATCCCAAATAGCACAGCTTATCGCAGCATCCCAGCAACAACTGAAGCTATCGCATCATGTATTATCCGACGATGCTGGGTCGGGACGCTCTGCGGAAGCAGGTACAGACGTCCGAAAATTTCATCCGGTCCGACGGGATGCCGAAAGGGATTCGGAGGATTTCGAGCTTTCCCTTTCGGAACAACATATGCTGTTGTGTATGTCATCTGTCTTTATCTTCTACAGGTTCTTTCGTCGGACCAGAATGCTGCGGTGCCGGATAAGAAACTGAGAGCGTCGGTGGACTTCGAAATGTTTGGTTCGGTTCAGGGACATCGTCCCTCAGTTCCGACATAGTCCAATAATGTCACACAAACTTTCGAATTATTGAACGACGCTATATATATTATTATATGCTTGCTATTACCAAGCATTTCTGGTTTCTTGTTCGCAAAGTTACGGAGATGTCTTTCAAAGTGTGCCTCTGTCGTCATAGTTAATGAAGAGCTAGCGGCAATAAGTGCTCATGGAATATGTCTATCGCCTAAGAGGTCCCTTGTAGGATCGACGGAGTGACATTCGCTAGCTCACCCGATGTAGCGTCCATTCATCGAACGGTTTGGCAGCCGGGTTCGTCCGTTGCGGTCTAGGAAGGAGATTTGGGTGATGCGAGCACTATAATAACTTTAGTACTCACCCAGTGACGATGGATTGAGGACAGATCGGAGGAAGCCTGTTAGTCCGGTTCCTGGCTCGTCCAGGTCCGTCCGGGCTGTGAGCGAGAGAGGTCCCTCTCTCGTACAACAACATAGGGGACCGCTTGTTGTGGTTCAGATATTTCGCATTTGGAGCATATGTCAGCCGCTCGGGACGCTCCGATATATTGACAGTCCGAGACTGTCGATAATGCTTCCTCATCCTCACAGCAGCGCACATTGGCTACGTGACTTCGAGTATCCGACCAGTTTCGTCATGCAGTGATTCCACGGCGAACAGGTCACGCCATCCGGTAGTCAAGGGACACGAGGCCTATACACTCCGTTCACTCGCATAATAGAAGTATGCACGGGGTAACGATCACGGAGCTTCCAGGGCAATGCATCGTAAGACCGCTTCTCCACAGGCCTCAGTGACGGACGTGCTATCCAAGTTAGCACAGTTTATCGCAGCATCCCAGCAATCGACAGTTTCTCGGTCGGATCAGGAATTATCCGACGGCGCTGGGTCGGTGCGCTCCGCTGTTGCATCAGGTTCGGACGACCGAAAGCTTTATAGGGTCCGACAGGATGGCGAAAGGGATTCGGACGATTTCGAGTTTTCCCTTTCGGAACAACGGAAGCTGCCATACATTTCTTCCGGCATTATCTTCCAGTGGTTGTTCCTTCGGACTACATTGCTGTGATGTTGGATAAGAGACTTATAGTGTCATTGGACACGGAATTTTGGATCGGTTCAGGGACATTGTCCCTGACTTACCGACACAGTCCAATAATGTCATTAGAACATTTGTATTATTTATCAACGCTATATATATATAAGCCTGCTACCAAGCATGATAGTTTAGTTTCTTGTCCGCAATGCTCAATTCTGCCTTTTATCATTTCTAGGAATAATTTATTTTGGCAGAACAGGGCATACCGAGAGTTTATATGCGTCTAGACGGCGGGGTTAAAGACTGGAAATTATCGTTTTCGCCGTCTATGTCTTTTCCAACCACAATGTTGGAAACGACAATGATGTCTAATAGACTTAACTTAGTCGCTTTATCATTCGTAGTCCACCTTACTGAGGCATTATCATTACGTCTTCAAGAGAAAGAATTCCGGGATATGATCCTCAATGTGATTTCTTTCAAGGGCAGTAGTTTGTCCACGTATAACTCCGCCCTTCAGTGGCAACCTGGAGTTGGTTAGACGTGACGCAGCCCTAGCTACATCCACGCGCGTGGATAGTAAGGTGAAGAACTCTCTCAGAGTCACTTCGGTCTCGGAGAAGCTTCTCTTCGACGGCAACTTTTCAGCAATCCATGAATTGCTCGATATACATGTTCTCTTGTCTATCAAGTGTAGCAAGAGATTCAGACTGGGGCAAACATTCGGTGGTTGACTCAGTTGCCGGATCCGAGTTTTATAATTATGATGGTTGCCAGTCAAACAGCTTGGGGTACAATATTGATCCCAACGGATTCGAAGTGCCAGGGTCTTTGGGCTCCGCAGTCTCTAGGCAAGCACTTATCTTCCATGGAATAATGTTTTTTAGGCTTGCTTTATGTCATTGGATGAACATTATTCAGAAACGCATGTCCAAATCCTGTCCGATAATACGACAGTAGTTGCGTATCTCCGGAACCAGGGAGGCACTCATTCGATTCCGTTATTCAATTTAACGGAAAGAATCCTTCTGTTTGTTATAGTACACCAAGTTCTGCTTCGGTCCGTCATATTCCGGGTCGTCTGATTGTATTACCGGACTCCCTTTCACGTAAGGGTCGCTTGTTGCCGTCAGAATGGACTCTCAACAAACAAGTATTCAATCAGATTTGCATCAATGGGAGCGCCCAATGATAATTTATTTACGACACAACTTGCTAATCAATTGCAGACGTATGTGTTTGCATGTCCGGATCTCTGAGTTTATGTTGTTAACGCTCTATTGATCTAATAGGACGGAATGATAGGATATGCGTATCCTCCTGCGCTGTTGTTTCAGCAAGTATTGCTAAGATAAACAACCACAATACATTTCTGTTGATAGCATCTCTGTCTTCACAGAGACCGTGGGTAAATTTACTCAGATGTCTACTGTGGGACTTAACGCGAAAACTTCCTCCATGAGAGGATCTTCTTTCGCTGGGGAAAATCGTGTCATCTTCATCACAACCCGCAAGGTCTCAACCTTCACGTATTCCGTTGTGTGGTCCTTATTGCATTGTAAGCATTGTAGTGGACGAGCTTTGGACGCGATTTCTTACTGTAGGAGAACCTCTTCTTCGCTATTCTATGCGGCTAAAGTGGAGGCTCTTCCGTCGTTGTTGTAGGGATCACTATGTTGATATTGTTGATCCCTCCATACTAGTCATTGCAACTTTCTAGTATACTTGTTTGACAAGATCTACTGCAGCCTGATACTATTAAGGTTATAGGTCTATGTTATCTCATACCTATGCACTCTATGATAGTTTACAATTGAGTCTTATGTCTCTTTATCTAAGTCAATTAGTAACTTTTCAATAAATAGACTTAGAATCATTAGATTAAATTTCTATATGGAATTTAACTTCGGTTCTTATTTAGCTAAGTAATCATTTGAGCCTCTGGAAACAGTAGTTTTCAAATTCTGACCTTTTAGACAGTAATTCTGTTGGCGTCTCTTTTACTGAAGAGTCAGTGAGCTTCATGCACTATCGGTGGATGATTCTCACTTTTGTAGTTTCAGAATCACTACTTCCTTTACTATTTAGGTTGGATTTTTGGTTAAGAGTCAGGCTCCTAATAAATATCCGGAACCTATTGTTATTAAGGTCCTTCCGTCTTCGTACGGGCATAGGCCTTTACTCTGTCCGGTTAGAGTTTACGTATTTATAAACAGATATCTGTTTATTACTACGGACGTAAGCTTCTTCTGTCTTTGATGCCTAATAGAAGGATGTTACGCTCCATTCTATTGCTAATGGATTCAATTAACTATCGGTACTGCTTATGGTATATCATTGACTCAGCAGTTGTGCTTGAGATTTCGGCTCATGAAGTAAGAGTTCTTTCTACATCTTGGGCTTACATTAATAGTGTCGCTATTATAGATTTTTGAAGGCTGGTCATTGCGCTCAGCCATCCACATTCATGAATTTTTTATCTCAGAAATATCGAGTCCATTTCTGGAGGCCTCTTTTGTTAGGTCTATTATCTACTGCTCAGAATGTCATTCACTTAACAGTTGCTACTATAGCTAAGTAGGCTGTCTGTTTCAGCAGTGACTCCGTTCTGCTGCCCTCTTCGCTCTGGGCTATTTGACCCAGGGCAAGAAAAAGGGGGGGGGGGGGAGAGGGTGTTCCCTTGGGTCACCTGTTTTACTAGGAAAACAAGGGGATACCTCCTCCGGAGTTAGTAATTCTGAGCTGTTACTGGGATGGTTTTTTTTAGTGAGAAGTTTATGTTTTAAAAATTCATTCAGGTCTTAGTTTTTAAAGTATAGCTTTTGAATATAGCATGTGTCAAACGGACGTTATTATACAATCCTCAGACACTTTTAAGGAGTATAAAGAGTCTCTATTCTCTAGACTTTATTTATTGGCTTACTTTAAAAATTATTAGTATAAGGATTATACTAGATATTAATAGAGTACATGGATGTATGATGCTCAATTTTGCAAGGTGTTGTATCTTTCTAATTTGACATAAATAAGAAAGATACATGTAAGGCCTAATACTTCTTTTTCCCTAGAGGGGATGACTCTATTTTATATAATTGAGCGTATTCCAACTTGCTCTATGTCCTAGGCCCTCCAGCCTTTTTACTATTCAGCTATGTCTGGGTCATTGGTACAGTATAAAAATGTTAAAAAATTTCTAGTAATTTATATATTTTTTATACTTACCAATGACCCAGACGGGGATGGCCCTCCCAGGAGTTGGGAACTCATACCTCCCCGCTGAGTACATAGTGCCTACCAGGCACTGGTTATAAGAATGATTAATGGCACCAATTTCGGAACGTCCTTGACACTGCGCATGCGCAGTAGAGGTGAAGTGTGGAGGGCCATTCAGGACATGTTTTCTTTGGTTTTAGATGCAAATTTTGGGGATTGGGGGGCAAAATTTGTGTTTGGCCCTATATTTTAAGAGTTAGCACCAGCTATGTCTGGGTCATTGGTAAGTATAAAAAATATATAAATTACTATAAATTTTTTAACTTCTTATTCAATTAACAGGAGTTTATTCTATAACTTTATTCAATTAATAGGTCAGATTTGTACTGGAGGTATTGTAAATGGTTTTGCATTGGGAAATTATATTCAATTATCAGGGTTATTCAATTAAGAGATATCCAATTAAGTGGGCTGCACTGTATAACCAAATCTTTAATTGACAAATTAGGGTAAGTTCAGTTTAATGCATATATAATGGCATCTCAAATTCACATATCAGGGGAAGTAAAACAATTTAATGTATATATAACACAATCTTTAATTGACAAATCAGGGGAAATAAAACATTTAATGTATATATAATGAAATCTTTAATTTACAAATCAGGGGAAGTAAAACAATTTAACTTATATGTAACCAAATCTTTAATTGACAAATCAGTGGGAGTAAAACATTTAATGTATATATAATGGAATCTTTAATTGACAAATCAGGGGAAATAAAACATTTAATGTATATATAATGCAATCTTTAATTGACAAATCAGGGGAAATAAAACATTTAATGTATATATAACCGAATCTTTAATTGACATATCAGGGGAAGTAAAACAATTTAATGTATATATAACCGGATCTTCAATTGAAAAAATCAGGGGAAGTAAAACGTTTAATGTATATATAACCAAATCTTTAATTGACAAATCAGGGGAGGTAAAACAATTTAATGTATATTTTACTGAATCACTAATTGCCAAATCAGGGGAAGTAAAGCAATTTAATGTATATATAACCGAATCTTTAATTGACAAATCAGGGGAAGTAAAACAATTTGATGTATATATAATGGAATCTTTAATTGACAAATCAGGGGAAGTAAAACAATTTAATGTATATATAATGGAATCTTTAATTGACAAATCAGGCGAATTAAAACAATTTATTGTATATATAACGAAATCGTTAATTGACAAATCAGGGGAAGTAAAACAATTTAATGTATATATAATGGAATCTTTAATTGACAAATCAGGGGAAGTAAAACAATTTAATGTACATACAACAGAATCTTTAATTGACAAATCAGGGGAAGTAAAACAATTTGATGTATATATAACCAAATCTTTAATTGACAAATCAGGGGAAGTAAAACAATTTAATGTATATATAATGGAATCTTGAATTGACAAATTAGGGGAAGTAAAACTATTTAATGTACATACAACAGAATCTTTAATTGACAAATCAGGGGAAGTAAAACAATTTAATGTATATATAACCAAATCTTTGACAAATCAGGGGAAGTAAAACAATTTATTGTATGTATAACGAAATCTTTAATTGACAAATCAGGGAAAGTAAAACAATTTGATGTATATATAATGGAATCTTTAATTGACAAATCAGGGGAAGTAAAACAATTTATTGTATATATAACGAAATCTTTAATTGACAAATCAGGGGAAGTGAAACAATTTGATGTATATATAACGAAATCTTTAATTGGCAAATCAGGGGAAGTAAAACTATTTAATGTACATACAACAGAATCTTTAATTGACAAATCAGGGGAAGTAAAACAATTTAATGTATATATAACCAAATCTTTAATTGACAAATCAGGGGAAGTAAAACAATTTAATGTATATATAATGGAATCTTTAATTGACAAATCAGGGGAAGTAAAACTATTTAATGTACATACAACAGAATCTTTAATTGACAAATCAGGGGAAGTAAAACAATTTAATGTATATATAACCAAATCTTTAATTGACAAATCAGGGGAAGTAAAACAATTTATTGTATGTATAATGAAATCTTTAATTGACAAATCAGGGAAAGTAAAACAATTTGATGTATATATAATGGAATCTTTAATTGACAAATCAGGGGAAGTAAAACAATTTATTGTATATATAACGAAATATTTAATTGACAAATCAGGGGAAGTAAAACAATTTAATGTACATACAACAGAATTTTTAATTGACAAATCAGGGGAAGTAAAACAATTTGATGTATATATAACAAAATCTTTAATTGACAAATCAGGGGAAGTAAAACAATTTAATGTATATATAATAGAATCTTTAATTGACAAATCAGGGGAAGTAAAACAATTTAATGTACATACAACAGAATTTTTAATTGACAAATCAGGGGAAGTAAAACAATTTAATGTATATATAACCAAATCTTTAATTGACAAATCAGGGGAAGTAAAACAATTTAATGTATATATAATGGAATCTTTAATTGACAAATCAGGGGAAGTAAAACAATTTAATGTACATACAACAGAATCTTTAATTGACAAATCAGGGGAAGTAAAACAATTTAATGTATATATAACCAAATCTTTAATTGACAAATCAGGGGAAGTAAAACAATATATTGTATATATAACGAAATCTTTAATTGACAAATCAGGGGAAGTAAAACAATTTGATGTATATATAATGGAATCTTTAATTGACAAATCAGGGGAAGTAAAACAATTTATTGTATATATAACGAAATAATTGACAAATCGAGGGAAGTAAAACAATTTATTGTAGAAATAACGAAATCTTTAATTGACAAATCAGGGGAAGTAAGGCATTTAATGCATTATAATGGAATCTTTAATTAACTAGTCAAAAAATTAGCTAACACATGTTTATTTAGTTTGTCCATTTATTGCCGTTTTTTTACATTTTTACTTCACTGCAAACTGTCGCCATTTTTTTTTTTCATATTCATCGAGAACGCAAAGGTTTTTTGAAGGGTTAACAAGCCTCAGCCTCCACATACACTTCTCACTTGATTGCCCAATTAATTTGAATGAGTAGGAAACATGCATAAAAAGAGATGAGTTCTAAATTCACAAATGGAACTTGTGAGAAAAGAGGAAAGGAGAATTGTGGCAAGTATTATATGGGGTTACCAGAAGGCTCACACATAGTTTCAAGAGTCAAAAAGCCAACAAGAAATTTACGCTTAGTTCCTAGAAAAAAAAACCCTAATATTTTGTGAACATACACCCACATTGTTTGACACTGTACACTTCCAATGAACAGTTCTATTGTTCCAGTCATACACACTGCTTGGAAGTGGCAGAGTGTGCAGGCCTTGCATTCTTAAAAATACAGGAGTGCTAAAAATCACTCCCCTTGCATGGCTAGTTTTCTCATTCCTAAATTTTTTTAAGGCCAGCAGTAGGCAATCGAATAAATCACTCTCTTGAAAATGCTAGGCATGAGAGTGGTGGCAGACATGTTATCAAGTAGTTTGGTTTGTGAAATATTTACAGACACCTTTCCTAGGCTTTGGGGGAAATCTAGCTAATGCTGTGCTTCATTAACCCTTTACCCAACGAATCGCCCGCATCTGTCCACGTAATATGCAAATTCAGCAGCTGAAAAAATATTATTTTTCGAAAAGTTTCAACAAAACCATATCATGTGACACCTCTTTGGAACGAGCTCGTTGAGCTCATTCCAAAGAGGGGTCACATGATATGGTTTTGTTGAAATGTTTTGAAAAAATTTTAAAAATGATATTTAAAATAATAAATTTTGAAATCGTCTGCATTGGGTAAAGGGTTAACTCTTAACCTGCTGAGTATATTTTTATACTGTACCAATGACCCAGACATAGCTGGTGCTAACTCTTAAAATATAGGGCCAAACACAAATTTTGCCCCCCAATCCCCAAAATTTGCATCTAAAACTAAAGAAAACATGTCCTGAAAGGCCCTCCACACTTCGCCCCTACTGCGCATGCGCAGTGTCAGGGACGTTCCGAAATTGGCGCCATTTATCATTCTAAGTTTGGCCCTTCATCAGTTAACATCTGACTGATCTTTGTGCTTTTAAATCTCAGTTTAAATGATGCCAGACACATAAATATTAGTGAAATGGTGATTCTAAGGAGGATAGAGAAGGAGGAGAGGAAAAGAATGTGTGACAGAATATTATCAGGGCTGTAACTTAAAATTTTTTAATGAAATTATGTTAAGTTACCTATTTTCAAGGCAGCAGCCATTTTGTTGTCATTCTGATTATTTAGTTACACTGTTTTTTCAAGTGTTTTCCTCTCTCCCTGTCCTTTAAGTTCCCCCTTGCTATTCTCCCATGCTTTTGGCATAGTTTCTGTAATTATTATTACTAAAATTTCTTGGGAGTTTTAGCTGAATAACAGAATGAATTCTGTTCTTTCCCCATGTTTACGTCTTCACCTACGGGTGGTTAGGCGTTGTGTTCTGCATCTACCATCTGATGTTCTGCAGTTTCTTCCCTGGAAGTCTCTGTTTTGCATCAGATAGTGTATTTTTGGTAACTGATTTCGGGCCTGGGTGCCTGGAGTCTTATTTTAGTGTTTTTACACTCATTGTTTACATTTACAACAGCCCTCTGTGTGAGGGGGGGATTTCTAAATAATAATATCTTTATGTTATTTTAATCATAACTAGATACATTATTATTGTTCGTAAGTGTTGAATAAATTGTTTAAAATATTTTTAAAATTTTTGTCCACACTTAGGCTTGGGATCCATTGGGGCTCAACGTTACTTTTCAGAAACTTGGGCTGTTCTGAAAAAATATTTTTTCAAAATATTTTGATTTCAATTATTTTTTCTATATTAATGGATCATATTATTATTATGTATTTTGATTGCCAGGGGTTAGTGCGAGTACCAGGACTTGTTTTCTTTTCACATTGAAAGGATATTGATCAATTGTTTTAAGAGGAAGTCTTCCTCTGACTTTATTATCATTCTATATGTGGTCAGTGTACTCGCATTAACTCCTGTTCTGTATCGTATGATTTCGATGACAATATGGGAAGCGTATGTCACGGTATGTTGTTGGGGATTTGGACACTCCGGTCCTTTCTCCGCAGGGTCACTCTACTTTATCAATTTCTATTTCAGACGATCAAGATTAGGGTGATGTATCTGTGATGTCTTCCAACAGTGTGCCTCCATCGTCACAATTAATGAAGGGCTAGCGGAAAAGTGCTCATGTAATACGCCAATTGCCTAAGAGGACCCTAGTAGGTTCGACGGCCTTTGACGTCCGCTAGCTCGCCCGGTGTAGCGTCCATTCACCGAATGGTTCGGCAGCCGGGTTCGTCCGTTGCGGTCTAGAAGGAATTTTGGGGTGATGCGAGCACTATAAAATTAACTTAATGCACACCCAGTGACGGCGGATCGGAGGGAGAACGGAGGAAGCCTTTTAGTCCGGTTCATAGCTCGTTCCGGTCCATCCGGACTGCAAGCGAGAGAGGCCCCTCTCTCGTTCAACAACATCTGGCCCCAGATGTTGTGGTACAAAATGTGTCGCTAGCGGAGCATACGTCCGTCGCTCGGGACGCTCCGTTGTATAGGCAGTCCGCTGAGACTGCTAAGGCTTCCTCTTCTCGTCAGCGCACACGACCGCACCTTGGCTGCGTGACCGCCGATATATTACCAGCTTCGCCGATCAAGGATTCTTCGGCGACCAGGTCACACCATCCGGCAGCCAGGGATTCGAGACCGATGGACTCTGGACGTTCGCATAGGAAAAGTATGCGGGAGCCATCTGATGCGGAGCTGCCCTCGGCGAAGCAGTGATAGACTGCGCCTCCGCAGGTCTCGACGCCGGACATTCTTGTGCACATAGCACAGCTTATCGCAGCATCCCAGCAGCTGACAGAAACGGTGTCGGATCGAGAATTATCTGACGGCGCTGGGTCGGTAGCCGGGGACACGAGGCCTGCAGACTCCGGACGTTCGCATAGGAAGTGTGCGGGAGTCAACGTACACGGAGCTTCCGGCGGCAATGCATCGTAAGTCCGCTACTGCACAGGCCTCGGGAACGGACGTGCTTTCCTTAATAGCACAGTTTATCGCAGCATCCCAGCATCAACTGAATCTGTTGCATATATTTTATCCGACGATGCTGGGTCGGGACGCTCCGCGGAAGCGGGTACGGACGTCCGAAAGTTTCATCCGGTCCGACGGGATACCAAAAGGGATTCGGAGGATTTCAAGCTTTCCCTTTCGGAACAACATATGCTGCGATACCGGATAAGAAACTGATAGCGTCGGTGGACTTAGAAATTTTTGGTTCGGTTCAGGGACATCGTCCCTCAGTTCCGACATAGTCCAATAATGTCACACAAACTTTCGAATTATTGAACGACGCTATATATATTATTATTTTATGCTTGCTATCCAAGCATTTCTGGTTTCTTGTTCGAAGAGTTATGGAGATGTCTTTCAAAAGTGTGCCTCTGTCGTCATAGTTAATGAAGAGTTAGCGGCAATAAGTGCTCATGGAATATGTCTATCGCTTACGGAGTGACATTCGCTAGCTCACCTGGTGTAGCGTACATTCATCGAATGGTTCGGCTGCCGGGTTCGTCCGTTGTGGTCTAGGAAGGAGATTTGGGTGATGCGAGCACTTTAATTACTTTAGTACTCACCCAGTGACGGCAGATTGAGGACAGATCGGAGGAAGCCTGTTAGTCCGGTTCCTGGCTTGTCCAGGTCCGTCCGGGCTGTGAGCGAGAGAGGTTCCTCTCTCGCCCAACAACATAAGGGACCGCATGTTGTGGTTCAGATATTTTACATTCGGAGCATATGTCCGTTGCCCGGGACGCTCCGTTATATAGACAGTCCGAGAGACTGTCTTTAATGCTTCCTCATCCTCACAGCAGGGCACACGACCGCACATTGGCTACGTGACCTCGAGTATCCGATCAGTTTCGGCATTCAGTGATTCCACGGCGAATAGGTCGCGCCATCCGGTAGCCAAGGGACACGAGGCCTATACACTCCGTTCGCTCGCATATTGGAAGTATGCACGGGGTAACGATCACGGAGCTTCCAGCGGCAATGCATCGTAAGACCGCTTCTCCTCAGGCCTCAGTGACGGACGTGCTATCCGAGTTAGCACAGTTGTTTCGCAGCATCCCAGCAATTGACAGTTTCTCGGTCGAATCAGGAATTATCCGACGGCGCTGGGTCGGTGCGGTCCGCGGTTGCATCAGCTACGGACAACCGAACGCTTTATAGGGTCCGACAGGATGGCGAAAGGGATTCGAAAGATTTCGAGTTTTCCCTTTAGTAGTATCGGAAGATGCCTTTCATATCTTCTGGCATTATCTTCCAGTGATTATTAGTTCGGACTTCATTGCTGCGATCTTGGATAAGAGACTTATAGCGTCATTGGACTCGGTTTTTTCGATCGGTACAGGGACATTGTCCCTGACTTACCGACGCAGTCCAATATTGTCATTACAACATGTGTTTTATTTTTCGACGCTATATATATATATATATATAAGCCTGCTACTAAGCATGATAGTTTAGTTTCTTGTCCGCGTTGCTCATTTCTGCCATTTTATCATTTTTACAAATAGTTTATTTTGGCAGAGCAGGGCATACCGAGAGTTCATATGCGTCTAGACGGTGTGATTAAAGACTGCATATATTCTTTTTCGCCGTTTATGTCTTTTCCAATTTCAATGTTGGGAACGACATTATGTATAGTAGACTTAACTTAGACGCTTTATTATACGTAATCCGCCTTACTGAGGCGTTATCATTACGTCTTTAAGAAAAGATTTACGGGATATTATTCTCAATGTAATTTCTTTTGAGGGCAGTAGTTTGTTCACGTATAACTCCGCCCTTCAGTGGCTGATTGGAGTTGGTTAGACGTGACGCAGCCCTAGCTACATCCACACGCGTGGATAGTAAGGTTAAGAACTCTCTCAGAGTCGCTTCGTTCTCGGAGGAGCTTCTCTTCGACGGCAACTTTCCGGCAATCCATGAATTGCTCGATTTATACGTTCTCTTGTCTATCTAGTGTTACAAGAGATTCAGACTGGGGCAAACATTCGGTGGTTGACTCAGAGAGTGCCGCCGCAGTTGCCGGACCCGAGTGTGGCTGTTATGACGGTTGCCAGTCAAACAGATTGGGATATATACTGATCCCTACGGATTCGAAGTGCCAGGGTCTTTGGGTTCCGCAGTCTTTTAGCAATCAGTTTAACTTCCGCGGAATAATGTTTTTTAGGCTTGCTTTATGTCATTGCATGAACATTATTCAGAAACGCATGCCCAAATTCCTGTCCTTTAATTCGACAGTAGTGGCGTATCTCCGGAACCAGGGAGGCACTCTTTCGTTTCCGTTATTCAATTTAATGGAAAGAATCCGTCTGTTGGTTATTGTACACCAAGTTCAGTTTTGGTCCGTCATATTCCGGGTCGTCTGATTGTTTTATCGGACTCCCGTTCTCTTACGGGTCGCTTGTTGCTGTCAGAATGAACTCTCAACAAACAAGTATTCAATCAGATTTGCTATCTATGGGAGCGCCCAATGATGATTTATTTATGACACAGCTTGCTAATCAATTGCAGACGTATGTGTTGGCTTGTCCAGATCTCTGAGCTAATAGTGTTAACGCTCTATTGATCTATAGGACGGAATGATAGGATACGCGTATCCTCCGGCGCTGTTGTTTTAGCAGGTATTGCTAAGATAAACAACCACAATACATTTCTGTTGATAGCATCTCTATCTTCACAGAGATCATGAGTAATTTACTCTCTTGTCTGCTGTGGGTCTTAACGTGAAATCTTCCTCTATGTGAGGATCTTTTTTCACTGGGTAAATCGTGTCATCTTTATCACAACCAGCAAGGTCGCAACCTTCATGTATTCCGTTGTGTGGTCCGTATTGCATTGTAAGCACTGTACTGGACGAGCTTTGGACGCGATTTCTTACTATAGGAGATCCTCTTCTTCGCTATTCTATGCGACTAAAGTGGAGGCTCTTCCGTCGTGGTGTGGGGATCATTATGATCATATTCTTGATCCCTCCATACTACTCATTGCTATTTTTTAGTATACTTGTTTCACAAGATCTACTGCAGCCTGTTATTATTTAGGTTATAGGTTTATGTTACCTCATACCTATGCACTCTACGATAGTTTACAATTGAGTCTTTTGTCTCTTTATCTAAGTCAGTTAGTAACTTTTTGATAAATAGACTTAGAATCTTTATATTAAATTCCTATACGGATTTTCACTTCGGTTCTTATTTAGCTAAGTAATCATTTGAGCCTCTGGAAACAATAGTTTTCAAATTCTGACCTTTTAGACAGTAATTCTGTTGGTTTCTCTTTTACTGTAGAGTCAGTGAGTTTCATGCACTATCGATGGATGATTTTCACTATCTTAGTTTCGGAATCAATACTTCCGTTACTATTTAGGTTGGATTGTTGCATAAGAGTTAGGCTCCTATTATCCGGAACCTATTATTTTAAGGTCCTTCCGTCTTCGTATGGGCATAGGCCTTTACTCTTTCCGGGTACAGTTGATGTATTTTTAAACAGATATCTGTTTATTACAAGGGCGTAAGCTTCTTCTGTCTTTGATGTCTAGTAGAAGGACGTTACGCTCCATTTTATTGTTAATGGATTCTATTAACTATCGGTACTGCTTATGGTATATCATTGACTTAGCAGTTGTGCTTAAGATTTCGGCTCATGAAGTAAGAGTTCTTCTACTTCTTGGGCTTACATTAATAGTGTCGCTATTATAGATTTTTGAAGGCCGCTCATTGCGCTCAGCCATCCACATTCATGAATTTTATCTTAGAAATATCGAGTCAATTTCTGGAGGCCTCTTTTGTTAGGTCTATTATCTACTGCTCAGAATGTCATTCACTTAACAGTTGCTACTATAGCTAGGTAGGCTGTCTGTTTCGGCAGTGTCTCCGTTCGGCTGCCCTCTTTGCTCTGGGCTATTTGACCCAGGGCAAGGAAAAGGGGGGGGGGGGGGGAGGGTGTTCCCTTGGGTCACCTGTTTTACTATGAAAACAAGGGGATACCTCCTCCGGAGTTAGTAATTCTGAGCTGTTATTGGGATGGTTGTTTAGTGAGAAGTTAAAATTCATTCAAGTCTTAGTTTTTAAAGTAGAGCTTTGGAATATTGCATATGTCAACGGACATGATTATGCAATTCTCAGACACTCTTAGGAGTATAAGAGTCTCTATTCTCTAGACTTACTTTATTATTGGCTTACTTTAAAAATTATTAGTATTAGGATTATATTGGATATTAATAGAGTACATGGATGTATGAAGCTCAATTTTGGAAGGTGTTGTATCTTTCTAATTTATCATAAATAAGAAAGATACATGTAAGGCCTATTACTTCTTTTCCCTACAGGGGATGACTCTATTTTATTTTATTGAGCGTATTCCATTGTGCTCTATGTCCTTGGCCCTCCAGCCTTTTTACTATTCAGCTATGTCTGGGTCATTGGTACAGTATAAAAATGTTAAAAAATTTATAGTAATTTATATATTTTTTATACTTACCAATGACCCAGACGGGGATGGCCCTCCCAGGAGTTGGGAACTCTTGCCTCCCCGCTGAGTACATAGCGCTTACCAGGCACTGGTTATTAGAATGATAAATGGCGCCAATTTCGGAACGTCCCTGACACTGCGCATGCGCAGTAGGGGCGAAGTGTGGAGGGCCTTTCAGGACATGTTTTCTTTAGTTTTAGATGCAAATTTTGGGGATTGGGGGGCAAAATTTGTGTTTGGCCCTATATTTTAAGAGTTAGCACCAGCTATGTCTGGGTCATTGGTAAGTATAAAAAATATATAAATTACTATAAATTTTTTAACTTCTTCCTATCAATATAAATCACTGAGATGAATCGTTTTTTACCTTTCAGTAAATTGCTACGTCTTTTGAAGCGCTAATGATTCATTTCAGTCAGTTATTTCCATAAACAAAAAATACAGTTGCAGAAAATACAATTGTAAATGTTTTATAATATTGGCTCCTGGACAGGAATATCTGCCAGCAGCATGTAAGGAGGTTACCCTTTACCCAACGCAGACGATATCAAAATTTATTATTTTAAATATCATTTTTTAATTTTACCCAACGAATCGCCCGTATCTGCCCACGTAATATGCAAATTCAACAGCTGAAAAAATATTATTTTTCGAAAAGTTTCAACAGGGGTCGTTCCAAAGAGGGGTCACATGATATGGTTTTGTTGAAATTTTTCGAAAAATAATATTTTTTTATCTTCTGAATTTGCATATTACGCAGGCGGATGCGGGCGATTCATTGGGTAAAGGGTTAATGACCTCTGGAAATCTGCTTCGTGATTTCCAACTCATTTAGTATTTGAATAGGCCTTTTTATTATGAATAGTCCAGATCATGTATGCCCATTACATCAGGTAACTTTTTTACAAGAATATATTTGTTTTTATAGGCATGAAGCATGTAAAGAGTTGTCTGCCCTTGGTATTCCTTCAACAGTGATATTAGATGCAGCTGTTGGGTGAGTAACATCATTCTGTCAGTTTTCTTCTTTATTTACTTAACAAATCCACCAAATGAGCCCGACAGTTCGTAAAATAAAATTTTGGAATTTCTCAGCTTTAGTTAATATACACCCTCTTTATGTCAGTAGAAGTGGCGTAGCTATTGTTATCATTTTTCATCATGTGTGAGGGCAGTTTTGGGGTCTTTTCCTCCTAAACCCCCAGCTGATTCTAATCATATTTCATATCATTGACAACCTGCATGTCATATTTTATTTTCGTTGAAATCGATGTCCGGCCACTATGGGGAATGGATGAAGGAAAAACCATCCCTATTTTAAAAAAACCTCTGGACTCATTGGCTCAATGACTTGATATTTTATATTCGGCTCCTTATTGAGGTGCAGATTGAAGTTTATTCAAACAAAGTTCGTGGGAAAATATTTGACATCGTAATGTGAGGGGCAAGATGTTTAGCCTTGCACAATATTTCTATTTTCTCAGACATGTTTAATCCACTGAAATACCCAGGAAAATCCTGTAAATTCAGTGTAGTTTCCGACCTCCCAGAAAGGAATCAGTTTTGTATCCCCAAAAATAGTATAGTTGAATATTGTTTCAAGAGGTTCAGTGTCAAATCATTTGCCTTTGAAGATCCAATCATAATGAATGAAACCAAAAATATACATACAAGTCAATTATATTTAATAAAAATGTCTTTTATTATAAATATTTCACTTATATCCACATGTTTTTTTTCTGATTTATTCATTCAAATTTAGCTGTGTGGTCAGTCTATGAGTGCCGAAGTGAAAATTGGTGACTTAAGCACATCACCTTTCGACATCCACCTTCACTTAAATAATGATTCTTGATGAGTAAAGTGTCTGAAAAAAGAATTAAACAATATAAATTTATTCACATTTAGTTCAGGGGCACGGTAGCTCAGTAGGTAGAAGTGCCGGCTGCAAGCCGTGAGGTCCTCAGTTCGAATCCCGTCTGCAGCAACTGAATTGTGTCCTTTGGCAAGTCACTTCACCCCCAATTGCCCATCCAGCCAGAAAATAAGCAGACTGTCATCTGCAAAATGAGGTCCTCAGAGGGTGAATGTGGTGATGCTACAGCAGGGTCACATCACTAAATTCACCCTCTGTGACCCTCAATCTGAATCAGGGTCTCAAATCTTAAACAGAAAGAGGTACCCAGAGGATAAATTGGCCCACTGTGTGGGATAGCATCAGCATATTTGCCCCCTGGGAACCTCATTCTGCAAATGACATTGCTTATTTTCCAGCTTGTTGCCCATGTGGGGGCACAGTGGCGTTGTGAACTGAGGCGTACTGCACATTGATTAGTGCACCTATCTTCAACCAATGCTAGGCCTGCTTTTGAGGAGTTAGTATGTTGACGAGCTGACTGTTGAGTTCTTTCCGGGTACTCCAGCTTCCTCCACCCATAAGACTGTCATGATCATGATTAGCCATTAGGCAGAAATATGTGACCTTAAACACCAATAAATAAATTATTTAGTTCAATGATACACTAGATCTGTAATCCACTATGGCTATGTGGAAGAATACAGCGTATAAATGGGGCATAATTGTTTTTGTGAAATGCATGAAATCTATGACATGCTGAGAAGATACCATATTTATTCTGTGTATTGGGACAGCTAAAAATAATTATTGTCAAAGATGCGCCAATTCTTAGAAAATGGAAAAAATCACACCCTGGTCTTGTTTTGATGCTGAATAAAGTTGTGTGTGATTCGTTTTCCATCACTTTTACTAAAATCCCCATCCAATTTTTTTTGTATTTTCATTTTTTGCTTCCAAAACATAGCTTATGACCCCCTAATTGGAAGGGGTCATAATCTATGTTTTGGATTTTTTTTTTCGAGTGTCGTCTGCTTCTAGCATTAGGTAAAGGGTTGAAGACTGTCACAATATAATATTAAATAGTCTTCCTCATGCCAGTCAGGTCTGTATATATTAAAACTCGGGATTAGATTTAAATAAAAACAACAGAAATCAGTATGTGCAGTGGAGCCCACTTAATTGGATATCTCTTAATTGTATATCCCTGTTAATTGAATATAATTTTCAAACACAAAACCATTTACCATACCTTCAGTACAAATTTGATCTGTTAATTGCATATGGGTTGTAGAGTAAACTCCTGTTAATTGTATATACATTTTTGTAATATGTCGAAAAAATTGCTGTGACACGCACCAAATTCCCCTTATTTATCAACCTTTTTGGCCTCATACATCCAATACAGACATTTATTCTATTATATCTTGTTTGACAGAGCTCTAAGAGCTCTGTTAAACAAGATATAATAGAATAAATGCTCAGTTTACCTCCAGAACACAGGAAACTGACCAAATCCCTGTTAATTGTATACTACTGTTAATTGAATAATTTTCAGTGGCAAAATGGATATTCATTTAAGAGGATTCTACTGTATTATCAATCTTTTATGGGTTTAAAAAGCACAAACTTAGCTTTAATATTGCAGTTTTCAGGTGACGTCTCCTGAGTGTCCCTAACCTTGAAGTATAAAAAAAATATATATTTTTATACTGTACCAATGACCCAGACATAGCTGGTGCTAACTCTTAAAAATCTAGGGCCAAACACAAATTTTGCCCCCCAATCCCCAAAATTTGCATCTAAAACCAAAAGAAATCATGTCCTGAAGGACCTCCATACTTTGCCCCTACTGCGCATGCGCAGTGTCAAGGACGTTCCAAAATTGGCGCCAATTATCATTCTCTGTTTGGCCCTTCATCAGTCAACATCTCACTGATCTTTGTGCTTATAAATCTCAGTTTAAAGGATGCCAGACCCATAATTATTGGAGAAATGGTGATTCTAAGGAGGATATAGAAGGAGGAGAGGAAAAAGGAGTGACAGAAAATAATCAGGGCTGTAACTTAAAATTTTTTAATGAAATTATGTTAAGTTGCCTATTTTCGAGGCATGGGCCTGTTGTTGTCATTCTTGCTATAAAGTTGCACTGCTTATTCAGTGTTTCCTCTCCCCTGGTCTTCTAAGTTCCTCCTTGCTATTCTCCCATGCTTTTGGCATATTTTTGAGAAAGATCATTTCTAAATTCTCTTGGGAGAATTAGCTTGGTTACAGAATGAATTCTGTTGTTTTCCCCATGTTTACGTTTTCACCCATGGGTTTATAAACGTTGTGTTCTGCATCTACCATCTGATGTTCTGCAGATTCTCCCCTGGGAGTCTCTGTTTTGCATCAGATAGTGTGTAATTTTGATGACTGATTTCGGGCCAGTATTGTCAGTGCGTGGAGTCATGTTTTCTGGTGTTTTTACACTGTTTGTTTACATTGGCAACAGTCTCTTTTGAGGGGGGCTGTTTGCCTTTGGAGTAGTTTATCTCACTATAAGATACATTATTATTATCCGTAAGTGTTGCATTAATTATTTAATATAAGTTTAAAATTTTTGACCACACTTAGCCTTGGGATCCATTGGGGCTGAACGTTACTTTTCAGAAACTTGGGCTTCGCTGAAAAAATATTTTTCAAAAATTATTTTGATTTTCAATTGTTTTTTCTATATTAATGGATCATGTTATTATGTATCTTTGTGTTTAGGGGTTTGTGCGAGTACTAGGACTTGTTGTTGACTTTTCACAATGAAAGGATATTGTTCAAATTGTAATAGGAAGAAATCTTCCTCTGACTTTCATGATCATTGTATTAATTGTAGTCAGTGTACTCGCACTAATCCCTGTTCAATATGTCAATATTGGGATGACAAACATTGGAAACGTGTGTCACGGTATGTTGTTAGTGGAGAAAGGGCTATACCGGCTCTTTCTCCGCAGGGTCACTCTACTCTATCAGTTTCTATTTCAGAGGAACAAGAACAGGGTGATGTTTCCATGTTATCTTCTGCAAGTGCGCTTCCGTCGTCACAAATGAATGCAGAGCTAGCGGCAAAAGTGCTCATGGAGATACGTCAGTTGTCATCCGCTAGCTCGCCCGGTGTAGCGTCCATTCACCGAATGGTTCGGCACCCGGGTTCGTCTGATGCGGTCCAGGAGGAAATGTTGGGTGATGCGAGCACTATAAACATTCAAGGTGCACACCCAGTGACGGCGGATAGTAGGAGAGATCGGAGGAAGCCTTCGTGTCCGGTTCCTAGCTCGTCTGGTCCAGCCGGGCCGTGAGCGAGAGAGGCCCCTCTCTCGTACAACAACATCTGGGACCATGCGGAGCTGCCCTCGGCGAAGCAGCTAAAGACTGCGCCTCCGCAGGCCTCGATGTCGGACGTGCTTGCTCAAATAGCACAATTTATCGCAGCATCCCAGCAACCGACAGAAACAGTGTCGGATCGGGAATTATCCGACGGCGCTGGGTCGGTATGCTCCGCCGAAGCATCGGGTGCGGACAACCGGGAGCATCGTGAGGTCCGACCAGATGGTGAAAGGGATACGGATGACTTGGAGCTATCCCTTTCGGAACAACATAAAGCTGCCGTGGACTTCATCCGGCACTTTCTTCCTCAGGTTGTTCCGTCGGGCCAGACTGCTGCGGTACCAGACAAGAGAATTATAGCGTCATTGGACACTGATTTCTTCTAGCGGTTCAGGGACATCGCTCCCGAGTTTCCAACTCAGTCCAATAATGTCACAAGAACATTTGAATTATTGAACGACGCTATATTCAAGCTTGCTTCCAAAACAGGAAAAGCGGGTTTTTTGTCCGCCAATGCTCTTAACCTGCCTTTCATTAATGCAAGGAATAAATTCAATACGGCAGGACAGGGTATCCCGAGAGTTCCTCTGCGTATGGACGACAAAGCGGAAGACTTAGAATTATCATTACCGTCGTCTACGTCTATTCCAACCGCGGTGTTGGAGACGACTATTTCGTCTAACAGAGCCAGTTTAGATGCTTTATCTTACGCAGACCACCTTACAAAGGCGTTATCACTGTGTCTTCAAGGGAAAGAATTCCAGGATATACAATCCTCTTTAAGACTTCTTTCAAGGGCAGTAGCTTATTCCACGTGTAACTCCACCCTTTCAGTGGCAAACCTGGAGTTGGTTTGTCCTAGCTACATCCACACTTGTGGATAGTAAGGTGAAGAACTCTCTCAGAGTCGCTCCGGAGAACTTCTCTTTGACGGCAAGCTTTCTGCAATTTACGATAAAATTACTAAGAAAGCTTCGGATTCTCTGCAGTTTAAATCCGCTTCTAAGAAGTCGGACACGGCAGATAAGAGTAAGACAGGCACTTCTGGGTCTAATGTGCCCAAGAGAGGTTCCTATAGAGGTTCCGGTGCGTCCTCTTGGTCTTATTCAAGAGACCGTCAAGGCAGCGACTCACGTGCGGGACGTCCTTCGGGCCGGGACAACCGGTCGGACGCCCCGAGGTCGACGGGACGAGGTGCGGGTCGTGGAGGACGTGGTTTCTCCTCCCGCAGGCCTCACAGGTCCAGGAGGTGATGGCTTCAACCTCTATCGCGTGCCGGTTGGCGGAAGGTTGTCGAGTTTTTCACAAGAGTGGGCGTCGATTACGGACGACCCTTGGGTGAGAGGGGTGATTTTGGAAGGTCTAAAAATATCCTTCAAACGAAAGCCTCCATTAACTCGAAGTCCAAAATGGACTCAGCTTCCGTCAAATCCGCAGAAAAGAGACGCTCTGTTATCAGAGGTGCAGTCTCTTTTAATGAAGAACACTGTAGAGGTCGTAGAAAACCAGGAAACACCGGGATTCTACAGCCATCTGTTTCTGGTTCCGAAACCAGACGGCTCGTTCCGTCCAGTCATAGATTTGAGCTGGATAAACAAGCTGATCGTCGCTCCGAAGTTTTATATGGAGACGATTCGATCGGTCAGAGCGAGTATTCGGGTGAACGATTATGCAACAAGCATAGATCTCAAAGATGCGTACTTTCACGTCATGGTACATCCGACATTCAGAAAGTATCTACGCTTCGCAGTCCTAGGAGTGGTGTATCAATTCCGGGCGATGTGCTTCGGATTGAACCTAGCACCCTGGGCTTTCACTCGGGTAATGAACTCGGTAATGATGTATTTCCGAGCTCATTCGTCTGCGGTAACGTCGGCCTACCTGGACGACATTCTTCAGAGGTACGGCAACGAGTTAATGCTTCAGAACGATGTGCAGAATCTGCTTCTATTACTCCGACGTCTCGGTTTTATAATAAACGAGGAGAAGTCGGATCTGGTGCCGTCCAAGTCATTCACACATCTGGGAATGAGCTTCGAGACGCACAACAATCTCGTTCGTCTGCCGTTAACCAGAGCGAAATTAGTTGTTACGCTCGCTATTGTCTTCACGCAGACAAAGTCACAGCGAGGGAGTTCATGAGACTGATAGGTCTGTGCGGAGCCGCTGCGGATCTCATTCCGATGGGGCGGTTACGCACTCGTCCTCTCCAAATTTTCTTGACTCAGAATTGGAGTGTGAAAATTCATTCGCTCGACATAGACGTTCTCTTGTCAGATCAAGTGAAACGAGAGATTCAGACTTGGGCAAACATTCAGTGGTTAACTCAGGGAGTTCCGCTGCAGTTGCCGGATCCGAGCTTTACGATTATGACGGATGCCAGTCAAACAGGTTGGGGTGCATCATTGATCCCAACGGATTCGAGATGCCAGGGTCTTTGGGATCCGCAATTCCTGGGCAAGCACATAAACATCAAGGAAATGATGTCAATTTGGCTTGCGTTACGTCATTGGATGGACATTATTCACAATGCTCATGTCCAAATCCTGTCCGACAATATGACAGTAGTGGCGTTTATACGGAACCAGGGAGGCACTCATTCAGTTCCGTTGTTCAATCTAACAGAAAGAATCCTTCTGTTTGCTCTAGAACATCAAGTTCTACTTTCGGTCCGTCATATACCGGGTCGTCTGAATGTACTAGCAGACTCCCTTTCACGAAAGGGTCGCTTGTTGCCGTCAGAATGGACTCTCAACAAACAAGTATTCAATCAGATTTGCTACCAATGGGAACGGCCAATGATAGACTTATTTGCGAAACATCTCAACAATCAGTTGCAGACGTATGTGTCTCCGTGTCCAGATCCAAGAGCATTTGCAGTCGACGCTCTGTCGATCCCTTGGGACAGAATGATAGGATATGCGTATCCTCCAACGCCGTTGATTCAGCAGGTATTGCTAAAAATAAAGCAATCTCAATGCAAGGTTCTGTTGGTAGCATCTCTGTCTCCACAGAGACCGTGGATAAATCTACTCAGGTGTCTGTTGTGGGACCTACCGCGAAAGCTTCCTCCACGGGAGGATCTTCTTTCGCAGGGGAAACCGCGTCAACTACATCACAACCCACAAGGTCTCAACCTTCACGTTTTTCCGTTGTGCGGTCCTTCTTGCATGGCAAGCACTTTACAGGACGAGCAGTGGATGCGATTTCTAACTGTAGGAGGACCTCCTCTTCGCTAAACTATGCGGCTAAGTGGAAGGTTTTTCATCGTTGGTGTAGGGATCATTCTGTTGATATTTTCGATCCCTCCATACCAGACATTGCAAACTTTCTAGTATACTTGTTTGACGAAATCAAACTGCAGCCTGTTACTATTAAGGGTTATAGGTCTATGTTATCTGATACCTATGCACATCATGATAGTTTACAAATTGGATCTAATGTCTCTTTATCCAAGTTAGTTAAAAACTTCTCGATAAATAGACCCAGAACTCTTAAGTTAATTCCTAAGTGGAATTTAGCTTGGGTTCTTCTTAAACTGAAGGAAAAGCCATCTGAACCTCTTGGGACAGTAGATTTCAAATTCTTGTCTTATAAGACAGCTTTTCTCTTAGCTTTCTCTTCTGCTAGAAGAGTCAGTGAGCTTCATGCACTGTCGGTGGATGATTCTCACTATCACCTTCACTACTAATGTGGGATTTTTAGCTAAGAATCAGGCTCCTAATAAATATCCGGAACCTATTGTTATTAAGGCCCTTCTGTCTTCAGACGGGCGTAGGCCTTTACTCTGTCCTGTTAGAGCGTTACGTATTTATAAACAGAGATCTCAGTTTATCAGAAAGGGACGGAAACGTTTCTTTCTGTCTCTGATGCCTAATAGAAAGGACATTTCGGTCAATTCTATTGCTAGATGGATTCAATTAACTATCCGTACTGCTTATGAAAATTTATCTTCTTCTCAGCAGTCTGTGCTTAAGATTTCGGCTCATGAAGTAAGAGCTCTTTCTACAGTTTGGGCTTACGCAAATAGTATTGCTATTACAGATTTAATGAAGGCTGCTTATTGGTCTCAGCCATCCACATTCACGAATTTTTATCTCAGAAATATTGAGTCCATTTCTGGAGACCTGCATTGTTTAGGTCCCTTATCTGTTGCTCAGAATGTCGTCCACTAAACAGTTGCAACTATAGTTATGCAGGCTTTCTGTTCCAGCAGTGACTCCGTCCGGCTGCCCTCTTCGCTCTGGGCTATTTGACCCAGGGCAAGGGGAAGGGGGGGGGGGGGGGGGGGGGGGGTGGAGGGTGTTCCCTTAGGTCACCTGCTTTATAGTGAAAAGCAAGGGAATGCCTCCTCCGAAGTCATTATTTCTGAGTCGTTTCCGGGATGGTTTTAAAGTGTAATATTAATGTTAAAAATTCATTCATGTCATATTTTTAAAGTGTAGCTCGGTGTGAAGCATTTGTATATGTCAAGTGTCAAACGGGCGTTAATATACAATCCTCGGACACTTTTAAAGAATATAAAGAGTCTCAATTCTCTGGACTAACTTTATTTATTGGCTTACTTTAAAAATAATTAGTATAAAGGGTTATACTGGATGTTAATAGAGAACATGAATGTTATTGTGCTCAATTATGAAGGGTATTGTATCTTTCTAATTTAACATAAAATAAGAAAGATACATGTAAAGCCTAATACTCCTTTTCTCCTTGAGGGGTTGACTCTATATTATATAGTTGAGCTTATTGGATTTTCCTCTATGTCCTAGGCCCTCCAGCCTTTTTACTATTCAGCTATGTCTGGGTCATTGGTACAGTATAAAAATGTTAAAAAAATTATAGTAATTTATATATTTTTTATACTTACCAATGACCCAGACGGGGATGGCCCTCCCAGGAGTTGGGAACTCATACCTCCCCGCTGAGTACATAGCGCTGACCAGGCACTGCTTGTAAGAATGATAATTGGCGCCAATTTCGGAACGTCCTTGACACTGTGCATGCGCAGTAGGGGCAAAGTATGGAGGTCCTTCAGGACATGATTTCTTTTGGTTTTAGATGCAAATTTTGGGGATTGGGGGGCAAAATTTGTGTTTGGCCCTAGATTTTTAAGAGTTAGCACCAGCTATGTCTGGGTCATTGGTAAGTATAAAAAATATATAAATTACTATAAATTTTTTAACTTTTCTGGAAAAAATGTGTGTTCCTAGTCATGGAGTGTCCCAATACATAGAGTAAATACGGTACTGCTGAAAATAAGAACCAAACATAACACTGATTTTTGTTCTGTTTTTGCATAGATGCAAAAAAAATTAAGAATTATTGACGAGAAAAAATCTCGACCCCCCCAAAGACTAAACATCCCATCACTGAAACTAATGCATGTAAAAAAATACCACATCAAAAGAAAGGGAAACTTGGTCTAAACTGCGTGCATCATGAAAAATGGATTTACACTTTATTGCCAATTCCAATTTGCAATTATATGCTCGGGGCACTTTTGTCAAATGGAAACCACAGGTGTGGTGGTATGTCTGTATGTGGGGGAGGCGGTTGCAGCAGGTAAAGGACAGGTTCTTGAAGAAAAGTTGCAGGTGAGGATATTCAGACCAGTGAATTTTTACCATGGCATTAAGGGCATAAGAAAATTTCTAGCCGATGAACCACTGGGTGCAACATGGTGCCAGCGATGGTCCGAGAGCTGAAAATTTCCACTTCTTGTGTAGGCCCTATTGGTCGCGTACGTACTTTTCTCTGAAATGCATCCACAGGGTATTTTTTATTCGGGAACGCATCGCTGTTTGCGAAGCAAGATCTCCCAGCTGCGATCCAATGACAGAAATTTGGATCGCATGGTGTGATTCAATATTTTATGCACTCATCCAACATTCCAATTCAAAAATTGTAAAACTAAACAGTGTAACAAAACCCAAATTTATTATGAATGTCTGTTGGTCATGCGGAATGATAAATTTACCACTTTACGAGTATTTTCAAATCATTTGACAAAAATCCACTGGTGTTTTCCACAATGTCGGTGACTTATAAATTAGCTCCCTTGATGTGCACTAGTCATTCTTTGTAATCATCTTCTACAACTTTTTTCGTTTGGGTGGATCGATTGAAAATTGCAAAGTGGAAGTCGTATCATGAACTGCAAGGGCATGTCTCAATCGCTGATGTATTTATTTTTCATTGCCAACCCATGGGACCAGGGTACTCTAGCTTTGTATGCCTTTGGTAAGGTTAGTCGTTGCGATCATCAGGTGACTACTTACCTATTTTCATCATAATTACCAGTGCATGTGACTAAAATTATCGTTATTCTAAAACTGAAAAAGTTGCAGGGTGTGATTAATCTCAGAGGGTACATGCTCAGACTCGAATAACGAGGCAGTGCAGTACATGATAGAAATTGGGAGATTGGTGGGAGCGAGGGGGCAGTGCTGAAGTTAAAATTGGAAAAAAGTTGTCGGTTCCCAGCCCAGGAGTGCAGGAAAAGGGACCCATGTCACAGCCTTTATCACGTGTGTGGACACCTGAAAGCTTTAAATAAAATCAGACTGATACATTTAAAGATTTGCCGCAGCATATCCCACATCCACCCCCACCACCCACCCCCACTGCCCACCCACTTCAGGACACTGACCATCTAAGACTGAACTGCCTGAAGTTCAAGTTGAACTCTTATTCGATTTGATATGTTTGATTTTTGTTCAAATTCATGATTTCTTGTTAACATTATTTTTGGTGGTTTGAATAGATTCATCAAAATTTGTTTATTACAAATTATTGAAGAGTGCCCACAGGCACTCTTCAATAATTTGTGATAAAACAAATTTAGATAAACAAAATTTTCTTTGTGTTTAACTGAATATGAAACATGAGCAAGGAAAATGTTAGCTTTTGCTCTGGTACCCTCATTTTTTGTAAAACCCTGATAGTGGCTTCTAGCACTCAACCAGTTAATAAAAAAAAACTGTTAGACTGAGAAAGTGTGTTTCTCTGGAATTTATTAGTCTCTTAATAACTGCTAATCAAATTTTTAAAAACAAAAAATACCCTGATCCAATTTTCCTAAAAATCACCCTCAAGGTACCTGAAATTTTTTTTTGGAGGTTGACATTTCCAATTTTTCTGCTTTCAAAATGCCTATACTTTTTTCATCATCCCTCTCTCCTGCCTCCATATTTCTCAAACTACACAGAATGGAGAACTGGTATTTGGTATGAAGCATTCATCGCACAAGTTGAATCAAATGGGCCAAAAAGTTTCAATTTGGTTTGTCATAGGGTATCCTATTGGGAGGGGGGGGAGGGAGGGGGGAGGGCAGTGGCTCAGTTGGTAGAGGTGCAGACTGCAAGCCGAGAGGTCCGCAGTTCGAATCCCACCTGTGGCAACCACGTTGTGTCCTTGGGCAAGGCACTTCACCCCCATTGCCCACGTGGGGGCACGGTGACGCTGTGTACTAAGGCCTACTGCACGTCGATGGTGCACCTGTCTTCAACCAATGCTGACCCTGCTTGTGTGGAGTTAGTATGTTGGGGAGCTGACAGTTGCTCGCCGTTGCTCGGTGGTTCTCTCCAGGTGCTCCAGCTTCCTCCACCCGTAAAACTGTCGTGGTCATGATTAGCCATTGTGTGGAAATATGTGACCTTAAACACCAATAAATAATAATATAATAATCATATGGGGGATGGAATATAAAACATACTGAGAAGCATAGTTTCGAAAAAAATGAAAAAAAAAATTTCTCAAGAATCATCAATCAGAATCTATTAATACGTGGTATCCAACATCCTTAGGGGAAGAAGATTCAAGTTTGTTAAAATCAAGTCTCTGGATTCTTATTTGAACTCCATAAAGAAGCCCAAATTTGTGATGAAGTAAGCTCTGTGAGCTGTGTGTTCTTTTGCTCATACTTTATACATACGTTTTGCAGACATATGTGTCACAATGTTTTGATCTAAGAGCGTTTGCAGTAAACGCTCTATTGATCTTGTGAGACAGAATAATAAGATACACGTATCTTCCAGCGCCGTTGATTCAGCAGATATTGCTCATGTGTAATTATTTCAATGCAAATTCTGTTGGTAGCTTCTCTAGCTCCACAAAGACTGTGGACTAATTTACTCAGGCGTCTGTTGTGGGACATGCCGTGGAAGCTTCCTCCATATTTCGGTCCATTCAATGGTCAGATGGATTCAGTCTACAGTCAGTTCTGCTTATGATTATATCTTCATTCAGCATTCTGTGTTTTAGTTTTAGGCTCATGAAGTAAGAGTTCTACTTCATGGGCTTAAGCTATTAATATTGTTATTACAGATTTAATGAGGGCTGCATATTGGTGTTAGCCCTCCATTTTCACGGTTTTGTATCTGAGAATATTAAGTCCTTTTCTGCAAATCTACATTGTTTAGGTCAGCTATTTTTTACTGAGAGTGTCGTCTACTAAACAGTGGCAACTATGTGTGTATAGGCTTTTGGTTCCGGCAGTGACTCTGTCCTGCTGCCCTTTTTGCTCTGGAGAATTTGATCTAGGGCAAGGGAAAGGGCGGGTGGAGGCGGGTGTTCCCTTAGGTCACCTGTTTTATAGTGTAAAGCAAGGGAATACCTCCCTTGGACTTAGTAATTCCGTGTTGGTTCCGATGATTTTAGGGTTAAGCCTATGTTTACTCATCTGTGTAATATTTTTTTAAGTGTTGATTGGTGTGAAGCATTCGTATATATCACGTGATTAATTGAGCGTTAATATACAATCCTTGAACACTTTTAAATTAGTATATAGAGTCTCATTTCTCTAGGCTCCCGTATTTATTGGCTTTCCTTAAAAATATTAGTATAAAGGTTTATACTAGATGTTTATAGAGATCATTGATGTTATTGTGCTCAATTACAGAAGAGTATTGTGTCTTTCTTTTTTGTTACAAATAAGAAAGATACATGTAAGACTATCTCTCCTTTTCTCCTTAAGGGGATTGGTCTGTTATAGGTAATTGAGTCTATTGGATTTTCCTTATGTCCTAGGCCCTCCAACCTTTTTACTATTCAGCTAAGTCTGGGTCATTGGTACAGTATAAAAATGTTAAAATTTTTTTAGTAATTTATATATTTTTTATACTTACCAATGACCCAGACGGGATGGCCCTCCCATGAGTTGGGAACTCATACCTCCCCACTGAGTACATAACGCTTACCAGGCACTGGCTGTAAGAATGACTTTTGATGGCAATTTCGAGACCTCCTTGACACTGCGCATGCACAGTGGAGTAAAAGTATGGAGGACCATATAGGACATATAATTTTCGGTTTTAGATGCAAATTTTGGGGATTGGGGGGTAAAATTTGCGTTTGGCCCTAAATATTTTAGAGTTAGCACCAGCTGAGTCTGGGTCATTGGTAAGTATAAAAAATATATAAATTACTATAAATTTTTTAACTTTCTTCTTAATAAAAAAAAACTGTTAGACTGAGAAAGTGTGTTTCTCTGGAATTTATTAGTCTCTTAATAACTGCTAATCAAATTTTTAAAAACAAAAAATACCCTGATCCAATTTTCCTAAAAATCACCCTCAAGGTACCTGAAATGTTTTTTTGGAGGTTGACATTTTCAATTTTTCTGCTTTCAAAATGCCTATACTTTTTTCATCATCCCTCTCTCCTGCCTCCATATTTCTCAAACTACACAGAATGGAGAACTGGTATTTGGTATGAAGCATTCATCGCACCAGTTGAATCAAATGGGCCAAAAAGTTTCAATTTGGTTTGTCATAGGGTATCCTATTGGGGGGGAGGGGGGGGGGAGGGAGGGGGGGAGGGCAGTGGCTCAGTTGGTAGAGGTGCAGACTGCAAGCCGAGAGGTCCGCAGTTCGAATCCCACCTGCGGCAACCACGTTGTGTCCTTGGGCAAGGCACTTGACCCCCATTGCCCACGTGGGGGCACGGTGACGCTGTGTACTAAGGCCTACTGCACGTCGATGGTGCACCTGTCTTCAACCAATGCTAACCCTGCTTGTGTGGAGTTAGTATGTTGGGGAGCTGACAGTTGCTCGCCGTTGCTCGGTGGTTCTCTCCAGGTGCTCCAGCTTCCTCCACCCGTAAAACTGTCGTGGTCATGATTAGCCATTGTGTGGAAATATGTGACCTTAAACACCAATAAATAATAATATAATAATCATATGGGGGATGGAATATAAAACATACTGAGAAGCATAGTTTCGAAAAAAATGAAAAAAAAAATTTCTCAAGAATCAGCAATCAGAATCTATTAATACGTGGTATCCAACATCCTTAGGGGAAGAAGATTCAAGTTTGTTAAAATCAAGTCTCTGGATTCTTATTTGAACTCCATAAAGAAGCCCAAATTTGTGATGAAGTAAGCTCTGTGAGCTGTGTGTTCTTTTGCTCTATTGCTGAGCTCTTTTAAATCCCTGGCAATTAGCTTCTAAACTGGAAACTTAATTTGTTGTTTATCTGCTTATAAACTTAAATGTTCACTTATAATTTTTTAACTGATGCACTAATTAAGTTTGTGTATGAAAACTGGCTTAAATTGTTTAAACAGCTATCATTAATTCCTTATATGCTGCTGGCGGATATTCCTGTCTGGGTCAGGAAGTTTCTACATTAGCCCTCTGAACCCTACTGGCCACTTTTCCGGCCAGGAGCATGATACGTCATAACGTTATTAAATAGGATGGCTGTTTGGTAAACATGTGAGGTAGACCAATCAATATTTTCAACATGCAGCCCAGAGGCTGCACATTGAAAATATTGATTGGTCTACCCCCAATAATGAATATTAATATGGACTCTTCTAATTGTTTTTATTGAACTTGCATGGAAGATAGGGTTCAAAAGGTTGAAATAAATCAAATTTGAGGATATTTAACCAAACTTTCCCGTTTAATTTGTATAGACTTTTTAACTGATTATTTCTTGTTTCAAATTTTCATGAATTTTTCATCAAATCTGGTCATGGCTGCTATCAGCAAGCTCATTCCAGTGAGTGGTCATAAGCTATTTTTTGGAGGCAAGAAATGAAAAAAAAAAATAATAATGAAATGGCATTTTTTGTGAATAGCACTGGCCTGTTTTGGCCCTTCCATTGAGTAAAGGGTTAACATAGGCATATGGGAATCACAATATTTTTTTCGAATCAAATCTCAGATTGAATCTTGTCTCTGATATCAATATCAAATCTAATCTCCAGTTGAATCTTAATGGACAAGTTATTTTGTCTTATTGCACCAAATGGAAGTTATGGAACACTGTGATGACCCTTACAAGACTGACTGAACAGAGCCATTTGGTATTGTCCCTGTATCAGTATGCATCGCGTCTTCTGATTGGTCAACATGACCAAAACAAATAGCCATGATATCGGCTATCTTCAAACATGCGGGTGATAAGAGCACGCGCTGTTGTTCCCTGTTTGTCACTCGACTGGGTCACATCGATTGCAGAAACTCCTATTAGAACTGTTAAGTTATATCCAACTTATTGTCGTATTGTAGTGAATACTAATACAAATTAAAAAACATCGTTGCAGCCCTTTGAACAGAAGCACCTGTTGGCTGTCGTATTCGATGAGAACTAAGCAGATTGAATCGGGTTTGCAAATATACTTTTGCACTTTGTGGGGTGAGAACATAAAGGGGAGCAACTCATCTGTTTATCTTCGATACCGCTTGAGCAGAATACAAATTGTCAATCTCTCACTCCGCTTGTCTCTCCGATGGACACATCGTTCACAAACGGGTTGAGCTCATGCCTAAATCCACCGTCAAATCAAATAATACTGCCGCATGGCTTTTTAGAGAGTATTTGTCAGAGAAAGACTTAAAACTTCTCCATGTGTGACCTGGTTTATAAAACAATGATTCAGAAATAAACTCGGTTTATTTAAAGGTTTGCTGTGATGTTTGTTTCCCTGTTTGGTTCAAAACCTGAGGCTCAGTGTGGGGTTTAAACTTCATCATCTGAGTCTTAATGTGGGATCATATTTCACATCTCGGCATTATTTCTGTGTTAGGAGGCAGGACAAAATCATTATCTCGGCAAAATCCAGGGTACATGGAGATTTAATACCTGGATGTCTCCTTTTCAACCATTCGGCTTGTGCCTCATGGTTGAAAACCAACATCCAGGTATTAAATCTCCATGTACCCTGGATGTTGCCCGAGATAACTTGTATTATCTTTTTAGCTCTACTTGAACTACTAACTAGCAAACTTTTTAGAGGCCAATTTTGAGATGAAACGTCTCAAATAAACTTCAAATCTTAAATGTTAGGACTGTCTGTTGCAGTTGCATCAGCACCACAGTTGATGTTGCCAGAGAATGTTTGGTCATCTCAGAATCTCTCCTGACTGGAGATCAAACCTGTGACTTCCGGCATGAAGAGACCAGCAGACAAATCCACTCAGTCACCACACTCCAGTATGTTTGTATGGGTACGAAGTGACTTGGTGTGAAGCGACCCAGAGGGCGAACTGGTGAAGGAATGAAAAGACTCGACACCCTTTTGTCGGTCATGCCTGGTGATGGTCTTTGGTTGCTAATGGTTGCTTTGTTAATACTGCCTGAGTTTTTATTTTGGGTCTATGGTCGCAGACAGGATTGTATAGTTCACATTGTAAATCCTTTACCCAATGCAGATGATATCAAAATTTATTATTTTAAATATAATTTTTTTAAATTTTTCAAAAAATTTCAATAAAACCATATCGAGCTTGTTCCAACGAGGGTCACATGATATGGTTTTGTTGAAATTTTTTGAAAAATATTTTTTCAACTACTGAATTTGCATATTACGCGGGCAGATGCAGCCGATTCGTTGGGTGAAGGGTTAATGAATTACTGTCGCCACAAAAATGCACAATTGGTCATATCAAACTGGATATTCTGAATACTGGTGAAGGAATGAAAAGACTCGACACCCTTTTGTCGGTCATGCCTGGTGATGGTCTTTGGTTGCTAATGGTTGCTTTGTTAATACTGCCTGAGTTTTTATTTTGGGTCTATGGTCGCAGACAGGATTGTATAGTTCGCATTGTAAACCCTTTACCCAATGCAGATGATATAAAAATTTATTATTTTAAATATAATTTTTTTAAATTTTTCAAAAAATTTCAATAAAACCATATCGAGTTTGTTCCAACGAGGGTCACATGATATGGTTTTGTTGAAATTTTTTGAAAAATATTTTTTCAACTACTGAATTTGCATATTACGCGGGCAGATGCAGCCGATTCGTTGGGTGAAGGGTTAATGAATTACTGTCGCCACAAAAATGCACAATTGGTCATATCAAACTGGATATTCTGAATACTTTCCTAACCGAAGATCATTATTCATTGATAAGTAGGTCCGAGAAATTAACTGAGCGTTGTGTATGACCTGTGGATGTTCTATAGTCTAATCAGTGGAACCCTGTTAATTGAATGGCCACTTTGCCAATGAAAATTATTCAATTAACAGGAGTATTCAATTAACATCAGTTTCCTGTATTCAAGGGATAAACTTAACATTTCTTCTCTTATATCTTGTTTGACAAGAGCTCCATGTTTGTCACTCGACTGGGAAATGTTTTAAAATTTAACAGTGACGGGTTCTCACGGACAGATAAGGGCAACTTATTCCACTGGTCAGTAACGCTGGGGATAAAGGAAGACTGATACAATTGCGTTCAGCAAAAGGGAACTCGGTGGTTTTGACCAGATCAGAGACTAAGTGATGAATTCGACAAAGAGATGATTGGTGGGACTTTGTTTGAGATGTATGGAGGTGATATTTGATGATACATTTTGAAAAATGGAATTAGTTTATGTTTACGGCGTCTATCTTGCAGGGAGTCCCATCGTGTCTCTGAATATAGTAAGGACTTACTGGCACTCACTGTTGCTCCAGTAATAATTCTTGCTGCTGCAATTTGTATTTTTTCAAGTTCCGCAATATTGGTCATGGAACAATTATCCCAGACAGTATCCGCATATTCAAGAAGAGGCCTAATAAAAGCAGAATATATTTTTTCTAAGACACTGCGATCGAGATTAAATTTTTGCCTCCTCAACAAGTCTAAACGAGACCAGGCTTTGGAGCAGATATGGTCAATGTGGTCATTCCATGTACATGTGCTATTTAGTATGACTCCTAAGTGTTTATGGTTAGAAACTTCCGATATCTGTGAGCCACCTAAATATAAGGGTGGATGGGGGTTGGAATTGTTTTTACGTGATATACACATACTTTCCGTTTTGTTGGGATTGAACTCGACCAACCATGTTTTGGCCCAGTGCTCAATTGTTGCCAGATCGTGGTTGATTATGGTCGAGGCTTGCTCGGGGTTTTCAATAATTAAATATAAGGAAGTGTCATCTGCAAAGAGACGTATACTACTCACTAAGTCGCTGGTTATATCGTTTATATATATCAGAAACAGAAGCGGTCCGAGTATAGATCCCTGAGGCACACCGGCATTGATGGGCCTCCATGGAGATGACTCAGAGGCTATCACGACTCGCTGTGACCTATCCGTAAGATACGATTTTAAAAACATAAGTAGCTCCCCTGAAACACCAATACTCTCCAACTTGTGGATAAGACCAGCATGCCATACTTTATCAAAAGCCTTACTGACGTCGCAGAAGACTACTCTAACTTCCTTGCCTTCGTCAAGTGCGCAACAGAATTCATCATATATGTCAGTCAGTTGGAGAACAGTTGAATCTCTGGGTGTAAAGCCTGACTGAAATTGACTAAGAACATTGTTTTCACTCAAAAATTGCCACAAGCGTTTGAAAACACATTTTTCGAGTATTTTACCAACACAGCTGATCAGCGATATCGGGTGATAGTTAGTGACTACGTTTGAAGGTTGTTTTTTTAGGACTGGGGAGACATTTGCTTTTTTCCATAATAAAGGAAAATACGAATTATTCAATAGTATATTGAATAAGATTGAGAGTGGTTCGCAGAGAGAGGATTTACATTCTTTTAGGAGGCGCGGACTTATCTCATCTGGACCGCTCGCCTTGGACACCTTTATCGACTTCATAGCTGCGTATACTTCGCTACAGTGTACAGTGATACTATCAATGCATTGCGAAACACGGAGTGGTGGATCTGGTAGTGACGCATTCGAATCGTCAACTGTTGAGATAGAACAAAAGTATTCATTGAAGACTTCAGCTTTCTCGACACTTGAAGAATATATTTTGTTTAAGTGAATGAGGGCAGGAATTCCTGTGACATTACCGCTATCGATTAGTGTTTTTAGTGTCTTCCACCACAGTGATGCAGGGGTTACGTTACTTCTCAATGTGTCCTGGACTTTAGAAAGATAAAGGGCTTTGGCCTTCCTAATAGCTGATACAACCTCATTCCGTTTAAGTTTATATTTAGCCCAGGCGTGCGGGAAATTAGTGCGCTTAGCAATTCGATACAAACGTTTTCTCTGTCTAATTAGTAATCGTATCTCGTTATGCATCCACTTAGGTTGGTCCACTCTCGAAGTAATAGTTTTATTAGGGATATGTCTGGATGCAATTTCGAGTATTTTGTCGGAGAAATTGCAAACTATAGTATCGAGACATGGGGAATCAAAAACAGAGTTCCAGTCGGTGTTAGAAAAGGCCTCGTTTAATACGTCATAGTTGCCCTGATAATAAAGCCATATCCTCCTCTTGAAGGAATGGGGGTTTGGTTTTAAAAATTTGACTTGGAGTGAAATTGGGCAATGGTAGCGGATCATGTCTGGGATAATTGGTTCAAGGACTTCACATGCTTTCACGTTGATTGTATCACTAGCAGCAAAGAGATCTAACAGTGAAGTGGATGTCTCAGTAAAACAGGTTGGTTCCCTGACAAGCTGTCGAAGGTTAAAGTAGTTGACTATTTCAGAAAAGCTATTTCTTGAAGAAACCATTTGATTATCGTTAAAATCACCTGTGACAATTAGGTCCCCAATTGACGTATCTCTGGCTTTTTCGATGGATGCTGATATGGCATCCCATGTACCTGTGGGACTATTGGGTGGGCAATAGAATACTCCTAATAATAACGATCGGCTTCGTTTGGTAAATATTTCAGCCCATATGCACTCAGTATTTGGTGTATCAAGATCCGGTCTGTGACGAAACGAGATACCGTCTTTAATGTAAACGGCAACCCCACCTCCCCTTGACGGGCGATCTAATCTCAATGGTTCATGTAACCCATGGATGTTGACATCGGATGTCGGATCAGTACTATGTAGCCATGTCTCACTCAAAGCCAAGATATCAAATGATGCAAATTCGCATTGTACAATATCCAGTTTGGGTTTGAGGCTTTGAATGTTCAGATGAACAATTTTTAGAGTGTTCAGATTATGATCTGAATTTAGAGAATTTGGACCAGGATTAGTGTCAATGTCGCCTGACAGTAACAATAGGATTATAGCCAAAAAAGAGAATAGCGCTAATGGAAGGGATGTAGTTAATACTATCAATTTTGATACACCCTGAAAGACATGCAAAGATCTGTACTGATGGACAATTACTTCAATAGAATTTACTATTAAATGCCGGTATTGGATGTACCGGAAAACTGGGGAGAGTCACGGTAATTTCTCGACAGGATACAAGAGTTTTTGTTCAATTAATAGGAGTTTACTCTATAACCTATATTCAATTAACAGGTCAAATTTGTACTGAAGGTATGGTAAATGGTTTTGTGTTCAGAAATTATATTCAAATAACATGGTTATTCAGTTAAGAGATATCCAATTAAGTGGGCTCCACTGTACTACTAAACTAACAATTAAACATTATCATTTACTTAATTAAATATGAATTAATTACCTACATGAATAAATTGTCTAATGTTAATTTTATCCAGCTTTCAATGGAAATGTTGCAAATTGCCCCAAGCATGAGAAATTCTAGAAAATGAAATATATAATTCTAAAGTGTGGTTGACAACACGCAAATAGAGAGGTTGCCATCCTTTTCCACAAGAATAGTGTTAAGTTACTTGGAGTGACATTGAACACAAAATGATGTACAGATGTCAGGGTTTTGATGGAGTGACATTGAACACAAAATGATGTACAGATGTCGGGGTTCTGACGGAGTGACATTGAAAACAAAATGATGTACAGATGTCGGGGTTCTGATGGAGTGACATTGAAAACAAAATGATGTACAGATGTCGGGGTTCTGACAGAGTGACATTGAACACAAAATGATGTACCGATGTCGGGGTTCTGATCAATGCTGCCAATAACATTCACCTCAGATCAATGAGTTTAAGTGTTTGTGGCATACTGAGTTACTATTGACTGATGACTGTTTAGAGTTTAGGTATTTGTGGCATACTGAGTTACTATTGACTGATGACTGTTTAGAGTTTAGGTATTTTTGGCATACTGAGTTACTATTGACTGATGACTTTAGAGTTTAAGTATTTGTGGCATACTGAGTTACTATTGACTGTTTAGAGTTTAGGTATTTGTGGCATACTGAGTTACTATTGACTGATGACTGTTTGGAGTAAGTGTTTGTGGCATACTGAGTTACTATTGACTGATGACTGTTTAGAGTTTAGGTATTTGTGGCATACTGAGTTACTATTGACTGATGACTGTTTGGAGTAAGTGTTTGTGGCATACTGAGTTACTATTGACTGATGACTTTAGAGTTTAAGTATTTGTGGCATACTGAGTTACTGTTGACTGATCACTGTTTAGAGTTTAAGTATTTGTGGCATACTGAGTTGCCATTGACTGATGACTGTTTAGAGTTTAAGTATTTGTGGCATACTGAGTTACTATTGAGTGATAACTGTTTAGAGTTTAAGTGTTTGTGGCATACTGAGTTACTATTGACTGCTGACTGTTTAGAGTTTAGGTATTTTTGGCATACTGAGTTACTATTGACTGATGACTGTTTAGAGTTTAAGTATTTTTGGCATACCGAGTTACTATTGACTGATGACTGTTTAGAGTTTAAGTGTTTGTGGCATACTGAGTTACTATTGACTGATGACTTTAGAGTTTAAGTATTTGTGGCATACTGAGTTACTATTGACTGATGACTGTTTAGAGTTTAGGTATTTTTGGCATACTGAATTACTATTGACTGATGACTGTTTAGAGTTTAAATGTTTGTGGCATACTGAGTTACTATTGACTGATGACTGTTTAGAGTTTAGGTGTTTGTGGCATACTGAGTTACTATTGACTGATGACTGTTTAGAGTTTAAGTATTTGTGGCATACTGAGTTACTATTGAGTGATGACTGTTTAGAGTTTAAGTGTTTGTGGCATACTGAGTTACTATTGACTGATGACTTTAGAGTTTAAGTATTTGTGGCATACTGAGTTACTATTGACTGATGACTGTTTAGAGTTTAGGTATTTTTGGCATACTGAGTTACTATTGACTGATGACTGTTTAGAGTTTAAGTATTTTTGGCATACTGAGTTACCATTGACTGATGACTGTTTAGAGTTTAAGTATTTGTGGCATACTGAATTACTATTGACTGATGACTGTTTAGAGTTTAAGTACTTGTGGCATACTGAGTTACTATTGAGTGATGACTGTTTAGAGTTTAAGTATTTGTGGCATACTGAGTTACTATTGACTGATGACTGTTTGGAGTAAAATATTTGTGGCATACTGAGTTACTATTGACTGATGACTTTAAAGTTTAAGTATTTGTGGCATACTGAGTTACTATTGACTGATGACTTTAAAGTTTAAGTATTTGTACCATACTGAGTTACTATTGACTGATGACTGTTTAGAGTTTAAGTATTTGTGGCATACTGAGTTACTATTGACTGATGACTGTTTGGAGTAAAATATTTGTGGCATACTGAGTTACTATTGACTGATGACTTTAAAGTTTAAGTATTTGTGGCATACTGAGTTACTATTGACTGATGACTTTAAAGTTTAAGTATTTGTACCATACTGAGTTACTATTGACTGATGACTGTTTAGAGTTACTTTAACATGGTTAAAAACAGCTTACGCAAAAATGGGTTTAAATTGAGAATTGAGTAATGAAGGAAAGTTACTGCATTCAGGAAATCTGTGATATTTATTTATTTATTTATTTGAGTATAATGACACTTTAGACAGCCAGGGTCACATGTCAGAAAGTTTTACGGGTGTCAGAAGCTGGAGAGAACCACTGAGAAATGGCAAGCAACTTTCAGATTGCCCTGCATACTAACTCCACTCAAGCAGGACAAGCATTGGTTGAAGACATATGCACCATCAATGTGCATTATGCTGCCTTAGTACACAGTGCCACCGTGCCCCCATGTGTGCAATCGCGGATTAGGAGCCTTGCCCAAGGACACAATGCAGTTACCCACAGTGGGGTGGAACTGTGGACCTCTTGGTTTGAAGTTCAATGCCATAACCACTGTGATATAAAGCTTGTTTAATGGCAGAGCTATGTTAAAATGAGCATCCCCATATGGCACTCCATGGCCGTGTGGGTATGCTCATTTTAGAAAATATTAAAGATACATTTTCTAAATATCCCTTTTTAGCGCACCTGGCCCAAAGTGCCATGTGATGAACTATTGCCATCACTTGGCATCCATCGTCATCCATAAACTATTCACATTTTTAGCTGACCTTGACAAAGTCCAGATAAGCTATTGCCGTCACTTGTGCGGAAGTCTGTGAGTTCACATTTCCTACATCTCGTAGTTCTTGTCCGATAATCAAATGCAGCTTCAAGGTCATGTCTAGATTAGAATGTCTCCTTTTGGTTGCGATAGGTCTACCACCATGGCTACACAAGCCTGAGCCTCTTGTTCATTTTGCTTGAAACTGTTTGTATATCTGTTGTTTTCTGATGACTTTTCTTTAATATTGCAGGTATGTCATGGAGAAAGTAGACATGGTTTTAGTTGGAGCTGAAGGGGTAGTAGAAAATGGTGGAATCATAAATAAGGTAAGCTTTTTATACTCCCTGAAAAATTTTGGGGGAGCATATAGTCACTGCTTTGTCTATGTGTCCATCTGTCTGTTCGTCCAAAACAAGATGATAACACTAGTTAGCTTTTATGTACAACCTTATAATTTTGCAACATAACTATCTACCATGAAATGCATGTCAAGTTCAGTATTCACTGTTATGGCATTTACTGTTCTAGAGGTATGCCCCTTGAAAATCACAAAATTGTAAAATCAACGGTTTGCGGGTGATAACTCCAGTTCACTTTGATGCACGACCTTATAATTTTGCAACGTTACAACCCACCGTGAAATGTAGGTCAAGTTCGATTTTCATCTTTATGGCATTTACCATTCTACAGTTATGCCCCTTGAAATGTAGCAAAATAGTAATGTGATAAAACATTTCTTATGGTTTCTTATTAAATGCCCAGGGCATGTATAATCAAACCTGCTTATACATTCACCCAAATTAAGCAGTGACCTGTCTGCAAAGGCCAGTTTAATCTCCTTCCCAAGGAGCTTTTAATTCAAGTTTACTATGTACTGTCATCCTTGTCCTTACAAACGTTTTTAGCTCAACTTTGCCATAAGTCAAATTTGAAGTTATGCCATGGCCTGTCGTCCGTCATGCGTCTGTCCATCCATCCGTCCATCCATCTGTCCATCAGAAATTCAATACGGCTCGGGCTAGAGGTGGTATTTATGAACCGATCTTTACAAAACTTCTTGGGTACCTTTGTTATCACCGTGGGGCGAGAACGAGGGTTTTTGGGCACGGTCTGAAATTCAAGATGGCCACCAGCAGCCATTTTGTACCAAAATTAGTGCAATCAGTTTTTTGTACAGAACTTCTGTATGAAGGTTCTGATTCGAATAAATTTTTGTCTCAATGTTTAGTAACATGGAATACATCACATATAATATAGGTTTTTTTCTCGTGCAGAAATTCTGCAAATTAGATGAACTTTGATTTTTTCAGTGCTATCTACACACAGTAAGTACACATGTCAATACGGCTCGGGCTAGGGGCTGTATTTATGAACCGATCTTCACGAAACTTCTTGGGTATCTTTGTTATCACCTTGGGACAAGAACGAGTGGGTGCAGCCCAAAAAATCAAGATGACCACCAGCAGCCATTTTGTACCAAAATTAGTGCAATTAGTTTTTTGTACAGAACTTCTGTATGAAAGTTCTGATTTGAATAAATTTTTGTATGAATGTTTAGTAACATCGAATACATCACTTATAATACAGGTTTTTATCTCATGCAGACATTATGCAAATTAGATGGACTTTGATTTATTCAGTGCAACTTGTACACTGTTAGAACAAATGTCAATATGGGCTAGAGGCTGTCATTACGTGTACACTCCATATAAAACCGCACTTCGCGTACCCCACTTTTTGTGTAGAAAAGTGGGGTACCCAAGTGCGGTTAGGAGAGAAGCATTACATAATCAATTAGTGCTGGACGAGAAATTTCTTCCAGAGTCTGAACCTGATTAGCAATATTGGTCTTCAGTCAGTGAATTTCTAAAACCTGCATTTCATAAAATAATGACATAAAAATGTTATATCTGTCTTTTCCAGATCATTGTACCCCGGAATAATGTCCGCATTTAAACAATTCGCCCAATATTTTTCGAGATATTTAACTTGTTTCCGTATTAAAATAAAATGTTTTGCCGATATGTCATTTGGATTCCCCCCTGTATAATTAAAGGTAAGTTTATCGCCATCGAATATGATCTTGTCCACCTTCATTCTCGAAACATTTCATCGAGACATTTTTAAATAAAATTACCAAATAGAGGAAGTATTTTAAAATAAAACAAATTCTGTGCGTTGCTATGTTTTTTAGAACAATAATGTGACAGTCTCGGCGATACATCCTGTCTTTACGAAGTGCGGCCCCTATTTTTCAGACTCGGGATCATTACTAACTCGGCATATGATTTAATATCATTGCAGATAAGCTGCTTCACGTTTACCTCAGTAATTATTTTTGACGAACTAAATTGAGAATGAAACAGAATTAATAAATAAATCCATCTACTCCTTCCGGTCATTTTCGTAACAACTCGGGTGGATTTTTCAAATTAAGTTCAGTCTTCGGAATCATGAAATTTTAGAAGCAAGAGACATACGAATCATGGCCTACGGTAAACAAATTTATAGTGCAGTTTAGGAAGTGGATGGCACCCACAATGGGATTTTCTTGTCAACTTCCAGTATCTGAAAAAGGCATGAAAAATTGGTGGCGTCACTGGGGGCTGGGGGAGGGGTAGGTATTTGCCCCTTAAACGTAGATTTTGCCCACATTTGCTTCCCACGTCCATAGCACATACACACACACAAACTCTCTCTCTCTCTGTCTCTGCCCCCCCCCCCCCCCACCCCCGTAACCATGGCGTATTCATGCCTTCCGTGAGTCAACGATCGACAGTATAATCTTTCCACTTTTAAATCTGATCCGCCGCGCCTGGAAAAATTCTCCCTTAAAATTTTTATATATTTTTCTTTTTTTTTTACAGCTTGTGGTCCTCATTAACGGGGGAGGGGAGCATTCCAATGAGGGACCATAAACTATGTGACTGAAACAAAATATGGAAATTCACTAAATTCACAACGCCAATGGCCGAATTTGGCCAGCACTCAGGCTATACAAAAATCTGCATTCAAATTTTATTATGTTTAAGTTTTTGTTTCAAAAACATAGCTTATGACCCTTCATTGGAACGAGCTAGTGGATTTTGAGTCTTTCCATTGAGGGGTCCCAAGCTCTGTTTTGAGACAAAAAAATTCAAATTTTTAGTTGTTATTAAAGAATTTATCTGGCAAGTTCCACCTGGTCCTGTAGGCGGGTTGAGACTATTGGATCACCGGATTTATCTTCCTAGCATTTGGTACGTTTTTTCTTGGAAATAGTATGTTTAATTTCGTGGCTGGAAACTGGGTAGACTGATAACATTTTGGCCAGACACTGTCGTCTGTATGTTGGTGTTTTGGTAATAATAATTCTCCCCAGCTAGCATGGGTTCCTTTTCAATAGATGCTTCAAATGCTTCGGCCCTTTGACAGATTAATAAGTAAATTAGCCTTAGAAAAGGTGTTGAACATATGACATACCAGTATACAATTATGCTCAATTAGTTACTTCTGTTCAGTGGCGTGTTAAATTAAATCCTTTGTTTGTTGTTGATCCCCAAGAAAATGTTAAAAGAAACGAAACACTTGCTATGTTTCATCATATCACATCCCCCAAATATAAAAATATTCACAGGAAACATTTTTAAAATCTCCTGAAATTTAGTGCTTGTGCGGTCTCGAGTCCAATGATATTAGCTACAAATAAGAGACTTCATTAGTTGAAACTTTGGATATTTAGTGCTGAACACGATGTCTTGATCAAGTAGTCCAATAATATTAGCTATGAACACGCGTCTCATCAAGCTTTATTTATTTTTTATTATTTGTTGCTAATATTGGTGGACTGTTTCATTATCCACATCATAGTATGATGCCGCAACACTACCACCGAGTTAGGGTGAGAACGGTTTGAGTTTCGCCGAATTGAATAGAGCATGCGTTTTGGCTCAGCACCCTCCCCCTCCAAAAATCAAAGAAAAAAAAAAGAATGGGAGCCAAAACTCGTTTTATCACCAATATCAGTCACCGCTGATATGACCGATTCCCCTGGTTGAATAAGATGTCACGACGTTGTTCTCATGACCATAAACTCAAGTAATGTATTCCTGGGTGGCGTCATTTCGTTCCCGTGGGGACACACTTCATCGATCGGAATGGTCCCGAGTTGAATTATGATACCATGTTTTGAAGTAGCTCCAGGAAAAAGATGAGAGAAGCACGGATCGGGTTTACCCAAATTGGATCTGATCCGTGTTTTGAAGATAATCTCCCCGTGTCTGGGGTTCCATAGCGGCTGTCAGATAGAATCAAAAATGTGTTTTAATTTAACATTTGGGCGAATTATCATGTTATATCCCGGGCGAAAAGCAGATAAATTGCCAGTATGTTCAAAACGAAAAATGTGTAGTTATCTGTACCCGTCCATTTCGATTGAGAATCAGATTGTTTTTTTCAACAACAATGACCTCGATTAAGCGAGTTCAGACTATTTTATATCATGTAAATCCAATAGATGGAAGAGCCACACTGCTTCACTGGATCGTCAAAATTCACATTTTTTTAAAAGATTTATTAGAACACAAAACGTGAATTATTGGACCGATTTTCACATTTAAAGGATTCTTTTGATCCAGAAAATTCTCTCCAAAAATATTTCTGGCACAGAAAAAGGATTTAGTGAAGAAAACGTATTATGTAAATTGCGAGGTGTTTTCCCAATCAACACTGATTAATGAGTAAATACCTGCTGTTATATAATCATACATAACGCACTGAGTCGATATTGGAATAATTTTTTTATATGGAATGTACACGTAATGGTATTTATGAACCGATCATCATGAAACTTCTTGGGTACCTTTTTTATCACCTTGGGACAAGAACAAGTGCTTATGGGTGCTGTCCGAATTCAAGATGGCTGCCGGTGGCCATTTTGTACCAAAATTAGGTGCAAACAGTTATTAACTCACCGAAGGGAGCTCAACTTATCACTTGCCGTCCGTTGTCTGTCGTCCGTCGTCGTGAACATTTTTCAAACGACTTCTCCTCTGAAACCACTGGTCTGATTTTCATGAAACTTCATGTGGATGTTCATTACTATATGGCAATTCATGTTTGTTCAAATGAAATGGCCACGTCCCTTGGGGGCTCTGTATGGGGCATAACTCTGATAGCACCGTATGAATTATAGAAAAATTATTAAAAAATCTTTTTCTCCAGAACCAGTGGGCAGAATCTTTTGATACTTGGTATGCAGCATCTTGGTATGGGTCTGAAATCAACTTTGTTCAAATCGAGTCCCTCAACCAATATTGGGGCTCACTATGGGGGCGTGAATTTTTACTTTGTGCAATTTAAGAAAAATTCTTTAAAAATCTTCTCCAGAACCAATGGGCAGAATCTTTTGATATTTGGTATGCAGCATCTTGGTATGGGTCTGATTCAAGTTTGTTCAAATTGAGTCCCTTGATCAATATTGGGGCTGCCTATAGGGGAATGAATTTTTCCTTAGTGTAATTTAAGGAAAAATCTTCTTCTCCAGATCCAGTGGGCAGAATCGTTTGATATTTGATATACAACATCTTGGTATGGGTCTGATTCAAGTTTGTTCAAATTGAGTCCCTCGATCCATATTGGGGCTCACTAAAGGAGTGTGAATTTTTATGTTACGGGCCATAATTTGGGCATCAGATAAAATGTAGAATGTCCACCTGGACCGTGCCACAACTAACTCAGACTAAACAGCCAAAATCCATATTTATTTCATCATACCATTGTTACATATATATTCAACAGAGAAGACGGGAGTCTGAAAATACATAAAATAATACATTGTACTACTTGTTTACAAGTTTTCCCTCTGTATGCTCTAACATAAGTAGATTTAATAATATTACCATAATTATAAATAATACCCATTATAATAATAATAATAATAGCAACAATAATAATAATAATAAACTTCAATACTGAGTCCTATATACAATGCACTTAACCTCTTCCATCTGAGCTGATAGACAGCAGCCAACACATACAACCTACAACCCACTAATAGTGGATACATAACAGCCAAACGTCCGAACTACTAACCGGGATCAAGCATAGCATGAACTTGGCACAAGGCCAAATACATGCTAGTCTTGAGTCCGGTTTGTAGCGGTACAAAGATTTCATATACTTTCCCATAATAAATATTGCATGGTATTGAAGTTTACTAGAACTGCACACCGCAGTAGAATAAAACAATGATATATACATGTTACCAAAGTCCCTCACATATATTTACACTTACTTAACAAATTCAATTCTTACCCGATTGTGGATCAAATTCCCTCAGTCAATCATTCCACCAATCACAACATCCATTACTGTACCATCCCCCATACTGTGCAGTGCAGGTTAGCTGTAAAAAAGAACCCATAACCATACATGCAATTGTCAGATAGTGCAATTGATAAATATCATGATAGAATAAATCGATAGCAACCACCGGGAAACAAGCGAAACTAGGCGACACGAATACATGACAACTGAAGATCAAAGAAGTAAACTGACAAACGAGTAAAAACAACAAACCGTGGTAAGCAATTCGTAATAAGTACACTGATCTGATAAATACTAACCAAAATCCAAGGAAACACATATATTTTAATCACCATCAAAGAATTGTAAATATTAAAGATTAAGTTTGTCAGCCAACAAATTCGGGAACGATTGTTCATGTCATGTGACCTGAAACCCACGAAATGAGTACCTTTTCAAATTGCCTGTAAACAAAGGTATAGCTGCATGAAGAAGCAACCAAAAAACTGGATTCTAGAGATGGGCAATATACCGAAAAACCGAACCGATACCGATATCATGGGGACACCGAAAAACCGAACCGACCCAATCTTTGAATACCGAAACCAACGGTATTTTCAATTTTCCCTGTGCATTCGCTATTGATGAGGATTGACAGCAGTTGATGTGTTAATTTTCATGAAAGAAGTGACTGATTTTATTTTTCAGTTTTGTTAAGCCTTAAGGACCAGGGCAGTTGTTCTAAATTATCAATAGTCTACGACCTGTACATGTCCAGTTGCTTAGCAGTGATTTCTAGCCAAGTCTTGGCTGCCTGTTAAGGCAGCCAAGACTTGGCTAGAAATCACTGACCAGATAATTTTACTACTGTCATCAGGCCCATGTAAAGATGACATCTTCAGGACACACATTCTATGATTACAGACGCCTTAAGTGGAGCTTGAAAAGTTAAGGCATATTTAGAACAAGTCACCATATTACTGCAGATATGATCTGTGCTGACAAAAGAATGACAATGTTGAGCCCATCAACAATGACATGTGTAGCACTGTGATAGAATGATACAAGAACAACTTATCTGTATTTTTCTGACATGGATTCCCCTTTGGTACTATCAGTGAATTTGAAGTCACATACCGAATACCGAACCGATACCGCGGTATGCCCACACAAAAATACCGAAACCGATACCGAACTCAAAATTCCAATACCGCCCATCTCTACTGGATTCTCAACTCACATCTCATCATTTACAATCAGACCGGACCTGGTAATTTAAAAAGTTCAATACATTACTATTTAAGTTAAAATATGTAAAATCGCATCTGCCACATTTAGCTCACCTGACTGAAAGTCAGGGTGAGCTTTTCGTATCACTCTTCGTCCATCGTCCATCGTCTGTCATCCGTCGTCTGTCATCCGTCGTCTTGCGTGAAGGTGGTGTTTGAGCCTCTTTCTCCTAAACCATTGGCCACATTTTAATTAAATTTTATGTAAGTAGTGGTTATATAGGGGCATTTTGATATTTTTATACTGTACCAATGACCCAGACATAGCTGGTGCTAACTCTTAAAATATAGGGCCAAACTAAAATTTTGCCCCCCAATCCCCAAAATTTGCATCTAAAACCAAAGAAAACATGTCCTGAATGGCCCTCCACACTTTACATCTACTGCGCATGCGCAGTGTCAAGGACGTCCCGAAATTGGCACCTATAATCATTTCTTAGTTTGGCCCTTCGTCAGTTAACATCTGACTGATCTTTGTGCTTGTAAATCTCAGTTTAAATGATGCCAGACACATAAATATAAGAGAAATGGTGATTCTAAGGAGGATATAGAAGGAGGAGAGGAAAAATGAGTGACAGAAAATTATCAGGGCTGTAACTTAAAATTTTTTAATGAAATTGTGTTAAGTTACCTATTTTCGAGGCAACAGCCTGTTGTGGTCATTCTTGTTATCAAGTTACACTGCTTGTTCAGTGTTTTCCTCTCTCCCTTTCTTTTAAGTCCCCTCTTGCTATTCTCCCATGCTTTTGGCATATTTTCTGTAATTTTATTACTAAAATTTCTTGGGAGTTTTAGCTGGATAACAGAATGAATTCTGTTTTTTTCCCCATGTTTACGTCTTCACCTATGGGTGGTTAGGCGTAGTGTTCTGCATCTACCATCTGATGTTCTGCAGTTTCTTCCCTGGAAGTCTCTGTTTTGCATCAGATAGTGTATTATTGGTAACTGATTTCGGGCCAGGGTGCCTGGAGTCTTGTTCTAGTGTTTTTACACTTATTGTTTACATTTACAACAGCCCTTTGTGTGAGGGGGGATTTCTTGAAAATAATATCTTGATGTTAATTTAATCATAACTAGATACATTATTATTGTTCGTAAGTGTTGCATAAATTGTTTAAAATATTTTTAGAATTTTTGTCCACACTTAGGCTTGGGATCCATTGGGGCTCAACGTTACTTTTCAGAAACTTGGGCTGTTCTGAAAAAATATTTTTTCAAAATTTTTTGATTTCAATTATTTTTTCTATGGTAATGGATCATATTATTATGTATTTTGATTGTCAGGGGTTGGTGCGAGTACTAGGACTTTATTTTCTTTTCACAAGGATATTGGTCAATTGTAATAAGAGGAAATCTTCCTCTGACTTTCATAATCATTGTATATGTAGTCAGTGTACTCGCACTAACTACTGTTCTGTATGTGATAATTTCGATGACAACATGGGAAGCGTGTGTCACGGTATGTTAGTGGGGAATTGGACATTCTGGTCCTTTCCCCGCAGGGTCACTCTACTTTATCAATCTCTATTTCAGACGATCAAGATTAGGGTGATGTATCCATGATGTCTTCCAAAAGTGTGCCTCCGTCGTCACAATTAATGAAGAGCTAGCGGAAAAGTGCTCATGTAAATACGTCAATTGCCTAAGAGGACTCTAGTAGGTTCGACGGCCTGTGACGTCCGCTAGCTCGCCCGGTGTAGCGTCCATTCATCGAATGGTTTGGCAGCCAGGTTCGTCCATTGCGGTCTAGAAGGAGTTTTGGGGTGATGCGAGCACTATAAATCAACCAAATGCACACCCAATGATGGCGGATTAGAGGAGAGATCGGAGGAAGCCTTTTAGTCCGGTTCCTAGCTCGTCCAGGTCCATCCGGAGGGCAAGCGAGAGAGGCCCCTCTCTCGTACAACAACATCTGGCCCCAGATGTTGTGGTACAAAATGTTCGCATTCGGAGCATACGTCCGCCGCTCGGGACGCTCCGATATATAGTCAGTCCGGAGAGACTGTCAATAAGGCTTCCTCATTCTCATGGTAGCGCACACGATCGCTCTTGGCTTCGTGACCTTGGATATCCAGTCAGCTTCGCCAATCAGAGAATCATCGGCGACCAGGTCACACCATCCGGTAGCCAGGGAACGAGGCCTGCAGACTCCGGACGTTCGCATAAGAAAGTGTGCGGGAGTCAACGTACACGGAGCTTCCGGCGGCAATGCATCGTAAGACCGCTACTGCACAGGCCTCGGTGACGGACGTGCTATCCCAAATAGCACAGCTTATCGCAGCATCCCAGCAACGACAGAATCTGTCGCATCATGTATTATCCGACGATGCTGGGTCGGGACGCCCCGAGGAAGCAGGTACGGACGTCCGAATATTTCATCCGGTCCGACAGGATGCCGAAAGGGATTCGGAGGATTTCGAGCTTTCCCTTTCGGAACAACATATGCTGTTGTGTATGTCATCTGACTTTATCTTCTACAGGTTCTTCGTCGGACCAGAATGCTGCGATGCCGGATAAGAAACTGATAGCATCGGTGGACTTAGAAATTTTTGGTTCGGTTCAGGGACATCGTCCCTCAGTTCCGACATAGTCCAATAATGTCACACAAACTTTCGAATTATTGAACGACGCTATATATATTATCATATGCTTGCTATTACCAAGCATTTCTGGTTTCTTGTTCGCAAAGTTACGGAGATGTCTTTCAAAGTGTGCCTCTGTCGTCACAGTTAATGAAGAGCTAGCGGCAATAAGTGCTCATAGAATATGTCTATCGCCTAAGAGGTCCCTAGTAGGATCGACGGAGTGACATTCGCTAGCTCACCCAGTGTAGCGTCCATTTATCGAATGGTTCGGCAGCCGGGTTCGTCCGTTGCGGTCTAGGAAGGAGATTTGGGTGATGCGAGCACTATAATAACTTTAGTACTCACCAAGTGACGACGGATTGAGGACAGATCGGAGGAAGCCTGTTAGTCCGGTTCCTGGCTCGTCCAGGTCTGTCCGGGCTGCGAGCGAGAGAGGTCCCTCTCTTGTACAACAACATAGGGGACCGCATGTTGTGGTTCAGATATTTCGCATTCGGAGCATATGTCCGCCGCTCGGGACGCTCCGTTATATTGACAGTCCGAGAGACTGTCGATAATGCTCCCTCATCCTCACAGCAGCGCACACGACCACACATTGGCTATGTGACCTCGAGTATCCGGCCAGTTTCGTCATTCAGTGATTCCACGGCGAACAGGTCATGCCATCTGGTAGCCAAGGGACACAAGGCCTATACACTCCGTTCGCTCGCATAATAGAAGTATGCACGGGGTAACGATCACGGAGCTTCCAGCGGCAATGCATCGTAAGACCGCTTCTCCACAGGCCTCAGTGATGGACGTGCTATCCAAGTTAGCACAGTTTATCGCAGCATCCCAGCAATCGACAGATTCTCGGTCGGATCAGGATTTATCCGACGGCGCTGGGTCGGTGCGCTCCGCTGTTGCATCAGGTTCGGACGACCGAACGCTTTATAGGGTCCGACAGGATGGCGAAAGGGATTCGGACGATTTCGAGCTTTCCCTTTCGCGACAACGGAAGCTGCCATACATTTCTTCCGGCATTATCTTCCAGAGGTTGTTCCTTCGGACTACATTGCTGCGATGTTGGATAAGAGACTAATAGCGTCATTGGACACGGAATTTTGGATCGGTTCAGGGACATTGTTCCTGACTTACCGACACAGTCCAATAATGTCATTAGAACATTTGAATTATTTATCGACGCTATATATATATATATATATAAGCTTGCTACCAAGCATGATAGTTTAGTTTCTTGTCCGCAATGCTCTATTCTGCCTTTTATCATTTCTAGGAATATATTTATTTTGGCAGAACAGGGCATATCGAGAGTTCATATGCGTCCAGACGGCGGGGTTAAAGACTGGAAATTATCTTTTTCGCCATCTATGTCTTTTCCAACCACGATGTTGGAAACGACAATGATGTCTAATTGACTTAACTTAGACGCTTTATCATACGTAGTCCACCTTACTGAGGCGTTACTATTACGTTTTCAAGAGAAAGAATTCCAGGATATGATCCTCAATGTGATTTCTTTCAAGGGCAGTAGTTTTTCCACGTATAACTCCGCCCTTCAGTGGCAACCTGGAGTTGGTTAGACATGACGCAGCCCTAGCTACATCCACGCACGTGGATAGTAAGGTGAAGAACTCTCTCAGAGTCGCTTCGGTCTCGGAGAAGCTTCTCTTTGACAGCAACTTTTCAGCAATCCATGAATTGCTCGATTTACACGTTCTCTTGTCTATCAAGTGTAGCAAGAGATTCTGACTGGGGCAAACATTCGGTGGTTGACTCAGAGAGTGCCACTGCAGTTGCCGGATCCGAGTTTTATGATTATGACGGTTGCCAGTCAAACGGGTTGGGGTACAATATTGATCCCAACGGATTCGAAGTGACAGGGTCTTTGGGTTCCGCAGTTTCTGGGCAAGCACTTATCTTCCACGGAATAATGTTATTTAGGCTTGCATTATGTCATTGGATGAACATTATTCAGAAACGCATGTCCAAATCCTGTCCGATAATACGACAGTAGTTGCGTATCTCCGGAACCAGGGAGGCACTCATTCGATTCCGTTATTCAATTTAACGGAAAGAATCCTTCTGTTTGTTATAGAACACCAAGTTCTGCTTCGGTATGTCATATTCCGGGTCGTCTGAATGTATTAGCAGACTCCCTTTCACGGAAGGGTCGCTTGTTGCCGTCAGAATGGACTCTCAACAAACAGGTATTCAATCAGATTTGCTACCAATGGGAGCGGCCAATGATAGACTTATTTGCGACACAACTTACTAATCAATTGCAGACGTATGTGTCACCATGTCCGGATCCCCGAGCATATGCAGTAAACGCTCTATCGATCTCGTGGGACGGAATGATAGGATATGCGTATCCTCCAGCGCCGTTGATTCAGCAAATATTGCTAAGATAAAACAATCACAATACAATTCTGTTGGTAGCATCTCTGTCTCCACAGAGACCGTGGATAAATTTACTCAGGTGTCTGCTGTGGGACTTACCGCGAAAACTTCCTCCACGAGAGGATGTTCTTTCGCTGGGGAAATCGTGTCAACTTCATCACAACCCGCAAGATCTCAACCTTCACATATTCCGTTGTGCGGTCCTTCTTGCACGGCAAGCATTGTACAGGACGAGCAGTGGACGCGATTTCTAACTGTAGGAGGACCTCCTCTTCGCTATACTATGCGACTAAAGTGGAAGGTCTTTCGTCGTTGGTGTAGGGATCATTATGTTGATATTTTTGATCCCCCATACCAGACATTGCAAACTTTCTAGTATACTTGTTTCACGAGATCAACTGCAGCCTGTTACGATTAAAGGTTATAGGTCTATGTTATCTGATACCTATGCACACCATGATAGTTTACAATTGGATCTAATGTCTCTTTATCTAAATTAGTTAGAAACTTTTCGATAAATAGACCTAGAACCCTTAGATTAATTCCTAAATGGAATTTAGCTTGGGTTCTTCTTAAACTAAAAGAAAACCATTTGAGCCTCTTGAGACAGTAGATTTCAAATTCTGGTCTTATAAGACGGCATTTCTCTTAGCTTTCTCTTCTGCTGAAGAGTCAGTGAGCTTCATGCACTACTGGTGGACGATTCTCACTTTCGTAGTATCGGGAACACTATTACCTTTACTACTAATGTTGGATTTTTGGCTAAGAATCAGGCTCCTAATAAATATCCGGATCATATTGTTATTAAGGCCCTTCCGTCTTCAGACGGGCATAGGCCTTTACTCTGTCCGGTTAGAGCTTTATGTATTTATAAACAAGATCTCAGTTTATCAGAAAGGACGTACAAGCTTCTTCTGTCTCTGATGCCTAATAGAAAGGACATTACGGTCCATTCTATTGCTAGATAGATTCAATTAACTGTCTGTACTGCTTATGATAATCTATCTTTAACTCAGCAGTCTGTGCTTAAGATTTCGGCTCATGAAGTAATAGCTCTTTCTACATCTTGGGCTTCTGCAAAGTGTTGCTATTACAGATTTAATGAAGGCTGCATATTGGTCTCAGCCATCCACATTCACGAATTTTTATCTCAGAAATATTGAGTCCATTTCTGGAGACCTGCATTGTTTAGGTCCATTATCTGCTGCTCAGAATGTCGTTCACTAAACAGTTGAAACTATAGTTATGTAGGCTTTCTGTTCAGGCAGTGACTCCGTCTTGTTGACCTCTTCGCTCTGGGCTATTTGACCCAGGGCAAGGGGAGGGGGAGGGTGTTTCCTTGGTCACCTGTTTTATAATGAAAACAAGGAGATACCTCCTCCGGAGTCAGTAATTCTGAGCTGTTACTGGGATGGTTTAAAGTGAAAAGTTAATGTTTAAAAAATTCATTCATGTCATATTTTTAAAGTGTATCATTTGAATATGTCACGTGTCAAACGGGCGTTAATATACAATCCTCGGACACTTTTAAAAGAGTATAAAGAGTCTCAATTCTCTGGACTAACTTTATTTATTGGCTTACTTTAAAAATAATTAGTATAAGGATTATACTGGATGTTAATAGAGAACATGAATGTTATGATGCTCAATTATGGAGGGTGTTGTGTCTTTCTAATTTATCATAAATAAGAAAGATACATGTAAAGCCTAATACTCCTTTTCTCCTCGAGGGGATGACTCTATTTTATATAGTTGAGCTTATTGGATTTTCCTCTATGTCCTAGGCCCTCCAGCCTTTTTACTATTCAGCTATGTCTGGGTCATTGGTACAGTATAAAAATGTTCAAAAATTTATAGTAATTTATATATTTTTTATACTTACCAATGACCTAGACGGGGATGGCCCTCCCAGGAGGTGGGAACTCATACCTCCCCGCTGAGTACATAGCGCTGACCAGGCACTGATTGTAAGAATGATAAATGGCGCCAATTTCGGGACCTCCTTGACACTGCGCATGCGCAGTAGAGGCGAAGTATGGAGGGCCATTCAGGACATGATTTCTTTTGTTTTAGATGCAAATTTTGGGGATTGGGGGGCAAAATTTGTGTTTAGCCCTAGATTTTTAAGAGTTAGCACCAGCTATGTCTGGGTCATTGGTAAGTATAAAAAATATATAAATTACTATAAATTTTTTAACTTTTCTTTAAAAATTTTCTTCAGATTCAGCAGTCGAAATGTTTTGATATTTGGTGTGCAGCATCCTTAGGGGGGTGAGATTGAAGTTTGTTAAAGCCAAGTCCCTGGGTTCATACATGGGCTCCCTGTGGGAGCCTGAATTATAACTTGTGTTCAATATGAGGAATATTCTTTAAAAATCTTTTTTTTTTTAGATCCACTGGTCAGAATCTTTGGATATTTGGTATAAGCTTTTCTTAGGAGGAGCAGATGCAACTTGTTGAAATCAAATCTCTGGGTTGATATTTAGGCTACCATATCACGTGAGCACCCTCAGGCCCCCTGGGGCCTCTTGTTACTTAGTGCAATTTAAGAAAATTTCTTTAAAAATCTTCTTTTCCAGAACCGATGGGCAGAATCTTTTGATAGTTGGTATACAGCATCTTGGTATGGGTCTGATTCAAGTTTGTTCATATTGAATCCCCCGTTCAATATTGGGGATCACTATGGTGATGAGAATTTTTACTGAGTGCAATTTAAGAAAAAATCTTCCAACAATCTTCTTCACCAGAACCAGTGGGCAGAATCTTTAGATATTTGGTATGCAGCAGCTTGGTATGGGTTGGATTCACGTTTGTTGAAATTGAATCTTTTGATCAATATTGGGTCTCACTATGGGGGCATGAATGTTTACTTTGTGCAATTCAAGGAAAGTTCTTTAAAAATCTTCTTCAGAACCATCATGCAGAATCTTTTGATATTTGATCAGCAGCATTGTCCCATTCAGTCCTGTTGATGTTTTAGCTCCACAGAGAGTATAGATTTACTCTGTAGAACCTTAAGAATAGTTTTTGATAAAATTTGTGTCTTAACAGTATGGAACATTCGGTGAGCGCCTAAGGCCCCCTGGGGCCTCTTGTTTGTACAGAACTTCTATATGAAGGTTCTGATTTGAATAAATTTTTGAATGAATGTTTAGTAACATCGAATACATCACATATAATACAGGTTATATTTTTATACTGTACCAATGACCCAGACTTAGCTGGTGCTAACTCTAATATTCTAGGGCCAAACACAAATTTTGCCCCCCACCCCCCCCAGTCCCCAAAATTTGATCAAAATCCCTAAATTAGATGTCCTATGTGGTCCTCCATACTTTTATCCACTGCGCATGCGCAGTAGTCAAGGAAGTCCGAAATTGGCGCCAAATCCTCATTCTTTGTTTGGCCCTTCAATCAGTAACATCACACTGATATCTGTGCTTAAAATCTCAGTTTAAATGATGCCAGACACATAATCATGAGAGAAATGGTGGATCTAGGGAGGAAATAAAAGGATGAGAGGAAGAAATAGTGGAAGGATGTGTTCAGGGCTGTAACTTATAATTTTTATGAAAAATTATTTTATGTTCCCTAATTTCGGGGCATGGGCCTGATATTTTCATTCTTGCTATGAAATTTCCATTGTTTGTTCAGTGTTTCCTCTCTCCCTTTCCTTAATACCCCCCTTGCTATTCTCCCATGCTTTTGGCATTATTTTTGTAATTATTTTACAATGAAATTTCTTGGGAGTTTTGGCTTGGTAACAGAATGATTATTCTCTTTTTCCCCATGGTTACGTCCTCACCCTTGGGTGGTTAGGCATTTCAGTCATGCATCTACCATCTGATGTACTGCAGTTTCTTCTCAGGAAGCCTCTGTTTTACATCGGATAGTGTTAAAATTGGTTACTGATTTTGGGCCATATTTTCAGAGCCTGGAGTCTTGTTAGCTCACCTGACTGAAAGTCAGGATGAGCTTTTCTTATCACTCTTTGTCTGGCGTCCGTCCGTCCATCCGTCGTCCTGCGTGAAGGTAGTGTTTGAGCTTCTTTCTCCTAAACCACTGGCCACATTTTAATTAAATTTCATGTAAGTAGTGGTTATATAGGGGCATTTGGGTTTTTCTTCAAATTGGATTTCTGCTCATATTGTGAAGTGGGGTGGGGGCAAAATGCACAAAATTTTAAAAAATCTTCTTCTCATGAACCAGCCATAGCAGAGACTTGATATTTGGTATGCAGCTTCCATCTGAGGTACTCAAGTTTGTTCAAGAGAAGTTTGACGGGCAATATTTACCTTTGTTCTGAGAGGGGCAAGAATTTTTGCCCCGCTCAAAATTTATATTTTCTGAACCCAGAGGCCGATTTGAACCAAATTTAATATGAGGTATTATTGGGTTATAAGTACTTGATTTATGCAAAAAAAGGAGCTAAAAATAGAAAAAAATTAAAACGGCCATATCTCCAAAACTGCACGGCACTGAGAATTTTTATTTGGTGTGAAGCTTCCTTAGGACCAACAGAAAGAATTGGTAAAAAAAAATTGCCATCGGTTTTATCATAGGGAACAGTTTCGGGACTTTGAAAAAGTGCTGAGTCAGCACTTTTTAACACTGTAGGCAATGGGAAAAACATTAAAAAATCTTCTTCTCCAGCTCCAGCAGGCAGAATTTTTTGATATTTGGTATGCAACATTGTAGGGTGGATCTGTTTCAAGTTTGTTCAACTCGGCCCCCTGGGTTTATATTTGGGCTCAGTATAGGAGCCCGATTTCGAACTTAGTGCATTTCAGGCAAATTTCTTAAAAAATCTTCTTCTCCAGATCCAGCAGGCAGAATCTTTTGATATTTGGTATGCAACATTGTGGGGTGGATCTGATTCAAGTTTGTTCAAATCAGCCCCCTGGGTTTATATTTGGGCTCAGTATATGATATGCAGAAGACCTACACCACCACCTCTCCTAAATGTCTTTGAAAATCTTCTTCTCAAGATCCAGCCGGCAGAATCTTTTGATATTGGGTATGCACCATGCTTAGTGGGGTGAGATTCAATTTTGTTCAAGCCAAGTCCCTGGGTTCATATTTGAGCTCACTGTGGGAGCCCGATTTATAACTTAGTTGAAAATGAGGAATTTTCTTTAAAAATCTTCTTCAGATCCAGCAGTCGGAATGTTTTGTTATTTGGTATGCAGCATCTTTGGGGGGGTGAGATTCAAGTTTGTTCAAGCCATGTCCCTAGGTCAGTATTTGGGCTCACTGCGGGAGCTTGAATTGTAACTTAGTTCGAAATGAGGAATTTTCTTAAAAAATCTTCTTCAGATCCATCAGTCGGAATGTTTTGATATGTGGTGTGCAGCATCCTTGTTGGGGGGGGGGGGGGGGGGGGGGGGGGGAGGGGGGAGGAAGATTCAAGTTTGTTAAAGCCAAGTCCCTGGGTCCATATTTGGGCTCCCTGTGGGAGCCCGAACTATAACTTAGTCAATATGAGGAATTTTTCTTTAAAAATCTTCTTCAGATTCAGCAGTCGGAATGTTTTGATATTTGGCATGCAGCAACCTTAGGGGGCTTCAAGTTTGTTCAAGCCAAGTCCCTTGGTTCATATTTAGGCTCACTGTGGGAGCCCGAATGACAACTTAGTTCAAAATGTGGAATTTTCTTTAAAAATCTTCTTCAGATCCAGCAGATCAATGCTTTTGATATTTTTTATGCAGCAGCCTTAGGGGGGTGAGATTCAAGTTTGTTCAAACCATGTCCCTAGGTCCATATTTGGACTGATTGTGGGAGCTCGAATTGTAACTTAGTTCAAAATGAGGAATTTTCTTTAAAAATCTTCTTTTTCAGATCCAGCAGTCAGAATGTTTTGATATTTGGTGTGCATCATCCTTGGGGGGGGGGGGGGGGGGGATTCAAGTTTGTTAAAGCCAAGTCCCTGGGTTCATATATGGGCTCCCCATGGGAGCCCGAATTATAACTTAATTCAATATGAGGAATATTCTTTAAAAATCTCTTTTTTTAGATCCACTGGTCAGAATCTTTGGATATTTGGTATAAGCTTTTCTTAGAAGGAGCAGATGCAACTTAATGAAATCAATTCTCTGGGTTGATATTTAGGCTACCATGCCAGGTGAGCGCCCTCAGGCCCCTTGGGGCCTCTTGTTTCCAGTTTTATTCACTTTTGTTTACATTGACAACGGTTACTTCAGACAGTGATTCCTTGTCATCTATTAAGTTCTGCTCATAGCCAGATACATAATATTGTCCGTAAGTGTAACATTAAGTTTTAGACATGATTTAAAATTTTTGTCCACACCTTAGCTTTTTGGGGATCCATTTGGGCTCATCGTTCCCATTGGGAACTTGGGCTCAACTTGAAAATTTTTTAGAAAATTTTTTCTTTCGAATTATTTTTCGAAATGTTTGTAATGGATTATATTATTATCATGTATCTTATTTTCAAGGGTTATTGCGAGTACGTTGACTGTTTAACTTTTTTCAAAATGAAAGAAGTTTGTTCAAATTGTAATTCGAGGAAGTCTTCCTCTGATTCTCATGTTCAGTGTATTAATTGTAGTCAGTGTACTCGCATTAATTCTTGCTCTGTGTATGCCAATTGGAATGACAAATGTTGGAGACGTGTGTCACAGTATATTGTTAGTGATGAGAGGTCCATGCCAGCCCTCTCACCACAGGATCACTCTAGTTTTTCAGTCTCTTTTTCAGAGGAACAAGAACAGGGTGATGTTTCCGTGATGTCTTCACGAAGTGTGCCTCCGTCGTCGCAGATAAATGAAGAGCTAGTGGAAAAAGTGCTCAATGAAATTCGGCAAATGCCTAAGAGGTCCCACGTAGAATCAACAGCATTGTCGCCCGCTAGCTCGCCCAGTGAAGCAGTCATTCACGAAATGGTTGTGATGCCGGGTTTGTGCGTTGCGGTCCAGGAAAGGAGATCGGGTGTTGCAAGCACTATAAACATGGATCGTGCACACCTGGCGACGACGGATCCGAGGATAGAAAGGAGGAAGCCAATCAGTCCGGTACCTAGCTCGTCAAGGTCTGCCCAGACTGCGAGCGAGAGAGTCCCCTCTCTCTTACAACAACATCTGGAACCAGATGTTGTTGTACGTAATGTTCGTCAGTTGGAGCATACGTCCACCCCTCGGGACGCTCCGTCGTATAGACAGTCCGGCATGACTAGTCTATTGGCTTCCTCATCCTCATTGCAACACACACGACCGCAACTTGGCTATGTGACTTCTGCTATCCAGCCTGCTTCACCGACCAGGGATTCCACATCGATCAGGTCACGCCATCCGGTAACCAAGGACACGAGGCCTTACCAGTCGGGACATTTGCATAAAAGAAGTATGCAGGAAGTAACGTCCCAGGAGCTCCCAGCGGCTAAATCACGTAAGACCGCGGCTGCACAGGCCTCTGTGACGGACTTGTTATCACAAATAGCTCAACTCATTGCAGCATCCCAGCAGCCATTAGAAACTGTTTCGGAACAGGAATTGTCGGAGGAAGCTGGGTCGGTTCGCTCCCCTGCAGAGTCAGAAAGGGACGTCTGAGAATCTCATTTCGTCCAGTCGGATGGCGAAAGGGAATCAGTGGAGCTGGAATTTTCCCTTTCTGAACAACATAAGGTGGCCGTAGATTTCATCTGGCAACACCTTCCAGATGTTGTTCCTCCGGACCAAAATGCTGCATTACCGGATAAGAGACTGATAGCGTCACTGGACACAGACTTTTTCGGCCGGATTAGGGACACTGTCCCTGAGTTTCCGACCCAGTCCCCAGCAATGTCACACGAACATTTGATCTTTTGAATGACGCTATATTCAAGCTAGCATCTAAGACTGGCAAATCCAGTTTCTTATCCCCTAGCGCTATACAGCTGCCTTTCATCAATGCAAGACATTGATTTGAAACTGCAGGACAAGGCGTGCCGAGAGTTCCTCTGCGTTTGGACGACCAGGCTGATTACATAACACTTACCAGGCACTGATTGTAAGAATGAGGATTTGGCTCCAATTTCGGACTTCCTTGACTACTGTGCATGCACAGTGGATAAAAGTATGGAGGACCACAAAGGACATCTAATTTTTGGATTTTGATGCAAATTTTGGGGATTGGGGTGGGGGGGGGGGGGGGTGCAAAATTTGTGTTTGGCCCTAGATTATTAGAGTTAGCACCAGCTAAGTCTGGGTCATTGGCAAGTATAAAAAATATATAAATTACTATAAATTTTTTAACTTTCTTGTGCAGAAATTATGCATATTAGATGAATTTTGATTTATTCAGTGCTACTTATACACAGTAAGTACACATGCCAATGCGGCTCAGACTAGAGGCTGTATTTATGAACCAATCTTCACGAAACTTTTTAGGTACCTTTGTTATCACCTTGGGACAGGAATGAGTGTGTTTTGGGGTGCCTTTGTTATCACTCTACTATGAGAACAAATATTTTGGGGTTCAGTCAGACCCACTCTGGGACTCAAAGATTTCTTTTCTAGTTTGACATCTAACTGTTGCCAACCTTTACAATACTTTACCTATACATTTGTTACAGGCTATGGTCAGTATTTATGTACAGACCGTTACAATACTTTATATGTATCCTTGTTATCAGGTTATTACCTAGATGTGAGTCATTGCTGTGTCACATACTATACATGTGCATGTCTTACACAAGTTGAGCTACAGTGTCATTGATACTTTCATTGTATTTTTTTATATGGCTTAGAGAATGCATTAATATTTGGTCTGGAACTTCATTTGATGGTGGAGATTGTAGTTTGTTCATGGCAAAATTGTAGGTCAGTATTTGGGCTCTGTGGTAATTGGGTAATAAGTATTAGATTTATGACGGAAATTTTTTTTCGCTGCCCCATGGGAACCCCAGGAGCTTAAAATAGAAAAACATTCAAATGCCCATAGTTCAAAAACTGCATGAGCCAAAATATTGTTTTTTGTATGAAGCTTCCTTTGGTCCAGTGGAAGCAGATGGACCAAAAAAAAATGCTATTGGTTTTGTCATGGGGTGCTGTATAGGGAGGCCAATGTCAATACTGTTGGCAATGGGAAAAAGCAGACTCATTATCATTTTTGTGCTCCATTAACCCGTTACCAAACATGAAAAGCAGACGACACTTGCAAAAAAATTATTGAATAACTAATTTGTTTCATTTTTTGTCTCAAAAACATAGGTTATGACCCCTCGTTGGAACAAGCTCGACGAGCTCGTTCCAACGAGGGGTCATAACCTATGTTTTTGAGACAAAAAATGAAAATATTTTGGAAATTAATTGACGATTTTTGAGAATAGCGCTGGTCGGTTTTGGCCGTTACGTTGGGTAAAGGGTTAATTAAGTGTTCTTCTTAAGAACCTTTGGTCCAAATTTAAACTAATTTGGTACAAAGTATCTTTGTACTGCTGTGTGAAGGCACATACCACATCAGGCAGGATACTGACACTTCAATCACCAGCCATTTTGGCTGCTGACCATTTTGGATGTTTTGGCCTGCAGTCAGTACATTTTGGTTACTAGCTAGCATTTTTAGCTCAACTTGACAATGTCATGTTTGAGCTATTGGGATGGGTTGCGATCCGTCGTCCATCCATCCTTCCATATGTATGTCCATTCGTCTGTCCATCCACACCTGCTTTAGCACACCTGATCAGTTCCAAGTTTTATATGTGGCTTTGGGGCAATGTCTAAATGGGAGCTATTGAATTTTTCCGAATTTCGTTGAAAAACATAGCTGCCAGTGGCCATCTTAGATTTGGCATATAAAATGTCAACATTTCCATTGGCACACCCTACAGGCCGCATTCACCCGATCTTTTTCCAAATTCATATGTAGCTTTGGTATGATGTCTTGGTGGGAGTTATCCTATTTTTCTGAATTTTGTTGAAAAAGCATGGTCGTCAGCAGCCTTCTTGCATTTGGCACATAAATTGTCAACAATTCCATTGGCCACATTTTTGACCCATTCTTTTTAGTCCCATACCGGCATCGCCGGAGAGGACTATAGGTTTGCACTCTGTCCATCCGTCAGTCTGTCAGTCCATCAGTCTGTCAGTCACACTTTAGTTTTCTGGATTTTTTTGGAAATGCTCTAACCGTTTGGAGTGACCTCTAGATGGGGGCTATCCATTTTCTTCTATTTCCGTCAAAAAATGTTGCTGCGGCCAACTTTCTTAGAACTTAGTTTAGTCATACCTCAATATTTCACTTTGGCACACACTGCAGCGCACATTTAGGATCGGATTGCTTTGAAACCTGGCATGCTTGTTTGGGGAGACCTCTAGATGGGAGCTATCAATTTTCTTCCATTTCCATCAAAAAATGTTGCCGCAGCCAACGTTCTTAGAACTTAGTTTAGTCAGACCTCAATATTTCCCTTTGGCACACCTTACAGGGCACATTTATGATCGGGTTGCTTTGAAACCTGGCATGCTTGTTTGGGGTGACCTCTAGAAGGGAGCTATCGATTTTCTTCCATTTCCATCAAAAAATTGTTGCCGCTGGCAATGACCTTTGAACTTAGTTTAGTCAGGCATCAGTATATTCCTTTGACATGCCCGACAAGGCACATTTCTGATCAGATTGGTTTGAAACTTTGTATGCTTGTTTGGGTTTCTTCCATTTCCATCCGTCAAAAAATGTTGCGCTGGCAACGATCTTTGATCTTTGAACTTAGTTTAGTCAGGCATCAATATACCCCTTTGGCATGCCATACAGAGCACATATAATATTTTTATACTGTACCAATGACCCAGACATAGCTGGTGCTAACTCTTAAAAATCTAGGGCTAAACACAAATTTTGCCCCCCAATCCCCAAAATTTGCATCTAAAACCAAAGAAATCATGTCCTGAATGGCCCTCCATACTTCGCCTCTACTGCGCATGCGCAGTGTCAAGGACGTCCCGAAATTGGTGCCATTAATCATTCTTTGTTTGGCCCTTCATCAGTTAACATCTGACTGATCTTTGTGCTTGTAAATCTCAGTTTAAATGATGCCAGACACATAAATATTAGAGAAATGGTGGTTCTAAGGAGGATATAGAAGGAGGAGAGGAAAAATGAGTGACAGAAAATAATCAGGGCTGTAACTTAAAATTTTTTAATGAAATTGTGTTAAGTTACCTATTTTCAAGGCAACGGCCTGTTGTGGTCATTCTTGCTATAAAGTTACACTGCTTGTTCAGTGTTTTCCTCTCTCCCTTTCCTTTAAGTCCCCCCTTGCTATTCTCCCATGCTTTTGGCATATTTTCTGTAATATTATTACTAAAATTTCTTGGGAGTTTTAGCTGGATAACAGAATGAATTCTGTTCTTTTCCCCATGTTTACGTCTTCACCCTTGGGTGTTTAGGCGTAGTGTTCTGCATCTACCATCTGATGTTCTGTAGTTTCTTCCCTGGAAGTCTCTGTTTTGCATCAGATAGTGTATTATTGGTAACTGATTTCGGGCCAGGGTTATCAGTGCCTGGAGTCATGTTTCTGGTGTTTTTACACTTCTTGTTTACATTGACAACAGCCTCTGTGTGAGGGGGATTTCTTGAAAATAATATCTTGATGTTAGTTTAATCATAACTAGATACATTATTATTATTCGTAAGTGTTGCATTAATTTTTTAAAATATTTTTAAAATTTTTGTCCACACTTAGGCTTGGGATCCATTGGGGCTCAACGTTACTTTTCAGTTGGGCTTTTCTGAAAAAATATTTTTTCAAACAATTTTTTGATTTCAATTATTTTTTCTATGTTAATGGATCATGTTATTATGTATTTTGATTTGCAGGGGTTGTGCAAGTACTAGGACTTTGTATTCTTTTCACAATGAAAGGATATTGTTCAATTGTAATAAGAGGAAATCTTCCTCTGACTTTCATAATCATTGTATAAATGTAGTCAGTGTACTCGCACTAACTCCTGTTCAGTATGTGTTATTTTCAATGACAACATGGGAAGCGTGTGTCACGGTATGTTAGCGGGGAAATGGCCATGCCGGTCCTTTCCCCGCAGGGTCACTCTAGTTTATCAATCTCTGTTTCAGACGATCAAGAACAGGGTGATGTATCCGTGATGTCTTCCAAAAGTGTGCCTCCGTCGTCACAATTAATGAAGGGCTAGCAGAAAAGTGCTCATGGAAATACGTCAATTGCCTAAGAGGTCCCTAGTAGGATCGACGGCCTTTGACATCCGCTAGCTTGCCCGGTGTAGCGTCCATTCATCGAATGGTTCGGCAGCCGGGTTCGTCCCTTGCGGTCTAGAAAGGAGTTTTGGGTGATGCAAGCACAGAAATCAACCAAGTGCACACCCAGTGACGGCGGATTAGAGGAGAGAACGGAGGAAGCCTATTAGTCCGGTTCCTAGCTCGTCCAGGCCCATCCGGGCTGCGAGCGAGAGAGGCCCCTCTCTCGTACAACAACATCTGGCCCCAGATGTTGTGGTACAAAATGTTTCGCATTCGGAGCATACGTCCGCTGCTCGGGGCGCTCCGTTATATAGACAGTCCGGAGAGACTGTCAATAAGGCTTCCTCATTCTCATGGCAGCGCACACGACCGCACCTTGGCTACGTGACCTCGGATATCCAGTCAACTTCGCCAATCAGAGAATCTGCGGCGACCAGGTCACACCATCCGGTAGCCAGGGACATGAGGCCTGTAGACTCCGGACGTTCGCATAAGAAAAGTATGCAGGAGTCAACGTATACGGAGCTTCCAGCGGCAAAGCATCGTAAGACCGCTACTGCACAGGCCTCAGGGACAGACGTGCTATCCCAAATAGCACAACTTATCGCAGCAACCCAGCAACGACAGAATCTCTATCGCATCATGTAATATCCGACGACGCTGGGTCAGGACGCCCCGCTGAAGCATCAGGTACGGACGTCCGAAAACTTCATAGGATCCGACAGGATGGCGAAAGGGATTCGGAGGATTTCGAGCTTTCCCTTTTGGAACAACATAAGATGCTGTATATGTCATCCGGCTTTATCTTCTAGAGGTTGTTTCGTCGGACCAGAATGCTGCGATGCCGGATAAGAGACTGTTAGCGTCGGTGGACACAAAAATTTTTGGATCGGTTCAGGGACATCGTCCCTCAGTTCCGACACAGTCCAATAATGTCACAGGAACTTTCGAATTATTGAACGATGCTATTTATATATATATGCTTGCTATTAACAAGCAAGTCTGGTTTCTTGTTCGCAAAGTTACTGAGATGTCTTTCAAAAGTGTGCCTCTGTCGTCATAGTTAAATGTTGAGCTAGCGGCAATAAGTGCTCATGGAATACGTCAATCGCCTAAAAGGTCCCTAGTAGGATCAACGGCGTTGACATTCGCTAGCTCACCCGGTGTAGCGTCCATTCATCGAATGGTTCGGCAGCCGGGTTCGTCCGTTGCGGTCCAGGAAGGAGATTTGGGTGATACGAGCACTATAATAGACAATAGTACACACCCAGTGACGACGGATTAGAGGAGAGATCGGAGGAAGCCTGTTAGTCCGGTTCCTAGCTCGTCCAGGTCCGTCTGGGCTGCGAGCGAGAGAGGACCCTCTCTCGTACAACAACATCTGGGTCCGGATGTTGTGGTACAAACATTTCGCATGCGGAGCATATGTCCGCCGCTCGGGACGCTCTGTTATATAGACAGTCCGAGAGACTGTCGATAATGCTTCCTCATCCTCACGGCAACGTACACGACCGCAACTTGGCTACGTGATCTCGAGTATCCTGCCAGCTTCGTCATTCAGTGATTCCACGGCGAACATGTCACGCCATCCGGTAGCCAAGGGACACAAGGCCTGTACACTCTGGTCGCTCGCATAATAGAAGTATACACGGAGTAAGGAACACGGAGCTTCCAGTGGCAAAGCATCGTAAGACCGCTTCTCCACAGGCCTCAGTGATGGACGTGCTATCCAAAATAGCACAGCTTATCGCAGCATCCCAGCAAACGACAGAATCTCTGTCGGATGAGGAATAATCCGACGACGCTGGGTTGGTTCGCTCCGCTGATGCATCAGGTACGGATGACCGAACACTTCATAGGGTCCGACAGGATGGCGAAAGGGATTCGGACGATTTCGAGCTTTCCCTTTCGGAACAACAGAAGCTGCCATACATTTCTTCCGGCATTATCTTCCCGAGGTTGTTGCATCGAACTAGAATGCTGCGATGCTGGATAAGAGACTAATAGCGTCATTGGACACAGAGTTTTTGATCGGTTCAGGGACATCGTCCCTGAGTTGCCGACACAGTCCAATAATGTCACTAGAACTTTCGAATTATTGAACGATGCTATATATATATAAGCCTGCTACCAAAACACGCTAGTCTAGTTTCTTGTCCGCAAATGCTCTAATCTGCCTTTCATCAATTCTAGGAATAAATTTGAAATGGCAGGACAGGGCATACTGAGAGTTCCTCTGCGTCTAGACGACAAGGCTGAAGACTGGGTATTGTCTTTTTCGCCGTCTATGTCAATTCCAACCACGACGTTGGAAACGACAATGATGTCTAATAGACTTAACTTAGATGCTTTATCATATGTAGACCACCTTACTGAGGCGTTATCATTACGTCTTCAAGAGAAAGAATTCCAGGATATGATTCTTAATGAGATTTCTTTCAAGGGCAGTAGTTTTCCACGTATAACTCCGCCCTTCAGTGGCAACCTGGAGTTGGTTAGACGTGACGCAGCCCTAGCTACATCCAGGCGCGTGGATAGTAAGGTGAAGAACTCTCTTAGAGTCGCTTCGGTCTCAGAGAAGCTTCTCTTCGACGGCAACCTTTCAGCAATCTATGAATTGCTCGATATACACGTTCTCTTGTCAATCAAGTGTAACAAGAGATTCAGACTTGGGCAAACATTCGGTGGTTGACTCAGAGAGTTCCACTGTAGTTGCCAGATCCGAGTTTTTCGATTATGACGGATGCCAGTCAAACAGGTTGGGGCACAATATTGATCCCAACGGATTCGAAGTGCCAGGGTCTTTGGGTTCCGCAGTTTTTAGGCAAGCACTTAACTTCCAAGAAATAATATTATTTTGGCTTGCACTACGTCATTGGATGAACATTATTCAGAAACGCATGTCCAAATCCTGTCCGATAATACGACAGTAGTTGCGTATATCCGGAACTAGGGAGGCACTCATTCGGTTCCGTTATTGAATTTAACGGAAAGAATCCTTCTGTTTGTTATAGAACACCAAGTTCTGTTTTGGTCCGTCATATTCTGGGTCGTCTGATTGTATCAGCAGACTCCCTTTCACGTAAGGGTCGATTGTTGCCGTCAGAATGGACTCTCAACAAACAGGTATTCAATCAGATTTGCTACCAATGGGAGCGTCCAGTGATAAATTTATTTGCGACACAACTCACCAATCAATTGCAGACGTATGTGTCACCATGTCCGGATCCCCGAGCATATGTAGTTTACGCTCTATCGATCTAGTAGGACGGAATGATAGGATATGCGTATCCTCCAGCGCTGTTGATTCAGCAAGTATTGCTAAGATAATACATTCACAATACAATTCTGTTGGTAGCATCTCTGTCTCCACAGAGACCGTGGATAAATTTACTTAGGTGTCTGCTGTGGGACTTACCGCGAAAACTTCCTCCACGAGAGGATCTTCTTTCGCTGGGGAAATCGTGTCAACTTCATCACAACCCGCAAGGTCTCAACCTTCACGTATTCTGTTGTGCGGTCCTTCTTGCACGGCAAGCATTGTACAGGACGAGCAGTGGACGCGATTTCTAACTGTAGGAGGACCTCCTCTTCGCTATACTATGCGGCTAAAGTGGAGGGTCTTCCGTCGTTGGTGTAGGGATCTTTATGTTGATATTTTTTATCCCTCCATACCAGACATTGCAAACTTTCTAGTATACTTGTTTGACGAGATCAACTGCAGCCAGTTACTATTAAAGGTTATAGGTCTATGTTATCTGATACCTATGCACACCATGATAGTTTACAATTGAGTCTAATGTCTCTTTATCTAAGTTAGTTAGAAACTTTTCGATAAATAGACCTAGAATCCTTAGATTAATTCCTATACGGAATTTAGCTTGGGTTCTTATTAAACTAAAGTAACCATTTGAACCTCTTGAGACAGTAGTTTCAAATTCTGGCCTTTTAAGGCAGCAATTCTCTTAGTCTTCTCTTCTGCTGAAGAGTCAGTGAGCTTCATGCACTATCGGTGGACGATTCTCACTTTCGTAGTATCGGAAACTCTATTACCTTTACTACTAATGTTGGATTTTTGGTTAAGAATCAGGCTCCTAATAAATATCCGGAACCTATTGTTTTTAAGGTCCTTCCATCTTCGAACGGGCATAGGCCTTTACTCTGTTCGGCTAGACCTTTATGTTTTTATTAACAGATCTCAGTTTTTCAGTAAGGACGTAAAGCTTCTTCTGTCTCTGATGCCTAATAGAAAGGTCATTACGGTCCATTCTATTGCTAAATGGATTCAATTAACTATCGGTACTGCTTAGGATAATCTATCCTTAACTCAGCAGTCTGTGCTTAAGATTTCGGCTCATGAAGTATGAGCTCTTCTACATCTTGGGCTTACGTAAATAGTGTTGCTATTATAGATTTAATGAAGGCTGCATATTGGTCTCAGCCATCCACAGTCACGAACTTTTATCTCAGAAATATCGAGTCCATTTTTGGAGGCCTGCATTGTTTAGGTTCATTATCGGCTGCTCAGAATGTCGTTCACTTAACAATTGCAACTATAGTTATGTAGGCTTTCTGTTCCGGCAGTGACTCCGTCCTGCTGCCCTCTTCGCTCTGGGCTATTTGACCCAGGGCAAGGGGAAGGGGGGGGGGAGGGTGTTCCCTTGGGTCACCTGTTTTATGAAAACAAGGGGATACCTCCTCCAGAGTCAGTAATTCTGAGCTGTTACTGGGATGGTTTTAAAGTGAAAAGTTTATGTTTTTAAAATTCATTCATGTCATAGTTTTAAAGTATAGCATTTGAATATGTCACGTGTCAAACGGGCGTTATTATACTATCCTCGGACACTTTTAAAAGAGTATAAAGAGTCTCAATTCTCTGGACTAACTTTATTTATTGGCTTACTTTAAAAATAATTAGTATAAGGATTATACTGGATGTTAATAGAGAATATGGATGTTATGATGCTCAATTATAGAAGGTATTGTGTCTTTCTAATTTATCATAAATAAGAAAGATACATGTAAAGCCTAATACTCCTTTTCTCCTCGAGGGGATGACTCTATTTTATATAGTTGAGCTTATTGGATTTTCCTCTATGTCCTAGGCCCTCCAGCCTTTTTACTATTCAGCTATGTCTGGGTCATTGGTACAGTATAAAAATGTTAAAAAATTTATAGTAATTTATATATTTTTTATACTTATCAATGACCCAGACGGGGATGGCCCTCCCAGGAGTTGGGAACTCATACCTCCCCGCTGAGGACATAGCGCTTACCAGGCACTGATTGTAAGTATGATTAATGGCACCAATTTCGGGACGTCCTTGACACTGCGCATGCGCAGTAGAGGCGAAGCATGGAGGGCCATTCAGGACATGATTTCTTTGGTTTTAGATGCAAATTTTGGGGATTGGGGGGCAAAATTTGTGTTTAGCCCTAGATTTTTAAGAGTTAGCACCAGCTATGTCTGGCTCATTGGTAAGTATAAAAAATATATAAATTACTATAAATTTTTTAACTTTTGATCAGATCAGTTTGAAACTTGGTATGCTTGTTTGGGGTTACCTATAGATGTGATCTATCGATTTTCTCCTATATTTGCCAATAAATGTTGCCTCTGGCAATGACCTTTGATGAACTTAGTGCAGTTATGCATCAAAATTTCCCCTTGGCACACCCTGCAGGGCACATTTATTATTGGATCACTTTGAAACTTGGCATGCTTGTTTGGGATGACCTCTAGATGGGAGCTATCGATTTTCTTCAATTTCCGTCAAAAAATGTTGCCGTTGGTAACATTTCTGGAACTTAGCTTCCCTTTGGCACACCCAACAGGGCACATTTATGATCGGATTGCTTTGAAATCTGGCATGCTTGTTTGGAGTGATCTCTAGATGGGAGCTATTGATTTTCTTCCATTTCCATCAAAAAATTGTTGCCGCTGGCAATGACCTTTGAACTTAGTTTAGTCAGGCATCAGTATATTCCTTTGACATGCCCGACAAGGCACATTTCTGATCAGATTGGTTTGAAACTTTGTATGCTTGTTTGGGGTTACCTCTAGATGGGAGCTATCAATTTTCTTTGATTTTCGTCCAAAAATGTTGCCAATGGCAATGACCTTCGATGAACTTAGTGGAGTTACGCATCAATATTTTGCATTTGGCACACCCTGCAGTGCACAGTTTTGACCAGATCACTTTGAAACTTGGTATGCTTGTTTGGGGTGAACTCTAGATGGGAGCTATCGATTTTCTTCCATTTCCATCAAAAAATGTTGCCGCTGGCAACATTCTTAGAACTTAGTTTAGTCAAACCTCAATATTTCCCTTTGTCATACCCTACAGGGCACATTTATGATCGAATTGTTTTGAAACCAGGCATGCTTGTTTTGGGGTGACCTCTACATGGGAGCTATTGATTTTCTTCCATTTTCTGTCAAAAAAAGTTGCCACTGGCATCAACCTTTGAACTTAGTTTAGTCAGGGATCAGCATATTCCTTTGGCACGCCCTACGGGGCACATTTATGATCAGGATGGTTTGAAACTTGGGATGTTTGTTTGGGGTTACCTCTAGATGGGAGCTATCGATTTTCTTCCATTTCCGTCAAAAATAGTTCCCATTGGCAACAACATCTGATGAACTTAGTGCAGTTAAGCATCAATATTTCCCTTTGACATACCCTGCAGGGCACATTTATGATTGGATTGCTTGCAAACTTGGTGTGCTTGTGTGGGGTGACATCTATATGGGAGCTGTCGATTTTCTTTCATTTCTGTCAAAGAATGTTGCCGCTGACCTTTGAACTTCTTAGTTTAGTCAGTCCTCAGTATTTCCCTTTAACACACCCTTCAGGGCACATTTATGATCAGATCACTTTGAAACTTGGTATGTGCGTTTGGGGTGACCTCTAGATGTGAGCTATTGCTTTTTTTATCATTTCCATAAAAAATTATTGTCGTTATCACCAGCCTTTGAACTTACTGCATTTGCGCATCAACTTATCCCTTTTGCACTCTCTGCAGGGTATATTTATGAATTTCCATAACCCCCCCCCCCCAAAAAAAAACATTTCCACAAGCAATGGCCTTCTACTTAGTGCATTTGTGCATTAACATCTTCCTTTGGTATGCCTCAGAGGGCACATTCATTAAGTTGTTTTGAAACTTTGTGTGCTTATGCAGGGTGACAAAGATAGGAACTATTGATTTTCTTTTCATTTCCATCAAAAACTGTTGCAGTTAGCAACAATCTTTGAATTTATTGCATTTGTGCATCAACATCTTTGACATGGCCTACAGGCCACATTTATCATAGGATTGTTTTTGAACTTGGTGTGCTCATTAGGCAAGACCTTCAAATAAGAGCTATTGATTAGCATTCATTCCTGTGAAAAAGGTTGCCATTTACAATAACCTCTGAACATACTGCATTTGTGTATCAACATTCTTCCTTTAGCCAGTCTTACAGTTTACATTTAAAAATGCATGGATTACTTGGACATTGTGCACACACAATGCTGTTATGTTGAGATTTCATCAAATAACATTGGTACCAATGATCTTCAATTTTGCCATTTCATTTATATCTTTGCAAGTTCAAGTGTGTCAAGTTGAGCTACAGTGTCATTGACACTTTCATTTGTTCACTCTTATAGCTTTTAATGCAGAGACAAAAAGATATTTACCTTTCCCAAAAGCAACATTACCACATTTAGCGTTGTTGGCCAAATGGCAGTCATTGTTTCAAAATGGAAGCTATTTTTCAAAATGTCAATCAAAACTTTGTAATTTCTGAACAAGATCTAAGCTAGTTTCTATGGAAACTCCCGGTGGCTCTGTGGTTACAGATTTGGACTTCAATCTGACAAGTCCACTGTTCGATCTCCACCAGGGTCAACTTCATTTTGTTCTTGGGCAAGGCACTTAGTCCTGATTGCCATCGTGGGGGCATGGTGGTGCTGTCAACAAAGGTGTACTGCACATTGATGGGGGGCATGGTGGCTCAGTTGGTAGAGGTGCAGGCTGCAAGCCGAGAGGTCCTCGGTTCGAATCCCACCTGCGGCAACCGCGTTGTGTCCTTGGGCAAGACACTTCACCCCGATTGCCTACATGGGGGCACGATGACGCTGTGTACTAAGGCGTACTGCACGTCGATGGTGCGCATGTCTTCAACCAATCTAACCCTGCCTGTGCTGCAGTTCAGAGTTACGATGTTGGAGAGCTGACAGCTGCTCGTCGTTGCTCGGTGGTTCTCTCCGGGTACTCCGGCTTCCTCCACTCGTAAAACTGTCACAGTCACGATTAGCCATTGTGCGTAAGTATATGACCTTAAACACCAATAAATAAATAAATAGTACTGCACATTGATAGTGCACTTGTCTTCAGCCTGTGCCAACCCTGCTTGAATGGAGTTACCTAATGTTGGGGAGTCTGACAGTTACTTGCCATTGCTCAGTGGTTCTCTCTGGGTACTCCAGCTCCCTCCACCTGTAAAACTGTCCAATACAAGATGGCCGTGGCTGTCAAAAGTGTCGTTAAACTCCAATAAATAAATAAATTGAAAAATGCTGGAAGCCTCTTTAACCCTTTACCTAACGTTACGGCCAAAACCGGGCAGCACTATTCTAAAAAATCGCCAATTAATTTTCATTATTTTTTTCATTTTTTGTCTCAAAAACATAGGTTATGACCCCTCGTTGGAACGAGCTCGTCAGTGACCTTGAACGTAGTAAATCTTAAACAATTGGTTTCCGGATGATAACTTGATAATGGTTCAACTCACATTCATGAAACTTCATAGGTAGGTTGGCACCGGTGAGAGGAAGAACTCTATTTCTTTTGGACTTGCTAGGTCAAAGGTCAAGGTCACAGTGACCTTGAACATAGTAAATCATAAACAATTGGATTCTGAATGATAACTTAACTATGGTTCAACCCACCTTCATGAAACTTCATGTGTAGGTTGGCCTTCATGAGAGGAAGAACCTTATATATTTTGGACTCACTAAGTCAAAGGTCAAGGTCATAGTGACCCTGAACATAGTAAATCAAAACAATTGGTTTCCGGATCATAACTTGATAATGGTTCGACCCACTTTCATGAAACTTCATAGGTAGGTTGGCATCAGTGTGAGGAAGAACACTATTTATTTTGGACTCGCTAGGTGAAAGGTTAAGGTCACAGTGATCTTCAACATAGTAAATCGTAAACAGTTGGTTTCCGGATGGTAACCCGATAAAGGTTTGACCCACATTCATGAAACTTCATAGGTAGGTTGGCATTGGTGCAAGTAGGAGCCCTATTTATTTTGGAATCACTAGGTCAAAGGTCAAGGTCACAGTGACCCATCACTTAGTAAATTGTAAACAATTGGTTTCCAGACAAGAAGTTGGTAATGATTAAACCCACGTTTTGTGCTGTCACAACTCGACTTTGGATCGGCGATCCTATCAGCATTTTTTTATATATTTTTATACTGTACCAATGACCAGACTTAGCTGGTTCTAACTCTTAAAAATATAGGGCCAAACACAAATTTTGCCCCCCAATCCCCAAAATTTGCATCTAAAACCAAAGAAAACATGTCCTGAATGGCCCTCCACACTTCACCTCTACTGCGCATGCGCAGTGTCAAGGACGTCCCGAAATTGGCACCATTAATCATTCTTTGTTCGGCCCTTCATCAGTTAACATCTGACTGATCTTTATGCTTGTAAATCTCAGTTTAAATGATGCCAGACACATAAATATTAGAGAAATGGTGATTCTAAGGAGGATATAGAAGGAGGAGAGGAAAAATGAGTGACAGAAAATTATCAGGGCTGTAACTTAAAATTTTTTAATGAAATTATGTTAAGTTACCTATTTTCGAGGCAACAGCCTGTTGTGGTCATTCTTGTTATCAAATTACACTGCTTGTTCAGTGTTTTCCTCTCTCCCTTTCCTTTAAGTCCCCTCTTGCTATTCTCCCATGCTTTTGGCATATTTTCTGTAATTTTATTACTAAAATTTCTTGGGAGTTTTAGCTGGATAACAGAATGAATTCTGTTCTTTTTCCCCATGTTTACGTCTTCACCTATGGGTGGTTAGGCGTAGTGTTCTGCATCTACCATCTGATGTTCTGCAGTTTCTTCCCTGGAAGTCTCTGTTTTGCATCAGATAGTGTATTATTGGTAACTGATTTCGGGCCAGGGTGCCTGGAGTCTTGTTCTAGTGTTTTTACACTTATTGTTTACATTTACTACAGCCCTCTGTGTGAGGGGGGATTTCTTGAAAATAACATCTGGATGTTAATTTAATCATAAGTAGATACATTATTATTGTTCGTAAGTGTTGCATAAATTGTTTAAAATATTTTTAGAATTTTTGTCCACACTAAGGCTTGGGATCCATTGGGGCTCAACGTTACTTTTCAGAAACTTGGGCTGTTCTGAAAAAATATTTTTTGCAATTATTTTTTCTATATTAATGGATCATATTATTATGTATTTTGATTGTCAGGGGTTGGAGCGAGTACTAGGACTTTTTTCTTTTCACAATGAAAGGATATTGTTCAATTGTAATAAGAGGAAATCTTCCTCTGACTTTCATATTCATTGTATATGTAGTCAGTGTGTACTCGCACTAACTCCTGTTCTGTATGTGTTAATTTCGATGACAACATGGGAAGCGCATGTCACGTTATGTTAGTGGGGAATTGGCCATTCCGGTCCTTTCCCCGCAGGGTCACTCTACTTTATCAATCTCTATTTCAGACGATCAAGAATAGGGTGATGTATCCGTGATGTCTTCCAAAAGTGTGCCTCCATCGTCACAATTAATGAAGAGCTAGCGGAAAAGTGCTCATGTAATACGTCAATTGCCTAAGAGGACCCTAGTAGGTTCGACGGCCTTTGACGTCCACTAGCTCGCCCGGTGTAGTGTCCATTCATCGAATGGTTCGGCAGCCGGGTTCGTCCGTTGCGGTCTAGAAGGAGTTTTGGGGTGATGCGAGCACTATAAATCTACCAAATGCACACCCAGTGAGGGTGGATTAGAGGGAGAACGGAGGAAGCCTTTTAGTCCGGTTCTTAGCTCGTCCAGGTCCATCCGGACTGCGAGCGAGAGAGGCCCCTCTCTCGTACAGCAACATCTGGCCCCAGATGTTGTGGTACAAAATGTATCGCATTCGGAGCATACGTCCGCCGCTCGGGACGCTCCGATATATAGTCAGTCCGGAGAGACTGTCAATAAGGCTTCCTCATTCTCATGGTAGCGCACACGACCGCTCTTGGCTACGTGACCTCGGATATCCAGTCAGCTTCGCCAAGCAAAGAATCGTCGGCAACCAGGTCACACCATCCGGTAGCCAGGGACACGAGGCCTGCAGACTCCGGACGTTCGCATAAGAAAGTGTGCAGAAGTCAACGTACACGGAGCTTCCGGCGGCAATGCATCGTAAGACCGCTACTACACAGGCCTCGGTGACGGGCGTGCTATCCCAAATAGCACAGCTTATCGCAGCATCCCAGCAACGACAGAACCTGCCGCATCATGTATTATCCGACGACGCTGGGTCGGGACGCTCCGCGGAAGCAGGTACAGACGTCCGAAAATTTCATCCGGTCCGACGGGATGCCGAAAGGGATTCAGAGGATTTCGAGCTTTCCCTTTCGGAACAACATAAGCTGTTGTTTATGTCATCTGACTTTATCTTCTAGAGGTTCTTTCGTCGGACCGGAATGCTGCGATGCCGGATAAGAAACTGATAGCGTCGGTGGACACAGAAATTTTTGGTTCGGTTCAGGGACATCGTCCCTCAGTTCCGACATAGTCCAATAATGTCACACAACTTTTGAATTATTAAACGACGCTATATATATTATTATTTGCTTGCTATTAACAAGCATGTCTGGTTTCTTATTCACAAAGTTACGGAGATGTCTTTCAAAAGTGTGCCTCTGTCGTCATAGTTAATGAAGAGCTAGCGGCAATAAGTGCTCATGGAATATGTCAATCGCCTAAGAGGTCCCTAGTAGGATCGATGGAGTTGACATTCGCTAGCTCACCCGGTGTAGCGTCCATTCATCGAATGGTTCGGCAGCCGGGTTCGTCCGTTGCGGTCTAGGAAGGAGATTTGGGTGATGCAAGCACTTTAATAAACTTTAGTACACACCCAGTGACGACGGATTAGAGGATAAATCAGAGGAAGCCTGTTTTAGTCCGGTTCCTAGCTTGTCCAGGTCCGTCCGGGCTGCGAGCGAGAGAGGTCCCTCTCTCGTACAACAACATATGGGACCGGATGTTGTGGTACAGATATTTCGCATTCGGAGCATATGTCCGCCGCTTGGGACGCTCTGTTATATTGACAGTCCGAGAGACTGTCGATAATGCTTCCTCATCCTCACAGCAGCGCACACGACCGCACATTGGCTACGTGACCTCGAGTATCCAGCCAGCTTCGTCATTCGGTGATTCCACGGCGAACAGGTCACGCCATCCGGTAGCCAAGGGACACGAGGCCTATACACTCCGTTCGTTCGCATAATAGAAGTATGCGCGGGGTAACGAACACGGAGCTTCCAGCGGTAATGCATCGTAAGACCGCTTCTCCACAGGCCTCAGTGACGGACGTGCTATCCAAGTTAGCACAGTTTATCGCAGCATCCCAGCAATCGACAGATTCTCCGTCGGATCAGGAATTATCCGACGGCGCTGGGTCGGTGTGCTCCGCTGTTCCATCAGGTTCGGACGGCCGAACACTTGATAGGGTCCGACAGGATGGCGAGAGGGATTCGGACGATTTCGAGCTTTCCCTTTCGGAACAACGGAAGCTGCCATACATTCTTCCGGCATTATCTTCCACAGGTTGTTCCGTCGGACTACATTGCTGCGATGCTGGATAAGAGACTAATAGCGTCATTGTACACAGAGTTTTGGATCGGTTCAGGGACATTGTTCCTGACTTACCGACACAGTCCAATAATGTCATTAGAACATTCAAATTATTTAACGACGCTATATAAGCTTGCTATCAAGCATGATAGTCTAGTTTCTTGTCCGCAATGCTCTTCTGCCTTTTATCAATTCTAGGAAATAATTTATTTTGGCAGAACAGGGCATACCGAGAGTTCATATGCGTCTAGACGGTGGGGTTGAAGACTGGGAATTATCTTTTTCGCCGTCTATGTCAATTCCAACCACGATGTTGGAAACGACAGTGATGTCTAATAGACTTAACTTAGACGCTTTATCATACGTAGACCACCTTACTGAGGCGTTATCATTACATCTTCAAGAGAAAGAATTCCAGGATATGATCCTCAATGTGATTTCTTTCAAGGGCAGTAGTTTTTCCACGTATAACTCCACCCTTCAGTGGCAACCTGGAGTTGGTTAGACGTGACGCAGCCCTAGCTACAGCCACGCGCGTGGATAGTAAGGTGAAGAACTCTCTCAGAGTCGCTTCGGTCTCGGAGAAGCTTCTCTTCGACGGCAACTCTTCAGCAATCTATGAATTGCTCGATATACACGTTCTCTTGTCTATCAAGTATAGCAAGAGATTCAGACTGGGGCAACATTCGGTGGTTGACTCAGAGAGTGCCACTGCAGTTGCCGGATCCGAGTTTTATGATTATGACGGACGCCAGTCAAACAGGTTGGGGTACAATATTGATCCCAACGGATTCGAAGTGCCAGGGTCTTTGGGTTCCGCAGTTTCTAGGCAAGCACTTATCTTCCAGGGAATAATGTTCTTTTGGCTTGCACTATGTCATTGGATGAACATTATTCAGAAACGCATGTCCAAATCCTGTCCGATAATACGACAGTAGTTGCGTATCTCCGGAACCAGGGAGGCACTCATTCGATTCCGTTATTCAATTTAACGGAAAGAATCCTTCTGTTTGTTATAGTGCACCAAGTTCTGCTTCGGTCCGTCATATTCCGGGTCGTCTGATTGTATTAGCAGACTCCCTTTCACGTAAGGGTCGCTTGTTGCCGTCAGAATGGACTCTCAACAAACAAGTATTCAATCAGATTTGCTATCAATGGGAACGCCCAATGATAATTTATTTGCGACACAACTCACTATTCATTTGCAGACATATGTGTTTGCATGTCCGGATCCCTGAGCTTATGTTGTTAATGCTCTATTGATCTAATAGGACGGAATGATAGGATATGCGTATCCTCCAGCGCTGTTGATTCAGCAAGTATTGCTAAGATAAACATCCATAATACATTTCTGTTGATAGCATCTCTGTCTTCAATGTGGGTAAATTTACTCAGGTGTCTACTGTGGGACTTACCGTGAAAACTTCTCCATGAGAGGATCTTCTTTCGCTGGGGAAATCGTGTCAACTTCATCACAACCCGCAAGGTCTCAACCTTCACGTATTCCGTTGTGTGGTCCTTCTTGCATGGCAAGCGTTGTACAGGACGAGCGTTGGACGCGATTTCTTACTGTAGGAGAACCTCTTCTTCGCTATACTATGCGGCTAAAGTGGAGGCTCTTCCGTCGTTGGTGTAGGGATCATTATGTTGATATTTTTGATCCCTCCATACTAGACATTGCAACTTTCTAGTATACTTGTTTGACAAAATCTACTGCAGCCTGTTACTATTAAGGTTATAGGTCTATGCTATCTCATACCTATGCACTCTATGATAGTTTACAATTGAGTCTTATGTCTCTTTATCTAAGTCAGTTAGAAACTTTTCGATAAATAGACCTAGAATCATTAGATTAAATTCCTATACGGAATTTAGCTTCGGTTCTTATTTAGCTAAGTAATCATTTGAGCCTCTGGAAACAGTAGTTTTCAAATTCTGACCTTTTAGGACAGTAATTCTGTTAGTCTTCTCTTTTACTGAGGAGTCAGTGAGCTTCATGCACTATCGGTGGACGGTTCTCACTTTTGTAGTGACGGAAACACTACTTCCTTTACTACTTAGGTTGGATTTTTGGTCAAGAGTCAGGCTCCTAATAATATCCGGAACCTATTGTTATTAAGGTTCTTCCGTCTTCGTACGGGCATAGGCCTTTACTCTGTCCAGTTAGAGTTTACGTTTTGATAAACAGATATCAGTTTATTAGTACGGACGTAAGCTTCCTCTGTCTTTGATGCCTAATAGAAGGACATTACGCTCCATTCTATTGCTAATGGATTCAATTAACTATCAGTACTGCTTATGGTATATCATTGACTCAGCAGTTTGTGCTTGAGATTTTGGCTCATGAAGTAAGAGCTCTTTCTACATCTTGGGCTTACACTAATAGTGTCGCTATTATAGATTTTTGAAGGCTGCTCATTGCGCTCAGCCATCCACATTCATGAATTTTTATCTCAGAAATATTGAGTCCATTTTTGGAGGCCTCCATTGTTAGGTCTATTATCTACTGCTCAGAATGTCATTCACTTAACAGTTGCTACTATAGCTAGGTAGGCTTTCTGTTCTGGCAGTGACTCCGTCCTGCTGCCCTCTTCGCTCTGGGCTATTTGACCCAGGGCAAGAAAAAGGGGGGGGGGGAGGGTGTTCCCTTGGGTCACCTGTTTTATTATGAAAACAAGGGGATACCTCCTCCGGAGTTAGTAATTCTGAGCTGTTACTGGGATGGCTTTTAAGTGAGAAGTTTATGTTTTAAAAATTCATTCAGGTCATTGTTTTTAAAGTATAGCTTTGGAATATATCATGTGTCAAACGGGCGTTATTATACAATCCTTTGACACTTTTAAGGAGTATAAAGAGTCTCTATTCTCTAGACTTTATTTATTGGCTTACTTTAAAAATTATTAGTATTAGGATTATACTGGATATTAATAGAGTACATGGATGTTATGATGCTCAATTTTGGAAGGTGTTGTGTCTTTCTCATTTATCATAAATAAGAAAGATACATGTAAGGCCTAATACTCCTTTTCCCCTAGAGGGGATGACTCTATTTTTATAATTGAGCGTATTTCAACTTGCTCTATGTCCTAGGCCCTCCAGCCTTTTTACTATTCAGCTAAGTCTGGGTCATTGGTACAGTGTAAAAATGTTAAAAAATTTATAGTAATTTATATATTTTTTATACTTACCAATGACACAGACGGGGATGGCCCTCCCAGGAGTTGGGAACTCATACCTCCCCACTGAGTACATAGCGCTTACCAAGCACTGGTTACAAGAATGATTAATGGCGCCAGTTTCGGGACGTCCTTGACACTGCACATGCGCAGTAGAGGTGAAGTGTGGAGGGCCATTCAGGACATGTTTTCTTTGGTTTTAGATGCAAATTTTGGGGATTGGGGGGCAAAATTTGTGTTTGGCCCTATATTTTTAAGAGTTAGCACCAGCTAAGTCTGGGTCATTGGTAAGTATAAAAAATATATAAATTACTATAAATTTTTTAACATTTTTTTTTTTTTGCAATTTATTGGAGAGTGCCTGTTGGCCTGTTGGCACTCTCCAATAAATTGTAAAAAAAACTTATTAACATAATCTTGCTAAACTAAGGCTACTATTGCTAGTAGTGTGGTATCTTTGAAAAAAACTACACGTTATTTATTCATTTAGCATTAAACCAGATAATAAATCAAATTTTTAACAAAGTTATGATAAATGGTTTGCTGTTTTTAAGTTATGTAGATTAACAAAATTATTTAATTAGATGTGTAGAAATCAGTAAGTTGAGAAAAATGCTGCACCTTGGATCCTGTGGGGCCATACTTGGATTTAAGGAATGGCCTTGAATTTGATGATAGTCCATTTAAGACCTAGAAATTCTGGAAAACTCTCCAGGAGGTCTTGAAGAGCCTTGAATATTCATAAAATAAAAACTCAGAACAAAGCAAATAATCATAATTATATAAATGTATATATACTGTCGTTGGTGAAGACACATTCCTAACTGTAATTCTCCGGTCAGTACTTTCCTTGATGAGACCTTGAAAATTCCTGAATTTGGCAATTGTATGGTCTTGAGAAATGTCAAGAATTGGTCTTGAATAGTCTTGAATTTTATCAGTTATTGTCTACAGGAACTTTACACCGCTCAATTGTTATTTTTTTTTACTTACAGATAGGAAGCTACACCATGGGAATATCAGCTAAATTTGTACTCCTCAATTGTTATTTTTTACTTACAGATAGGAACCTACACCATGGGAATATCAGCTAAAGCTATGAATAAGCCATTCTATGTTGTAGCAGAGAGTTTTAAGTTTGTTCGTTTGTATCCACTTAACCAACAAGATTTACCAGATGAATTCAAAGTGAGTGAAACCTGTGCACATGTTGTTTTTTTTTGGGAGGGGGGGGGGGGGGAGAGGGGGAGGGGAAATCCATGCATCTTCAACATCTTCACTTTTTGACCAACAAAGTTCAAAATGTCTGAAAACAGTATAGTAGGGAGCTACGACAATGTTCAGTTATTATCCAGGCTCGTGTTTATGCACTTAATTGCTTGGTAACCCTGGAGTATTGACTGTCACAGCAGCATGTCAGATTTCATTAAAAAGTACATTGTATAGACGACCTATTTGCGATATGTTCATTTTACGACATTACTGGACAAATGCCTTAAATTTGCCCTGAACCCAGTTTACATTTTAGCCCCCCTCAGATTCAAACTAACTCTGCAACCCCTGGTTTGACACAATACATGGTCACTAAAACATCCAGAGAGTGAAAGTTTTTCCCTAGCTGTAAGTAAGAAGAATCTGTGGAGGAAAGAAATCATGTTGACTCTCAAGCACGAGACTGACAGCAAAGTTTCATTTAAAGCACTTTGACAAACCTGGAGGTCTAATAGCTGAAAAATGACTTTTGTTCTGTATGTTTTACTAGGATTTGAGAGTTACTGTTTAGAAACTTCAACCTTCAGATCAGTCAGAGGTTTCATCCAGGCCGAGCTCGTCAGTCATGTAGCTACAGCCTGTGGAGCAATCTGTTTCTGGGCTTCTTTGACCATTCCAGTCGGTGCTAGTGGTCGAGGACTCTAAGTTGAGTTCCAAGGCAATGAAGACGTTCTTCACTGGGGATGATACCTTTTTGCCCCCATGTGCATTATCGATCATACAGTTCCACTCGTCCGTCAATCAGCCAGTCTTGCCGGTTTGGGATCAGGACTCCTCCCTTGGTCTTTCCAAGACCAAGTCTGCTGTTGTTCCTATGGCAACTTTGGAGTCCCTGTTGGGCTTATCCAGAGAGATGCTGGGCATGCTATCTCTCTCGGATCATGTCATCTCTGCCTCAGCAGTTTAACTGCCTCCAGATAAGTTTGACAATGTACAGGCTCCCTTACGTGTTCTTTCCAAGGTTCTTACACACCTCAGTCACATGCATGCCTGTAACTCGGCCAATCTGGAACTAGTTCGCTGGGATGCTGTGCTCGACACTAGCAGATTCCTTCCTGAGGTGCAGTGTGCTGCTCGCCAATCCACTTCTTTGGTGGGTTCGTGTCTGTTCCATGATTCCATGGGGACAGTCCTGGATGACATTCTGTGTCATTCTAAAGATCAGTTGTTGCTACTCCAGCTTGATCCACCTTCTATTGGAGGTTGTGACTGCCACAAGCCTAACAAACACCATTCTGCTTTGAAGCCAAAGGCTGATCATCCAGTCTTCGCCTCTTCCTCTTACTCACTCGGTAAGGGTAAGCATTGACAGAACAGAGGTAGATCTCGGGACCCTTCTAGTAGCAGAGGAGATGGTTTTTCCTCTTGCGGACCTTCCTGGGGCTCGAAATGAAGGGCCTCACCTCGATTCGTCCAAGGTTGGCGGAACGATATATGAGTTTGCAGACTGTTGGGCCTAGATCACATCCAACCTGTGGGATTTAAAAGCTGTTCGGTCTGGTCTGTGGATATCCTTTCAGAGGCACCCTTCTCTGTCATGTGGTTATTTCAACCCCAGTTCCTTCAGGCCTTTCACATCGGGAACTTTTTGATCACAGAGGTCGACAATCTCCTTTTAAATGGGGTGATTGAGGTCGTCAAGAGCATTCTTTCTGCAGGTTTTTATTCCCACCAGTACTTGATGCCAAAGAAGGCCAACAAGCTCAGACCAGTTATAGATCTGAGTTTCCTGAACAAGTCTATCATTGCTCCCAAGTTCAGCATGGAGACTTTCAGGTCGGTTCACCACACCATTCATCAGGGAGACTTCTCTTCCAGCATCGATCTTGCATGAGTAACCTGTTCTAGTTAATTATGTGATTTGTTTGTGTGAGTAACACGTTCTTGTTAGTAGTAACATGGTTTGCTTGCATGAGTAACGTTCTAGTTATACCCCCACAAGTGGGGGCTACATTGTTGATGGCCTGTGCATCCATGCGTATGTACGTACATGCATCTGTTGGTCCGTCCAAATGTGTGTGCACAACTCCTCCTACATTACGGAACCGATTTGGATGAAACTACTCAAACATTATGTCTAGCAAGTGAACATGCACATATTCTAAAATATTTTCATCTGCGACAATTTTAAGCAGGTTATCTCCCCTTAACTTAGATTTATTATGGATTTTCAAATGAGATTCTTGTGTGCGCAACTCCTCCTACATTAATGAACCGATTTTGATGAAATTTCTCAAACATTATGACGAGCAAGTGAGGATGCGCATATAACATTTTTCATCTGAGACAATTTTCGGGTTACAAACATGGCCGCAATTGCAACTTACAATTACTATAGAAACCCTGTGAGAAATCACAGTTTCATCTTCTTCTCTGGAACTACTGAGCTGATGTGAACCAAACCTGGCAGGGATAGTCTCTGAGAGATCCTCTACAAATGATCCTCATTTTGTTTCCATGGGTTTGAAAACATGCCCGCCAGAAGCATTCTTTGATTCTGATTGGTGGATTTTCAAAAATCTTCTCCTCTGAAACCACAAGGCCAAATGTTTTGAAACTTTGTATGGTTGATGACTGAGACACCCTCTACCAACGATCCTCATTTAATGTTGATCGGGTTGCAAACATGGCTTCAATTGCAGCTTATAGTTACTATAGAAACCAATGGGAAATCACATTTTCATCTTCTTCTCTGGAACTACTGAGCTGATGTGAAGCAAACCTGGCAGGGATAGTCTATGGAAGGTCTTCTACAAATGCTCCTCATTTTTGTTACTATGCATCAAAAACATGGCTGCCAGAAGCATTTTTTGATTCTGATTGGTGGATTTTGAAAAATCTTCTCTTCTGAAACCACAAGGCTAAATGTTTTGAAACTTTGCATTGTTGATGACTGAGACACCCTCTACCAATGAGCCTCATTTAATGTTGAGCGGGTTGCAAACATGGCTGCAATTGTGGCTTATAATTACTATAGAAACCCTATGGGAAATCACATTTTCATCTTCTCTTGAACTACTGAGCCGAGGTGAACCAAACTCTGCAGGAACGGTCTATAGGAGGCCCACTGCAAACGAACTTCTTTTTGTTCCCGTTGGTTGGAAAATATGGCCAGCAGAGACATTCTCTAATTCTGATTGATGGATTTTGCCAAAATAATCCCCTCTGAAACTACAAAGACAAATGTTTTGAAACTTCACATGATTGAGGACTGGAACACCTTCTACCTATGATAAACATGGCCACAATTGCAGCTCATAGTTACCATGGAAAGCCTATGGGAAATCACATTTTTATATGCAGTTCCAGGTGAGTGATTACAGGCTCTTTAGCACCTCTAGTTTAACCGGTTTTGATGAAATGTCTCAAACATTATGACTAGCAATGAGCTGAAATTTTGCAAGTTTTTTCTTTTTTTGTTTTGTCCCCACGTGATCTTTTCTCTGAAATCCATTTCCCTGAAAATCACCCTCAGGTTCCCTGAAAAATTATTCTGGAGGTTAACATGTCTGACTAAAAAAATGGGTACAGAATCAGTAAAAAAATAAAAATAGGTTCCCCAATAGCATGTGTTGGAACCCAAAAGTAGGTTCCGTGGGGTTCCAAGACATCAAATGCACAGAACCCATTTTGAGGTTCTGTAAATTTCTGAAATCTGCATGCCTGCATTTTCTATAGTAAATTTCCCGAGTACCCCAGCAGACCTGGCAGTCCAGAAGCTCAAGGAGTGCAAATGAATTGCCCTCCTCATATTGCTTGGGAGTGCAATTGCACCCAGAATTTTCAGTGCATATACTTGTATGCTATTTTGGTTATCTTCACTTCAAGGTATTAATATTGTGACTGAAAAATAGTACTACATTCAGCTACAATTGACACACACATCTTCTCATTATTCAAAATGTTGCATTTAATTCTTATATGCATGCCTGAAAATAAGCAATCTGACATTTGCAGAATGAGGTCCCCAGAGGGTGAATTTGATCATGCTATCCCATACAGTGGGCCAATTTATCCTCTGGGTACCTCGTTCTGTTTAGGTTTGAGACCCTGATTCAGATTGAGGTTCACAGAGGGTAAACTTAGTGATGCTACCCTGCTGTGCAGGGTAGCATCACTAAATTCACCCTCTGTGGACCTCATTTTACAGGTGTCTTATTTTCTGGCTTGCTTATATGACTGTCTTCTACACTCAACCATGCAACACAGGGTCATGAATCATTGCGAATCAATGCAACATTAACAAATTATGACAGATTTTATAGGCAGTCCTATACAGGTCTGGCATTCCAGAAAATCAAGCGGTGCAAAAAATTGCCCTCCTCAATTTTTTCTAGGCATGCAGTAGGCATGCAGCATGCCTAAAGAATGCCAGGCCTGCCCCAGAGTACCATCCTTGGGGTAGACACTATGTGTATTTACTGTCGGAAATCACCCAATAGTCAATCTCCATAAGCATACTACATACTACAGGGATGGTATGCTATGGGAAACTACGATAAAAAGTGTATTTATGTCAATACATTCCCACAAGCGTACTACAGGGATTGTACCCTGGAGTAGTACGGGAACCTACTATAAAAAGTGTATTGGCATCATTACATTTCCTAGAGTAGGTTTCCATAGCAACCCCGGGCAGGCCCGAAGCCAGGAGACCCTTTGCCACTGACATGGGGGCAGGGGGGAGTGGGGGGATAAAAATTTTTGACATACCAACGTCCCCATCCAGATGTCCCAAGTTCCAATGGATCATAGTCAACTGCCATTAGATGATTTTCTTTTGATTAGTCTTGACAATAGCCATGTGCAAACACTTCAGAACTTGATCTGTTGATATGATTTTCACAAAATTCAAGACCAACCATATTTCAATTGGCTATTGGATCACAGTCGCTCTAGAATTTTGTGAAAGCAGGCCTGACATTTTCAGGAGAGCGATTTATTCGCTCGCCTACTGCTAGCCTTACAAAAATTAATGAGGGCAAAAAAAACTAGCTCGCCTGGCCTTAGAAAATAATAACCAACATCTTTTCAGATCTCTGCCATGTTAGTGCTTTCTGTAAGACGGCCACACTGCCCCTCCCACACCTCCGGGCCTCATCGAGTGTAGTCGTCTCACAGAGACTACCTTGTTAGCAACACTAAATAAAATGGTCAAAGCCCACTAGGCATCATTCATTAACAGTGAAACTTCATTTTGCCACTTTTAGCTTTTGTAAGCATAAGGATAGCTAATCGCTCCCCTAAGCCATGTGAGGGGAGTGATTTTTAGCCCTCCTGCATTTTTAAGAATGCCAGACCTGTGAAAGTCACACCAACAGATGATTTAGTAAAATTTTATTAACTGATTGACTGAACTATGAGTAAATATAATTGATCACCGAAAGTAAAACATGTTACATACTCCATGGTGATTTGACAAACGATAATGAACCAATGCTGATTTTGTATTTTATTCCTTAGTTAACGAAGTATGACCATCATTTTTCTCAGTTTCGTTTATTAAGAAAAACTGTGTTTACGTACTGAAGTCTTCATGTTGAAGCCCACCCTTCGATTAGTTTCCAACCACCTGCAAGCACCCCCTGGGCTAAAACATGGGTCAGTACGATAACATTAAGCAAGCGGGCATATGCATATTCCAAACTTTTTGATCTGCAACAATTTTTAACCACGTTATCTCCCATGAACTTGGATTTATTATTGGTTTTTTAAGCTCAACTCTCAGAGGTTCCCTCTGGTAAGCCAAAAGTGGGGGTATTAATCATCTTCCGCAATACTTCTAGTTAGCAGGAATGTAGTATGCTCTTGCGTTAGTAACATGTTCTAGTTAGTAATATATTTTCTCTTTATTTCCAGTATCAAGCATCTCTACTGAAATCAAATGTTTTCTCTTTATTTCCAGTATCAAGCATCTCTACTGAAATCAAATGTTTTCTCTTTATTTCCAGTATCAAGCATCTGTACTGAAATCAAAAGTGGATTTGAGTAAAGAACATCCAATGGTGGATTATACACCCCCAGGATATATCACACTTTTATTTACAGACCTTGGTGTTCTGACGCCATCTGCTGTTAGTGATGAACTGATTAAATTATATTGTTAGAGGAGTGTTATTTGTTTACATTATTTGTTGAGAGAGGCATTTCACAATACAGTGTTATAGGCCTACAACAATCGTATTTACCCTGTTTCACAATACAGAGTTTTATTACACATCCATTCAACTTTAAATCCTTGTATTTAACGGAATGGCTGCTATGACATAAATGATTCTGTATTTAATGGGTGATGTATAAGCCGGAACATTTTTCCCAGCACCATTCATACTAGTTCCTTTCTCATAGAGTCATTAGTTACGCTTCGAAAAGTTTCCAAATTTCGTTATACAATTATTGATCGTCTGTCGCATAGGTGAAAATGAAAATGTCCAAAGCAAAATAAAAAGTCAGTTCACAAAAACTTAGCTAACCAAAAATGAGATAATATTTAAAAAAAACCCAATCATTACCAGCCAGAACATTAACCCAGTCCCGTGGCCATCTCGTTTTGTGGATCCGTTATTTCTAAGTTGGTCAACTTTATTTCAGTAAATCTTCGTACATCTTGACATGCTTCGAACTTTTAAAAATGTTTCTCCCAGCTGTTTTGCAAAGCTGCACAAATTTGTACTTATATTTTTACTAACATCAATAGCCACCAAATGGTTAGGTGTGAATGGGCTCCAGCCAAATAGAAACGGCGACACGAATTTCAACAAACACTGGTTCCAAAAAGGTTGTTTTGACTTTTTATCGATCCATTTGATCAGCACAGATTCGGGCAAAACAAACAGACTCTTCATCTTTGGGTTTAAACATCGGAAATAAAATTTGTTTATTTAAATGAATTTTAATACATGGGTTGTGTAATAAACACAGAACGCGGTGTTTGTTTGAATCACTGGGTGTTTTACATAACTCATTGAAATGGCGTAATTATATTACGGCTCTCGTGAAATATGACTATGCCATTCCGACTCGTTATGTAAAACACCCACGGATTCAAACACACATCGCATTCTGTCTATATACAACAATCACGTTTATCTCAGTGTTTCACAATACATATATGTTATCACAACTATATGTTGATTGAGAAACTTGTATCAAGCCGAGATGGTGTGCATATTAGGTATCATGGTGAACCCTTTTGTGCAAGTCGTGATATGTACATTTTAAACTAGAAGTCCTGTCATGAACTGTGCACTTATCTGGGCTTAATTGCGTGTAGGATTTTACTCGGAAATTTACTGGTTAGTATGTCTGTTAGCACACAATTTTGTTATGGACAAAATCTAACTGCAAGACTCAAGTCTTCATGAGTCACAAATAAATTTCTGAACTGTTAGAATAAAACCCAGATCTATTACCACTTTCGGATAATGTCAGGCTACCCTACAATATTATCTCCACTGAATTCCAGTTTGCCATAAGTTTTGATGAGTCATCTATGTTGTAAATATTGCGAATATTGAAATATTTCGAAAGAACACACAAAGAAGTAATGTTCTGCATCCTCAATACCTTTGTTACATAGACAAAGTGGGAGATTTGACACATAGAGTATGTTTCAGTGAGCTATTCCGGTTTACTTGGTTTATTGTGAGCATGCGTAGACGCACAGAATGAAAACCAGGTTGTTTCATTGAGCAGTTTATATTCTGGTTTATCATTCTGGGTTAAACCAACTGAACCTCCTTGAGAGCAGAGTTATCTGGTTTATCATTCTGTTCTTGACATGCACAGTGGAATGCACATAAAATCTCTACGCCTCGTACAACAACAGTAAAAAAAATATTCTGATTTTGAGTGTCGACACCATCACTGGAAAGTTTCTTATGAAAGCCTTTTTAATGATGGTTTTTTAAGATTGTTTAGAAATGAAAGCAGGAATATGTTTCCGACCGTTTGGATATCCCCCTCCTGACAATACGTTTATGATTCGAGTTTCCTAGCAACTCAAGCAGGGGTTTACGTGGAATAGTATTCGCATTAAACATATCGTACTATTGGGGTTCCTAAACCACAGTTTTGGTTTACATGGAATAGTAAACCAAGTAAACCGGAATAGTTCACTGTGACATACCCATAATTACGGAAATTGTCACAATTAAGGTCACTGCAGCCAGTCCGTAGTTTGGCTTGAATGATGTACTTTCTTGTGCTGATTGCAAAGCAGAATGGAAAATAAGCAGTTTGACATTTGCAGAATGAAGTCCCCAGAGGGTGAATTTGATGATGCTATCCCATACAGTGGGCCAATTTATCCACTGGGTACCTCTTTCTGTTTTGTTTTGAGACCGTGATTCAGTTTGAGGTTCACAGAGGGTAAATTTAGTGATGCTACCCTGCTGTGCAGGGTAGCATCACTAAATTCACCCTCTGGGAACCTCATTTTGCAGATGACAGTCTGCTTATTTTCTGGCTTGTTGCAAAGTACAATGGAGGCTAATAAGAAGGCAGTGTGATGTACTTTCTGACTCCGCAAGCGACAAACTGTTTCATGTCTCAGAGAGAGTGTTCCAAATTTCAGTACAGGAAGGGAAGAAGAACTGTTTTGAAGAGTTCTGGATGATAAGAATAAGGAACAAAATTTTATGAGCTTTGTAAATTATATTGGGATGTTTCAGAAATGTGGGGTTGTAGCCAAATATGGAGAAAGGTTGTTACACTCCTATTAACACTTTTATAAAAGTTACATAATTTCTGGATGTGGCATCGGCTTTCTAAGCTACTCCAATCGGCTTCCAACAAAATTCTATCATATGAATGTATGATATGGTTATATAGTTTTTTGAGTAGTTTCCTATTAACTGGTAGAGTGCTGGAAGCCCATATTTGGGCTTTACCCGCATATTAATGAAATTTCATGTGATTAGGGGTTATATAAGGGCATTTTGATTTTTTGTCAAATTAGGTTTCGGCTCATATTGAGTAGAGGGATGGGGCAAAAATGCTCCAATTCTTAAAAAATCTTCTTCGCAAGAATCAACAATAGCAGAGACTTGATATTTGGTATGCAGCTTCCTTTTGAGGTGTAGACTCAAGTTTGTTCAAGAGAAGTTCGAGGGGCTATATTTGATGATGTTAAAGGAGGGGCAAAAATTTTGGCCCCGCCCCAAATTTCTATTTTCCAAACCGCAAGGCCGATTTGAACCAAATTTTACGTGAGTGCTTATTGGGTCATAAGTACCTAATTTATGCAGAAATTTTTTTTCCCATAGCCCCGTGGGAACCACAGGAGCTAAAAATAGAAAAAAATGAAAATGCCCATATCTCCAAAACTACACGGCACTGAGAATCCTTATTTGTTATGAAGCTTCCTTAGGACCAGAATGGAATGGTAAAAAAAAATTGCCATCGGTTTTATCATGGGGTACTTTTTGAGGACTTTGAAAAAGTGCCGAGTCAGCATTTTTTAACACTGTGGGTAATGGGAAAAACATAAGACGACTTTTCTCCCAAACCACTGCTCCAAAAGCTTTAAAATTTCACATATAACATCTTTGGAAGATTGTTTCACATGTTTGTTGAAATCAATTGCCTGGGTCTATATTTGGGCTCTCTATGGGAGCCCAAATGTTTAAATTAGTGCAGTATGAGGAGTATTTTTTTAAAATCTTCTTCAGATCTAGCAATAAGAATATTTTGATATTTGGTATGCAGCATCCTTAGGGGGGGTGAGATTCAAGTTTGTTGAAGCCAAGTCCCTAGGTTCATATTTAGGCTGAAAATTTGGGGTCCCGTTGCGGACTTTGGACCAAAATCCGAAAAAAATTTTTTTTGTTTTTTCTGCGTTTCGGTCAATTTTAAGACAAAAAAAAATTGTTTTTTTCCCCCTGAAAATTTGGGGTCAGGGTGGGACTTAGAAAATTTTGGACCAAAATCCGGAAATTTTTTGTTTTTTATGCGTTTCTGTCAATTTTAAGACAAAAAAAAATTGTTTTTTTTCCCCCTGAAAATTTGGGGTCCGGGTGGGACTTAGAAAATTTTGGTCCAAAATCCGGAAATTTTTTTTGTTTGTTTTTTATGCCTTTCTGTCAATTTTAAGACCAAAAAAAATTTATTTTTTTTCCCTGAAAATTTGGGGTCCAGGTGGGACTTAGAAAATTTTGGACTAAAATCCGAAAAAAAAATGTTTTTGTTTTTTATGCGTTTTGGTCAATTTTAAGAGAAAAAAAAACTTCTTTTTTTTTTTTTCCCTGAAAATTTGGGGTCCGGGTGGGACTTAAAATTTTGGACCAAAATCCTGAAAATTTTTTTTTTGTTTTTTATGCGTTTCTTTCAATGTTAAGACAAAAAAATTTTTTTTTTTTTTTCCCTGAAAATTTGGGGTCCGGGTGGAACTTGGAAAATTTTGGACCAAAAATCCTGAAATTGTTTGGGCTTTTTTATGCATTTCTCTCAATTTTAAGACCAAAAAAAAATATTTTTTTTTACCCTGAAAATTTGGGGTTCCGGGTGGGACTTGGAAAATTTTGGACCAAAATCCCCCAAAAAATTTGTTTTTTTTATGCGTTTTGGTCAATTTTAAGAGAAATTTTTTTTTTTTTTTTCCCCTGAAAATTTGGGGTCCGGGTGGGACTTGGAAAATTTTGGACCAAAAATCCTGAAATTTTTTTTTTTGTTTTTTATGCCTTTCTGTCAATTTTAAGACAAAATTTTTTTTTTTTTTCCCCTGAAAATTTGGGGTCTGGGTGGGACTTGGAAAATTTTGGACCAAAATCCTGAAATTTTTTTTTTGTTTTTATGCATTTCTCTCAATTTTAACACAAAAAAAAAAAATAATTTTTTTTCCCTGAAAATTTGGGGCCCGGGTGGGACTTGGAAAATTTTGGACCAAAAATCCAGAAATTTTTTTTTTGTTTTTTTATGCATTTCTCTCAATTTTAAGACCAAAAAATTTTTTTTTTTTTTACCCTGAAAATTTGGGGTCTGGGTGGGACTTCGAAAATTTTGGACCAAAATCCTGAAATTTTTTTTTTCGTTGTTTATGCATTTCTCTCAATTTTAAGACAAAAAAAAAAAAAAATTTTTTTTTTCCCCTGAAAATTTGGGGTCCGGGTGGGACTTATAAAATTTTGGACCAAAATCGTGAAATTTTTTTTTTGTTTTTTATGCATTTCTCTCAATTTTAAGACAAAAAAAAAATATTTTTTTTTACCCTGAAAATTTGGGGTTCCGGGTGGAACTTGGAAAATTTTGGACCAAAAATCCTGAAATTTGTTTTTTTTGTTTTTTATGCCTTTCTGTCAATTTTAAGACAAAAAAAATGTTTTTTTTCCCCCTGAAAATTTGGGGTCTGGGTGGGACTTAGAAAATTTTGGACCAAAATCGTGAATTTTTTTTTTTGTTTTTTATGCATTTCTCTCAATTTTAACACAAAAAAAAAATAATTTTTTTTTCCCTGAAAATTTGGGGCCCGGGTGGGACTTGGAAAATTTTGGACCAAAATCGTGAAATTTTTTTTTTGTTTTTTATGCATTTCTCTCAATTTTAAGACAAAAAAAAAAAAATTTTTTTTTTACCCTGAAAATTTAGGGTCCGGGTGGGACTTGAAAAATTTTTGACCAATATCCGAAAAAAAATTTGTTTTATTTTTTATGCGTTTTGGTCAATTTTAAGAGAAAAAAATTTTTTTTTTTTTCCCTGAAAATTTGGGGTCTGGGCACATACATTAACTGTGAGGTCATATTAACCCACCACTCAGCTCTTTAGTTCAGTGTACACCTCACATTATTTTCATTAAAAACATAGCATACAGGGAACAGAAATTAACATATTCCCATTTATCACAAGTCTTGTCTTATTTCCTAATCCTTTCATAAACATTAAACATTATCCTTTTCATCAAACACAACGCACAAACAAGTTAAGCTACAGTTCACTGACACTTTCATTTTATTAAAATAAGCTTACACAAAAATAAATTAATAACATTTTATTTCCTTAATTTTATTTTATTTAAATCACCTTAGACAACAATAAACTAATAACATTTTGTTTCATTAATTTTATTTTATTTGAATAACCTTTGGCAACAAATTAATAACATTTTATGTCATTCATTTTTTTTTTTTATTTAAATAACCTCAGACAACAATAAATTAATAACATTGTATTCATTAATTTTATTTTTATTTAAATAACCTTACACAACAAATAATTAATAATAACATTTTTTACTTTATTAATTTTTATTTTACTTTTGGTTAATTGATGGTGATACAAGTATCTATTAATGTGTTATCTCATACGTCTTGAACCAGTTTATTCTGTCAGATAATCTTTGGTTAATTGTAGAGAATACTCCACCATATTTCCCCATGATAAGTGAATGAACACTCCTTGCCCATGATAATTGCTCTGTAATGTTTTCATCAGCTGAAAAACAACAAAAACAAAGAGTTATTAATTTACAACCATTTATACAACTTCTCATAATTCTGTACACATTAAAAGAAATAGAATGGTCGAGGTCAATTAAAGAAATAAGATGGCCGAGGTCAATTAAAGAAATAGGATGGTCGAAGCCCGTTTGAAGAAATAAGGTGGCCGAGGCAGATTAACACTTACGCTGGGCCTAGAAACTATTGTCACCTATTTTATGATGATTATCTGTACATTCTGGTATGCGCAGATCTAACCTACCATCTCAATAATTGTTGAAAAGGGCTCATTAATCAGATGACAGAGTTCAACCCCTAGCACTCTGGAAGTACAACAGAATTTTCTCCAGGCACTCTGTTTTTTTCTTGTGTAACTATGAATTTAACCAAATATACCTTGTTTGACAGAGCTCACTGAGCTCTGTCAAACAAGGTATATTTGGTTAAATATCAAACTGCATTATGGGAAGTATTTGCTGCTGAAAACATGGCCATTTTGACATCAGTGTTCAGAGGGTTAAAGTATGTCATAAATTTTAATAAGCTTCCTCGCATAGAGGTCCTCCATATATGGCTCAAGTATGTCTTGGCAGTAAAAGGATTAACCCTTTACCCAATGTAACGGCCAAAAAACGGCCAGCGCTATTCTAAAAAATCGCCAATTAATTTTCATTATTTTTTCATTTTTTGTCTCAAAAACATAGGTTATGGCCCCTCATTGGAACGGGCTCGTTGAGCTCGTTCCAACGAGGGGTCATAACCTATGTTTTTGAGACAAAAAATGAAAAACATTAGTTATTCAAGAATTTTGTTTGCAAGTGTCGTCTGCTTTTCATGAGGCTGATTAAAGAAATAGGATGACTGATGTTTTTCAGAATCTAAGACAAATTTCCTTCCTCAAATTGTCATTGTCAAGATCTGAACTTGAAAAAAAAAGTCTTGATCCCAAGATAAAAACTTGAAATCTTGAGTTTTTCAAACAAAGATTTGGCTTTACTGAAAAGCCCAATGTTTATGCACAAGAAAAGTAGACATCCAATCCTAGATGAAAATTCTAATGTGTATGATCTCCAAGTTGGGTCAGGGAATCCTCAAAGTTTCAACACAAATCACCTTTCAAAGAGTCAGGGTAGGTTAAGATAGGTTCGGCTCTATTGCAGGTCATGAAATATGTTGTAATGGTCGTGAAAATTGACGAAAGATGCCTTTTGGCATCATCGAGGGTGCTGGTGTATGGGAAAAAATTGTAGACACAACTTGGGATGGGCGGGCGAGTGTTTTTGTCATGTCAAAATGTTGTTTTCTCAGATCAGGGGCCAATGTTATTCAACATTTACAACTGTATTTTCTACCTATTAATATAACTGACTAAAATGAATCTTCAGCATTTTTAAAGCTATGGCAATTTGCCAGTTGGCAAATTGCCATAGCTTTTAAAATGCTAATGGTTCATTTCAACCCATTTAAAGTCAAAACTAGAAAATACAATTCTAGAAAATACTGTTGTAAAAGACTTATAGTATTAGCCCCCAGGTAATTTTTTTCCTTATTCATTTTTAGCTTTACTTGACAAAGTCAAGATAAATTATTGTCATCACGCATGCGGAAGTCTGTTAGTTTTTTCACATTTTCCTTTAGCACAGGCGACACCCCATAGTTCCTGTCTGACCGTCACGAAACTTCAAGTGCAGGTTTGGGGTCACGTCTTAATGAGAACGTCCCCTTTTGATAGTGATTGGTCAACCGAAATGGCTGCCCGATCCCAAAACCTGAAAACCTTTAGCACAGTCTACAGGTTGTATTTATGAAGGGATTTCATTGTAACTTAGTAGGATGCCTCTGTATAATATCTAAATGAGAACGTTCCCCCATTTATTTATTTATTGGTGTTTTAAGGTCACATATTTCTGCACAATGACTAATCATGACCACGACAGTTTTACTAACTCTACACAAGCAGGGTGAGCATTGGTTGAAGACAGGTGCACCATCGAAGTGCAGTACGCCTTAGTACACAGCGTCACCGTGCCCCCACGTGGGCAATGGGCATGAAGTGCCTTGCCCAAGGATACAACGCGATTGCCACAGGTGGGATTCGAACCGAGGACCTCTCGGCTTGCAGCCTGCACCTCTACCTACTGAGCCACGGTGCCCCCGAGAACGTCCCCTGTTGGTCATGATCTGTCAACTGTGATGGCTGCTCAAGCCCGAAACCCAAAAACGTTTAACACAGTCTGCAGGTCATAGTTTATATGGAGGGATTTCATTGTATCTTGGTAGGATGACTCTGTATGATGTTTAGATGAGAACTTCCCCATTTGGTCACGATCTGTCAATCGTGATGGCTACCTGAGCCCAAAACTCAAAAACCTTTAGCACAGTCTACAGGTCGTATTTACAGAGGGATATCATTGTAACTTGGTAGGTTGGCTTCATATAATGTCTAGATGAGAATGTCCCTTTTTAGTCGCAACTGGTCAAACGTGATTGCTGCCCAAGCCCAAAACCCGAAAACATTTAGCACAGTCTACAGGTCGTATTTATGAAGGGATTTCATTGTAACTTGGTTGGATGCCTCTGTATAATATCTAGATGAGAACGTCAACCTTTTGGTCATGACGGCTGCCCAAGCCCGAAACCCAAAAACTTTTAGCACAGTCTGCAGGTCATATTTAATATGGAGGGATTTCATTGTATCCCCATAGGATGACTCCGTATGATGTCTAGATGAGAACTTCCCCATTTGGTTGCCATCTGTCAACCGTGATGACTGCCCAAGCCCAAAACCCGAAAACCTTTAGCACAGTCTACAGGTCGTATTTATGGAGGGATTTCATTGTAACTTGGTAGGTTGACTTCATATAATCAGCAGTAATGCCTACAGGGGCCTGAAGCCCCCAAACCTTTAGCACAGTCTACAGGTCGTATTTATGAAGGGATTTCATTGTAACTTGGTAGGTTGACTTCATATAATCAGCAGTAATGCCTACAGGGGCCTGAAGCCCGAAAACCTTTAGCACAGTCTACAGGTCATATTTATGAAGGGATTTCATTGTAACTTGGTAGGATGACTCCAAATCATGTCTAGATGAGAACGTCCCCTTTTGGACATGATCATTCAGCAGTGAAGGCTGCCCGAAAACCTTTGGCACACTCTATAGGTCATATTTATGGAGGGATTTCATTGTAACTTGGTAGGTTGACTCCATATAATGTCTAGATTATAACATCCCCTTTTGGTCCCGCTTGGTCACCTGTGATGGCTACAGGCGCCCAAAAACCTTTAGCACAGTCTACATGTCATATTTATGAAGGGATTTCATTGTAACTTGGTAGAATGACTCCAAATCATGTCTAGATGAGAACGTCCCCTTTTGGTCGTGATCATTCAGCAGTGATGGCAGCCCGAAAACCTTTAGCACAGTCTATAGGTCATATTTATGGAGGGATGCCATTGTAACTTGGTAGGTTGACTCCATATAATGTCTAGATTATAACGTCCCCTTTTGGTCACGATTGGTCAACAGTGATGGCTACAGGGGCCTGAAGCCCGAAAACCTTTTGCACAGTCTACAGGTCATATTTATGAAGGGATTTCATTGTAACTTGGTAGGATGACTCCAGATAATGTCCAGATGAGAACGTCCCCTTTTCGTTGAGATCATTCAACCAAGATGGCTTACTGAGCCCAAAACTTGAGTACAGACTACAAGTCGTATTTATGAAAGGATTTCACTGTAACTTGGTAGGATGACTCAGTATAATGTCTAGATGAGGACATCCCCTTTTGATTGCGATCAGTCAACCGTGATGGTACACAAGCCCGAAGCGTGAAAACCTTTAGCACAGTCTGCAGGCCATATTTATGAAGGGATTTCATTGTAACTTGATAGGATGACTAATTTTGGAATAATTTCACTGTAACTTGGTAACTTTCATTGACATACATTAATTGTGAGGGCCACATACACTCACTATGAAGGTCACATTGACCCACCTCTCCGTTCTTTAGTACAGTCTACACTTCATATTATTTTTATTGAAAACATAGCATACAGGGAACAGAAATTAACATATTCCCGATTATCACAATTCTTGTCTTATTTCATAATCCTTTCATAAACATTGTACATTATCCTTTTCATCAAACCGAACAGACAGACAAGTTAAGCTACAGTGTCATTGACACTTTCATTATGATTAATCTTGTATATCAAATAAGTTCAGAATGATAGAAATCAGTCTCAGTGTCTAGTATGAAGCATTATTAAACACTTTACCCAACGAATCGGCCGTATCCACCAACGCAATTTGCAAATTCAGCAGCTGAAAAAAATATTATTTTTCAAAATATTTCAACAAAACCATATCATGTGACCCCTCTTTGGAACGAGCGCGTCCTGCTCGTTCCAACGAGGAGTCATATGATACGGTTTTGTTCAAATTTTTGGAAAATGTATTAAAAATGCTATTTAAAATAATAAATTTTGATATCGTCTGCATTGGGTAAAGGGTTAAGAGTTTTCACTCTTGTATTGATCTTAATTCTGTTGAAAGAAATGCCGAGGCTGAGGGAGGACGGGGTTAGTACCAAGCATCACATTCACTGAATGTTATATAAACGAAATAACACTACTTCTTATCATAACGATACATTTAATCAGCTATATTCGCTCATGACATTCACCCTATTTTACATTTCATCAAAGGAATCCTCAACATTTTTACCGTGTTTTTTGTATAAGGCCTTCTCGGGTTCGATTTTTGTATAAGGCCTTCTCAGGTTCCATTACAGAGAACTAGGTGATAATTCATATATCGATGCAACAGAAAAGAAGGGAATAAATAAGAATGATAATTTTTGGGTGTCATTTTACCAAGCGACAATATAGATAAATGAAGGTGTGTCCAACCTGACCTCAAAAATAATATGTGTAAGTGTACAGCAAGAGATTGTGTGTATGGCCACACATTCCAATGTGCAGGCTTGGCAATTTCAGGAGAGCGATTTTTTAGCTCTCCTTACTGCCCTCCTGAAAGAATTAAGGAGAGCGAAAAATTGCCCTCCTAAATATTTTGGTCTGGGATGATTGAAATTACATGTATTATGCTCACATTAAATTTTTGTTGTAAAGCAAATATGTAATTTAACTTCGAAGTCACATAACATCACGTAATTTCATTTTGAAAGTGGTTTAGTGGTAAAAGGTAATGGCTGCAACCATACCCAAACACAGTTGCAATCATTTGAAGCAAAATGGGTCACAGCAATATTTTTTTTCTGTCAGTTTCAAGTTCAACAACTGACATCACAGTTTGAGGGGTAATTATTCAAGGAATATTGACACTATAATATATTACCATTACTACTATCCTGTCACTTGAAGCACTTGCACCAGGATGTGACTGTAGATTCAAGCAGACCTGGTGTCCAAGAAAGTCTTACGCCTACCACTACCACCTTCAACCCCCTTGGGGGGTTGAAGGTGGTAGTGGTAGGCGTATGACTTTCTTGGACAACAGGCCTGGGTACACACACAGGTCTTGTCAAGTGTGTGTTCGGTTGTTGAGTGAAACATCTAGATGTCTAAGAGATTTCGCTTTACCTTAGTGAAGTTAATAAAATCACTGATGTAGTCTGTTGGTTTCAGTTTCAATGAGTTTAGTCAATTGGATACTTAAAATGCTGTGTAAAGCTAATTGCTCTCCTAAGCTGATTGAGGAGAGCGATTTTTTGCCCTCCTGCATTTTTCAGAATGCCAGGCCTGAATGTGTACAAGAAAATGTGTGTTCATCAAGAAAATGTGTGGAACCTATCACTTCAAAAAGAAAAAAAGTGACAACAATGAAAATGGTCTGATCATCTGGTTACGGTAGCTTAGCGGGGGCACGGTGGCTCAGTAGGTGGAGGTGCAGGCTGCAAGCCGAGGGGTCTCAGTTCGAACCCCACCTGCGGTGGCCGCGTTGTGTCCTTGGGCAAGACACTTCACCCCATTGCCCACGTGGGGGCACGGCGGCACTGTGTACTAAGGCGTACTGCACGTCAGTGGTGCACCTGTCTTCAACCAATGCTAACCCTGCTTGTGTGGAGTTAGTATGTTGGGGAGCTGACAGTTGCTCTCCGTTGCTCGGTGGTTCTCTCCGGCTTCCTCCACGCTTAAAACTGTCACAGTCATCCTTAGCCATTGTGCAGAAATATGTGACCTTAAACACCAATAATTAAATTAAATTATTATTACGGTAGCTAAGCAGCTTGCATTGTCTCAAATGCCTCCACAGATGCTGGTTAATGTTATAACTAAAGTAAGAAGTAAAAATATCTGGGAGTGCATCCTCTTGTCCCTAGTAGTTTTCTCTCGATATCCGAATCAGAGTCATCTGTTGATTTAAATTGCTGCCATTATCTCAAAGATTTAAGCAAATGACCTCATGAAGATGACATATAGAAGGTTAAACAAAATTTGACAACTGTCCTGGGTCTACCCACATCCCATGGCATATCACCCAGGTTGGTGGGTGGTTAAGTAGGACAAACAGAAAATTTAATCATTAAATAAAAAAAAAGCCCTAACACATCAGAAGAATGTGTGGGCACCATCTCTTCTTAGGTGACTGAAAGATCACACCATACTGAACATTCATGGGAGATTTCATGAAGATCCAAACAACTGTATCGTTGGAGTTATATTCTAGGCTGAACTCTCTGAGAGACTAATGGTATACTGGATTACATACGTATTAACTCATTCAGTAACTTACAATTAGGGCTTAACCCTTTACCCAACGAATCGGCCGCATCTGCCAGTGTAATATACAAATTCAGCAGTTGAAAAAATATTATTTTTCAAAAAGTTCAACAAAACCATATCATGTGACCCCTCGTTGGAACAAGCTCGTTCCAACGATGGGTCACATGATATCGTTTTGTTGAAATTTTTTGAAAATGGGTAAAGAGTTAATCCTAGGAACGGGAATTCCCTGGTTCCCGGTCCGTAAGGCGGCCTCGATACCCTGGAAATCTACAACATGGAACCGGGAATGAAGCTTGGGTACTTCTGCTGTCAATTTTATCGCAGAAACGAAATGGAAAAAGAAACGCATAAATCACTGCCTTTTTTTCATTTTAATAACATAATAACATATTACTTCGAGTTATGGATGCTTTATTAACATGAGACAACACATGTTTGTTAATTTGTGGTATCTTCTGAGGTAAACTCATTTAAAACATAATAAATAATTGCCATTTCGATCTTCGCAAGGCAACGGGCGATAAATTTAGACAAGTTTGCATTTAGGTCGAGGTCACCAGAGGTCAACTTGGATGTAGTTCCACTGGAGTTAAAAATTTTAAGTACTGAAATTCCATTGAAATGGCCTCGTGGTTACAGAACTGAACTTCAAACCAAAAGGTCCACGGTTCCACCCCTGCCAGGGACAACTGTGTTGTGTCATTGGGCAAGGCATTTAATTCTGATTGCCCATGTGGGGTGGGTGGCGCTCTGTACTAAGGCCTACTGTACATCGACGGTGCATTTGTCTTCAACCAAAGCCAACCCTGCTTAAATGGAGTTACCTAATGTTGGGGAGTCTGACAGTTACTTGCCATTGCTCAGTGGTCCTCTCCGAGTACTCCAGCTCCCTCCACCTGTAAAACTGTCCAATACAAGGTGGCCCTGGTTGTCAAAAGTGTCGTTAAACTCCAATAAATAAATAAATTAAAAAATGCTGGAAGCCACTTTAGTACCCTTACATTATTACCATAAGCAGTAGAAAAAAAAAATTATTTTATATATATTTTTTTTTTGCAATTTATTGGAGTGTGCTTGGCACGCTCCAATAAATTGTAAAAAAAAAACTTATTAACATAATCTTGCTACACTAAGGCTACTATTGCTAGTAGTGTGGTATCTTTGATAAAATTACATGTTATTAATTAATTTAGCATTCAACCAGATAATAAATCAAATTTCTAATAAAGTTATAATAAAATGGTTTGCTGTTTTTAAGTTATGTAGATTAACAAAGTTATTTAATTAGAAGGGGAGCACGGTGGCTCAGTAGGTAGAGGTACAGGCTGCAAGCCGAGAGGTCCTTGGTTCGAATCCCACCTGTGGCAACCGCGTTGTGTCCTTGGGCAAGAGTGACAAGACACTTCATCTCCATTGCCCGCGTTGGGGCAGGATGACGCCGTGTACTAAGGCGTACTGCACGTCGATGGTGCGCATGTCTTCAACCAATCTAACCCTGCCTGTGCTACAGTGCGGAGTTATGATGTTGGGGAGTTGGCAGCTGCTCGTCGTTGCTCGGTGGTTCTCTCCAGGTACTTCGGCTTCCTCCACCCGTAAAACTGTCACGGTCATGATTAGCCATTCATTGTGCATAAATGTGTGACCTTAAAACACCAATAAAATAAATAAATAAAATTTAATTAGAAGTGTAGAAATCAGTAAATTGAGAAAAATGCTTCACCTGGGTTCCTGTGGGGTGGGGGGGGCATACATGGATTTAAGGAATGGTCTTGAATTTAACGATAGTCCAATTAAGGCCTAGTGGGGGGCACAGTGGCACTCTGTACTAAGACATAATGTATGCCGATGGTGCACTTGCCATCAACCAATGTGTGTGGAGTTAGTACATTGGGGAGACTGACAGTTGCTCGCCTTTGCTCGGTGGTTCTCTCTGGGTACTCTGGCTTCCTCCACCTGTAAAACTGACTGACACAAGGTGACCCTAGCTGTCGAAAGTGTTGTTAAAACCTAAAAGTGTTCCAGAGCATATCTATCTGGTATTTGGTTTGGTCTTTTTATCCAGGCTTTTGTGGGCAAGAATTATCTCAAACAATCAATCGGTCAATCAATCAAAAAATCGATCAATCAGCTGGACAAAAACCTCCCAAACGTGATGGTATAATTAAAACCCTCTGGGCTCTCCGACTAAAACCTTCCGTACATGATAATGTTATTAAAACCCTCCCTCTTGGCTCTCCAGCTAATGGGTACCAACAACTCGAGAGTATCAAATCTTCCATATGCAATAATGTTATTAAAACCCTCTGGGCTCTCCAGCAGTTCAAAGGTACTCGCAACTCAAGAGTATCAAGCCTTCTTGCGCAATATTGTTCGATTAACTAAATAATAATTTTCATTATTTTTCAAAAACAGGTTATGACCCCTTGTTGGAATGAGGTCATTCCAAAGAGGGGTCATAACCTATGTTTTTGAGACAAAAATGAAAAAAATTAGTTATTCAAGAATTTTATTTGCAAGTGACGTCTGCTTTTCATGCTGGGCTCTCTAACTAACAGTTCAAATGTAATAACAACTCAGAAGTATCAAGCCTTCCATACACGATAACGAAATTAAAAACCCTCGGAGATTTCAGACTTAATACTTCCATATACAATGATGTAATTACAACCCTCTGGGCTCTCTTGTATTAAAACTTTCCATGCATTATATTATAATGAAGAACCTTTGAGGTCTCTAACTGGATAGTTTTCTATGTCTACCAGTTAGTAGCCACAATTAACATATTGATTATTCTGCAACTTTGATTGAGATGCGCATGGCTTTTTAGCTCATCTTGACAAAGTCAAGCTGAGCTAATCTAATCGCTTCCCGGCCGTCGTCCGGCGTGCGTCGTCTGTCGTCCATCGTCCGTCAACACCATGTTTTGGTTTTCTCCTCCAAAGCCACTGGGCCAATTCAAGTGAAAGTTTGTGTGAGTGATGGTCCCAAAGGGGCATTCCATTTTTGTTCAACTCAGCATGCCCAGCCCCATAGGGAGGGAGTGGGGGAAAATGCTCCAAAATATTTTAAAAATCTTCTTCTCAAGAACCAGTGTGTACAATGACTTGATATTTGCTATGGAGCTTCCATATGAGGTGTAGAATCAAGTTTGTTCAAACAAAGTTCGTAAAGTAATATTTGGCTTTGTAATAGGAGGGGTAAGATTTTTGGCCCCGCCCAAAATTTCTATTTTCTGAACCGATGGTCCGGTATGAACCAAATTTGGTTTGTGGTAGTATTGGGTCATAAGTACTTGACCCATGCAAAAAAAAAAATTCCCGCATCCCCATGGGAACTCTGGGAGCTAAAAATAGAAATATTTTCAAACGCCCATATTTCCCAAACCCCACGGAACAGAGAGCTTTTATTTGGTATGAAGTATCCTTACGACCAGTAGAATTGAATGGTAAAAAAAAATTGCCATCGGTTATGTTAGGGTGTTCTGTAATGGGCATCGAAAAAATGCTGAGTCAGCATATTTGCAAAAATTTTAAAAAATCTTTTCTCCAGAACCAATCATCAGAATCTTTTGATATTTGGTATACAGCATTCATAGGGGGGTCAGATAAAAGTTTGTAGAAATAAAGCTCATTGGTTCATATTTGGGCTCTCTGCAGGAGCCCGAAGTTTTAGCATAGGGTAATATGGGGAATATTCTTTAAAAATCTTCTTCTTCAGAACCACCAGTCAGAATCTTTTAATATTTGGTATACATCATTGTTATGAGGGTCAGATTCTAGATTGTTCAAACCAAGTCCCTAGGTTAATATTTGGGCTTCCTACGGAAGCCCAAATTTTATCTTTGTTCAATATGGAGGGTAATTTAAAAAAATTTTCTTCTTCAGATCCATCAGTCAGAATGCTTTGATATTTGGTATGCAACATCTCTATGGGGGTCAGATTCAAGTTTGTTCAAATCAAATTCCTAGGTATATATTCGGGCTCACTATGGTAGCCCAAATTTTACTTAGTGCAATATGAGAAAATTTCTTTAAAAATCTTCTTCTTCAGATCCACCAGTCGGAATGCTTTCATATTTGGTATACAACATCTCTAGGGGGGGTCAGATTCCAGGTTGTTCAATTCGAGTGCCTAGGTTAATATTTGGGCTCCATATGGGAACATGAAATTTAACTTAGTACAATATGAGGGAATTTCTTAAAAAATCTTCTTCTTCAGATTCACTTGTCAGAATGCTTTCACATTTGGTATACAACATCTCTAGGGGGGTCAGATTCAAGTTTGTTCAAATCGGAGCCATAGGTCAATATTTGGGCTCGCTATGGTAGCCCAAATTTGAACTTAGTGCAATTCGAAGAAATTTCTTTACAATTTCTCTTCTTCAGATCCAACAGTCAGAATGCTTTCATATTCGGTACACAACATCTCTAGGGAAGTCAGATTTAACTGTGTTCAAATCAAGAGCCTGGGTTAATATTTGGGCTCTCTATGGGAGCCGGAATTGGCCATTTTGCTGAAGAATTAAAATTTTTTTATTCAGTACCCTCTAGAAGTACTAAGATTAATCCACATAGGTTGTATCAAGGGGCTTCATAGGGGAGCTCTACATTTTACTTATGATCAACTGAAGAAAAGGCATGATGCCCAGATTATTTTTGTCACTCCTGAGGGACTCAAGGATTGACAGTGTAGCCTATGGAGATGGCTTGCTTAATGTAGACTCATTCTTGGACTCTGTTCAAATTGTGTTCTGTACAAGATGAGCGCTTCAGGCCCCGTGGGGCCTCTTGTTTTTTTTTTGTTTTTCATTTTTAATTATACCCCCACTTTCGAAGAAAATGGGGGTATACTGGATTACATGCATCCGTGCATCTGTGCGTCCGTCTGTCCGTCCATCCGTGTGTGAGTCCATCCGAGAATATTCAGAACTTTCATAACTTAAGTAAATTATTATTTTCTATAATATTTGTTGGTCATAGGTATGCCCACGTTGGTCGTAGGTATGCCCACAATGCCCAGACTAGTTATTTTTTTTTTTTTATTACTTGTTGACTAAGAAATTGTAGGAAATAGACATTATTTGTCGGTTCAGCCTGTACCTCAGGTATGGGTTATCGGATTTCAGTGGAATATGGCATGCAGTTTTCCTAGGCTATGACAAAGACTTCTGCCTCATTGCATAAAACTTCCGAACACCAAACAATTTACCATACCTTTTGACTTAGAAAATGTTGAAAACTTTCGAAGAAAATGGGGGGGGGGGGGGGGGGAGGAGGAGTATACTGGATTAGGGTTATCAGATTTCAGTGAAATATGGCATGCAGTTTGCCTATGACAAAGGCATCTGCCTCATTGCATAAAACTTTCAAGCACCAAACAATTTACCATACATTTTGACTTAGAAATTGTTGAAAACATTCGGAGGAAATGGGGGCGGGGGTATGTGCATCCGTCCGTCAGTCCATACGAGAATATTCATAAATAATGTTTGTTGTCATAGGTATGTCCACAATACACCACTTGGGGGTATGCACCGGACGACAGTCCAGCTCTTGTTTTGTTTTGTTTTTTAATTTTAATTTTTTAACTTTGACCTTGCAGTAAGGGTTTAAAACAGTCAAGACTCCCAGCAAAAAACTATTTTGTTTGGTAGTCTGTTCCAGTCCTTTATCGTTCTGGGATAAAAGGATAATTTTCTTATTTCTGTTTTGCATGAGGTTACTTAAAATCCTTATGTATTGATATTTCTGGATAGATGATCAGGTTTTATTAAAATTCTATCTGTATTTAGTTGAACCAAGCCGTATTCAGCTGTACAAAGCCGTTGGTCATTTTGTACATCATTGTCAGCGATATGACCTATAATAAAACAAATATTACTTTTTATCATATGACAGGTCTGTGTTGTTCACTTTAAAACATTTGATATTTTGTTTTCATATTAATCAGTGATAAATAAAGCCTTCCGTCAATTTCATTGGTCAATTTCAAAACTAGACAATTTGATTGGCTGAACAAAATACAACTGGGCCACATTTTCATAATTTGCATAATTAGAGTTGGAAGCTTTCATTGGTCAATTTCAAAACTGGACAGTTTGATTGGCTGAACAAAATAAAATTGGGTCACATTTGCATAATTTCAGTAGGGAGAATTTACGTTATCTGTCCTATTTAGGGTGGGTTATATTGTATTAATCTTTTACCTACAAGAAAAACGCCATTCCTTTTTTTTTATATTTTCACTTTTTGCTTCCAAAACATAGGTATTGACCCCCTCATTGGAATGAGCTCAGCGAGCTCGTTCCAATGAGGGGTCATAACCTATGTTTTGGAAGCAAAAAATGAAAATTTTTAGTTATACGAGGATGTTTTTTCCAAGTGTCGTCTGCAACTCAAGTTAGGTGATGGGTTAAAAAGTCATACTAAGTGGCTAATTTGTGCGTGTGTGTGTCATATGATAAGTCAGCGAAATGATCTATAATAAAACAAATATCTTGACTTTATACATTTCCTATTGCCAAAGTTCCATTAACCCTTTACGCAACGAACAAAACCCATATCATGTGACCATCATTGGAACGAGCTCAATGAGCTCGTTCCAATGAGGGGTCACATGATATGATTTTATTGAAATATTTAGAATAATTTAATTTTTTCAACTGCCCAATTTGCATATTACGCTGGCGAATGCGGATGATTCGTTAGATAAAGGGTTAAATTGTTACTTTTAATACATTTAGAGACATTTATAGGTAGCTGAACCATAGTTTTATTCACTTACCGAAAAGTTTACCGGATTACCAGACATTTTACAGAAAGTAAGTGGAGGTACACACTGCGGTGGCTCAGTAGGTTGAGGTGCAGGCTGCAAGCCGAGAGGTCCTCTGTTTGAATTCCACCTGAAGCAACGCGTTGGATTACCAGACATTTTACAGAAAGTAAGTGGGGGTGCGGTGGCTCAGTAGGTTGAGGTGCAGGCTGCAAGCCGAGAGGTCCTCTGTTTGAATTCCACCTGCGGCAACGCGTTGTGTCGTTGGGCAAGACACTTCACCTCCATTGCCCATGTGTGGGCAGGTGGCGTTGTGTACTAAGGCATACTGGGTGTTGATGGTGCACTTGTCTTCAACCATGCTAACCCTACTTGTGCCGGATACTCCGGCTTCCTCCGTCATAAAACTGTGGTGGTCATGATTAGCCCGTTGTGCAGAAATATGTGACATTAAAGACCAGTAAATAAATAAATAATACAGAAAGTATGCATCACCACCTTGTTGAGTTTTTTAATTGGTTATTTCATTTTGATCTATTCCCCACTTTGCTAAATTGTTTGATTTCTCAGTAGATTTAATGTCTGGTTACAGAATTTGATGGGGGCGCGGTGGCTCAGTAGGTAGAGGCGCGGGCTGCAAGCCGAGAGGTCCTCGGTTCGAATCCCACCTGCGGCAACCGCGTTGTGTCCTTGGGCAAGACACTTCACCCCCATTGCCCACGTGGGGGCACGGTGACGTGTACTAAGGCGTACTGCACGTCGATGGTGCACCTGTCTTCAACCAGTGCTAACCCTGCTTGTGTGGAGTTGGTATGTTGGGGAGCTGACAGTTGCTCGCCGTTGCTCGGTGGTTCTCTCCGGGTACTCCGGCTTCCTCCACCCGTAAAACTGTCATGGTCATGGTTAGCCATTGTGCAGAAATATGTGACCTTAAACACCAATAAATAAATAATACAGAATTTGATATTAAGTGTCAAGGTGTGCAACATTCATTGAAGACCATTTGCCCTGAATAAAGATACAAGCCTTACTCACCTGAATTTATGGGTGGTGACTCTTCAGAAAGCTCAGACTGGTCATCAGAATCTATATCCTCAACATGAACTAAAATAAAGGTATTTTTTAAAATTAACCCTTTACCCAATGTAACGGTAAAAAACGGTCAGCGCTATTCACAAAAATCGCCAATTAATTTTCATTATATTTTAATTTTTTGTCTCAAAAACATAGGTTATGACCCCTCTTTGGAACGAGCTCATCGAGCTCGTTCCAAAGAGCGGTCATTACCTATGTTTTTGAGACAAAACATGAAAAAATTAGTTATTCAAGAATTTTGTTTTCAAGTGTCGTCTGCTTTTCATGTTAGGTAAAGGTTTAAGATGTATTCCAATAATACGTAAAAGAGAGCGCAACACATATCTTCAGAAGGCATTAGTAGTATACCATGTATGAATCGACTCTTATTACCCAGAGCTTTAGTGAAGTCGACATGTGACGTGTTTTACGCCCCATCCACCTAGATCCCGCAAATGATACACGTACTGCATATATGATATGTTCTGGTACATATAGTGATATATAAACGTACAGTACGTGGAGAGTGAATTGTAACTAAATCACCCGTGGAGTGGAGTTATCACCCAAACTATAACTTTCAAATTTTATACATATGGACAAAAAACACGAGCAATGTTTCAGCCAATGGACCTCCGGGTTTAACCTGGAGGTCCATTGGTTGAAACTTTCCCTGTGCTTGTTGTGCTTTGCAACAAATTTGCAATTATTGCTTGGGTGGAATCTACACTCTGCGGGTGATTTAGTAATAATACACTCTCCATGTACTGTATATGGCTATGGTTATATAGTATGGGTATGTGATGGAAAATTGATGGGGGTGGTGGGCTTCTTAAAAGTTTTTCACTCAAAACGGCTGTCGTTGCTAATGACGCTGTGGCGTCGTGATGCACACGCGACAGAGACGGTGACCCCTGTTTTTATGTACTGTACAATCCGACATTATGTTGTTCGGGTTTGTGTGTGTTGGGTTCTCGTAAGGGATTGATAGGGTTGTATAGTATGGGAGGTATACACCCCGATCTTTGGTATACTGTTAGCCTTTTGTTCTACTAAACTACCATATGCTTTGTATTATCCTATGACTGGTATGGGTGGAACGTAATACACTGCAAGGTGGCATCATGGGGTGGGTGGGGTTATGCATAGCTGTGTAGTACGGTAATAAAGGATTGTGGGACTGTACCCATGCTGTGTCAGTGTTATCCCTTAGTACTATTGATTCACTGAAGGTGTCTTCTCAATGAACTCTGGGTTTTTCATTTTTGTACTTCATAGGGAAGTTTCTATATTCTATAGGCAGTGGGAACTTCCTCCCAAAAATGTACCCAGCAGGCTTTGGCGTCAGTCTACTATGCTCTCTGGTTCTGAAACTGCTAGCACCACCCACAGACCTCCTGAGAGTAGAATCTAATTGTGCAACAGATATATTCCGGTACCCAGTAGAGCTGTTTAACAATTGTGCCAGATTTGGTAAGGGTATGCTTAGAAATGTGGTCGCAGAGTGATGAACAAGAGAGAAAATGAAAAGCAAGACTAACGGTGACCGCCCGGCCACAGATGCCCCCAAACTATGGCCGAATGTTCTGTAATACAGTGAAGCCCACTTAATTGGATATCTCTTAATTGTATATCCCTGTTAATTGAATATAATTTTCAAACACAAAACCATTTACCATACCTTCAGTACAAATTTGATCTGTTAATTGCATATGGATTGTAGAGTAAACTCCTGTTAATTGTATATAAATTTTTATAATATGTCAAAAAAATTACTGTGACACGCACCAAATTCCCCTTATTTATCAACCTTTTTGGCCTCACTACATCCAATACAGGCATTTATTCTATTATATCTTGTTTGACAGAGAGATAGAGCTCGTTCAAACAAGATATAATAGAATAAATGCTCAGTTTACCTCCAGAACACAGGAAACTGACCAAATCCCTGTTAATTGTATACTTCTGTTAATTGAATAATTTTCACTGGCAAAATTGATATTCAATTAAGAGGATTCTACTGTACTGGAATAAAAAGTTTTGTGTTGAATTTGGCGATCACTATAACCCATAAGGTTTTGAATTTAATAAAATACATCTGAACATAGCAAAAACTGTATTGACCTTACTTCCATAACATCAATACAGCCACCAATATGCTGGAACTTTCTAAACAGAACCACACATGAATGTCACATGAAATGACATACAGTATATATCAAAATAAACTTGTAAGATAAGACCAGAAACTAACATCATCTTCTGGAAAGCTGTCACAGAGATCTGTCCAGGAAATTATGTTAGATTTTAGTCCTATCAGTGCACAAGCAGCAGTATACAAACTTTATTGCAGTCATATTATAACATTTTTCGACTTGTTCTGTAATGTGCAAGTCCTTTTGACAACAATAGCTCAATGGTTTTATTGGAAAATAGAGATAAAATTTAAATGAGTGGAATTTTTTTTTAGCTCCGCTGACAAAGTCAGCAGAGCTTTTCGTTCGTCGTCCGTCGTCTGTCATCCGTCCGTCCGTCGTCAACATTTTATTTGTCCGAGCCATAATTTCTAAACCGCTGAATATTTTTCCACCAAACTTCATAACAATATATGTATTATCAATAGACGGTGTGTCCTCAATTATTCTGCGGTCTGTAAATCCACAGGGTCAAGGTCACAGGTCACAGGATCAAGAAAATCTTAAGATATTTTTGATATTTGTTTGTCCAAGCCATAATTTCTGAACCGCTGAATATTTTTACACCAAACTTCATAACAATATGTATTATCAATAGACGTTGTGTCATCAATTATTCTACGGTCTGTAAACCCACAGGGTCAAAGTCACAGGATCAGGAAAATCTTAGATATTTTATGATTCTGCAGTCTGTAAATCCACAGGGTCAAGGTCACAGGATCATAAAATATCTAAGATTTTCTTGATCCTGTGACCTTGACCCTGTGGGTTTACAGACCGTAGAATAATTGATGACACACCGTCTATTGATAATGCATATTGTTATGAAGTTTGGTGTAAAAATATTCAGCGGTTCAGAAATTATGTAATCGATCCAAGCCATAATTTTCGTGACAACTGAAAATTTTTCGGCTAAAGTTTGTAACAATATTAGTATTAGAAAACATGCCCATGCGATCAGTGGCCCTCAGCGGAGCTCTCTAGGCGTGACAGGCCTCTTGTTTTTTTTTAACCTTTCTTGGATGAAGGGTTAACTGATATAAATTAACTCTTTAAACAATGAATCTCTACACACAGGGATTGTAAATGACCAAAGTGTCAGCAGGCGACAATTTGTCAGCCAAGCATTATAGAATTATGGCTCCAGACGGACAAATACAGTCGCCAGGGGAATTAAGTCTTCCCATTCTTGTGACCTTGACCTTTGACACTCGAAGATGGTGTAGTTATGCAAAAGACCCTCCATTGGTTTTTATACTTGTATAAAGTTTCATGAAAATCCATCAAAGCTTGCGGGCAGATGGACGGACGGACAATCTTAATTGGGGACATAAAAATGCTAACGACTGCATTTCAACTTTGTACAATATACATTACTTTCCAGAGAGATATTGCCTTCTAATATATTTATCGTGATAATAGCTATTAGGGATTATTTATTTATTGGTGTTTAAGGTCACATATTTCTGCACAATGGGTAATCATGACCATGACAGTTTTACAGGTGGAGGATGCCAGAGTACCCGGAGAGAACCACCGAGCAACGGCGAGCAACTGTCAGCTCCCCAACATACTAACTCCACACACGCAGGGTTAGCATTGGTTGAAGACATATGCACCATCGACGTGCAGTACGCCTTAGTACACAACGTCACCGTGCCCCCACGTGGGCAATGGGGGTGAAGCGTCTTGCCCAAGGACACAACGCGGTTGCCGCAGGTTGGATTCGAACCGAGGACCTCCCGGCTTGCAGCCTGCACCTCTACCAACTGAGCCACCGCGCCCCCAGCTATCAGGGATGGGTGGTATTAGAATTTGGAGTTCGGTATCGGTATCGGCATTTTTTGTGTGTATGTGGGGGTGGGGGGTGTATACCTTGGTATCGGTTCGGTATCTGACTTGACTGAGATCTGCTGAAAGTGTTGCTAAGTTCGCCCACAGTGGTTAATCAAGCTCAGGAAAAGAGCTATAGCTCTTTTGTGTTATGGGGATGTACTTATGGCCATAAAATTTTTAATAGACATTTTTTATTTGGGGATAGGAATCGTATTTCATGAGCACTTTAATTTTATAGAAATTAGATATTACATGGAATTATACAAACTGGCGATCAGAGTGCAAGAGTTCTTTGTTTCCTACACGAGAGAGGATGCCAATTGTTATGTTGACAATACCAGACATTCCCTCGTAGATCAGTATTGTCAGCTAACAGTAATATTGGAAGATTTGTTGATGTAACAACATTCTGCAGTATTTTCCAGAATGTTGTTCTATCTGTCACCGAATCATAATCTGCACTAGGTGGAACATCACAAGGCATCACCTGATGCTGAGTTGCAGAATTGTGAATTCCACCAGGCAATTCTGCCAGTTAACAAACACCCAACAGAATGTGTTTTTGACTTGGGAAATTCTACTAGATATTCCATAGACTGCATGCAGACTGACTGGCATTCTATAGAGATTCCATAGACTGCATGCAGACTGACTGGCATTCTATAGAGACTCCATAGACTGCATGCAGACTGGCATTCTACAGAGATTCCATAGACTGCATGCAGACTGACTGGCATTCTATAGAGACTCCATAGACTGCATGCAGACTGGCATTCTACAGAGATTCCATAGACTGCATGCAGACTGACTGACATTGTATAGAGATTCCATAGACTGCATGCAGACTGACTGGCATTCTATAGATATTCCATAGACTGCATGCAGACCGACTGGCATTCTATAGAGATTCCATAGACTGCATGCAGACTGACTGGCATTCTATAGAGATTCCATAGACTGCATGCAGACTGACTGGCATTCTATAGAGATTCCATAGACTGCATGCAGACTGGCATTCTACAGAGGTTCCATAGACTGCATGCAGACAGACTGGCATTCTATAGAGATTCCATAGAATGCATGCAGACTGACTGGCATTCTATAGAGATTCCATAGACTGCATGCAGATTGACTGGCATTCTATAGAGATTCCATAGACTGCATGCAGACTGACTGGCATTCTATAGAGATTCCATAGACTGCATGCAGACTGACTGGCATTCTATAGAGATTCCATAGACTGCATGCAGACTGACTGGCATTCTATGGAGATTCCATAGACTGCATGCAGACTGACTGGCATTCTATAGATATTCCATAGACTGCATGCAGACTGACTGGCATTCTATAGAGATTCCATAGACTGCATGCAGACTGACTGGCATTCTATAAAGATTCCATAGACTGCATGCAGACTGACTGGCATTCTATAGAGATTCCACAGACTGCATGCAGACTGACTGGCATTCTATAGAGATTCCATAGACTGCATACAGACTGATGGCATTCTAGAGAGATTCCATAGACTGCATGCAGACACACTGTCATTCTATAGAGATTCCAGACTGCATGCAGACTGACTGGCATTCTACAGAGATACCATAGTCTGCATGCAGACTGACTGGCATTCTATAGAGATTCCATAGACTGCATGCAGACTGACTGGCATTCTACAGAGATTCCATAGACTGCATGCAGACTGACTGGCATTCTATAGAGATTCCATAGACTGCATGCAGACTGACTGGCATTCTATAGAGATTCCATAGACTGCATGCAGACTGGCATTCTACAGAGATTCCATAGACTGCATGCAGACTAACTGGCATTCTATAGAGGTTCCGTAGACTGCATGCAGACTGACTGGTATTCTATAGAGATTCCATAGACTGCATGCAGACTGACTGGCATTCTACAGATATACCATAGTCTGCATGCAGACTGACTGGCATTCTAGAGAGATACCATAGTCTGCATGCAGACTGACTGGCATTCTAGAGAGATACCATAGACTGCATGCAGACTGACTGGCATTCTAGAGAGATTCCATAGACTGCATGCAGACTGGTATCCTACAGAGATTCCATAGACTGCATACAGACTGATGGCATTCCAGAGAGATTCCATAGACTGCATGCAGACTGACTGACATTCTATAGAGATTCCATATACTGCATGCAGACTGACTGACATTCTATAGAGATTCCATAGACTGCATGCAGACTGACTGGCAGTCTGTGTGACAGTAGACGGGTCTACCAATGGCGGCTGCCACATCATGGGACTTTCCCCAAATTTTGTGGTACAGTATGTGGAGAGTGTACTATCACTAAATCACCCGCAGAGTGCAATAATTGCTAATTTGTTGCATAGCGTAACAAGCACAAGCAAAATTCCAATGGAGCTCTGGGTTAACCCTTTACCTAACATGAAAAGCAGACGACACTTGAAAAAAAAATTCTTGAATTACTATTTTTTTTTTCATTTTTTGTCTCAAAAACATAGGTTATGACCCCTCATTGGAACGAGCTCGACGAGCTCGTTCCAATGAGGGGTCATAACCTATGTTTTTGAGACAAAAAATGAAAAAGTAATTAAAATTAATAGGCGATTTTTGAGAATAGCGCTGGCCGGTTTTGGCCGTTACGTTGGGTAAAGGGTTAAACCCGGAGGTCTATTGGCTGAAACATTGCTTGTGTTTTTTGTCGATACAAAATTTGAAAGTTATAGTTTGGGTGATAACTCCACTCTGCAGGTGTTTTAGTTACAATCCACTTTCTACGTACTGTTTGTCGCGTGATTAGGTATTGCATCAGAAAATGGTGAATATCAGTAGCGTTTTCTGGGTGTTGGGCCAAGTTGTCTCTGGCTCATCACCGTGCAAGAGCCTTGGTACCTGTCTTTAAATGGATGTCGCTGCCGAATGCTAGAATGCCGAATGTCTATTGGCTGAAACATTGCTTGTGTTTTTTGTCGATACAAAATTTGAAAGTTATAGTTTGGGTGATAACTCCACTCTGCAGGTGTTTTAGTTACAATCCACTTTCTACGTACTGTTTGTCGCGTGATTAGGTATTGCATCAGAAAATGGTGAATATCAGTAGCGTTTTCTGGGTGTTGGGCCAAGTTGTCTCTGGCTCATCACCGTGCAAGAGCCTTGGTACCTGTCTTTAAATGGATGTCGCTGCCGAATGCTAGAATGCCGAATGTCTATTGGCTGAAACATTGCTTGTGTTTTTTGTCGATACAAAATTTGAAAGTTATAGTTTGGGTGATAACTCCACTCTGCAGGTGTTTTAGTTACAATCCACTTTCTACGTACTGTTTGTCGCGTGATTAGGTATTGCATCAGAAAATGGTGAACATCAGTAGCGTTTTCTGGGTGTTGGGCCATGTTGTCTCTGGCTCATCACCGTGCAAGAGCCTTGGTACCTGTCTTTAAATGGATGTCGCTGCCGAATGCTAGAATTAAGGTATTACTGAACTTTATACATTTTATAACTTATAACTGTAAATTAAAGAGATAGCCAGAGATGACAAAAGTTTAATTCAAAGATATTTTAAATTAAATGTAGAAAAACTTGACTCAAGTGTTCGTTACGTCATTTCATAATTGATGCACGACAAGATTTGTGAAGTTACTGGAAAATGAGAACTGTCTGGAAGCTGTGTTCAGTATCATCTGTAAAGGAGACTCAAAAAGCCACGGGTTGGTGGGACCTCGTGGTTCAACCATTTTAGTCCTAATTTACAATTGTAGACCAATAGGGAGATTAACCCTAACTCCGTAACAAGAGTACAAAAGAGGATTTCGCATCAGGAAGAACAGAATAAGTTTATGTACTATCATTCTACCACAATGCTATAAATGCCACTGCCAATGAGTTCAACAATTACGACTACAAATCATACCTACAGTAATTTTGTGACTTCTTCTAAATGGGTACCGGTATGTTTAAAGACTATTTCAGGCTTTTGTAATCTCAGATCATGTGCCCTGACCATGCCATCTTTTAGTCACCTTCTAGTCCTATGTTGGCTGCCTGAAAAAGGCAGCCATGACTTGACTAGAAACCACTGCTAAGCAATTGGACATGCACAGGCTGTCAACTAATGGGAATTCGGGACAGTTGCCCAGTCCATTTAGGGTTAACAGAACTGAAAGGGAATCAGTCACTTCTTTCATGAAAATGAACATTTCAACTGTTATCAAGCCAAATAGGGAATGTAGGAAAATTTGCAAATTCAAACGGATGTCTGTATCGGTTCGGTTTTTCGGTATTTTACCGATCTCTATTAGGTATCGAAAGATATATTTAAAGATATATTTATGCTGAAAGAAAAGATTTTAAAATTCACACGTCTGACAAACGAGCGGTTGATGTGAATTTGTAAAATCTTTTGGATAAATGATTTTCATTCGTTGAACGGTCGTAGATAACCAGACAAAGTGTTTTCCTAAGTTATGTCTCCCCTTCATTCATACGCGTTTACAGGTGTTCATATACAATTTACCATTACAGGTGTATGTGTACAACTTACCATCACATGTATTCATATACATCTTACCATTACAGGTGTTCATATACAACTTACGATTACAGGTATTCGTATACAACTTACGTTTGTATACAACTTACCATTACAGGTATTTATATACAACTTACCATTACAGGTGTTCATATACAATTTGCCATTACAAGTGATCATATACAATTTACCATTACAGGTGTTCATATACAACTTACCATTACATGTATTCGTATACAACTTACCATTACAGGTGTTCGTATACAACTTACCATTACAGGTGTTTGTATACAACTTACCATTGCATGTGTTTATATACAACTTACCTTTACAGGTGTTCGTATACAATTTGCCATTACAGGTGTTTATATACAACTTACCATTAAAGGTGTTTATATACAACTTACCATTACAGGCATTTGTATACAATTTGCCATTACAGGTGTTTATATACAACTTACCATTACAGGTGTTTATATACATCTTACCATTACAGGTGTTTATATACAACTTACCATTACAGATGTTCGTATACAATTTGCCATTACAGGTGTTCGTATACAACTTACCATTACAGGTGTTTATATACAACTTTCCATTACAGGTGTTTATATACAACTTACCATTACAGGTGTTTATATACAACTTACCATTACAGGTGTTCATATACAACTTACCATTACATGTTTTCATATACAACTTACCATTACAGGTGTTTATATACAACTTACCATTACGGGTTCTTATATACAACTTACCATTACAGGTGTTCCTATACAACTTACCATTACAGTGTGTTCATATTCAACTTACCATTACAGGTGTTTATATACAACTTACCATTACAACGTGTTCATATACAACTTACATTACAGGTGTTTATATACAGCTTACCATTACAGGTGTTCCTATACAACTTACCATTACGGGTGTTTATATACAACTTACCATTACGGGTGTTTATATACAACTTACCATTGCAGGTGTTTACATACAACTTACCATTACAGGTGTTTATATACAACTTACTATTACGGGTGTTTATATACAACTTACCATTTCGGGTGTTTATATACAACTTACCATTACAGATGTTTATATACAGCTTATCATTATGGGTGTTTAGATACAACTTACCATTACAGGTGTTTATATACAGCTTACCATTACAGGTGTTTACATACAACTTACAATTACGGGTGTTTATATACAACTTACCATTACGGGGGTTTATATACAACTTACCATTACAGGTGTTTACATACAACTTACAATTACAGGTGTTTAAATACAACTTACCATTACGGGTGTTTATATACAACTTACCATTACAGGTGTTTACATACAACTTACAATTAGAGGTGTTTATATACAACTTACCATTACAGGTGTTTACATACAACTTACAATTACAGGTGTTTATATACAACTTACAATTACAGGTGTTTATTTACAACTTACCATTACAGGTGTTTGTATACAACTTATCATTACAGGTGTTTGTATACAACTTACCATTACAGGTGTTTATATACAACTTACCTTTACAGGTGTTTATATACAACTTGCCATTACAGGTGTTTATATACAACTTACCATTACAGGTTTGTATGTGCAACTTACCATTACAGTTGTTTATATACAACTAACCATTACAGGTGTTTATATACAACTTACCATTACAGGTGTTTATATACAACTTACCATTGCTGATGTTAAAGTCTCCAATATGCTGTTCATGATGATGAAAAACTGGTACCTGAAAAGCAAATGTTTTATCATTTGAACATTGTGTTTCTGAATGGGACTATCGCAGTGCTGTTAGGCTTTAACAACGCTTTAAACAAACAGGGCCAGAAATCTAATAAACCACTGCGCACCCAAGATCATCAAATATTACTAAAAATTGAGATGAAGTGTCTTGTCTGGTTAGGGACGATCAAGGTGAAATCCAGGGAATCATTACGCTTCTGGGATCATTGTATGCTCCTATGATCGCCGTATACTATTAATATTAAGTGTCTTGTCTGGTCAGAGTTGATCAGGCTGAAAACCATTGAGCTCCTGAGATCACTATATTCTAAAAATGAGATTAAGTGTCTTGTCTGGTCAGGGTCGATCGGTCTGAAATCCAGGGAACCACTGCACCCTCGAGATTCCTGTTAATCCTTTACCCAACGTAACGGCCAAAACCGGCCAGCGCTATTATCAAAAATCGCCAATTAATTTTCAAAATATTTTCATTTTTTGTCTCAAAAACATAGGTTATGACCCCTTGTTGGAACGAGCTCGTCGAGCTCGTTTCAACGAGGGGTCATAACCTATGTTTTTGAGACAAAAAATGAAAAAAATTAGTTATTCAAGAATTTTTTTTGCAAGTGTCGTCTGCTTTTCATGTCAGGTAAAGGGTTAACGCCCAGAAATTGAGATAAAATGTCTTGTCTGGTCTGAAATCTAGTGAACCACTGCACTTACGAGATCGCTGTATACTCCCAGAAATTGAGATTAAGGGTCTTGTCTGGACACGGTCGATCGATGTGAAATTCAGTGAACACCTACGTACTCCCAGAATTGCTGTATACTCCCAGAAATAGTGATTAGCCGATATTCGGTAATCGCATCTGACATGGGCCGATTTTAACCCTTTTCCCAACGTAACGGTCAAAACCGTCCAGCGCTATTCTCAAAAATCGCCAATTAATTTTAAAAATATTTTCATTTTTTGTCTCAAAAACATAGGTTATGACCCCTCGTTGGAACGAGCTCGTCGAGCTCGTTCCAACGAGGGGTCATAACCTATGTTTTTGAGACAAAAAATGAAAAAAATTAATTATTCAAGAATTTGTTTTGCAAGTGTCGTCTGCTTTTCATGTTAGGTAAAGGGTTAAGCCATTGGTTGACCATTAGTAGAGGTGTTTCAACATCGGTCCATACCGACGGTAACATGGAATACTATTGGATCAAAATTGTTTGTATTCACGTTTGATTAACAATCTAAAACAAGCAGTACCAAACTTAATAAGTTGCCACAATGATTGGCAGAAATCAAGATTGACCTAATCTCATTGATTGGTCTGATCTTCCCCTTGATTGCTGCTTATGGCACACATGCTACGTGTTGTGTGACTTAACCCTTTACCTAACGTAACGGCCAAAACCGGCCAGCGCTATTCTAAAAAATCACCAATTAATTTTCATTATTTTTTTAATTTTTTGTCTCAAAAACATAGGTTATGACCCCTCGTTGGAACGAGCTCGTTCCAACGAGGGGTCATAACCTATGTTTTTGAGACAAAAAATTAAAAAAATTAGTTATTCAAGAATTATTTTTGCAAGTGTCGTCTGCTTTTCAGGTTAGGTAAAGGGTTAATGAAATGAGACATCATCAGCAGAAACAAGTTAAACAGTGCAGCGCCTTTGATCGTTAACTTGTTTCCACTGATGGCGTATTTTTATTTTAATACACACACTGACGTACTATTGAGGTCAACAAACCAATCAATCTGACTGTACTGTAGCATTAACCCTGTTCTATGCATTCTTAAATATACTACTCCTTTTGGTTGTTACTATCTGACATCGGAACTCACAATCGGGAGATTGTATGCTCAACTAACTGGCAAGCAGATGACGGTCGCCAATCCTTATCGGTTAATCACTACTCAGAAATGAGGATAAAATGAGGATAAAGAATAAACATCTTGTTTGGCCAGGGCAGAAGGATCTGAAATCCAGCTGTCAAGGAGAGTAATAATAAAGCTGTAACAGAAATAAATCTGATACATGTATGCAGGAACAATAATTCCAATTAAACTATTCTAGAATTAAATGAAAAAAATATAATATGAAAGGAAAATGGTACACTATCTTTTACACTGAATGGGTTACAGAAAAATAAAACAGAAAAGCTTAACAGTTAGTCAAAAATTACAATGTGATTAGTGATTGACACAAAAGAGTGGGTTAGTATGCTTATCAGAGAGGTTGGGAAGAATAGGGTACGGAATACTATCAAGCAGTTCATCTCAGAGTGTTGGGAGAAGAGATGCAATGATGAGAAGGCATTTAGGAGGACTGGGCTATTCAAGGCCTTCTCATCTGAGAACAACGACAAATCAGCGGACGGCCAAAGTGGTATTATTATTACTCAGCAGCCAAAAAAGTTATATTCCGCAGAATATATATTAATTACAGCGGTTTTCTGAACTAATGCCCTGTCCTATAATTGTAATCCACAGTGTTCAATGAATGCTGGATAAATAAACAATTGTCACTTCTCAATGCTGGGCATGTGAAATGTATGAAATGAAGTCTTTTGACAATGATTTATATAGTCTTCAAACAGAAAGTTCCAGAATGAGAAAATTTCTTCAATGTTCTACTGATTGACTGAAGTAACCCTTTACCCAACGCAGACGATTTCAAAATTCATTATTTTAAATATCATTTTTTTAATTTTAAAAAAAAAATTTCAACAAAACCATATCATGTGGCCCATCTTTGGAACGAGCTCGTTCCAAAGAGGGGTCACATGATATCGTTTTGTTGAAATTTTTTCGAAAAATAGTATTTTTTTCAGCAGCTGTATTTGCATATTTCGCGGGCGGATGTGATAAAGAGCTAAATCACCTTGGTAAGTCTCTAGATGATTCTATCTAGTTTCAAGTAAACACGTGGCAGCCAAATAAAGAATTAGTGAGTTAATAACTAAAAACAGATGTTATGTAACAGTATTTGTAAACACGTTGATAGCTACCTTAAAGGCCATTCAGTACAGATAAGTCATCACCCAGGACAGAGCAACAGTATTTGTAAACACGTTGCTAAGTTCATTAACTGGTTGAGTGCTAGAAGCCACTATCAGGGCTCCACTGAAAAGTGCTGAAAGCCACTATAGTGGCTTTACACTGTTTGCGCTAATCTGTTGTTGGCTCAGCAGTAGTAGAAAAAATATTAATATAAAATTGCTTTGTTACAATTTATTGGAGAGTGACAACTGGCAATAACAATGCAGGCCAACTGGCACTCTCCAACAAATTGCAACAAAACAATTATTAATGAGCAGTATATTGCTAAACTAGGGCACCTCTTGCTGGTAATATGATATCTTTGAGAAAGAAATACTCGTGTTACAAATGACCACTGAAAAGTAATTTACCACTCTTCCAATTAAAGGCCATTCAGTACAACCCAGGACAGAGTAACAGTATTTGTAAACACGTTGATGGGCACATTAAAGGTCATTCAGTACAAATAAGTCATCACCCAGGACAGAGTAACAGTATTTGTAAACACGTTGATGGGCACATTAAAGGTCATTCAGTACAAATAAGTCATCACCCAGGACAGAGTAACAGTATTTGTAAACACGTTGATAGGTACATTAAAGGCCATTCAGTACAAATAAGTCATCACCCAGGACAGAGTAACAGTATTTGTAAACACGTTGATAGGTACATTAAAGGTCATTCAGTACAAATAAGTCATCACCCAGGACAGAGTAACAGTATTTGTAAACACGTTGATAGGTACATTAAAGGCCATTCAGTACAAATAAGTCATCACCCAGGACAGAGTAACAGTATTTGTAAACACGTTGATAGGTACATTAAAGGTCATTCAGTACAAATAAGTGGTCACCCAGGACAGAGTAACAGTATTTGTAAACACGTTGATAGGTTCATTAAAGGTCATTTGGTACAAATAAGTCATCACCCAGGACAAAGTAACAGTATTTGTAAACACGTTGATAGGTACATTAAAGGTCATTTGGTACAAATAAGTCATCACCCAGGACAGAGTAACAGTATTTGTAAACACGTTGATAGGTACATTAAAGGTCATTCAGTACAAATAAGTCATCACCCAGGACAAAGTAACAGTATTTGTAAACACGTTGATAGGTACATTAAAGGTCATTTGGTACAAATAAGTCAGCACCCAGGACAGAGTAACAGTATTTGTAAACACGTTGATAGGTACATTAAAGGTCATTCAGTACAAATAAGTCATCACCCAGGACAAAGTAACAGTATTTGTAAACACGTTGATAGGTACATTAAAGGTCATTTGGTACAAATAAGTCAGCACCCAGGACAGAGTAACAGTATTTGTAAACACGTTGATAGGTACATTAAAGGTCATTCAGTACAAATAAGTGGTCACCCAGGACAAAGTAACAGTATTTGTAAACACGTTGATAGGTACATTAAAGGCCATTCAGTACAAATAAGTCATCACCCAGGACAGAGTAACAGTATTTGTAAACACGTTGATAGGTACATTAAAGGTCATTCAGTACAAATAAGTCATCACCCAGGACAAAGTAACAGTATTTGTAAACACGTTGATAGGTACATTAAAGGTCATTCGGTAGAAATAAGTCATCACCCAGGACAGAGTAACAGTATTTGTAAACTCGTTGATAGGTACATTAAAGGTCATTCGGTAGAAATAAGTCATCACCCAGGACAGAGTAACAGTATTTGTAAACTCGTTGATAGGTACATTAAAGGTCATTCGGTAGAAATAAGTCATCACCCAGGACAGAGTAACAGTATTTGTAAACACGTTGATAGGTACATTAAAGGTCATTCGGTAGAAATAAGTCATCACCCAGGACAGAGTAACAGTATTTGTAAACTCGTTGATAGGTACATTAAAGGTCATTCGGTAGAAATAAGTCATCACCCAGGACAGAGTAACAGTATTTGTAAACTCGTTGATAGGTACATTAAAGGTCATTCGGTAGAAATAAGTCATCACCCAGGACAGAGTAACAGTATTTGTAAACTCGTTGATAGGTACATTAAAGGTCATTCGGTAGAAATAAGTCATCACCCAGGACAGAGTAACAGTATTTGTAAACACGTTGATAGGTACATTAAAGGTCATTCGGTAGAAATAAGTCATCACCCAGGACAGAGTAACAGTATTTGTAAACTCGTTGATAGGTACATTAAAGGTCATTCGGTAGAAATAAGTCATCACCCAGGACAGAGTAACAGTATTTGTAAACTCGTTGATAGGTACATTAAAGGTCATTCGGTAGAAATAAGTCATCACCCAGGACAGAGTAACAGTATTTGTAAACTCGTTGATAGGTACATTAAAGGTCATTCGGTAGAAATAAGTCATCACCCAGGACAGAGTAACAGTATTTGTAAACTCGTTGATAGGTACATTAAAGGTCATTCGGTAGAAATAAGTCATCACCCAGGACAGAGTAACAGTATTTGTAAACACGTTGATAGGTACATTAAAGGTCATTCGGTAGAAATAAGTCATCACCCAGGACAGAGTAACAGTATTTGTAAACTCGTTGATAGGTACATTAAAGGTCATTCGGTAGAAATAAGTCATCACCCAGGACAGAGTAACAGTATTTGTAAACTCGTTGATAGGTACATTAAAGGTCATTCGGTAGAAATAAGTCATCACCCAGGACAGAGTAACAGTATTTGTAAACTCGTTGATAGGTACATTAAAGGTCATTCGGTAGAAATAAGTCATCACCCAGGACAGAGTAACAGTATTTGTAAACACGTTGATAGGTACATTAAAGGTCATTCAGTACAAATAAGTGGTCATCCAGGACAAAGTAACAGTATTTGTAAACACGTTGATAGTACGGTACATTAAAGGTCATTCGGTAGAAATAAGTCATCACCCAGGACAGAGTAACAGTATTTGTAAACTCGTTGATAGGTACATTAAAGGCCATTCAGTACAAATAAGTCATCACCCAGGACAGAGTAACAGTATTTGTAAACTCGTTGATAGGTACATTAAAGGTCATTCAGTACAAATAAGTGGTCACCCAGGACAAAGTAACAGTATTTGTAAACACGTTGATAGGTACATTAAAGGTCATTCGGTACAAATAAGTCAGCACCCAGGACAGAGTAACAGTATTTGTAAACACGTTGATAGGTACATTAAAGGCCATTCAGTACAAATAAGTCATCACCCAGGACAGAGTAACAGTATTTGTAAACTCGTTGATAGGTACATTAAAGGTCATTCGGTAGAAATAAGTCATCACCCAGGACAGAGTAACAGTATTTGTAAACACGTTGATAGGTACATTAAAGGTCATTCAGTACAAATAAGTGGTCACCCAGGACAAAGTAACAGTATTTGTAAACACGTTGATAGTACGGTACATTAAAGGTCATTCAGTACAAATAAGTCATCACCCAGGACAGAGTAACAGTATTTGTAAACTCGTTGATAGGTACATTAAAGGTCATTCGGTAGAAATAAGTCATCACCCAGGACAGAGTAACAGTATTTGTAAACACGTTGATAGGTACATTAAAGGTCATTCAGTACAAATAAGTGGTCACCCAGGACAAAGTAACAGTATTTGTAAACACGTTGATAGTACGGTACATTAAAGGTCATTCGGTAGAAATAAGTCATCACCCAGGACAGAGTAACAGTATTTGTAAACACGTTGATAGGTACATTAAAGGCCATTCAGTACAAATAAGTGGTCACCCAGGACAAAGTAACAGTATTTGTAAACACGTTGATAGGTACATTAAAGGTCATTCGGTACAAATAAGTCAGCACCCAGGACAGAGTAACAGTATTTGTAAACACGTTGATAGGTACATTAAAGGCCATTCAGTACAAATAAGTCATCACCCAGGACAGAGTAACAGTATTTGTAAACACGTTGATAGGTACATTAAAGGTCATTCAGTACAAATAAGTCATCACCCAGGACAGAGTAACAGTATTTGTAAACACGTTGATAGGTACATTAAAGGTCATTCAGTACAAATAAGTGGTCACCCAGGACAAAGTAACAGTATTTGTAAACACGTTGATAGTACGGTACATTAAAGGTCATTCGGTAGAAATAAGTCATCACCCAGGACAGAGTAACAGTATTTGTAAACTCGTTGATAGGTACATTAAAGGCCATTCAGTACAAATAAGTCATCACCCAGGACAGAGTAACAGTATTTGTAAACTCGTTGATAGGTACATTAAAGGCCATTCAGTACAAATAAGTCATCACCCAGGACAGAGTAACAGTATTTGTAAACTCGTTGATAGGTACATTAAAGGCCATTCAGTACAAATAAGTCATCACCCAGGACAGAGTAACAGTATTTGTAAACACGTTGATAGGTACATTAAAGGCCATTCAGTACAAATAAGTCATCACCCAGGACAGAGTAACAGTATTTGTAAACTCGTTGATAGGTACATTAAAGGCCATTCAGTACAAATAAGTCATCACCCAGGACAGAGTAACAGTATTTGTAAACACGTTGATAGGTACATTAAAGGTCATTCAGTACAAATAAGTGGTCACCCAGGACAAAGTAACAGTATTTGTAAACACGTTGATAGGTACATTAAAGGTCATTCGGTAGAAATAAGTCATCACCCAGGACAGAGTAACAGTATTTGTAAACTCGTTGATAGGTACATTAAAGGTCATTCGGTAGAAATAAGTCATCACCCAGGACAGAGTAACAGTATTTGTAAACACGTTGATAGGTACATTAAAGGTCATTCAGTACAAATAAGTGGTCACCCAGGACAAAGTAACAGTATTTGTAAACACGTTGATAGGTACATTAAAGGCCATTCAGTACAAATAAGTCATCACCCAGGACAGAGTAACAGTATTTGTAAACACGTTGATAGGTACATTAAAGGCCATTCAGTACAAATAAGTCATCACCCAGGACAGAGTAACAGTATTTGTAAACACGTTGATAGGTACATTAAAGGTCATTCGGTACAAATAAGTGGTCACCCAGGACAAAGTAACAGTATTTGTAAACACGTTGATAGGTACATTAAAGGTCATTCGGTAGAAATAAGTCATCACCCAGGACAGAGTAACAGTATTTGTAAACTCGTTGATAGGTACATTAAAGGTCATTCGGTAGAAATAAGTCATCACCCAGGACAGAGTAACAGTATTTGTAAACTCGTTGATAGGTACATTAAAGGCCATTCAGTACAAATAAGTCATCACCCAGGACAAAGTAACAGTATTTGTAAACACGTTGATAGGTACATTAAAGGTCATTCGGTACAAATAAGTGGTCACCCAGGACAAAGTAACAGTATTTGTAAACACGTTGATAGGTACATTAAAGGTCATTCAGTACAAATAAGTCAGCACCCAGGACAGAGTAACAGTATTTGTAAACACGTTGATAGGTACATTAAAGGCCATTCAGTACAAATAAGTCATCACCCAGGACAGAGTAACAGTATTTGTAAACACGTTGATAGGTACATTAAAGGTCATTCGGTACAAATAAGTCAGCACCCAGGACAGAGTAACAGTATTTGTAAACACGTTGATAGGTACATTAAAGGTCATTCAGTACAAATAAGTCATCACCCAGGACAGAGTAACAGTATTTGTAAACTCGTTGATAGGTACATTAAAGGTCATTCGGTAGAAATAAGTCATCACCCAGGACAGAGTAACAGTATTTGTAAACACGTTGATAGGTACATTAAAGGTCATTCGGTAGAAATAAGTCATCACCCAGGACAGAGTAACAGTATTTGTAAACACGTTGATAGGTACATTAAAGGTCATTCGGTAGAAATAAGTCATCACCCAGGACAGAGTAACAGTATTTGTAAACTCGTTGATAGGTACATTAAAGGCCATTCAGTACAAATAAGTCATCACCCAGGACAGAGTAACAGTATTTGTAAACACGTTGATAGGTACATTAAAGGTCATTCAGTACAAATAAGTGATCACCCAGGACAGAGTAACAGTATTTGTAAACTCGTTGATAGGTACATTAAAGGTCATTCAGTACAAATAAGTGATCACCCAGGACAGAGTAACAGTATTTGTAAACACGTTGATAGGTACATTAAAGGTCATTCAGTACAAATAAGTGATCACCCAGGACAGAGTAACAGTATTTATAAACACGTTGATAGGTACATTAAAGGTCATTCAGTACAAATAAGTCATCACCCCAGATAGAGTCTTTTTATTCTAATTTGAATTAATTTTAGAAAATATTGTTTATAATAACCAAGAACATAACAATTCTAGGGCTGTCACGATTTTTGAATTTAGGAATCGATTAATCGTCGCAAATAATCGATAATAATCGATTAATCATACCTAGATGAACGCACTCTCCCTCTCGTTTAAGTCGTTAAAAATGAAGTTCAAGTCAGTTGACCTACCACAAGTAAACAACGAAGACGATCCTCCTTCAGGTACATTCAAAGCTTTGATGTTCTGAACTTTTGAACCGTCAGTGTAATAATCAAGACCGGTCGACAGCTGTAATAATCAAGACCGGTCGACGCAGCTGTCGACTGGTCTTGATTATTACACTGACGGTTCAAAAGTTCAGAACATCAAAGCTTTGAATGTACCCGAAAGACAAATGCTTCTAACGGCTTATTGGAGTTTAACCTCGACGTTCTTGGCCTTTTACCTTTAGAAACAATAGTTTTTTCATCAAATTTTTTTTTAAATTATTAAACGTCTAAAACGGCTAAAAAATTACCGATTCATCTACAACAAAAAATACTAATCAATTTTCACGTGACTGATTGACAATCGATTAATCGTGACAGCCCTAAACAATTATGATATTATAAAATGGGCCTATAACAGTAGTGAATCATTATGCTCCTGATATCATTATATATATATAAGTGTTCTGTCTAATCAGGGTTGATTGGTCTGAAATCCAGTGAACTGCACTTTCAAGATTACTTTATAATTCCAGAAATTGAAATTTAGTTGCTTGTTTGACCACTTTACTCCCGAGATCATCCTACAATTCCAAAAATTGAGATAGACCGCTGTACTCCCGAGATCAACCTGCACTTCCAAAATTGAGATACATCACTGTACTCGCGAGATCTCCCTACACTTCCAAAAACTGAGAGACCACTGTTCTCCAGAGGTCAACCTATACTTCCAAAAATTGAGATAGATCACTGCACTCCCGAGATCACCCTACACTTCCAAAAAAATTAGACAGACCAGTGCACTTCCGAGATCATCCTACACTTCCAAAATTGAGATAAACCACTGTACTTCCGAGGTCAACCTACACTTCCAAAAATTGAGATAGACCACTGCACTCCCGAGATCACCCTACACTTCCAAAACATCGAGATAGACCAGTGAACTTCCGAGGTCACCCTACACTTCCAAAAACTGAGATAGACCACTTCACTCCAGAGATCGCCCTACACTTCCAAAAATTAAAATTGAGCCCCTTGTATCGTCAAGGTGGATCGAACTGTGAGCAAGTGAACTAGTACACTCCTCAGATCACAGTTTAATCCCAGAAACTGAGATCATTTTCTTGCCTGGTTGGGACCGATCAGTCTTAAATCCAGTGAATCACCGCACTCCCTAGATCGCTGCACTTCTGAGATTACTGTATATTCCTGAGATCACTGTATACTCCTGAGATCTCTGTATACTCCTGAGATCACTGTATAGTTCTGAGATCACTGTATACTCCCGAGATCACTGTATACTCCCGAGAACACTGTATACTCCCGCAATCACTGTATACTCCCGAGAACACTGTATACTCCCGAGATCACTGTATACTCCCGAGGTCACTGTATTCTCCTGAGAACACTCTATTCTCCTGAGATTACTGTTTACTCCTGAGATCACTTTATGCTCCCGAGATCACTGTATACTCCCGAGAACACTGTATACTCCTGAGATCACTGTATATGCCCAAGAACACTGTATACTCCCGAGAACACTGTATACTCCCGAGAACACTGTATACTCCTGAAATCACTGTATTTTCCCTAGATCGCTGCACTCCTGAGAACACTGTATACTCATGGGAACACTGTATACTCCCGAGAACACTGTATACTCCCGAGAACACTGTATACTCCCGAGAACACTGTATACTCCCGAGATCACTGTATACTCCTGAGATCACTGTATACTCCTGAGAACACTATACTCCTGAGATCACTGTATACTCCTGAGATCACTATATATTCCTGACATCACTGTATACTCCTGAGATCACTGTATAGTTCTGAGATCGCTGTATACTCCTGAGATCACAGTATACTCTTGAAAACACTGTATACTCCTGAGATCACTGTATACTCCTAAGATCACTGTATACTATAGAGATCACTGTATACTCCTGAGATCACTGTATACTCCTGACATCACTTTATGCTCCTGAGATCACTTTACTGTACTCCCCAAAATTAGATTAAAAGTCCTGTCTGTTCTGAGGCAATCAGTCTGAAAATCCAGTGAACCATCATACTCCCAACATCGCCGCACTCTTAGGTCCCAAATAATAGTACAGGCCAGAATAATAGAATGGGGTGAAAAATTAGCCTGAATTTAATAATAGTACAGACTGGAATAATAGTACAGGGCGAAAAATTAGCCTGAATTTAATAATAGTACAGACTGGAATAATAGTACAGGGCGAAAAATTAGCCTGAATTTAATAATAGTACAGACTGGAATAATAGTACAGGGCGAAAAATTAGCCTGAATTTAATAATAGTACAGACTGGAATAATAGTACAGGGCGAAAAATTAGCCTGAATTTAATAATAGTACAGACTGGAATAATAGTACAGGGTGAAAAATTAGCCTGAATTTAATAATAGTACAGACTGGAATAATAGTACATGGCGAAAAATTAGCCTGAATTCAATAATAGTACAGACTGGAATAATAGTACAGGGCGAAAAATTAGCCTGAATTTAATAATAGTACAGACTGGAATAATAGTACAGGGTGAAAAATTAGCCTGAATTTAATAATAGTACAGACTGGAATAATAGTACATGGCGAAAAATTAGCCTGAATTCAATAATAGTACAGACTGGAATAATAGTACAGGGCGAAAAAATAGCCTGAATTTAATAATAGTACAGACTGGAATAATAGTACATGGCGAAAAATTAGCCTGAATTCAATAATAGTACAGACTGGAATAATAGTACATGGCGAAAAAATAGCCTGAATTCAATAATAGTACAGACTGGAATAATAGTACATGGCGAAAAAATAGCCTGAATTTAATAATAGTACAGACTGGAATAATAGTACATGGCGAAAAAATAGCCTGAATTTAATAATAGTACAGACTGGAATAATAGTACATGGCGAAAAAATAACCTGCATTTAATAATAGTACAGACTGGAATAATAGTAAAGGGGGGGGGGGGGGGTCTTTGAAGTGAGTCAGTTTAGGCATGGTAAAATTTAAGTCTCGGACAAACATTCCTTGGAAAGCTCTCCCAGAGAGCTTTTCAAGGAATGATGTCTGAGATTAGTTCAATCATATAAGGACTGGTATGTTTCCAATTTTAAATATAAATAGCTGGTACTTTGTGAAATATTGTTCCTTGATAAATGTTCTCCCTTGATTATTTATTTATTTATTGGTGTTTAAGGTCACATATTTATGAACAATGGCTAATCATGACCATGACAGTTTTACGGGTGGAGGAAGCCGGAGAACCCGGAGAGAACCACCGAGCAACGGCGAGCAACTGTCAGCTCCACAACATACCAACTGCACACAAGCAGGGTTAGCATTGGTTGAAGACAAGTGCACCATCTACGTGCAGTACGCCTTAATACACAACGTCACCGTGCCCCCACGCGGGCAATGGAGATGAAGTGTCTTGCCCAAGGACACAATGTGGTTGCCACAGGTGGGATTCGAACCGAGGACCTCTCGGCTTGCAGCCTGCACCTCTACCTACTGAGCCACCGCGCCCCTGTCCCTTGATTACAACTGGGAATTTAATAATCATATAGATCGGAATAAGCATCATACAGGGTGGAAAAAGTTCTCAAAATTAATAATCATATATGTATGATTATTTGGCACCCAAGGGTGCTGTCCCAAAAATTGAGATTGCATGTCTTGTCTGGTCGGGGTCGATCGCTCTGAAAATGGTGAACTACCACATTGCTCAAATCGCCATATAGTATGCACCTACACATTGAGATTAACTGTCTTTGACTGGTCAGAGTTGAACGATCTGAAATCCAATTAACCACCGTGTTCAAAAAATCGCCAAATAGTTCCAGAGATTAAGATTAAGTGTCATGTCTGGTCAGGGTGGCCCCCAGTGACCGTGTGCAATATTTTGAACCTCCAGCACATTTCACCTGATTTCGCGTTGGTTCCAGGCACACATGTCGTACCATACGCGAAATATAAGCATAACCCACTTTCGAAATTTTAAGCAATGAATAAATTCATGTACGAACTTCGGGAATCCTTTATGCGATTTTCAACAATTCTGAAAAAAATCCACTGTGTGACCTCAGTGACCTTGATCCATATTTTGAATCCTCATTCAGTTTCGACTTATTTAATGTTGGCCCTAAGTACCATGCTTTAGATACGGGAGTGACCCACTTTCAAAATTTTTGGCTCCGCCCACTTTTTTTAGTGTAAAATACATGTATGAACTTCGGTAATGTATTTGGGGGGATCATAAAATGCGTTTTTCAGCTATTCTGAAAACTGCTCACAATGGGCCCTTGACCTATATTTTGAACCTCCATTGAGTTCCAGACATACCATGCATGAGATACTGTGTGACCTACTTTCAAAATTTTTGGAGCCCATATGGGTGGGTGGGGGGGGGGGGGCGTTGTCATAAGGTGCCATTTACAGCAATTCTAAAAAAAATGCAATGAATGACCCTTGGATAACAGCAGTGACCTTGACCTGTTTTTTGAATCTCAATTGACTTCCGACTCACTTGGTGTTGGTCGGAAGTCCTTAGGTCATACCATATGTTATAGCTTCTTTCAAAATTTTCGTCCCAACCCTCATTTTTGGAACATAAAAATGCATGTGTGAACTTCGGGAATGCACTAAAGGGTTATAAAATTAGATTTCCAGCAATTTCCATATTTTGAATCTCAAATGAGTTTCAACTCACTTGTTGTTCGTCCCAGATCTATAGATCATACCATGCTTCAGATATGAGCGTGGCCCATTTTCAGAATGTTTTGACCAAACTCTTCAGGGGTTATTTTGGGTGTCTACTGGGGCCGAATATGGGACCTGGGTCTAATTTTGAATTTTGCCACTTTTTACTGGAACAAAAATAGGTGTCCCAACAGTGAGTTTTTAGATACGTTACATCCAAGGAACCTTGTCAGTTGTTTCTAGGCAAGTCTTGGCTGACTACATAGGCAGCCAAGACATGCCTAGAAACAACTGCAAAGCCACAAAATGTAGACTATCACATAAATATCTTCATCATTAATAGTATACAAACAATTTATTTAATACAGCCTGTGTGAAATTTTCTCTGGAATTCCAGGGAATTCTGGGAAATAACATGTTTTTTTCATGTCTGGAAATCCAGGGAATTCCAGAGAATATCAAGTCAAGAAAATCAGGAAAACCAGGATTCTGCGGTATTGGCCACCCCGGAATTCCAGGGAATTCCAGAGAATTCCGGTTTTTAAACAATCCTGTCTGGGCAAAAATTCCCGATTTTCCGGATTTACAGGAATTCAACTGACATTTAAAAAATTCCGGATTTCTTCCGGATTTCCCGGACTTCAGTTTTAATTTTGTCAGAACAGAATTCCCGATTCTTCCGGGTTTCCTGGAATTCAGTATCTGTTACAAATTAAAAAACATAATTAAAGTTCACAGACTGAGAAATTCACACCTCAGAAATGAAATTTTTGTAGCTGATTGGATCAAGAATCTCTTGAATTCATGGACATATTATTTTTTGTTAACCCTTTACCTTACTTAACAGATGACACTTGCCACAAATTTTGTTGTATAACTAGATATTTCCATTTTCCTCAAAAACATAGCTCATGACCCTCTCAGTGATATGAGCATATGTAGCTTGTTGCACTGAGATTACTACAAATATGGATGTGTCATGGTATATGTACTTATATGCACCATGCAGTTGAGAAGAATTTATCCTAAGAGGAATTTTATAAAAAAAATACAGAGAGCATTCAAGATTCAATATTTAACCCTTTACCTAACCTGAAAAGCAGACGACACTTGCAAAAAAAAATACTTGAATAATTAATTTTTTTCATTTTTTGTCTCAAAAACATAGGTTATGACCCCTCGTTGGAACGAGCTCGACGAGCTCGTTCCAACGAGGGGTCATAACCTATGTTTTTGAGACAAAAAATGAAAATATTTTGAAAATTAATTGGCGATTTTTGAGAATAGCGCTGGCTGGTTTTGACCGTTACGTTGGGTAAAGGGTTAAAAAGGGAATCATCAAAGACTGTTGGGGAAACAAGCGGGAATCAGTTATCATAAATCCAACTGATGAAACCACCGGGGAGCGCGGTGGCTCAGTAGGTAGAGGTGCAGGCTGCAAGCCGAGAGGTCCTCGGTTCGAATCCCACCTGCGGCAACCACGTTGTGTCCTTGGGCAAGACACTTCATCCCCATTGCCCGCTTGGGGGCACGATGGCGCCGTGTACTAAGGCGTACTGCACGTCGATGGTACGCATGTCTTCAACCAATCTAACCCTGTCTGTGCTACAGTGCGGAGTTACGATGTTGGGGAGCTGGCAGCTGCTCGTCGTTGTTCGGTGGTTCTCTCCGGGTACTCCGGCTTCCTCCACCCGTAAAACTGTCACGGTCATGATTAGCCATTGTGCATAAATATGTGACCTTAAACATCAATAACTAAATAGATGAAACCACCCATGAGATGTGTTGAGGTGAGAAACAAAGATTTTGATTAAACAAATTGTTGAACAATTAACATTTCCACAACTTTTATCCATTAGACTCTGAAGATTATTGTTTATAATTCAAAAGTGTATTATCAAGCTTTATTTCCTATCAGAATAGTCTCTTCACCAAAAATACAACATGGCAGAGATGGAGATTAATTTTAAATTATCCAATGGGGACATGACATTAATATACATTATATATTTCTATTCCAACAGAGTAAAAATTCCAGACTTTTCCGGGAAACCAGGAATTTAAAACACAGTCATCAGATGCGTTTTATGAGAAATTCTAATTTTTCTGGGAAATCAGGAATTTAAAATCAGAAAAAAATGCAGGAATTCTCTGGAAAAATGTTTTCACAAATAATTACTTCTTTTTCTTGATTTTTCCAAACTTTGTCTCGATTATTCTCCCGGAATTCCTGAAAACCCGGAATACAATTCACACAGGAGATTACAGAGACTGATCATTATTTTATGCTTCTGTTATAAAACGTATATCATGTACTATACAAGCAGTACATTTTTGGCTCTGCGCACTTTTTAGCGTAAAAATACATATATTGACTTTTGAAATGTATTATTTAGTTTAAACAATATTTATTCAAGAATTTGTTATTTATGTACATTAAGCTAAACGATGTATACAACACAAAATACAACAGAGCACAAAATAACAAAGATATACACATAGATGTATTATTTGGTCACACAATGCCATTTACAGTAATTCTGAAAAATACACTCAATGACCCTGGATGACCTCGGTGACCTTGACCCATATTTTGAACCACAGCTGAATTTCAACTCATCTGGTGTTGTTCCAAGGTCCATAGGTCATAACATGCTTGAGATTTGAGTTGCCCACTTTCCAAATTTTGGCATCGCCCACATTTTTAGTGTAAAAATATATATATGAATTTATGCATCAGGGAGTCATAAAATGAGAGTTCCAGCAATATAGAATATTGCACTCAATGCCCCCTGGGTGATCTCAATGATCTTGACCTACATTTTACAGGCCTGGCATTCTGAAAAATGTAGGAGGGCAAAAAATCGCTCTTCTCAATCAGCTTAGGAGAGCAATTAGCTCTACACAGCATTTTAAGTATCCAATTGAACGAACTCATTGAAACTGAAACCAACAGACTACGTCAGTGATTTTATTAACTTTACTAACTTAAAGCGAAATCTCTTAGACATCTAGACGTCTCACTCAACAACCGAACACACACTTGCCAAGACCTGTGTGTGTACCCAGACCTGTTGTCCAAGAAAGTCATATGCCTACCACTACCACTACCACTGAAGGTGGTAGTGGTAGGCGTATGACTTTCTTGGACAACAGGTCTGCTTGAATCTACAGTCACATCCTGGTGCAAGTGCTTCAAGTGACAGGATAGTAGTAATGGTAGTATATTATAGTGTCAATATTCCTTGAATAATTACCCCTCAAACTGTGATGTCAGTTGTTGAACTTGAAACTGACAGAAAAAAAATATTGCTATGACCCATTTTGCTTCAAATGATTGCAGCTGTGTTTGGGTATGGTTGCAGCCATTACCTTTTACCACTAAACCACTTTCAAAATGAAATTACGTGATGTTATGTGACTTCGAAGTTAAATTACATTTTTGCTTTACAACAAAAATTTAATGTGAGCATAATACATGTAATCTCAATCATCCCAGACCAAAATATTTAGGAGGGCAATTTTTCGCTCTCCTTAATTCGTCCAGGAGGGCAGTAAGGAGAGCTAAAAAATCGCTCTCCTGAAATTGCCAAGCCTGATTTTAACCCCAGCTAGTTTCGACTCACTTACGTTTGGCTCCATGACAGTAGACCATACGATTATTGGGGTGAGAGGAATTATAGTTTAGTACTAGATGGGAATCCTGATGGAATACAAAACCTCTGTAAAATATATGCGTGAAATAATTCAATAATATAGACAAACAAGTACTCTTGAAGGCTATAGAGGCCTCAGGGCCCTAATGACGGCCCACTGAAACTGAAAAAATCAGGAGATCTCATTGATGCCTATTTGTGTTCATTCAACACGGCAATGTGACTGTTGAAAAGATTCTTGAATTATTATAGTCATGCATTAAATAAGTTCTTGGGGAACCATACTGAAGTCTTGATGGGGTTAAAATGCCCCATTTAAATACTGCATTTTAATAATTCATACCGTGGAAGGTATAATGCAAAAGGGCTCTCATCCCCATGGACTTAGAAGTTATCTTTTGTTATAAGACAGACCTGAATAGATATAAAACTGCCTTGCAAAGCAAAGGGTTCGTTTTAACTTGGTTTCAGGATAGATTTGAAATAGATTAAAACAATACATAAAATTTAATATGTGACAGCTGTTTCCGGCTCTTGATAATTTGGCTGTTTAGTGTTTATGTTAGGCCTGTTATAAACTGAGTCAAAAAAGAAAGTATAATAGAAACAAAGGTGAAAAAATAGCATAAAGGATGAAATATAATAGTTCTAATATTGCATGTTTGTGGACAAGAAGTCGTGCAACGAGTTTAATGACATGTTGTTGTTGTCCACCCAACCGTATACAATTTTGCTACGGATTTCAAAATAGCACGTGCAAGAGAGCCTGGGTTATTGAGAAAACACGCTAAATTTTGTCTTCCGACATTTTAAAAAATGCCAAGGTTAACCGAAAATCAGAGGTTGCGTGCCACTGGTATGCATGGGGCTGGGAAACCCCCAGATGAGCTCGCTGCTGATTTCGGAGTCACTGTGGCCACTATTTGCCATCTCATTGGAAGGTACAGAACCACTGGATCTACTGACGACCGACCGCGTTCAGGTCGCCCAAGAGTTACAACCCCTGCACAAGACAGACACATCAGGACGCCTCACTTGTGGGATCTCTTCCTTCCGGCGACGAGAACAGCAGCAATTACTTCTAGTAGAACTAACAATAGAATCAGTGCACAAACTATCCGCAACAGACTCGCTGAACACTGCATCCGCAGTAGGCGTCCATACCACGGACCAATCCTTACCCAACGTCAACGTACCGCCAGAATGGAATGGGTACGTCAGCGTGTTCACTGGACTCAGCAGCATTGGAGCACAGTTCTTTTTAGCGCCTACGGCGTGCTGATGAGTAGGACAAGAGTGTATCGCCGACGAGGAGAACGGTTTTCTGATGCTTGCGTGCGGGAATGCTACCGTTTCGGCGAGGGTAGTGTAATGGTTTGGGCAGGAATTTCCTTGCACGATCGTACGCAGTTGATCTTCATCGATATAGGGACGAAATTCTTAACGCTATTGTTGTCCCGTTGTTCAACGCTATCATCGGATTGCAGTTATTCCAGCAAGACAATGCCCGATGTCACGTGACGCGTATCTGTCGTGACTTACTTGAGGAGCGGAGCATCGAAATTGTACCCTGGCCCCCACTCTCGCCAGATTTGTCGCCAATCGAGCATCTTTGGGATTAACTGGACCGTCGGGTATGACCTCATGATCTTCAGACGTTAGGCGATTTACGTAATGTTCTAAGGCAGAAAGGGAACGCAATACCACAAGGTGACATCCAGAGATTTATCAGGTCCATGCGCCATCGATGTCTTGCCATCCAAGAGACAAATGGTGGACATACACGATACTGGCTGCATGTGTGGACTTTTCATTTCGCCCCATGTCTGAATTGCAACATCCTGACGTGACACTGGCAACAGTAAGAACATGAAATTATGCAAATTCATACACCTAGGCTCGAAATATGAATTTACAATAATTTGTTTGGAAATAAAGTCGATAATACTAAAAAAATTGCTCCTCAAAGTTTATTATACTTTCTTTTTTGACTCAGTATATATGTCGCACTTCCGTCACATCGAATTCATTTAACCGAATTCGACGCGACGGTATAGTGCGACGTATGTAACCATTAAATGAGAGTAGACGCACCTGAGACGAATCTTCGTGTCACTTAGACTAATCTAATTCCCAAATTTGAATTAGATTCGTGTTGATTATACACGTCGCATCAACGTCATCTCCAATAAAATGGAAATGAAATGATAATGACATGCTGATCAGGACAACACCCAATGTAGTGACGTATTTTACAACTTTCAATAACTTTCGCAATGGAATTGAATTCGAATCACCGGTGATTCGTCGTCTGTAACCAACACGGATCTAACTCAAATTGGATGGGGGGTGGGGGTGGGGGGTTGCGGTAAGCGGTTCTCGTCAGATTACTGAAGGTTAGCAACGTCGGGGCCAGCTAGTCCTTGGATGGGTGACCGTCTGAGCGATCGATTCGGACTCCCACGTTGTGTCCTTGAACAAGGCACTTAACCCAGGATGCCAAATGAGGGCACGATGACGCCGTGTACTGGGGCGTACTGCACGTCGATGGTACGCGTGTCTTCAACCAATCTAACCCTGCCAGTGCTGCAATGCGGAGTTACGATGTTGGGGAGCTGGAAGCTGCTTGTCGTTGCTTCGTGGTTCTCTCTGGGTACTCCGGCTTCCTCCATCTGTAAAACTATCACCGACACGATATGGCCTTGTTGTTAATGTTAAAGTATCATTAAACCTTAATAAATAAATACTTGGGGATTGTATTTCTTCAATGGTTTGGGGTTGGGTAGGGAGGCACACAACTAAGCTTTACAGACACTACTCGGTATTTTTTTAAAAACATAATGCGTCGTGTTACCCCTTTAACCCTTTGAACTCTAGTGGTATCTTCCATGCCAGTTCAATGGCAAGACTTAGACGAGTCCATATTCATTATTTGGGGTAGACCAATCAATATTTTCAACGTGCAGCCTCGGGGCTCCACGTTGAAAATATTGATTGGTCTACCCCACACGTTTACTGAACAGCCATCCTATTTAATGACATTAGGACGTATCATATTCCTGGCCGGAAAAACGGCCGCTGGGGTTGAAAGGGTTAAAACACTATAACTTGCAAACTCTGTAAACCTTATATGAAAGACAATCTCTAACTGAATTCAGAGCGACGATGGAGCGTCCGAATAAATAAAATTAAGCCACAATATATGTTTTCCTATTCTTGTACACAATTAAAATATATGTACAGACGACATCACATAAGATGTGTGTGTAGACTCAAACATTGTGAGTTGAGGTCGTGCATCAATTGAATTCGACGCGACGGTAGTGCGTCTGTAAATATCAAATGAAGATTTGACGGATTTCAGACGAGTCTAATTATACTGAATTCGAGGTGGCGGTAGTGCGACGAAAATAACAGGTCTTGTTCTTCAGAAAATTGTTCATATAATCCCCAATGCATAAAGGCCTTAGCCTAGCTATCGCTTCAGTATGATGTACAACTGCCAGAGAAAGTCGAGGCAGTGAAAACCATTTGACTAATTGGTCCACACCGAATCCCCCAAGAACCTGAACAAAGGTGGCCGAGGACAAGTGACTGAGTAATTTCCAGCACTTCTAAAAATGCACTCAATAACCCCTGATAACCTCAGTGACCTTGACCCATATTTCGAACCTCCATTGAGTTTCAAATTAATTGTATTGGCCGTATGTTCATAGGTATGAGCGTGACCCACTTTCAAACTGTTGGGCACCACCCAATTTTTTTAGGGCAAAATACATGCATGAACCTAAGGGGTGCATTAGACAGTCAAAAATTCAGCAATTCTAAAAAAGCACTGTAGCCCCTGGGTGCCCTCAATGAACTTGACCCATATTTCTAACCCACATTTAGTTTCAACTCATTTGGTCTTCAAGTTCCATAGGTCATACCATGCTTCAGATATGAGTGTGACACGCTTTCAATATGCCCCCCCCCCCCCCTCCACACACACACACACACACTCCAGCCCACTTTTTGAGTGAAAAATACTTATATGAAGATCTGAAATACATCAAATGTGATTTTCAGCAATCTGAATAATGCACTCATTGGACTCTGGTGACCTCAGTGACCTTGATCCCACAGTTTAAACCCCCATTGAGTTTCTATTCATGTCATTTTGGTGTCAGGTCAATAGGCCATACCATCCATGACCTATAAGTATGAACAACAACTTTCAACATTTTTTTCATCCATCCACTTTTTTGAGTGATGAAAAAGCGCCCGCCCACTTTGTTTTAGTGTAGAAGTACATGTATGAACTTCGTGAGTACAAAGGCTGTAATAATATGCGATTTCTAGCAATTCTGAAAAATGCACTCAATGACCCATAGGTGACTGCTGTGTCTCGCGTTGACCATTCAATTAAGGGAGATTCAGAAATAATTTATTCATACAGTCGTCCATGGCCTCGTGTAGACCATTAAATTAAGGGGCTTGAGCTACAGTCATTTGTGGTATCATGTAGACCATTAAGTTAAGGGAGCTTGAGAAATAATTTATTCCTACAGTCATTCATTACCTCGTGTAGACCATTAAATTTAGGGGGCTTGAGAAATAACTTATTCCTACTGTCATTCATGGCCTCGCGTAGACCATTAAATTAAGGGGGCTTGAGAAATAATTTATTCCTACAGTCATTTGTGGTATCATGTAGACCATTAAGTTAAGGGAGCTTGAGAAATAATTTATTCCTACAGTCATTCATTACCTCGTGTAGACCATTAAATTTAGGGGGCTTGAGAAATAACTTATTCCTACTGTCATTCATGGCCTCGCGTAGACCATTAAGTTAAGGGAGCTTGAGAAATAATTTATTCCTACAGTCATTCATTACCTCGTGTAGACCATTAAATTAAGGGGGCTTGAGAAATAATTTATTCCTACAGTCATTCATGGCCTCGTGTAGACCATTAAATTAAGGGGGCTTGAGAAATAACTTATTCCTACTGTCATTCATGGCCTCGTGTAGACCATTAAATTAAGGGGGCTTGAGAAATAATTTATTCCTACAGTCATTCATTACCTCGTGTAGACCATTAAATTAAGGGGGCTTGAGAAATAACTTATTCCTACTGTCATTCATGGCCTCGTGTAGACCATTAAATTAAGGAGGCTTGAGAAATAATTTATTCCTACAGTCATTTGTGGTATCATGTAGACCATTAAGTTAAGGGAGCTTGAGAAATAATTTATTCCTACAGTCATTCATTACCTCGTGTAGATCCCTAAATTAAGGAGGCTTGAGAAATAATTTATTCCTACAGTCATTTGTGGTATCATGTAGACCATTAAGTTAAGGGAGCTTGAGAAATAATTTATTCCTACAGTCATTCATTACCTCGTGTAGACCATTAAATTTAGGGGGCTTGAGAAATAACTTATTCCTACTGTCATTCATGGCCTCGCGTAGACCATTAAATTAAGGGGGCTTGAGAAATAATTTATTCCTACAGTCATTTGTGGTATCATGTAGACCATTAAATTAAGGGGGCTTGAGAAATAATTTATTCCTACAGTCATTTGTGGTATCATGTAGACCATTAAATTAAGGGGCTTGAGAAATAATTTATTCCTACAGTCATTTGTGGTATCATGTAGACCATTAAGTTAAGGGAGCTTGAGAAATAATTTATTCCTACAGTCATTCATGGCCTCGTGTAGACCATTAAATTAAGGAGGCTTGAGAAATAATTTATTCCTACAGTCATTTGTGGTATCATGTAGACCATTAAGTTAAGGGAGCTTGAGAAATAATTTATTCCTACAGTCATTCATTACCTCGTGTAGACCATTAAATTTAGGGGGCTTGAGAAATAACTCATTCCTACTGTCATTCATGGCCTCGCGTAGACCATTAAATTAAGGGAGCTTGAGAAATAATTTATTCCTACAGTCATTCATTACCTCGTGTAGACCATTAAGTTAAGGGGGCTTGAGAAATAATTGATTCCTACAGTCATTTGTGGTATCATGTAGACCATTAAGTTAAGGGAGCTTGAGAAATAATTTATTCCTACAGTCATTCATTACCTCGTGTAGACCATTACATTTAGGGGGCTTGAGAAATAACTTATTCCTACAGTCATTCATTACTTCGTGTAGACCATTAAATTAAGGGAGCTTGAGAAATAATTTATTCCTACAGTCTTTCATTACCTCGTGTAGATCACTAAATTTAGGGGGCTTGAGAAATAACTTATTCCTACTGTCATTCATGGTCTCGTGTAGACCATTAAATTAAGGAGGCTTGAGAAATAATTTATTCCTACAGTCATTCATTACCTCGTGTAGACCATTAAATTAAGGGGGCTTGAGAAATAATTTATTCCTACAGTCATTCATGGCCTCGTGTAGGCCATTAAATTAAGGGGGCTTGAGAAATAATTTATTCCTACAGTCATTTGTGGTATCATGTAGACCATTAAATTAAGGGGCTTGAGAAATAATTTATTCCTACAGTCATTCATTACCTCGTGTAGACCATTAAATTTAGGGGGCTTGAAAAATAACTTATTCCTACTGTCATTCATGGCCTCGTGTAGTCCATTAAATTAAGGAGGCTTGAGAAATAATTTATTCCTACAGTAATTCATTACCTCGTGTAGTCCATTAAATTAAGGAGGCTTGAGAAATAATTTATTCCTACAGTCATTCATTACCTCGTGTAGACCATTAAATTAAGGGGGCTTGAGAAATAATTTATTCCTACAGTCATTCATGGCCTCGTGTAGGCCATTAAATTAAGGGGGCTTGAGAAATAATTTATTCCTACAGTCATTTGTGGTATCATGTAGACCATTAAATTAAGGGGCTTGAGAAATAATTTATTCCTACAGTCATTCATTACCTCGTGTAGACCATTAAATTTAGGGGGCTTGAGAAATAACTTATTCCTACTGTCATTCATGGCCTCGTGTAGTCCATTAAATTAAGGAGGCTTGAGAAATAATTTATTCCTACAGTAATTCATTACCTCGTGTAGTCCATTAAATTAAGGAGGCTTGAGAAATAATTTATTCCTACAGTCATTCATGGCCTCGTGTAGTCCATTAAATTAAGGGGGCTTGAGAAATAACTTATTCCTACTGTCATTCATGGCCTCGTGTAGACCATTAAATTAAGGGGGCTTGAGAAATAATTTATTCCTACTGTCATTCATGGCCTCGTGTAGACCATTAAATTAAGGGGGCTTGAGAAATAACTTATTCCTACTGTCATTCATGGCCTCGTGTAGACCATTAAATTAAGGGGGCTTGAGAAATAATTTATTCCTACAGTCATTCATGGCCTCGTGTAGACCATTAAATTAAGGAGGCTTGAGAAATAATTTATTCCTACTGTCATTCATGGCCTCGTGTAGACCATTAAATTAAGGAGGCTTGAGAAATAATTTATTCCTACAGTCATTCATGGCCTCGTGTAGACCATTAAATTAAGGAGGCTTGAGAAATAATTTATTCCTACTGTCATTCATGGCCTCGTGTAGACCATTAAATTAAGGAGGCTTGAGAAATAATTTATTCCTACAGTCATTCATGGCCTCGTGTAGACCATTAAATTAAGGAGGCTTGAGAAATAATTTATTCCTACAGTCATTCACGGCCTCGTGTAGTCTATTAAATTAAGGAGGCTTGAGAAATAACTTATTCCTACTGTCATTCATGGCCTCGTGTAGACCATTAAATTAAGGGGCTTGAGAAATAATTTATTCCTACAGTCATTCATGGCCTCGTGTAGTCCATTAAATTAAGGAGGCTTGAGAAATAACTTATTCCTACTGTCATTCATGGCCTCGTGTAGACCATTAAATTAAGGGGGCTTGAGAAATAATTTATTCCTACAGTCATTCATGGCCTCGTGTAGACCATTAAATTAAGGAGGCTTGAGAAATAATTTATTCCTACAGTCATTCATGGCCTCGTGTAGTCCATTAAATTAAGGAGGCTTGAGAAATAACTTATTCCTACTGTCATTCATGGCCTCGTGTAGACCATTAAATTAAGGGGGCTTGAGAAATAATTTATTCCTACAGTCATTCATGGCCTCGTGTAGACCATTAAATTAAGGGGGCTTGAGAAATAATTTATTCCTACAGTCATTCATGGCCTCGTGTAGTCCATTAAATTAAGGGGGCTTGAGAAATAACTTATTCCTACTGTCATTCATGGCCTCTTGTAGACCATTAAATTAAGGAGGCTTGAGAAAAAATTTATTCCTACAGTCATTCATGGCCTCGTGTAGACCATTAAATTAAGGGGGCTTGAGAAATAATTTATTCCTACAGTCATTCATGGCCTCGTGTAGACCATTAAATTAAGGAGGCTTGAGAAATAATTTATTCCTACAGTCATTCATGGCCTCGTGTAGACCATTAAATTAAGGAGGCTTGAGAAATAATTTATTCCTACAGTCATTCATGGCCTCGTGTAGTCCATTAAATTGAGGGAGTTTATTCCCACAGTCATGCATGACCTGGTGTAGACCATTAAATTAAGAGAGCTTGAGAAATAATTTAAGTCATTCATGGCCTTGTGTTGACCATAAAAATAAGGGGCTTGAGAAATAATTTATTACGATAGTCATTCATGGCCTCGTGTTGACCATTAAATGGCCTCATGTAGATAGCAAAAGTATTCAAGCTCCATATTTGTTCGTGAATCAAAATCTTTGCTTTTTTCCATATTCCATGATCGTTTTCGGGAATTATTTCTACATATGATGTTCGGAATGCTACCAAGAAATCAGGAAAGAAAAACTTTGTTTACATTTATTTTGATTTATATGCACACTTGATATATCTTTTTTCTCCTTCAATCTATACAGAGACGCTGAGCATCGCTCACGCTTACTACATTGTTAATAATAGTTGCATTGTCTGCGCTTGCGTTGCTGCTGAACGACAAGCTTGCCAAAAAACACACAGAATGACCCTTCACTCGTCACCCAAAATCACATATTTTCTGGGTTCAAATACATTTCTGCGGAACTGCGTGCATTAAAACCATCATTTGAGAACTGTGATCTGAAGACTTAGAACTCCTTTCTTCTTCTCAGTGATGATGTGATAAATAATATTAAATCTTTTGGCATCCTTCACAAGAGACGAAATAAGAAATGCGGCAAACGACGACATAAACAATTCAAATCCAAAACTGTAAATGTTCAAAATCTTATCCCTATTAACTAAGTCACGACCGATTCCAAATCTAACGATCTCAAGTTGTGCCTAGTGAGTAATTTCCACATGGACAAGAAAACTTCCAGTGATTGTTCTAAACTACGTGATGTTATCAATTCAATGAATTTACGCCAACATGTTCGTGGCACTACCCATAAAGATGGCCACACATTTGATCTGTTGATCACCAGAGAATCCGATGCTGATCTTGTTAAAAATGTACTAATTGCTGATCCTGCAGTCCCTGACCAGTTTATGATTATCTTCGATTTGGCACTTCCTCGTCCCCCTCCTGTCCAGAAGAAAGTGGCATACCGCAAGTACCGAAGTATTGACCTTGCTAAGTTTGCGGATGCTTTTGCTTCGTCTCCCTTAACGAGATGCAAGCTGTTGACAGCATTGAATACATCCTCACTGGCTCACTTCAATAAGTTATTGACAAGTTTGCGCCTCAGCATACACGCACTTTTAGCGTACGCCCTTGCTCACAGTGGTTCACTCAGTGGTGAGATTAGGCGCGCAAAAGATTTACACCACACACTAGAGCTTCAGTGGCGGGAAACGAAACTATCTGTTCACAGAGAGAAGTTTGTCAACCAGCGAAATGTTGTTAACAAACTGGTCAACTCCGCGAAATGGAAATACTTTTCGGACTTATTGTCAGCTAATGGTAATTCCCCCAATGCGTTGTCTGACGTTCTTGAGAAGCTTCTGAATTGTCAAAAGACAACCGTACTCCCAGAGCATTCGTCATCCAAAGACCTTGCGAACAGATTTTCTTCTTTCTTTTCTGAAAAAATTGAGACTATCAGAGCTTCGCTTGATACAAGCTCACAATCCGATCTTCGACAGATGGCCGACATGCCATGCACCTGTGTAAAAGCTGTTGCACAGTTGTCCCAATTCAAACCTTTGGCTACAACAGATATCCAGAGGTTAATATCCATGACACCATCTGAGCAATGCATGCTAGATATCATTCCAACTTGGTTGTTAAAAGCATCTATCTCTTTCGGAGTTAACTACACCGATCTTGAAACTGGTCAATGCCTCCCTCCACTCTGGCGTCTTTCCGACAAGCATGAAACACGCTTTAGTAAAAACTCTTCTCAAAAAGCCAACACTTCATCCAGAGGTTCTGAAAAACTACCGAACGGTCTCTAATCTTCCATTGGTATCAAAGATTATTGAGCGTGCGGTGGCTTCTCAGCTGAATTCTCATTTGGCAGCCCATGGCCTAGCCGAAGTTAACCAATCTGCATACAGATCTAATTGCAGTACAGAAACGGTGGCCTTAATTTTTCACGAAAAAATTGATCATTTTAATTCGTTCGGATAACAGTAAAACCTCGTTTTTTGGAAAAAAAATGGGGGTTGGGAGGGGGTATATACATGGTTACATCCCCCAACTTAATACTTGATAAAAACTAACACTAACCCCAACCCTGAACTGACCCTACTCCTTAATATAAACCCCCGAAAATTCGCAATTTGCCTCATAAGTCTCATATCTTAGTAATTAAGCTCATAATATATCAAATAACAGGTTTTCCGCTATACAGACATGGGATCCCATCAACGGCCCTAATCCCCTCGTTGACTTTCCCCTACCCAAAAGGTCCTCGTTGGGCTCTCACCACAGACACCCTTAAGGCTCGCACCAAAGGTAGAGAATTATAGGGAAAAAAGAACAGCAAAAAATCAACCAGATTCAATTTTTTTTAACAAGTTGCAATAACCTTGACCATGGAACGACAGGATCTGGTGATAGGTTAGATGGCATACGTGCACGATTTGGGTTGGGTTCTATTGACCCACATTAGTAAGTTTTGTGTACATTCTGAAGTCAGCCATATTAACATGCACAAGGAATAGCTCCTCCACTTGGGCGTCTCAGATGTGCATTTCAGACAGTTGAGATCATGAGGCCGGTAATGGTGAACCCAAGGATTCGACGGGACGACCATGATCGCCCCGTAATGGTGAACCTAAGGATTCCCCATTACCGGCCTCAACATTGTTTTCCTAGCGGAAAACCTGAAAATAAGCTCATAATATTTCCGTAAGCTCATAATGCCTGATGGACAAAAAAAACAGACTCGAAACTCTCGTATTATAGCGCGGACGGGCGGACGGACGGACGGACGGACAGACAGACGGACATTGCCATACCATAAATCGGCCAGCTCAATTGAGCGGCCGTACACTTAGCCGACAGTAAAGAGTGACTACAAAACTGCTAACCATGGTAAGAAAGTGTGGGGATAAATGGCGACTTGAACTGAACGAAAACGAAAACAAAAGCAATGTGATACCTGTGGGCCGTCGGGTGGATACGTCGCGAAAGTGATGGTGGATAAATTCCCTATATAAGGATATAACAGTGCGAACAGCGGAATAATGTGAATACATGGAAGTGAATGTATGTATTACAGGTAGAGGTAGACACAGAAACCAAACAAATAAACTTAAGACAAAGGGGAAAGGGATACTCAATCAGTAAAAACTAATTGACAGAAATAGCTTTAATGAAAATTAATTTGCGATGTATGTGAATAGCGCTGGCCTGTTTTGGTCGTTATATTGGGTAAAGGGTTAACCCTTTACCCAACGTAACGGCCAAAACCGGCCAGCGCTATTCTCAAAAATCGCCAATTAATTTTCATTATTTTTTTCATTTTTTGTCTCAAAAACATAGGTTATGACCCCTCGTTGGAACGAGCTCGTCGAGCTCGTTCCAACGAGGGGTCATAACCTATGTTTTTGAGACAAAAAAGAAAAAAATTAGTTATTCAAGAATTATTTTTGCAAGTGTCGTCTGCTTTCTACGTTAGGTAAAGGGATAAAGATATTGGGAACGTGTGGCTACCATCTTTTTGAGACGGTAGGAGCACAATGACTTAATTTAAGCATGTAACATATCCCATCTCAAGGTGATCCAGTAATGCATGTTCGGCAGGCCTGATTCTTAAAAATAACTCCCCTTACATGGCCTAGCTCTCCTCAAGCTTACAAAAGCTAAAAGTGGCAAAATGAAATTTTATTATTAATGAATTCTGCCTAGTCGGCGTTGTGCATTTTATTTGGTGCTGCTAACGAGGTAGTCTCTGTGGGACGGTTACACTGCCCCTCCCACACCCCCGGTCCTCAGCAAGGCTCGGAGTTGTGGGAGGAGCGGTGTAGCCGCCTTATAGAGACAACTAACAAAGCAGAGATCTTAAAAGATGTGGGTTTTAGGAATAGGCTATTATCATTATTTTTTAAGGCCCGGGGGCTAGCTTTCGCTAGCCCCCGGGCCTTAAAAATGTATTCGCTCACCTACTGTCCGACTTAAGATTTTTTTAACTCGAGCAGTAGGTGAGCGAATAAATCGCTCTCCTGAAAATGCCAGGTCAGTGTTCGATGACCTTCGGCTGAAGACTGTCAAAGAATACATGTAAGAACATTCTAAATTAATATTAAACTTTAACTTATCAATACCTGGTTTCTTCTTTGAATTCTGCATAGATATGGATAAGATGACTGTCTGATTACGTCGAGATTCTCTCGTCTCTTCATTTGACGTTCATTTTCAAGGAATGAAGAAGATGTTACACGCATAGCACTAAAATAGAATAATTTGGCAATATTTAATTGTATAAATCATCAACTCATTACATTCCAGTAGTTACATTGATTTATAACGAGTGAAGCTCAGTGGTGGAGTAATTTGGCAATATTTAATTGTATAAATCATCAACTCATTACATTCCAGTAGTTACATTGATTTATGACGACTGAAGCTCAGTGGTAGAGTTGTTCTGCTGGTGGTGGTGGGGGGTGGGGGTGGGGCTGTCTTGAATTCAGCGATCTCTGCGTGAATCACAACATACCACACTTCTTGATACCTGACGATCTTTTGAGCCTTCAAACATCAAATAGCGCCATTTGAGGAATATTTTTCAGAAATTTTAGAATTTAGAAAAATATGCCCCTACCCCCAAGCGGGAGGGAAACATCACCTCCATGCTTTTTCCGGCTCAATCTCTCGAGATATCCACCGTCTTCATTCCTATGGGAATACCTGGCAACGAGCCTGGTCAAGCTAGAAGCGTAATGAGGTAGGAAACACAGTGATGAAGATAGCTTTTTTCCGGTAGTGGAGCAGGCAAAAATGTTGTGGAAAATGTAGTCCAGTAACGTAGAGGAAAGTATTACAAGATGAGGTAAATCACCCCACTCTACCCCTATAATGTGTAAGAAAGTTCAGAATAGGTGTCTATAAGATGTAAGTTCCACGAGTCTGTCTATTATCAATCATCAATTTAAGGAAACGCAAATCCGACAGAATCTAAAATATTCCGATAAAACCTGTAGGGACGGTCGCCCGCTCCCTTTGTGTCTACAAACCATGTTGGAACAGTCGTCTGCGTCCTCCGTATCTACAAACCTTGTGAGGACAGTCGCCTGCTCCCTCTGTGCCTACAAACCTTGTGGGGACAGTAGCTCATGCCCTCTGTGTCTACAAACCTCGTGGGGATAGTCACCCGCACCCTCTGCGTCTACAAACCTTGTGGGGACAGTCGCCCGCACCGTGTGTCTACAAACCTTGTGGGGACAGTCGCCCGCTCCCCGTGTCTACAAACGTGTGGTAACAGTCGCCCGCTCCCTCTGTTTCTACAAACCTTGTGGTAACAGTCGTCCGTGCCCTCTGTGTCCACAAACCTTGTGGGAACAGTCGCCCGCGCCCTCTGTGTCTACAAACCTTGTGGGAACAGTCGCCCGCGCCCTCTGTGTCTACAAATCTTGCGGTAACAGTCGCCCGCGCCCTCTGTGTCTACAAACCTTGTAGTAACAGTCGTCCGCGCCCTCTGTATCTACAAACCTTGTGGTAACAGTCGTCTCCGTCCTGCGTGACTACAAACATTGTGATAACAGTCGCCCGCTCCCTCTGTGTCTATAAACCTTGTGGGGAAAGTCGCCCGAACCCTCTGTGTCTACAAACCTTGTGGGAACAGTTGCCCGCTCTCGTATGCGCCAGGAATGTTGTATTAGCCGCAATCAAACATTGTAGTCCGCGTATGACGATGTCACCTTAATTGTGGATATTTCAAATTGCCCAAGGCTGCCAGACATCCAGTAAACTTGTTCGTAGTCAGGAGATGTTACTCTTACGCATTCCATCGAGAAAACAACTTTGGACGCCACTTTGAGGTCCAGTGCCCTGGAGGTCGGACGCCACGTTGAGGTTCAGCGCCCTGGTGGCCGGACGCCACGTTGAGGTTCAGTGCCCTCGCGGTCGAACTAATGCAGTTTCGTGAGAGAAAAGGCAAAAACTGAAGGAATTGCCACCTGCATGTTTATTTTAAAAAACTTGTGCAGTATAGTTTTTCTATTTCCAACCACCACCCACCTTTGCCTCAACACTATAGTTCCCGTGACACTCGACAACACTATAGTTCCCGTGACATTCGACAACACTATAGTTCCCGTGACACTCGACAACACTATAGTTCCCGTCACATTCGACAACACTATAGGTTCCGTGACACTCGACAACACTATAGTTCCTGTGACATTCGACAACACTATAGTTCCCATGACACTCGACAACACTATAGTTTCCGTGACACTCGACAACACTATAGTTCCCGTGACATTCGACAACACTATAGTTCCCGTGACACTCGACAACGCTATAGTTCCCGTGACATTCGACAACACTATAGTTTCCATGACACTCGACAACACTATAGTTCCCGTGACACTCGACAACACTATAGTTCCCGTGACACTCGACAACACTATAGTTTCCGTGACATTTGACAACACTATAGTTCCCGTGACATTCGACAACACTATAGTTTCCGTGACACTCGACAACACTATAGTTTCCGTGACATTCGACAACACTATAGTTTCCGTGACACTCGACAACACTATAGTTCCCGTGACATTCGACAACACTATAGTTTCCGTGACACTCGACAACACTATAGGTCCCATGACATTCGACAACACTATAGTTTCCGTGACACTCGACAACACTATATTTCCTGTGACATTCGACAACACTACAGTTTCTGTGACACTCGACAACACTATAGTTTCCGTGACACACGACAACACTATAGTTCTCGTGACATTCGACAACATTATAGTTTCTGTGACACACGACAACACTATAGTTCCCGTGTCATTCGACAACACTATAGTTCCCATGACATTCGACAACACTATAGTAATAGTGACATTCGACAACACTATAGTTCCCGTGACATTCGACAACACTATAGTTCCTGTGACATTCGACAACACCATAGTTTTCATGACACTCGACAACACTATAGTTCCCGTGACATTCGACAACACTATAGTTTCCGTGACACACAACAACACTATTGTTCCCGTGATATTCGACAGCACTATAGTTTCCGTGACACACGACAACACTATAGTTCCCGTGACATTCGAAAACACTATAGTTTCCGTGACACACGACAACACTGCAAGTAGTATAGGTCGCATGGTTAAGGCCACATCACCAGGATCTATTTCGGGATCTCATGTGACGTAATAGTCACTTGACATGGGCCGCCATTTTGGTTGTCATGGTAACCCGCGTGAACGGCCATCTTGTGACGTCATCCCATAGTGATGAGTGGTGTTAGTGCACGTGCGCAGCGCGTGTTGTTATGGTAATATGCGTTTCCGTCATCCATTTTGCATAGTGGCGTCCGCCATCTTGGGTTCTAGTTGTACTTGTTGTGGAACATCCTGATAAAACGTTTCAACATCCATTCTCTCTGCATAGTCCGTGGAAATGGATTTCTCGAATCTTGGTTTCTCGATTCTTGGTTAAATTCATTCAGAACCATCGTGATCAAACATGGAATCGTGAACATTCTATCCAATCATCCTTCTTCTTTGGTTTTCTGCTCAATTTGGTTTAGTGGTGTATTCCTGATTCTGTTCAATGTTTCTCTTCTTTGCTATTGTCACTGCTTCGGTGACCCAATCCCAATCTTCTGTGGAAAACTTGAATCCAACGTCGTTTTTGAACAGTTGAATCTATAATTCGTTGGTGGTTTTGATGACGGTTATGCTAGTATACATCCTTCTCCTTCAGCTGTCGGCACACAAATGACAATTTTTGCTGGAAACGTTCCTTTTATAGTTTTTCTTCATAGAAGCGACATCTAGTGGTAGATTTCATTTATGACATCATCAACTAACATGTCATTGTCTAATAGATCGGTTGTAAACATTCCGACTATTTTGTCCATTGATGCACCTCGGTTTGAGATAAGACGAGCAATACTGTCCATACACTGGTAACGATCCTTGAAGACGTTTTTGTTGTATTTCCAATATCTTTCCAATATCTGGAATTCTTCTTGAGAAATTTGTGGAATCGTCTGTGTCTTGGAGGTAATCCATAAGAGTCAAAGAATTCTGCGTCTTTGTGGCTCACGAAGAGAGCCACCCAATGTTTTCCTTTTCTGTGTTCTGGATCTGTGTTGACTATCAAAGCCACTGGTCTGTGATCTGGTAATCTTCTTGGAAATCTGTTTCTTGCATATACGCCCAAACAAACTCTCTTCAAACAATCATCTGATCGGAGGGCGTTCTCCAACTGCAACGTGTTCATGTCGAATAGTCGAAAATGACTTGTCTGTTCTTCTATGATGTTCTGGAATTCTGCATACACCAATATGTTGATCGTGGTCAGCAACGGATCTTCGAAATGGACTTCCAGTCTCAAATTTCCTCTCTTTACCAAATCGAAGTGTTGTCCATGTGATAGGTCTGAAGCCAGGTTAAACACGAACAGCGTGTATCCTTTTATATACTCCTCTCGGGGTAATGTGGTTTCCTTCATTCTCGTACATCTGCCGGTTCCTTGGAACAGGTTTGCATAACATCTCGCCACTTCTTGTTGATCGAATCGAAGTTGTAGGGGTTTTGCAGGAATCTGTTGTCCTTCTGCATACAGATCAAAGTAATTGATGTTGTAGTTTTTAAAATTGTATGGATTCTTTGAAAAAATTCCATTTGGCGACGTTGTCCACGCATCCCACCACGATGCGTTTCGGAAGTTGGCTAAGAAATAAACTTTCTTGTGTGATGCTGAGATTTCCCTTTGGCACTGAGAACATTTTGGTTTCCACGCAGTCGATGGGACGTTTTGCCGGTACTTTAACCCGTGCTTTTATAGCCCTTACGTACACATACGGGAGAGTCACTATACTAGATAGAAGTCATTACAGATCAAAGAATAATGGGTACAAATGGTCTTAGTAGACAGGGATTCTTAAGGAATCCAAATCCCTTTGCTTGCGGTGATCCTTTCGGTGATTTCCGGTGATTCTCGGGTCGATTTGGGTAATTCCTGGTAAAAAATACTCTAGTACAATGGAAGACACCCTATAGTTGCCTTATCGTACTACGTGCTACTATTTACATCAAGATTCCAGTTAGGATAAGTCCGTTTCGGTGATCATTTTGATGATTTCCGGCCATTCTCAGGCTCATTTGGGTAATTCTTGGTGAAAAAATACTCTAGTATAGTGGGTAATTCGTGATACCCCGATTCAATCGAACATACCCAAGAACATACACCCGTCCTATAAGAAACATTGGGTCACCTAGCAACCACGTGCTACCATAGAAACCAAGATGGCAGACTCCACTATACAAAATGGATGACGGAAAGGCGTATTACCATAACAACATTCATCACTATGTGGATGACATCACAAGACGGCCACTCATTCGGGTTACCATGACAACCGAAATGGCGGCCTCCGGTCACGTGACTATGACGTCACATGAGATCCGGCATGAGATCCGGGTGATGTGACCTTAACTATACAACCCATACTTTCCGTGACACTCGACAACACTATAGTTTCAGTGACACACAGCACTATAGTTTTCGTGGCACTAGACAACACTATAGTTCCCGTGACACTCAACAACACTATAGTTCCCGTGACACTCGACAACACTATAGTTCCCGTGACACTCGACTAAACTGTAGTTCCTGTGACACTTGACAACACTATAGTTTCCGTGACACTCTACAACACTACAGTTCCCGTGACACTCAACAACACTATAGTTCCCGTGACACTCAACAACACTATAGTTCCCGTGACACTCGACAACACTATAGTTCCCGTGACACTCGGCAACACTATAGTAGCTGTGACACTCGACAACACTATAGTTCCCATGGCATTCGACAACACTATAGTTCCCGTGACACTCGATAACACTATAGTTCCCGTGACACTCGACAACACTATAGTAGCCGTGACACTCGACAACACTATAGTTCCCATGGCATTCGACAACACTATAGTTCCCGTGACACTCGACAACACTATAGTTCCCGTGACATTTGACAACACTATAGTTGCCGTGACACTCGACAACACTATAGATCTCGGGACTCTCGACAACACTATAGCTCCCGTTACATTCGACAACACTATAGTTCCCGTGACACTCGACAACACTATAGTTCCTGTTACACTCGACAACACTATAGCTCCCGTTAGATTCGACAACACTATAGTTCCCGTGGCACTCGATCATATTTTACACTAAAACAACGATTAAAGCTATTCACTGTCATAATACTTCATACTGGACATATCATTCTGAACTTATTTGGAACTTAACTCTTTACCCAACGTAACGGCCAAAACCAGCCAGCGCTATTTTCAAAAGCCGCCAATTAATTTTCATTATTTTTTTCATTTTTTGTCTCTAAAACATCGTCGAGCTCGTTCCAATGAGGGGTCATAACCTATGTTTATGCTTTTCTCATAGCCCTCGTGGCCTCATACTTCTACACAGGGATTCCATAACCAGAGACGTTTTACAAAAAAGGGATTCCATGGGACGTGGCCATTCGATATAGAGGTGATGAAAATCGTATAGGACTTCGTTGTAATAAGGGGAGATAACTCTACATAAAGATTACGAAGGATGAAACAATCTGATTGGTTAGTTAGCGCCAGAAAGTGAACTGATTGGATGATCTAGAAAAATGAAACAACAAGAGTACTCGGAATAGGGTCAGAACAAACAAGAAAAGACCAGAAATTGCTAAATATAGTAACAATAAGCAAAGCTGTTCCAGTTGATAGGCTATCCTACTCTACTGGAGTATACTCCGATTCAATCGAACTCACTCCCTCGGCTCCCTCGGCCCCCTCGTCACCATAGTACTACTATTATAAGCAAAAGTTTGGCGGTCCTCAAAAGGATTCTGAAATAGTACAACTTGTTGGGTTGTTTGTGGTAATTTTACGAATTAAACGAGGATTCTGGGGGAAAATCCACGCCAGAAAATTACCCCTATTCAATCGAGCACCCCCCCCCCCCCCGGGCCCCTCGGTATCATAGCACTACGTGCTAAGCCGATAAAATGGGGAATCCGTAGTAAATAAAGTCAATTTCGTTGATTTGGAGGGATTATCGGGTGGTTTGTGGTAATTCTTCGAATCGGGAAATTACTCCTGTTCAATCGAACATACCCCTGTGCTACCATGGAAACCAAGATGGCGGCCTCATTATACAAAATGGACGACGGAAACACGTATCACCCTAACAACACGCACTGCGCATGCGAAATGGCGCCATATATCACTATGCGGATGAAGTCATAAGGTGGCCGCTCACGCGGGTTACCTTGACAAGACCACATGGCGCCACTAGGTCACGTGACATGACGTCACTTTCCCACTCCGCCATTCTCTCCCCCAATAGGGCACGATTCATCCCTCTCTTACTACTATTAAACCACACACGTCCCACCAACCCCCACGTTGTGTCTGCATCCCCCCCCCCCCCCCCCCCCACACACACACACAATATACCTTACTGTTAATTACATTGGCTAGCATCTGCTCTGTTCAATACGTCGCAAAACAAGACTTTAGGTAAAATCGCGAAAAGGATTCACGAATTTCGTTTGCATTTTTAACGATAAATTTAGGATTATGTATACATAGACACTGCAGTAAAGGGTCGAACCAGTGCCAATGGCACCAGGAGCAAGGCGTAAAAGTCCCTCGTAGACCAAATGCAGAGATATCCAGGACCTCAAAAATGTGGTATGTGTGAGGTGTGTGTGTGTGGGGGGGGGGGGGGGGGAGGGGGGAGTTGTTCTACTCTATAGGTAGAGGTCCGAAAACTGTCACAGGGAAAATTTGAAAAATCCGGCATGGGGAGGAGGGGGGGGGGGGGGGGGGCTGCCCCTACAATTTCTATCTGCCTTTTAAATTCCGACACCATGTTCCATAATAGTTCGAAAAATTGTATTCTGAAACACTGTGGATAAACTGTGAATACCATTCATGTTCTCAACCTTTCCCAGGGAAGGCACCCAGACTTCCACCTACGAGAAGGAAACACCCCTCCCCTCTCTAACACACTGAGTTTCAGGATTACTCTGCAGTTAGTCTTTGCATTGTTCTCGACATCCTGCCCTAGATACCCCTAAAGATGTTGTAAGGGACCTTAAACCCAATAAAAAAGTAAATTTATTTATTTGTTATTTATTGGTGTTTAAGGTCACTTATTTCTGCACAATGGCTAATCGTGACCGCAACATGGATATAAAATCAAGTCCAACCAATCGTCTATAACCAGTCCACCCAATCGTTTATAACCAGTCCATCCAATCGTTTATAACCAGTCCATCCAATCGTTTATAACCAGTCCACCCCAATCGTTTATAACCAGTCCACCCAATCGTTTATAACCAGTCCATCCAATCGTTTATAACCAGTCCACCCCAATCGTTTATAACCAGTCCACCCCAATCGTTTATAACCAGTCCACCCAATCGTTTATAACCAGTCCATCCAATCGTTTATAACCAGTCCACCCAATCGTTTATAACCAGTCCATCCAATCGTTTATAACCAGTCCACCCCAATCGTTTATAACCAGTCCACCCAATCGTTTATAACCAGTCCATCCAATCGTTTATAACCAGTCCACCCAATCGTTTATAACCAGTCCACCCCAATCGTTTATAACCAGTCCATCCAATAGTTTATAACCAGTCCACCCCAATCGTTTATAACCAGTCCATCCAATCGTTTATAACCAGTCCACCCCAATCGTTTATAACCAGTCCACCCAATCGTTTATAACCAGTCCATCCAATCGTTTATAACCAGTCCACCCAATCGTTTATAACCAGTCCACCCCAATCGTTCCACCCAATCGTTTACAACCAGTCCACCCCAATCGTTTATAACCAGCCCATCCAATCGTTTATAACTAGTCCACCCAATCGTTTATAACCAGTCCACCCCAATCGTTTATAATCAGTCCACCCAATCGTTTATAACCAGTCCACCCAATCGTTTATAATCAGTCCATCCAATCGTTTATAATCAGTCCATCCAATCGTTCATAATCAGTCCATCCAATCGTTTATAACCAGTCCACCCAATCGTTTATAACCAGTCCACCCAATCGTTTATAATCAGTCCACCCAATCGTTTATAACCAGTCCACCCCAATCGTTCCACCCAATCGTTTATAACCAGTCAATCCAATCGTTTATAACCAGTCCACCCAATCGTTTATAATCAGTCCACCCCAATCGTTTATAACCAGTCCACCCCAATCGTTTATAATCAGTCCACCCAATCGTTTATAACCAGTCCACCCCAATCGTTTATAACCAGTCCACCCTAATCGTTTATAATCAGTCCACCCAATCGTTTATAATCAGTCCATCCAATCGTTTATATCAGTCCATCCAATCGTTTATAACCAGTCCACCCAATCGTTTATAACCAGTCCACCCCAATCGTTCCACCCAATCGTTTATAACCAGTCCATCCAATCGTTTATAACCAGTCAACCCAATCGTTTATAACCAGTCCACCCAATCGTTTATAACCAATCCACCCAATCGTTTATAACCAGTCCACCCAATAGTTTATAACCAGTCCATCCAATCGTTTATAACCAATCCACCCAATCGTTTATAACCAGTCCACCCAATCGTTTATAACCAGTCCACCCCAATCGTTTATAACCAGTCCATCCAATCGTTTATAACCAGTCCACCCAATCGTTTATAACCAGTCTACCCCAATCGTTTATAACCAGTCCACCCCAATCGTTTATAACCAGTCCACCCAATCGTTTATAACCAGTCCATCCAGTCGTTTATAACCAGTCCATCCAATCGTTTATAACCAGTCCACCCCAATCGTTTATAACCAGTCCATCCAATCGTTTATAACCAGTCCACACCAATCGTTTATAACCAGTCCACCCAATCGTTTATAACCAGTCCATCCAATCGTTTATAACCAGTCCACCCAAACGTTTATAACCAGTCCATCCAATCGTTTATAACCAGTCCATCCAATCGTTTATAACCAGTCCACCCCAATCGTTCCACCCAATCGTTTATAACCAGTCCATCCAATCGTTTATATCCAGTCAACCCAATCGTTTATAACCAGTCCACCCAATCGTTTATAACCAATCCACCCAATCGTTTATAACCAGTCCACCCAATAGTTTTTAACCAGTCCATCCAATCGTTTATAACCAGTCCATCCAATCGTTTATAACCAAGCCACCCAATCGTTTATAACCAGTCCACCCAATCGTTTATAACCAGTCCATCCAATCGCTTATAACCAGTCCACCCAATCGTTTATAACCAGTCCATCCAATCGTTTATAACCAGTCCATCCAATCGTTTATAACCAGTCCACTCAATCGTTTATAACCAGTCCACCCCAATCGTTTATAACCAGTCCATCCAATCTTTTATAACCAGTCCACCCAATCGTTTATAACCAGTCCACCCCAATCGTTTATAACCAGTCCACACAATCGTTTATAACCAGTCCACGCAATCGTTTATAATCAGTCCATCCAATCGTTTATAACCAGTCCACCCAATCGTTTATAACCGGTCCATCCAATCGTTTATAATCAGTCCACCCAATCGTTTATAACCAGTCCACCCAATCATTTATAATCAGTCCATCCAATCGTTTATAACCAGTCCACCCAATCGTTTATAACCAGTCCATCCAATCGTTTATAACCAGTCCACCCAATCGTTTATAACCAGTCCACCCAATCGTTTATATCCAGTCCACCCAACCGTTTATAATCAGTCCATCCAATCGTTTATAACCAGTCCACCCAATCGTTTATAACCAGTCCACCCAATCGTTTATAACCCAGTCCACCCAATCGTTTATAACCAGTCCATCCAATCGTTTATAACCAGTCCACCCAATCGTTTATAACCAGTCCATCCAATCGTTTTTAACCAGTCCACCCAATCGTTTATAACCAGTCCACCCAATCGTTTATAACCATTCCACCCAATCGTTTATAACCAGTCCATCCAATCGTTTATAATCAGTCCACCCAATGGTTTATAACCAGTCCACCCAATCGTTTATAATCAGTCCATCCAATCGTTTATAACCAGTCCACCCAATCGTTTATAACCAGTCCATCCAATCGTTTATAACCAGTCCACCCAATCGTTTATAACCAGTCCACCCAATCGTTTATAACCAGTCCACCCAATCGTTTATAATCAGTCCATCCAATCGTTTATAACCAGTCCACCCAATCGTTTATAACCAATCCATCCAATCGTTTATAACCAGTCCACCCAATCATTTATAACCAGTCCACCCAATCGTTTATAACCAGTCCACCCAATCGTTTATAACCAGTCCACCCAATCGTTGATAACCAGTCCATGCAATCGTTTATAACCAGTCCATCCAATCGTTTATAACCAGTCCACCCCAATCGTTTATAACCAGTCCATCCAATCGTTTATAACCAGCCCACCCAATCGTTTAAAACCAGTTCACCCCAATCGTTTATAACCAGTCCATCCAATCGTTTATAATCAGTCCATCCAATCGTTTATAATCAGACCATCCAATCGTTTATAACCAGTCCACCCCAATCGTTTATAACCAGTCCACCCAATCGTTTATAACCAGTCCATCCAATAGTTTATAACCAGTCCACCCCAATCGTTTATAACCAGTCCACCCAATCGTTAATAACCAGTCCATCAAATCGTTTATAACCAGTCCACCCAATCGTTTATAACCAGTCCATCCAATCGTTTAAAACCAGTCCACCCAATCGTTTATAACCAGTCCACCCCAATCGTTCCACCCAATCGTTTATAACCAGTCCATCCAATCGTTTATAACCAGTCAACCCAATCGTTTATAACCAGTCCACCCAATCGTTTATAACCAATCCACCCAATCGTTTATAACCAGTCCATCCAATCGTTTATAACCAGTCCATCCAATCGTTTATAACCAGTCAACCCAATCGTTTATAACCAGTCCACCCAATCGTTTATAACCAATCAACCCAATAGTTTATAACCAGTCCATCCAATCGTTTATAACCAGTCCATCCAATCGTTTATAACCAATTCACCCAATCGTTTATAACCAGTCCACCCAATCGTTTATAACCAGTCCATCCAATCGTTAATAACCAGTCCACCCAATCGTTTATAACCAGTCCATCCAATCGTTTATAACCAGTCCACCCAATCGTTTATAACCAATCCACCCAATCGTTTATAACCAGTCCATCCAATCGTTTATAACCAGTCAACCCAATCGTTTATAACCAGTCCACCCAATCGTTTATAACCAATCCACCCCAATCGTTTATAACCAGTCCATCCAATCGTTTATAACCAGTCCATCCAATCGTTTATAACCAGTCAACCCAATAGTTTATAACCAGTCCACCCAATCGTTTATAACCAATCCACCCCAATCGTTTATAACCAGTCCATCCAATCGTTTATAACCAGTCCATCCAATCGTTTATAACCAGTCCATCCAATCGTTTATAACCAGTCAACCCAATCGTTTATAACCAGTCCACCCAATCGTTTATAACCAATCCACCCCAATCGTTTATAACCAGTCCATCCGATCGTTTATAACCAGTCCATCCAATCGTTTATAACCAGTCAACCCAATCGTTTATAACCAGTCCACCCAATCGTTTATAATCAGTCCACCCAATCGTTTATAACCAGTCCATCCAATCGTTTATAACCAGTCCATCCAATCGTTTATAACCAGTCAACCCAATAGTTTATAACCAGTCCACCCAATCGTTTATAACCAGTCCACCCAATCGTTTATAACCAGTCCATCCAATCGTTTATAACCAGTCCATCCAATCGTTTATAACCAATTCACCCAATCGTTTATAACCAGTCCACCCAATCGTTTATAACCAGTACATCCAATCTTTAATAACCAGTCCACCCAATCGTTTATAACCAGTCCATCCAATCGTTTATAACCAGTCCATCCAATCGTTTATAACCAATTCACCCAATCGTTTATAACCAGTCCACCCAACCGTTTATAACCAGTCCATCCAATCGTTAATAACCAGTCCACCCAATCGTTTATAACCAGTCCACCCAATCGTTTATAACCAGTCCATCCAATCGTTAATAACCAGTCCACCCAATCGTTTATAACCAGTCCATCCAATCGTTTATAACCAGTCCATCCAATCGTTTATAACCAGTCCATCCAATCGTTTATAACCAGTCCATCCAATCGTTTATAACCAATTCACCCAATCGTTTATAACCAGTCCATCCAATCGTTTATAACCAGTCCACCCAATCGTTTATAACCAGTCCATCCAATCGTTTATAACCAGTCCACCCAATCGTTTATAACCAGTCTACCCCAATCGTTTATAACCAGTCCACCCCAATCGTTTATAACCAGTCCATCCAATCGTTTATAACCAGTCCACCCAATCGTTTATAACCACTCCACCCCAATCGTTTATAACCAGTCCATCCAATCGTTTATAACCAGTCAACCCAATAGTTTATAACCAGTCCATCCAATCGTTTATAACCAGTCCATCCAATCGTTTATAACCAATTCACCCAATCGTTTATAACCAGTCCACCCAATCGTTTATAACCAGTCCATCCAATCGTTAATAACCAGTCCACCCAATCGTTTATAACCAGTCCATCCAATCGTTTATAACCAGTCCATCCAATCGTTTATAACCAGTCCACCCAATCGTTTATAACCAGTCCACCCCAATCGTTTATAACCAGTCCACCCAATCGTTTGTAACCAGTCCACCCAATCGTTTATAACCAGTCCACCCCAATCGTTTATAACCAGTCCATACAATCGTTTATAACCAGTCCACCCCAATCGTTTATAACCAGTCCATCCAATCGTTTATAACCAGTCCATCCAATCGTTTATAACCAGTCCACCCAATCGTTTATAACCAGTCCACCCCAATCGTTTATAACCAGTCCACCCAATCGTTTATAACCAGTCCACCCAATCGTTTATAACCAGTCCACCCCAATCGTTTATAACCAGTCCATCCAATCGTTTATAACCAGTCCACCCAATCGTTTATAACCAGTCCATCCAATCGTTTATAATCAGTCCACCCAATGGTTTATAATCAGTCCACCCCAATCGTTTATAACCAGTCCATCCAATCGTTTATAACCAGTCCATCCAATCGTTTATAACCAGTCCATCCAATCGTTTATAACCAGTCCACCCAATCGTTTATAACCATGTTGTCCATTTTAGAAGACTTCCACTCCAGGAATTGGTGACGTTGAAAGATATTGTGGAGCACTAATATACTGTGAGGGCATATAAATGTGTTGTTTTGAGAAAGCAGCAATCTGCAGCCAGTGGCAAGTTACTTTTATAATTCAGCAATTCCTAAAACATTTACAAGTAGCCTCTTGAACCCGATCGACCGCTTTTCTGGCCAGGAACATAATACGTCATTAAATAGGATGGCTGCTCAGTAAATGTGTGGGATAGACCAATCAATATTTTCAACGTGCAGCCCGCGGCTGCACGTTGAAAATATTGATTGGTCTACCTGGAACAATGAATTTGGACTCTTCTAATTGCTGCCATTGAACTGGCATGGAAGATACCACTAGAGTTCAAAGGGTTAAGCTTCCTGGTGTTTCGTGACTGTATTCCCTCAAAAATTCATATACTAACATTTTACGGGTGCATTTTACTCCCGTCTCTGAATTCACGGGAGCTTAAACTGCACCCATCAATTTTGTTCATTTTCAGCACTGCGACCAGAGCATTTAAAAATAAAAGTCAGATTTGGAACCTATTTTTAAAATCTAGAAGCCAAATTTACTTCTAAACTGGTTCGGTGCTAATGTTCAACCGACACGGCCGATTGTGGCAAATCGGATGACAACGGCAATGGCTCCTGGAACATCGGTTCAACCGATTGATGCCAAACATTTTGTGATAATTCATTAACCACATTTTATTATCTTCTGCAATTGTTCAATTGTTAATGTAAAATGACGTCAATGACACCATTCAATAAATTTGAAAAACCACCACAATGTGTTAAGATTCTTAATCTCTCTAGACGCCCTTTATGGGATATCATATACAAGTTAAACGACATGAAAAGCTTACAATTGAGCTTGCGGCAATCGCCAGTTCAGACCGGAAAAGTGAAGATTTCACTCCATCGACTCAGGTTGCAGTAAAAATTACCAGTAGCGGGCACGTGCGTGGTAAACGTTTACCGCCCAAGTGTGCGCGACTGGTAATTTTTACTGCAACCTGAGTTAACAGAGTTTAACAGTGTGAAATGTGTTCAATTTAATGTAGTTCTTTTATTGTAGTTAGTAGTGAACAGACTGTAAACACTGTAAAATATGTTCAATTTAATGTAGTTCTTTTAATGTAGTTAGTAGTGAACGGACTGTAAACACCGTAAAATATGTTCAATTTAATGTAGTTCTTTGCAAGCCTCGACTTGTCTAGTAGTGAATGGACTGTAAACACTGTAAAATATGTTCAACTTAATGTAGTTCTTTTAATGTAGTTAGTAGTGAACGGACTGTAAACACCGTAAAATATGTTCAATTTAATGTAGTTCTTTGCAAGCTTCGACTTGTCTAGTAGTGAACGGACTGTAAACACCGTAAAATATGTTCAATTTAATGTAGTTCTTTGCAAGCCTCGACTTGTCTAGTAGTGAACGGACTGTAAACACCGTAAAATATGTTCAATTTAATGTAGTTCTTTGCAAGCATCGACTTGTCTAGTAGTGAACGGACTGTAAACACTGTAAAATATGTTCAATTTAATGTAGTTCTTTGCAAGCCTCGACTTATCTAGTAGTGAACGGACTGTAAACACCGTAAAATATCTTCAATTTAATGTAGTTCTTTGCAAGCCTCGACTTATCTAGTAGTGAACGGACTGTAAACACTGTAAAATATGTTCAATTTAATGTAGTTCTTTGCAAGCCTCGACTTATCTAGTAGTGAACGGACTGTAAACACCGTAAAATATGTTCAATTTAATGTAGTTCTTTGCAAGCCTCGACTTATCTAGTAGTGAACGGACTGTAAACACTGTAAAATATGTTCAATTTAATGTAGTTCTTTCTAGTCTTGACTTGTCTAGTAGTGAACGGACTGTAAACACTGTAAACACTGTAAAATATGTTCAATTTAATGTAGTTCTTTCTAGTCTCGACTTGTCTAGTAGTGAACGGACTGTAAACACTGTAAACACTGTAAAATATGTTCAATTTAATGTAGTTCTTTGCGAGTCTTGACTTATCTAGTAGTGAACGGACTGTAAACACTGTAAAATATGTTCAATTTAATGTAGTTCTTTCTAGTCTTGGCTTATCTAGTAGTGAACGGACTGTAAACACTGTAAACACCGTAAAATATGTTCAATTTAATGTAGTTCTTTCGAGTCTTGACTTATCTAGTAGTGAACGGACTGTAAACACTGTAAAATATGTTCAATTTAATGTAGTTCTTTCTAGTCTTGGCTTATCTAGTAGTGAACGGACTGTAAACACTGTAAAATATGTTCAATTTAATGTAGTTCTTTCTAGTCTTGGCTTATCTAGTAGTGAACGGACTGTAAACACTGTAAACACCGTAAAATATGTTCAATTTAATGTAGTTCTTTGTGAGTCTTGACTTATCTAGTAGTGAACAGACTGTAAACACGGTAAAATATGTTCAATTTAATGTAGTTCTTTCTAGTCTCGACTTATCTAGTAGTGAACGGACTGTAAACACCGTAAAATATGTTCAATTTAATGCAGTTCTTTCCAGTCTTGACTTATCTAGTAGTGAATGGACTGTAAACACTGTAAAATATGTTCAATTTAATATAGTTCTTTTCGAGTCCCGAGTAGAGCTATCACGATTAATCGACTAATCGATTGTCGATCAGTCACGCCGAAATCGATTAGTATTTTTCGTTGTCGAAGAATCGGTAAATTTTACCCCGTTTTAGACGTTTAATAATTAAAAAAAATGGATGAAAAAACAATCTTTTCTGAAGGTTAAAGGTCAAGAACGTCGACGTTAAACCTCAAGAAGCCGTTAAAAGCATTTGTCTTTCAGGTACATTCAAAGCTTTGATGTTCTGAACTTTTGACCCGTCAGTGTAATAATCAAGACCGGTCGACAGCTGCGAAGTTCGCATTTGTCTTTTGGGTACGTTCAAAGCTTTGATGTTCTGAACTTTTGAACCGTCAGTGTATTTATAAAGACCGGTCGGCAGTTGCGAAGTTCGCAACTGACGAACGGTCTTGATTATTACACTGACGGTTCAACGGTTCAGAACATCAAAGCTTTGAATGTATCTAAAAAAGGATCGTCTTCGTTGTTTACCTGAGGTAGGTCAACAGACTTCAACTTCATTTTTAACGACTTCAAAGAAAGGGAAAGGGAGGGTCATCTATGTATGATTAATCGATTATTTGCGACGATTGATCGATTTCTAAATTAAAAAATCGTGACAGCCTTAGTTTCGACTTATCTAGTAGTGCACGGTATTACAATCGGAATCGGCGTCGGCCGATTGTGAACTCAAATAGCTAGTAATCGGCCAGCGGCCATTTTTGGTAATCGGTTGAACACTATTGGGCGCTAAGTTATTATTGATTGTCTTTGTTCATGTCTTTTTCATTGGTACAATTTATGGGAGAGTGCCTTTAGGCCTTTAGGCACCCTCCCTAAATCGTAACAAGGCAAATCCACAAATATTAAAAAATTTCACTTGAAAGATAATATGCAGTACATTTACCTAACCTGAAAAGCAGACGACACTTGCAAAAATAATTCTTGAATAACTCATTTTTTTTCATTTTTTGTCTCAAAAACATAGGTTATGACCCCTCGTTGGAACGAGCTCGACGAGCGCGTTCCAACGAGGGGTCATAACCTATGTTTTTGAGACAAAAAATGAAAAAAATAATGAAAATTAATTGGCGATTTTTGAGAATAGCGCTGACCGGTTTTGGCCGTTACGTTAGGTAAAGGGTGAAGTTACAGTATCCGCACACCAACATAAAGCCCAAGATATGGGCTACAGGCACTCTACCGGTTAACTGTAGTTGCATGTATATTACTTTTTGATAGTACTCAAACGATTAGTCGATGTCGACTTAGTCAAACCAGTAGTCGACTCTCAATTGCGCAGTCGACAAGTCGGAGAAGTTCAAGCTTTTAGGTAAATAGTATCCCTTTTGTGCCACTGTCAAACAGTCTGAACAGCAATATTGGGCAATCAATGTATACATCTATTGCCATCTAATAGTAGTGACAGTAGTTTGTTTTAACTGGTACTAGTAGAGTGCTGAATTATTTTGGGCTTTCAGGATATGTTATTAATTTGCAGTGTTGCAATTTATGGGAGAGTGCCTAAAGGCACTCTCCCATAAATCGCAACAAGGCAAATTAAATAAGACTATATAATTTCACTCTTAGCGTAATTAGAAGCACATTAACAGAATAATGTTCCAGCAAGTTGCTGTATATGAATGCCCAAGTGAAGCCAAATTTGTACCTTCAGCACTCTACCGGAACACCAACACTGTTATAAGGAGACAGGTTATCACCAATGACTAGTCGAAGTCGACTTGACTTTTGGGTATTGACTAGTCGACTTTGGAATTCACTAGTCGTTTGAGCACTACTTTTTGATATAAACGATCTTCTTGTTGGAAGCTTTCAGCTGTGTGCCTGTGTGGGACATACGTTTGTGCATTTAATACATTCTTTTTGGCAAAACTAAAATTGTTTCTCAAATGACTGAAAGATATCTTTATTTCACCACAATAACCATTCAATTTCACAGTAGTTAGTCAAGTCCTGGTTGTCTAAGTGACCATTAGAGGAGATGGAGTCCTACGGTTAAAAGCAGTCCTGGAAATGAGGTGGGTGCGAATCCAATTATCCCCGTCAGCACCCGTGATTTCTATTTTACGGGAGGTAAAAAATGCACTTGTTGAAAAATATTATGGAGCACTAATATACAGTGAGGGCATATAAATGTGTGTTGTTTTGAGAAAGCAGCACTCTGTGGCTAGTGGCAAGTAACTGTCATAATCAACAATTCCTTATACATTTAACCCTTTGAACACTAGTATTTTCTAAATGTCTGAACATAGAACTATTATTTATTTATTGATTGATGTTTAAGGTCACATATTTATGCACAATGGCTAATCATGACCGTGACAGTTTTACGGGTGGAGGAAGCCGGAGAGAACCACCGAGCAACGACGAGCAGCTGTCAGCTCCCCAACATCGTAACTCCGCACTGTAGCACAGGCAGGGTTAGATTGGTTGAAGACATGCGTACCATCGACGTGCAGTACGCCTTAGTACACGTCGTCATCGTGCCCCCACACGGGCAATGGAGATGAAGTGTCTTGCCCAAGGACACAACGCGGTTGCCGCAGGTGGGATTCGAACCGAGGACCGCTCGGCTTGTAGCCTGCACCTCTACCTACTGAGCCACCGCGCTCCCGAACATAGAACTAATATAATGCCAAGATACAAGGTCGTACACAGAGGTGTAATTGAGAATTAAAGTAAAATTCGGGTCTGGGGAATGGGGCCACGGAAGACCCTTTCTTATCTGAAAACGGCAGGAAAATTCGTTTCTTAAATTAGTTTTTTTGTGATCAGTGAACATTAGAGAATGTTCGAGATGAAAATTATGGACGTTCGCAGTTGTGTAATTAGAAGTGATTTTCTGACGTTTTTGTGCACCACTAGCTCCTAAATGCCAGGAACGCGGCGCAACTTAAGAAAATGGTATTTTAATATACTCTCCCAAAAAAGAAAGTGTGCATGCTAAAAAATAACACTAAAAAATATATATATATCATTTTCATTTATGGAAATTTTATTCATTCACTGATGAATCAATTTGTGATCAACACGAGAAATTTCATTACGCTACGACGAATACTCTTGGTGCCATGGAGAGTCAAAGACACTAAAGGCCAAACACAAAAGTCACACACTCAATATCTGGTATGACCTCCGTCTGCATCAACTACTGCTGTGCATCTACGCCTCATGGAAGCGAACAAGTTAGCATGGAAGTGTTGTGGGATGTTGTTCCATATTCTGATAAGCTGTCTTTGGAGTTCCACAAGCGTTGACGGTGCATGGGGGAGCCGGCGTAGCTGACGTTTCATTTCGTCCCATACGTGCTCAATGGGTGAGATATCGGGCGAATTTGCGGGCCAGGGAAGAACATCCACTTGTTGTTGCTGCAGATACTGTTGAACAACACGAGCTGCGTGGGGTCGGGCGTTGTCCTGCTGTAGAATGACGCCGGGGCCGTGACGTTGCAGAAATGGGACAACAACAGGTGTAAGCACTTCATCACGATATCTGGCTGCATTGAGATTGCGATCAATAATGACCAGCTCAGTTCTGTTACGGGCAGTGATGCCACCCCACACCATGAGAGACCCTCCCCCATAACGGTTTCGCTCCACGACACATAGATCTGCGTAGCGTTCGTTTCGACGTCTGTACACTCTCTGGCGGCCATCTAATGATGAAAGATGGAAACGACATTCATTTGTGAATAAAACACGTCGCCACCAGTGTAAGGGATGCCTGAGATGTTGTCTACACCACTGCAGTCGAGCACGACGATGACGTAACGTCAAAATCGGACAAATTGCAGGTCTTCGAGGACGTAAGCCGTATCCTCTCAGCCGGTTGATTACTGTTTGAGGATGTATCCGTCTCAGGTTAGGGATGTTCCTGGCTGTCGTCGTTGCCGTTTGTTGCCGGTTCCGGAGATGAACGACACGGATATACCGATCTTGTGCAGGGGTGGTAACTCGGGGTCTCCCGGAGCGGGGTCGGTCTCGAACGTCATCATGTTGTGCATGTCGATGGACTAGCCTGTCTACAGTGTTACGGTGGCAGTTCAAATGCTCGGCAACCTCTCTGTGTGCTCTGCCAGCTCTAATCATACCCAGGGCAAGGAGGCGTTGATTCATTGTCAATCTTGGCATGCTAATGTGGAGTCGTTTTAACAGCAGCGCAAGTTTTGAATAGGAAGGCCTTACTTTAGTGTTTAAATACCCAAGGATTCACACTGCTGCATGAATTTTCAGACTCTCCACGTGCAAAACATGCCTTTTCACAAACGTGCAGCACGTCATTTAACGTTAATGCAATTTTAACGGGGAAAGCCTTTTTTGTGTTCAATATAACTTATTCATGAACAGGTTAACACTCTTTACACCTACGAAATTATTTTTTTGGAGTTTGATCAATTTCTGCAATGCACACTTTCTTTTTTGGGCGAGTATAGTTTAAAGATACCGGTACTAACAACTCCAAAGTATCAAAGTGAAACCTTCCTTACGTGACAGTGTTATTAAAGCCCTCTGGGTTCTCTTACTATTTGCAATACTCGACGTTGCTCGCATCCTCGTGAGATTTTTACATTTGTGACTCTCAAAGGCTCGTCGGAGAGAGGGGGTGGGGTGGGGGGGGGGGGGGGGCGTGCATTACCATATAAAGCAAACAGTCCAACCATGTAGTGGTTAAATTCCCTTAGTTGCATTATACTCTTTAGAGGAAAAAAATGAAGATTTGAAATTTTGATTTTTCCACATCATCAGTTGGGAGAGGAGTAAAGTTTATTCAAAGACTTAAATTCCATACTTTTCCAATACCCTCAAGACGTAAGTTACTTTTTATCTACACTGTTAAAGGCCGATAGGAATTTCCATTATCAAGGGCGCCGGAAGAAGGGGTGGGGGTGGGGGGCTGGGGGTTCGGGCAGCTGCCCTCCCCAGGCGCGCAGCCAGGAAAACATTTCCGGGGGGGGGGGGCGACCGATAACTGGGGAGCATGGCTATTAAATGCCGAAGGTATTTGAAGCGAGCGCCGAAGGCGCGAGCATCTTAAGGGGGTCTGTGGGGTGGGGGAGATTGGAGGGGGGTCCTCCCCCCCCCCCTGAAACATTTCAAAATCTAAGTCTAAAATGGTGCATTCTGGTGGGTTTTGGGGTGAAAATTGTCTTCTTTTTCACGGTACTCTCTCTGTCTCTCTGTCTCTTGTTCTTCTCATTGAAACAACTACTGGTGGAAAACATTTGGGGGGCACAGCCAGAATGTGGGGGGGGGGGGGGGCACGTGCCCGTGGCTACGCCATTGGCCCTCCATGCACTCGGGGCGAGAGGGGACAGACAATGCTCTTCCCAGGTTCATCACTCAATTTTATTCAATGATTTATTCTCTAAGTAGAGCCCATATCCGTTCTGCCTTCTGGGAGCTTTCAAAATTCAATGGGGGGGGGGGTGATTGGCGGAGTTTGGGGCTCAAGATGCCCCCTCACGATGGGAGGGGGACACCTCCACACAAACTCCCCATCCCGATGCATCTGCATGTCATGGCTGGACTACTACAGAGTGTTCGTGCGAGTAAATACCCTTTTCCCGGGGTCTGACCCCCCACACCCCCACAATCCCCCACCACACACCTGAAGGCAATGAAGTGCTTCCGGCGCCCCCTGTCCATACTTTTTCAAGAATTTCAAAACAGTACAAGAATTTTGGACGTACCACCAAAATTAGCCCTTAGAAGTCCTCACTGCCCTAACGACTGACGTTGGTCTATACTGCATACAGTGAGTACAGTACCTTCAGACATCACTTGAACGTAAACGTTAAATTTCATTCTGATTAGAACAACTGTAGTTCTGCCATACCAAGTAGTGAAGTAACATTCTAGAACCCCTTCACAGTTTGGATTACATTCTTGGCTTGCTGAATGCAAACCGGGCAGTGTACATAATATGGTATCACTAATCTCGTTTTTAAATACTAGTTTGTGAGATTATAGAATATACCTTCTTGGATTATCCGACATCCTTCTTTTAACTTTACGCTCCGTCATCTTTAACTCTTTCAGCATCACGACTGCCAAAGTAACAAAGAAATAAGTCGAAGAAGCACGTGACTGTTTTTCAGGTTACGTCATGCGAATTCATAATAAAGTTTACAAACTATCAGTGACGTCATTTACTGCGCAGTTGCCCTTTTGTCGGAAGTTGTAACATTTGACGCACAAAGTCTTGCTTCAACGCTTTAGAGTGGTCTCACAAATATATCAACACTAAACCATGGTCCATATAAATAACCATATATATAGTCTGTGATAACAAAACATGACAATCTGCGGCTGTGTTACACGGTAACGTTGTGTCACGAGAGTAGACTGGTACTATTAGCGCCAAGGAACTTTCAGTTAACACGTCAGGTACCAACACTGGCAACAGCCAACATGAAAACCAGACGACACTTGCAAACAAAATTATTGAATAACTTTTTTTCATTTTTTGCGTCAAAAACATAGTTTGACTCAACGAGCTTGTCCCAATGAGGAATCGTAAGCTATGTTTTTGAGACAAATAATGAAAGAATAATGAAAATTGAATGGCATTTTTGTGAACAGCTCAGGCCGGTTTGGCAGTTACTTTGGGTAAAGGGTTAATATGAACTTAGGTTCAACCCAGAAGCGCGCGTCGCAAAGTGGTTTAATATTAACCCTTTTACCCAACGTAACGGCCCAAACCGGCCATCGCTATTCGCAAAAATCGCCAATTAACTTTCATTATTTTTTTTTCATTTTTTGTTTCAAAAACATAGGTTATGACCCCTCATTGGAACGAGCTCGTCGAGCTCGTTCCAATGAGGGGTCATAACCTATGTTTTTGAGACAAAAAATGAAAAAAAAATAGTTATTCAAGAATTTTTTTGCAAGTGTCGTCTGCTTTTCATGTAAGGTAACGGGTTATATTATTAACAGAAATTGGCAAAATAAGGCTATAGATATTTATGCAAAAATGTCTGGCAGATAATTATAAAGTATACGGTTTTATAGACTTTAGTGGTATGACACACCATGCATGAATGTGTGGTTGAACCAGAATTTTTTATAATAGTTATACAATAATCCCTGTGTTACTTTTAAGATGCTCGGTTGGTCGTTGAATGGGTGACCGTCTGGTGTGATCGAGTCGGACTCCCGTATCGTGTCCTTGGGCAAGGCACTTAACCCCGACTGTCCATATGAGGGCACGATGATGCCGTGTACTAAGGCGTACTGCACGTCGATGGTGCGTATGTCTTCAACCAATCTAACCCTGCCTGTGCTGGAGTGCGGAGTTACGATGTTGTGGAGCTGGCAGCTGCCTCGTCGTTGCTCGGTGATTCTCTTCGGGGTTCTCCGGCTTCCTCTCCCGTAAAACTGCCACCGACATATGACATTGGCTGTTAAAGTGTCGTTAAACCTTAATAAATAAATAAATAAATAAATAAATAAATAAATAAATAAATAAGAAGAGAAAAAATTTACTATGGTAGGCCTACCTAAAAGGAGTTCTCCAGAGTTTTTCCGAACCAGGATTAACACGCCCGCACCATGACTTCCCACCAAAATTTATCACCCAATGCATTTCAGTCTAAAATTAACTCACCCGAGCGAAGTTCGATCAAGGTGAGCTTTACTAATCACTTTCGGTAGATCGACCGTCCATATGTCCGTTGTTCGTCAATCCATCCGTCGTGAACTTTATATTCTCGACTTCTCAAAATGAACTGGACTAATTTTGTTTTTTCGAATTGAGTGACCAATGTCAGTGAACATAGAGGACATTTTGATGACATTTTTGTATCATCTTGAACATCATTCATTCGGCAAGAATGTTATCAACAGGGGGGGGGGGGGGGGGGGGTAGGTGCGCGGACCCAATGGGAGAAAATTTTAATTTTTGAAACTGATAGAACGCTGTTTCCTCGCATCTGTGCTATCAGTGACAGACTGGACTGCTGGTATATACTGAAATGTTCTTTATGTGGACTATCACTGGCCATTTCAATATACCGGCATTCTATGTAACCAGATCCATTTCACCTGTTGGGCGTTTTCACAAAATTTCAGGCACCAACCGGTGTTGAGCTGTATCAATTTTGGGAGCCCCACGAGCCACTCAATATGGGGGTCCACCGGGAATTTTCCCCGTGGAACATATACCAGTCCGCCTCTGGGCTCTACCTACATTTCAACCATGGGACATGATGTAAAGCATCACTCGACTATCGGAGCGGCAAGTTTGTGACAAAGTAAGAAATGGGGTATCCTGCTATTGTCAGCGAGCTCCGGGAGTGGTGGTCTCGTGGGAAAATATTGGAACATGTGACCAAGCATCTGCTAGCTTCTTTGCACATGCTCGCGATGTTTTCCAACCCAAATATTCCAGCATTTGAATTTTGAATATCCTATTATTTCCTTTCTGTACTCTCTTCTACATACCTGTTCCTATCTACCTACCTCTTACTCTATTTCTCCCTCACCTAGGGGAAGGCAGGAAGACAGCCAATCTGGCTATGTCTCTCCCTGTTGGTATACTTAAGCAACCTGTTGGTCTTAAACTTATTGGTTTAATTTCTGTTTTATTTGTACATTATATGTAAATTGTGTTTTATTTTCTGTATACTGGTGAAATAAAATATATCTGTCTATATCTATCTATCTATTTTGAAGAAAAGAAGTCAATTTATATTTTCTCACATGAGACCCGCGTATGTGTTTAGTCTAGTATGCATGGTGTACGGTATTATCGGCGATAACACATGCACATCCATTACCAAAGGTACCAAGGTAGTAGATGTCCATATTTTATCGCAGATGACAGAGACCCTTCGCACAAGGAACGACGACAGATGAGAATTACGAATGGGGTACTACGTCACTGGAATTTGTGTTCTTCCTATCAGCTGCCGTTTTCCCTTATGCGTAGTCACTGTTACCATTTCTCATTAAAACACGCTGGTATATATCGCATTGCACAAAGTTTGAGGGCGTTTATCCGCCTCTTAATGTGGAGGTTCAAGATTACTGATCTGCACAATGATGTCAAAATGGCAAAGTGTTCAGCAGCAAATATTTCCCATAATGCTGTTAGATATTTAACCAAATATACCTTGTTTGACAGAGCTCAGTGAGCTCTGTCAAACAAGATATAATTGGTTAAATTCGTGCTTACAGAAGAGAAAAACATTGGAGAAAATTCTGATGCACTAACAGAGTGCTAGGGGTTAATGCACTACACCATAATGGCAGTTACACAACAAAAACATAACAAATAAGATGACATAATAAACATGATGTATAATATAAAGTACTAATGACTTTTAGTATAAAAAATGTGATCTCGCTTGGAGAAGAATAACCAGATCATGTTAGAAATAATATTAATCGATTTACTATGGCAGTTTTTCAATATATAATAGTATTTCTCCAAATCAATTAATTGTTTAAATTCTTCGTTTTCTTTTATAATTTCGTCGAACCCCGTTTCCCAAATTTCTACATATGCCTCACAATTCATAACAAAATGGTTTTTGCTCTCAGTTTCACTGGTATCATACACCTGGTATCTCCATTCATTTAGGGGTGTTGGGGGTTGTTTATGTCTACCCTTTTCTATTTCTAAATTATGATTATTAACCCTAAGTATAGTGAATAGTTCAGGGGCCTGTCGAGATCTGGTGATTTTCAGATACGGTTCAAGCTTGTGTTCATTTTAAACTAATCGATTCGTTCGTATCTTATTACTGCCTTTCATTATTCCATCATTAAACATATCTTTAGTAAGTATTTCTCTGTGCTGAGATTCTAGTACATCTTTCATGCATTTTCCATTACTATTAGTTAACGTAGTAACATCGGAAACTCTGATATTATAACGAGATAACTGAGTTATCCAAGTTTTCAGGGGTTTACATTTGAGCGACTCCTGTTATCGCCGACAATTTTGTATAACTTATCGACATTTTTATGGAGATGTAAGATGGCATCGTTCACAATAGGATATCTACTCAACTCTCCTCGTACTGTGTGATTAGATGCTTTTCTATTCAACATTAATATTTGTTTACAAAATTTCAAGTGGACTTGTTCACAGGCTGTAGTGTCCACAAAAGGAGTATTAAGGTCAGGGGACCATATCTCGCAACCAAATAATAAATAGGCTTAATCAATTGATCAAAAAGTTTACATTTCACATCAAGTGACTTTCTGGGAGAATTTGTAAGAAAAAAAACATTGCTTTCGATCCTTTTGTACTTAAATTCTCTTGAATTTGTTTTGTGTTTCCATTCTATGTGAATTCAATACCTAAGTATTTATATTGATCTACGATATCTAACTTCGCTGTTCAAATACAAAACGTAGCATCTTTTTAATCTTTTCTATTTTTGAAAATCATGCATTTTGTTTTATTAATATTGATACTAAGTTTGTTTTTATCCACATAGTGTTCTAACTTCTGAACACATTTATTCAATCCGGCTGGAGACCCTGATGACATTACCAGTAGGTGACGAGAGTCGTTGTCCATTCACATGAACTGGTGAACAGGATTCATCAAATATCCCGCATACGTCATCGGCAATGTCACCAGAGTCTCCAGCTGGATTGAATAAATGTGTTCTAGGTGACTGAGTCGTTGTTCATTCACATTAACTGGTGAACAGGATTCATCAAATATCCCGCATACGTCATCAATAAAAAATTTGAAAAGAGAGGGGGGATATGGAGCATCCTTGTCTAACTCCCACTGTTGAGAGTAAATGTGGGCTCAAGCCTACAGAAGTATTTATAGAATAGTAACTGGACTCATAAAGCGAACTAAGAATTTTGATGACTTTCCAACCGATACGCAATGACTTCATTTTCTAAAACATAACGACCTATCTACCGAATCAAATGCTTTCTTACAATCATCAAAAGCCGCGTACATTGGTTTCTTCTCTTTTTTTATATTTATTTGCCAACATGCGCAAAATGAATGCACTGTCAATTGTGCCACGATGCTTCCTGAATCCAAATTGGTCAGCGCTTATTAAATCGTTGAGTTCTAAATACTCATTCAGACTCGAGTTTATTACTTTATTACATAATGTTCCGACATTGCTACTCAGAGCAATCAGTCTGTAATTGTTAGAATAATGTCGATCGCCATTCTTATAGAGAGTTTTTACTATAGACTCACACCAACATACAGGGTAATGACCTGATAATAATATTTGATTAAGTAGCTTGACAACATCATCTATAAAAATTGGAACAATGAGTTTTAATAATTCATTCTGAATGTTATCTACAGTCGATGACTTTTTGTTTTGGAGCCGTCTAACAGCGTCTAATATTTCTCGAGAAGTTATGTAATCGTTGTTTAATTTGATATCTCGTCGCCTGAGTGCTAGAATCTAGGGGACATAGATCATTCTAGCACTCAGGCGACGGTCTGGCTCCTTAATTGTCGTCAGAAGATGATGTATTTCAGACTCAGAACATTTCGGACAAAGTAATGTTTTAAAGAAGTCTACAGTTTCATCTGGGTGTAAATAATTGGGTGCTTCTTTCATAGCACTAAATGTGTTAATAATACTCCAGTACTAAAGGAAGAATTAGCTGTCGCCATATTAGATAATTTATCCGAGATACATTCATAAAATTATCTGCGCTTAGGCTTTGTCTCCCGTTTTATAAAGTTTTTTTTTTAAAGTGAAATGTAATCAGTAATGTCTTATCATAAGGCCTCTTCTTTGTCTCATTTACGACATTTGTCATAACTTTTTTAACTGTTTACAGTGTCTATCAAACCAGTGTCGTTTACGTTTTTGTTTATACCTAAAATTTATCACTTTCGATGAAGCTTTATTAATAAACAATATGATTTCATTCAGACCTCGAGTGGTCCTTTCTTTCCAATGGGATTCGCAGAAAACTCACTTAATTTGAACTTCTTTAATCTTTTTTGAACATATGGATCATATGTGGCAGTGTGATAATTACACTTTAATTAAAAATCTTTTATAATTTATTTACAGGTTGTCTCTGAATATTGAAAGTAGATATTTATTTATTTATTTATTTATTTATTTATTTATTTATTTATTTATTTATTTAATATTACAGGCTTAATTCTATTTGATTGCCCTGCGTCTTTGCGACTTGGTTGTGTTTTGAGTTAAGGAGATTTTGTGAGTTGTTCTCATCCGAGCTGTTTTAATTCGGTTTGTTGGCAGGAAGTTTTATTTTGGTCACTCTGATCTTGGCTATCGGTATGTCAGTACCTTGTTAATGTGGAGGCTTTCATTTAAAATTTGAAGAGGACCTTTGTCAGTTCGATTTGTTAAGATAATGTATTCAATTCTTTATAAAACGTATAACAATTGTATGTACATCAGCAGTGTGATCAGCACTTTAGCCCCGATCAACCCACAAATGAACATACATTGAAAAGTAGGAGAATTCTCCTTTTTGGCGATTCTAAATAACAAGCCTTTCATTTCATTAACTGGATGTTTGTTTATCTTATTTTTCAGGGTCATTAATTATTATTGTATTGATGATGATGATGATGATGATGATGATGATGATGATAATGGATGTTTAACTTGCGAATTGTTTAATATAAATAATTTTGCGGAATTGAAGATGCGTGTATAAATAAAGAACTGTGATAAATAGAGGATATGGAATGAGTGTTTTTCTCATATAATATTTATGAAACGAGTCAAGAATTTTCCTTTTTGGCGAACCTCTGGCGAGCCCCAAACGGAAAATTCGGACGAGTTTCATAAATATTATATGAGAAAAGCACTCATTTCATATTCTATTTATCATATGACACACACACGCACAAATTAGCCACTTAGTATGACTTTTTAACCCATCACCTAACTTGAGTTGCAGACGGCACTTGGAAAAAACATCCTCGGATAACTAAAAATTTTCATTTTTTTGCTTCCAAAACACAGGTTATGACCCCTCATTGGAACGAGCAGAGACAAACCTATGGTTTGGAAGCAGAAAGTGAAAATATTAAAAAAAAATGAATGGCGTTTTTCTTGTAGGTAAAAGATTAATACAATATAACCCACCCTAGATAGGACAGATAACGTAAATTCTTCCGACTGAAATTATGCAAATGTGACCCAGTTGTATTTTGTTTAGCCAATCAAATTGTCCAGTTTTGAAATTGACCAATGAAAGCTCCTAACTGTAAATATGCAAATTATGAAAATGTGGCCCAGTTTTATTTTGTTCAGCCAATCAAATTGTCTAGTTTTGAAATTGGCCAATGAAATTGACAGAAGGCTTTATTTATCACTGATTAATATGAAAACAAAATATCAAATGTTTTAAAATGAACAAAACGGACGAGTCATATGATAAAAATAAAAATGTAAATATAAACTTCTGCAGGAGTTCCACAATTTTATCGGAGCAAGGATGAACTCACCACCCACTCTGCGATACATATAAGGTAGAAATGGCTTTATCACCGCTCTCTTTACAGCATTTTGTAACTAAATTATGTTTTCGGTAGGTATTTTGAAACTTAGTACTTTCTAGTTCGGTTATCATAAAATCGAAATGAACAGTCTGTTGACTATGATCTGAAAATAATTCTGTCGGAGATTTAACACAAAAATAACTAACATCGAGTAGGTACCTCTACGGCAGCGTTCTGACGCCAGTTGATGTATTTTTTTTACCGGTGCTAAGTTGTTATAACAAGTTAACTAACTTATTATAACAACTTAGTAACTTGTTATAACAACTTAGTTAACTTGTTATAACAACATAGCTTAGCTTGTTATAACAAATTAGCTTAACTTGTTATAACAACTTAGCTAACTTGTTATAACAACTTATCTGTCTTGTTATAACAACTTATTAACTTGTTATAACAACTTAGCTAACTTGTTATAACAACATAGCTAACTTGTTATAACAACATAGCTAACTTTTTATAACAACTTAGCTTAACTTGCTATAACAACTTAGCTAACTTGTTATAACAACTTAGCTAACTTGTTATAACAACTTAGCTATTTTGTTATAACAACTTAGCTATCTTGTTATAACAACTTAGCTATCTTTTTAGTCATTGCCCCCTAGGTCAGTTTGTCCCTCCCTTGGGGCTGATAGTAATTGGTCAAAATGCGTTTAACCCTTTACCTAACCTAACGCTCAAAAACGGCCAGCACTGTACACAAAAATCGCTATTCAGTCTTTTTTATATTTACATTTTATGCTTCCAAAACATAGGTTATGACCCCTCATACGTACGAGCCCGTTGTACTCATTCCAATGAGGGATCATACCCTGTGTTTTGGAAGGAAAAAATGAAAATTTTTAGTTACAAGAGAATTTTTTTCACGAGTATCGTCTGCTATTAGCGTTAAGTATGGGTTAATGTGTCCCATGGACGGAGCTACATTAGAAGCACTCTGTCCAACAAAACGACAAAAACTTTTAAAAAAAACTAATTTAAATAAGTCTCACAAATTCTGAAATATCTTCTAGCTTTTTCAATAACGCCCTTTAAATATGGATATCGGGGGTTCTGGGTGACACAACGCAATTTGCCTCGACCAGGCATCAAACTCACAACGTTTTGATTGCAAGTTCATTGTGCTTGGGTACGTCCTTCTTATTTATTTATTTATTTATTTATTTATTTATTTATTTATTTATTTATTTATTTATTTGTCTTTCAGCTCATATGTTCCTGACCATGGCTATTCATGATCGTCATTCAGACATATTCAAGTTCAGACTATCATTTATACCCATGTTGCCCATTTTAAAGGACTTCCATCCCAAGCATCAGCTACTGGGTCCTATTCTACCAGCGGTACGGGGCTAGTTTACCACAGTGAACAAGCACTGCTTCACTTCCCAATATCCACACGGGGAGCGAACTCGCTGGAGGGGGATAGGGATTTTATTTATTTATTTATTTATTTATTTATTTATTTATTTATTTATTTATTTATTTATTTATTTATTTATTTATTTACTGGTGTTTAAGATCATATATTTCTGCACAAAAAGGCTACTTCATTGGGGAACTTAACGCTTGAAAATAGTCCTGTGATAGCTGTAGTGAATGTGAAAAACAAACAAAGCCTAATTTCTCAAGCACATAGTGGTCAGCCTACATTCCAAGGGTGGGCCAGGCTACGTGATCACTCAGTCACGGAAAAGCCAACCGTTTTGCGTCGTCAAAATTATGCAGTGAGTGTGAAATACCAAACATTTCTTTTTCGTTTTCTGTTGCTGGTCTTCTCTAATCTGGACCTACCCACTTGATCCTGAAAACGCAGCTCATTTTGAAGGCATACTGCATCACCTCTTGTATAACGTAAAAATGGAAGAATCATGAAAAAATATTTTGTCTTAGACAGTAGCGGATTTAGACGGAGCGCATCCGGCGCGCGCCCCCTCCATTTTTCCCCGAGACATGTCGGAGCGCACTACTAATGGGTCGAAAACACCACACAACTTTACACAAGCAGTTTTTTTAACATTTTGAGAAATAGCCCTTACTATATCTTACTGAAACAATGTAAATATGGGCATACTTGGAACCGGCTTATTCAACCGGTTCCAATGATATCCACATTTACATAGTCCTACTGAAAATGTTTTATAAAATATATATTTCTGGACATTTTTGGCTGCTTTCCTGGGTACTGGATTAAAAGTCACTTCAGAGTCCAGTATTTATTTATTTTTTCCAAGGAGAACATCCCCCCCCCCCCTCCGCATTTAGAGATGGGAGAATCGATCTCGAGTTTATCACGCACCCTGGTGTTTCATGGCTCAGTTTCAGACTAAGACACACCCTTTTTCAGAAATTCTGGATCCGCCCCTGTTAGAGGGGGCAACGACGGCCTATTCACATGTAGCAAGCTGTGCAACTTGACCTTTAATTATTTTGCCAACAAGGCCCTTTTAGAAAAACTAATCAAACTTTTATTTAAAGATGGGTACACCTTATTAAAACATTACATATATGAATATCACTGGAACCTTCGCAATCACCCAGAACCGCCGATATCCATATTTAATGGGCGTTATTGAAAAAGCACGAAGATATTTCAGACTTTGTGAGCCTTATTCAAGTTAGTTTTTTTTTTAAGTTTCTGTCGTTTTGTTGGATACAGTGTTTATAATATAGCTCCTGATTCGCGCCCCGCATTGTGCCCTTGGGCAAGGCACTTAACCCCGATTGCCTACCTGGGAGGGGGGGGGGGGGGGGCACGATGACGCTGTGTACTAAGGCGTACTGCACGTCGATGGTGCGCATGTCTTCAACCAATCTAACCTTGCCTGTGCCGCGGTGCAGAGTTCAGAGTTACGATGTTGGAGAACTGACAGCTGCTCGCCGTTGCTCGGTGGTTCTCTCCGGGTACTTTGGCTTCCTCCACCCGCAAAACTGTCACCGACATGATATGACCCTGGCTGTTAATGTGCCGTTAAACTCTAATAAATAAATAAATAAATAAATAAATAAATAAATAAATATAATGTAGCTCCGTCCATGGGACACACTAACCCATTTATTTATTTATTGATGTTTAAGGTCACATATTTCTGCACAATGGCTAACCATGACCGTGACAGTTTTACGGGTGGAGGAAGCCGGAGTACCCGGAGAGAACCACCGAGCAACGGACAGCAACTGTCAAGTCCCCAACATACCAACTCCATACAAGCAGGGTTAGCACTGGTACACAACGTCACCATGCCCCCACGTGGGCAATGGGGGTCAAGTGTCTTTCCCAAGGACACAACGCGGTTGCCGCAGGTGGGATTCGAACCGAGGACCTCTCAACTTGCTGCCTGCACCTCTACCAACTGAGCCACCGCGCCCCCATTAACCCATTAGCTAAAGCTAGTAGCAGACGATACACGTGAAAAAATTCTCGTGTAACTAAAAATCTTCATTTTTTGCATCCAAAACACAGGGTATTACCCCTCATTGGAATGAGCTCACCGCGCTCGTTCGAATGAGGGATCATAACATATGTTTTGGAAGCATAAAATGTAAAAATACAAAAAAAGACTGAATAGCGATTTTTGTATACAGTGCTGGCCGTTTTTGGCTGTTGCGTTAGGTAAAGGCTAAAACGCATTTTGACCAATTACTATCAGCCCCAAGGAAGGGACAACCTGACCTAGGGGGCAATGATTAAAAAGATAGCTAAGTTGTTTTAACAAGATAGCTAAGTTGTTATAACAAGATAGCTAAGTTGTTATAACAAGTTAGCTAAGTTGTTATAACAAGTCACTAAGTTGTTATAACAAGTTAGCTAAGTTGTTATAACAAGTTAGCTAAGCTGTTATAACAAGTTAAGCTAAGTAATTATAACAAGTTAGCTAAGTTGTTATAACTACTTAGCTAAGTTGTTATAACAAATTACTAAGTTGTTATAACAAGTTACTAAGTTGTTATAACAAGTTACTAAATTGTTATAACAAGATAGCTAAGTTAACTTGTTGTAACAACTTAGCACAGGTAAAAAAAATACATCAACTGGCGTCAGCACGCTGCCGTATACCTCTTATTTATAGCCATCAATACTAGCGCCATTGTAAGTGTTTTTCCGAGAGAATCTCCAAATTTCCTGCCATTCACTATTCTCACACCAGACGATTTACACACAGATAATTATTGTGTACCAAACTAATTACTTTCCTTATCCAAACTTGCTCTATCATTTTCACAATTAAATGTATAACTACAGGTAAAACTAAATGTGAATCGTTATCATTTGTAACATAATCTGGTCGACCACCTGTACGTGTGTTAAAATCACCACCAATGATAATCACTTGATCTTATTCTAAATCCGCCGGCTCTCGCTCTAAGTTACTGAATACTGATTCTATACATGAATTATTTCTCCAATGAGAAGAATTAAATGGTGGGATGTATATAAAACTGAAAACAATATTGTTATTTAAACTAAACATCTCTCCACTAAATTCAACCCACAGCGTTGTTCCGTGTAGTCTTTCAATTGATTTGAGATATTTCGTATATTTCGAAAGACAATAAAAAGCTATTCCCCCTCTGGCATTCTTCTGTTTATCATGACAATAGTCAATGCAGTGATAGCCAGGTAAATATAATGACTGACCCTCACAACGCCACGTTTCCGCTATAGTAATGAAATTATTGCCATTTAAAAGTGAGACAATACCTGAGTCATGGGTCGTGGAAACGGGAGGTGGGGGTGGGGGAGCCCCCCCCCCCCTCCTGCTTTTTTGCCTTGAAAAATTTTATAAAGTGTATGTTAAAATAAGGAGAGAAAATGGTGTGGTTCCCACCGGGTGATTAAATAATCAAATACATAATTATAAGGAGTTGGCCGAGTTAGTACAGATCGGAAATACACCATGTTTGGCATTTTAGCCCATTTCTTCTATGAGAAATAAACAATAAGTTGAGAAAAGTGTTTTTTATTCAGTTTGTAACAGTTTAACTATAAGGTGTTTATAGACATTCTCTAGCGAATGGTCTCATCATGGCATGAGAGGCTATAAATCCAAATGCCTGATAGTTTGGGAATATATTGAATCATTAACCAGATTAGGTTAACTCTTTTGGCGCGGAATAATCTGAGAAACATAATTCTTAGCGCCTGATATTCATCAGGAATTTTACAGAAAGTATAGGTTGTTAGATTAAACGTTATTATTTCTAATGATCTCCTTGACAGTTTTTAAAATGATTTCCTGTATATATTTAAATGGCACCTTTATACTTTCAAGGGACGATATCGTTGTTTAACATAAAAAAAACATTATGTTTGACATAAATGGTGCATGAAACATAGGAATACGTATCTTTGTTTAACTCTTTACCCAACGAATCGGCCGCATCCGCCCGCGAACTATGCGACTTGAGCAGTTGAAAAAATATTATTTTTCAAAAAATTTCAACAAAACCATATCATGTGACCCCTCGTTGGAACGAGCTCGTTCCAACGAGAGGTCACATGATATGGTTTTGTTGAAATTTTTGGAAAAATTTGAAAAAATGATATTTAAAATAATAAATTTTGATATCGTCTGCGTTGGGTAAAGGGTTTAAAGCACTTAGAAATGGACACACACAGTTGGCTAAAATGACTACTGCAGTACCTTTCCGTGGTTTGCCGTCTGTCGACTTTAGTCGCCTGTCGCGCCAAAAGAATTAAAGGACGGAAACATAAATTGGGGCTCCATCATTTATATGTCTCTCACATTCACCGAGAAGTATACATCCAACGGAGCCAGGGCATCCGCCTTAGCTGTTCCCACATATACCTCAAGTAGACGTCAGAACTGATGTGTCGAATTACTCCTATCTTAACCCTTTACCTAACGTAATGACCAAAATGAACAAAAAAATAACCAAGATATGTCTATCACAATAAAAAATATCTTACAAACTTCTCAACGATACCATACAAATATCTTACAAACTTCTCAATAAAACCATACAAATACCTTACAAACTGCTCAATAAAACCATACAAATATACAAATATGTTACAAACTTCTCAACAAAATCATACAAATATCTTACAAACTTCTCAATAAAACCATACAAATAACTTACAAACTTCTCAATAAAATCATACAAATATCTTACAAACTTCTCAACAAAACCATACAAATATCTTACAAACTTCTCAACAAAACCATACAAATATCTTACAAACTTCTCGACAAAACCATACAAATATAGATGTCATTAGAATCGACTCGATGAGCCAGATCTCATGATATCCATACTTGTTAGTCTGAGTTTTTTTTTTTAATTGTAATATTATTTTTTGTTTGTTTTAAAAGCCGTGTTACGTAAAGGGTTGACCCTTTACCTAAATTTACGGTAAAAACGGCCAGAAAATTAACCAAAATAAGCCTACCACAGCCACAAATATCACAGATATTTCGCAATGAAACGATCTGAATATGGATATTATTGGAACCGGCTCGTTGAGCTGGTTTTAATGATATCCTTCGGACTCCCGCGCTGTGTCCTTGTCGGATGCAATACAGACCATTGGCGAGTTTCGTGTAATGTTTTCTAATTTGCAAATCTGTGTCCATGTACTTTATGTGTGAAACGTGTACCAATGTAAGGGAGAGAACTCCCGAGAAAAAGATATGCAATACAAAATGCAGGCGCCCAATGGTTACAATACCGTGTTTTTTCCACTGACAACAGTACTTATCTTTCCTCCTCTCTCCATCTCATCAAGCTGATTTGGGCAAAGAACAACCATCTATTCATTTAATTTCTCAAACCATGAAAAAAAATATCCTGAAAAAAAATATAGATCGCCATGTGAATTTTGCCTTTAAGTTTGGTGATTCCTATACTCCCATCCAGTTTCGCACTGAATGAAATAGACATATTTTTACCTACCCCCACCCAAGTTTCAACTTCTCTCACACATTTCAGAAAACAATTGTCACCAATATTTTATATTTTTTCGAAAACATGCATTTTAAAATTTTATTCACACATACAAGCTCAGTTCATTTTCCACCAATCCATAAATTCGGGAACTTTTATCCTCAATTAACGGTTCAAACCGCAAGAGGCACTGTTTACACGAAAACACTATATTGTAACCCAGTGCAACATGGGCGTTGTCATGAATTACAAACATGCTTACGCCATCTAATTTGTTTGCACCATTACATATAGGAACAGTGGACCGATAGAGTTTAATAGTGTGGGTTTGGGAGACGATTATTTGAATCTGGCACAGACATAATCTGTATGTTAAGGCGGCGGTTGTAGATTCCAGTGAGGTATCAGTTGTACGTACCCGATGCCAAAGTGAATGGACGCATGCCCTATTCAATCAAAGCGACATAAATTTTGAACGAAAAATTAGCATAGCCCTCCAATAACACTTATCAATACAGAGCCTACGTAGAAACGTTACTGAGTTATGGACCAGCTGCAAAGACGTCACAATCGACTAATGCCTTAATAGTTCGTCCCCTGAGTTCTAATGTGTTCTATGTGCCTACTGGCGTGCCTACTGGCACATAGAACACACTGGAACTCAGGCGACGTCATGATACGCGGGGGCAGATACTTGGAGGATCTGGAGGAAGAAAACAAAGGGTTTGTTATTAGAAAGAAGTTTATAGAAAGAATTTGGGTCATGTTTTTTTAAAACACTATACCTTTTGAGCGGAGTTAACGTTCATTTTAAAATGAACTGATCCAAAGACGCATTCGCTTTGATGTGTGATGCCGCAAACTACAAGATCAATATTCTTGACGTATCCATGTTTGTGCGCAAAGAGAGATCACATTGGGTCGTGAAAAAGGCCCACGAAAAAGCCTTGACTAAAGCAAAGGCAAAATATCCCATTGACCGTGTGTAAACTAAAGTGGTTTTGGTGTCAAGAGGAAATCTGAGAATCACACAAGAATATTTATTTTTGGGACAGCTATCGAAACGCATCGTGGAGGCAAACGTAAGCAAAGGTACTTTCAATGGAAGTTTTATAAGAATCCATACAACAAGAAAATCAATTTCATCAGTTACCTCGCTTTGTTGGGAAGACTGGGGCATATTGGAACACGGGGTAAATTGAAACACGGATGTTTTCCTCGCTTTCAATGGAAGTTTTATAAGAATCCACATAACAAGAATATCAATTTCATCAGTTACCTCCTTTTGTTGGGGAGACTGGGGCATATTGGAAAACGGGGAAAATTGAAAAACGGATGTTTTCCTCGCTTTCAATGGAAGTTTTATAAGAATCCACACAACAAGAAAATCCGTTTCATCAGTTACCTCGCTTTGTTGGGGAGACTGGGGCATATTGGAACACGGGGTAAATTGAAACACGGATGTTTTCCTCGCTTTCAATGGAAGTTTTATAAGAATCCACACAACAAGAATATCAATTTCATCAGTTACCTCCTTTTGTTGGGGAGACTGTGGCATATTGGAAAACGGGGAAAATTGAAAAACGGATGTTTTCCTCGCTTTCAATGGAAGTTTTATAAGAATCCACACAACAAGAATATCAATTTCATCAGTTACCTCCTTTTGTTGGGGAGACTGGGGCATATTGGAAAACGGGGAAAATTGAAAAACGGATGTTTTCCTCGCTTTCAATGGAAGTTTTATAAGAATCCACACAACAAGAAAATCCGTTTCATCAGCTACCTCGCTTTGTTGGGGAGACTGGGGCATATTGGAACACGGGGTAAATTGAAACACGGATGTTTTCCTCGCTTTCAATGGAAGTTTTATAAGAATTCATACAAAGTTCTTCGAGAACTACAACATCTTTTACCTCGCTTTGTACGTGGATGAACAACATATTCTTGCCCAACCTCCACAACCTCGATTCGATCAGCAAGAAGTGGCCAGATGTTATGGGACTCTGTTCCAAGGGGCTGGGTGGATGTACGAGAACGAAGGAAGCCACACCAAGCAGAGAAGAGTGCATTAAGAGCTTCACAGTAGTAGTAGGAGATGTGGTAAACGGGCCCCATTGGCCGGAGGGAGAGCCGGATGGGGAAGTGACGTCATTGTCACGTGACCCAGTGTCGCCATGTTGTTTTGTCATGGTAACCCGCGTGAGTGGCCATCTTGTGACGTCACAGACGTGTACTAACATTCACTTGACGAGAATTTACACTCCATTTACACGTAATAATGTAAAAAATATACACATGTGCTCATCTCGTCATATGAATGGGTCTCAACTCTCCACCATAGATATAACACCACAATCCCAGCTTACTCAAATACATGAAAAACCAACGCGAGAATACAACCTACTCGACCTAGTACTCACATCAAATCCCACAAAATCATCTGTAGACATCCCCGCCCGTATATCTCATAATACAGCCATATAGCCCCATTCACACATTTACTTACATAAACAAATATACTCCTACAAGTAAATATACTTACGGTGTCATGTCACTTATGTGAACAGATTTGCTTACGTGAGTATAAATACTCCTGGAGTAAAGCGACGTAAGTAAAACTATATTTGTTCCATCCCAAGAGGTGTACTAAAACTATATTTCCTTATGAGTGAAAATACTCCTGGAGTATTTTAAGTCACGTGAACATACCCAACATTTGCTTATGTAAATATAATGAAAACAAGGTACATTAAAATCATGATGACTCAATGACGTATACGAGTACGGTCAATGGCACTGACAGGGTAGGGAAAACCCCAGGTTTCACAGAGGCTGTCAATGACGTTTCTTAACATCTTTTAGAATTTTCACATTCTTCTCTAACAAGGTATCACAAATTGTAAACACATCATGTATGCATTTATCAAGAGCTGAATTCCCCACACCAAATAGATTGAATTCAGTTGTATATACTGTTGGCGATACATGCCAATGTACAGTTATTGCTACCTTATGATTAAGTTCAAGTGGATCCCCGACATAAGCTGCATGGACGGGAAAGCAAGGGCAACGTTCTTCACACAGAAAATAGAAACTTCTTCTTGTCATGCGAAAGTAAGCGATCCATAACTTGTCACCAAATTTCTCTTAACAATATCATTCTACCTTTTTCTGGAACACTGCCTCGCCCAGACATTTTTTTCATTGTATAATCCTACGACGAGTCCCATACTCATATAGTAGGGAAAGTCTCTTTTTTGTTTTTGTCCACGAAGCCTGCTCAAAAACGAAGACTGTGAGTACCAGGAGATGTGGTAAACGGGCCGCATTGGCCTGAGGGAGAGCTGGAGAGGGGGGTGACGTACACGCCATGTGTGTTGTCGTGGTAACCCGCGTGAGCGGTCATCTTGTGATGTCACCCCCATAGTGATACGTGGTATGAGTGCGCATGCGCAGCGCGTGTTGTTAGGGTGATACGTGTTTCCGTCGTCCATTTTGTATACTGGAGGCCGTCCACTTGGTTTCTATGGTAGCACGTGGTTGCTATGTGACCCAAAGGCTTCTTATGGGACAGGAGTATGTTCGGAGGGTATGTTCCTTTGTATAAGAGTAATTTCTCGATTCGCAGAATTACCACAAACAACCCGACAAGTTGTACTATTTCGAATTCTTTCAGAATTATCTGCTTCTATCTATGTATGCACTAGTTTTCGTCTACCTGACCATGTTCCTTTGTCCTGTAGTATACTCCGGTAGAGTAGAAGAGCCTATCAGCTGGAACAGCTTTGCTTATTATTGCTATATTTCGCTTTTCTGGTCTGTTCTTGGAATAAATTTGCATCAAGTCTCGAGGTTTTGCAAAAGTATATTTACATCTGTGTATATTTACACAGGTGCATTTTTTTTATAATGTGAATGCATAGTATATTTACACCAGGGACAAAGTTCCATAGATGTAGGTCGATGCCAGATTAAATGATGCATAAGCATCATTTATACCACCAGCTTGTTGTTTGTACATCATTTGTCTGCACAAAGTCGCTGTCTAGTCAAGCAAAAAAAAACAAAATTGACAAAGACAAGAGGAATTTCGTGGTCTGCTTCTTCAGATCGAAGAAGATAAGAGTTTAGAACAACAACTGGAAAATCCCCAAATCAACAAAAGCGGAATTTACATGGATATTTCAGATGAAATGAAGGAAAAGGGATATAAGACTCCTGAACAGTGTAAAACAAAGATGCACACGTTGAAACGGAATTGTCGTTTGACAAAAACTAACCTGAGGGAAAGTGGAAAAGGAAAAACTGTGTGCAAAGTCCAGACACACTAGACCAGATTCTCGACACTAGATCTACTTCTTCTCCAATTAAAATTATAGAACCATTTAATGCCAAGGATTCATACATTGATAATGACTCTGATGACACTGGAAGTGAAAGGGTGCTTCGGGAGAGTTTGAACAGCTGGAGAATCAGAGTGCTGATGAAATAGGAGATGATTATCAGGGAGGCAGGCAGATGACAAGGCAGGCTGAAGAAGCAGACAGCTCAACCATAATTTCTAGGCCAAACAAACCGAAAGATCGCAGCTCTAATTTAAAGGAAAGAACTCAGACAGCAAGCTCAAAGGAGACAGTGACTGTGAAAAAATATATAGGGAAACAGAAGCGTAAAAGTCGGCTTGAGGTTGCCTTGAATACGGTATGGAAGGATTCGCAGCATCCAGTGAGAGAGTTGAGGAAAGGTTGATTTTGAGAATCAGATATTTATTTATTGGTGTTCAAGGTCACATACTTATGCACAATGGTTAATCGTGACCTTGACAGTTTTACGGGCGGAGGAAGCCGGGGTACCCGGAGAGAACCACCGAGCAAAGACGAGCAGCTGTCAGCTCTCCAACATCGTAACTCTGCACCGCAGCAAAGGCAGGGTTGGATTGGTTGAAGACATGCGTACCATCGACGTGCAGTACGCCTTAGTACACAGCGTCATCGTGCTCCCATGTAGGCAATCGGGGTTAAGTGCCTTGCCCAAGGACACAACGCGAGAGCGCGAATCAGTCGCTGAAATGGTCACCCATCCAACTACTAACCGGGCTCGACGTTGCTTAATTTCGGTGATCTGACGAGAACCGATTACCGCGACGCTACTGCTCTCCCTAAGAATCAGATACTCAAAGCCGAGATGAAGCGTATTGATCTTGAAAAATCTAAACTTGAGGTTGAGGAGAAAACTCGCAGGGAGGAGAGACAACATCAACTCCAAATGATGCAGATGTTACTCGTTGCTATTAGACAGAGGTCACATGTCGTCCCCTGAGTTTCAGTGTGTTCTGTGTGCCTGTTGGCACATAGAACACATTGGAACTCAGGGGACGAAATTCCTGGGCCGAATCCTAGCAGTACTCTCACACATCAGCTGAGCTTTCTAACAGCTGGTCATTTCAGATGGCAAATGTTTCGCAACCATCACCATCATTTACCATAGACCATGATACCACATATGACAGTTTCGGTGACAAATCTTTCTATAACATGTAAAATGAAAAATCATGATGTGATTGAATTTGATTCAGTTTGAGAGTTCAAAGAATAAAAGGTTTTTGACAGGATTATTTGATTTTATTTAATTCACTTCGATTCATGATGGAAAAGAACTACTGTAACTCATAAACACAGTATAACATTTCTTCTATCATTTCGAAGGACTCCAGCGGTGAGCTGCAGTAATTTTAATAACTTTTTGTGTTTCAAAATTAATTTGCATGATATTAACGATGTTATAGCAAATAAAATGTCAAAGTTCACCAATGAAAACTGATGTACATGTTGTCCAATTAAAAACATTTAAACTAATGTGGAATCACAAAACATAGTGGAGTCCTCAATACTGGCAATTCTAATTCACCACATAGTAAATTAATCCAACTGGAACGGTGTCATTTGTATGCAAAGCACACTAAGGTATATCCCCGCATTTTCAGTGTGTCATCCTGATGGTCATAAATCAATTGATATTCTCTAACGACAAAAGTGGCACAACGAGCGCCACATAGGGCCGGATCAAAAACCCAAACCTTTATGCACATTTAGACACTTTGCCGGAACATATGAACGCAATTTCAAAGTTTCGAATTTAAACCCCTAGGAGCCTTTCGCAGGAAACTGATTCCCTAACGACAAAACTGGCTCTACGGGTGCCACATGGAACCGAATCAAAATTCTAAAACGTTTACGCAATCTAGAGACACAACCAGAATATATGTACACAGTTGCAATGTGCTGAGTTAAATCCCCGGGAGGCTTTCGCTGTAATCTGATTCTCTGACCACAGAAGTGGTGCTACGGGCGTCACATGGGGCCGAAACAAAAATCCAAAACCTTTATGCACATCTGGACACTATACCGGAACATATGAACACGATTTCAATGTTTAGAATTTAACCCCCAAGGAGCCTTTCGCAAGAAACTGATTCCCTAACGACAAAACTGGAGCTACGGATGCCACATGGGGCCGATTCAAAAATCTGAAACCTTTCTCCACATCTAAACACTTTGGCTGAACATATGAACACACTTTCAGAGTTTCGAATTGAAACCTGTTTGAGCCATTCGCAGGAAATCGATCCTCTAACAACAAAAATGGCGCTACTGGCACCACTTGGAACCGAATCAAAAATCAAAAACCTTTATGCACATCTGGACACCCTACCGGAACATATGAACACACTTTCAACGTTTCGAATTAAAACCCCAGGAGCTTTTCAGCAGAAATCGATTTTCTAACGACAAAAGTTGGGCCACGGGCTCCACGTGAGATCGTGTCAAAAATCTGAAACATTTATGAACATCTAGAGCCCCAACCTGAAAATATTATCAATCTCTCGAATCGAAACCCCAATGTGCCTTTCGCCGGAAATCGATTCTCGATTCTCTGATGACTAAACTGCAGCTATGGACGTCATAGGGGGGGGGGGGGGGGGGCTGAATAAAAAAATCCGGCACTTTTATGCACATCTGGATACCGACCGGAACATTTGAACACATTTTCAACGCTTCGAACGGAACCCCCAGCAGCCTTTCACGGGAAACCAATTCTCTAGCCACATGGGGGCCAAATCATAAATCCAAAACATTTATTAACCCTTTACCTAACATGAAAAGCAGACGACACTTGCAAAAAAAATTATTGAATAACTAATTTTTTTCATTTTTTGTCTCAAAAACATAGGTTATGACCCCTCGTTGGAACGAGCTCGACGAATGAAAATATTTTGGAAATTAATTGGCGATTTTTGAGAATAGCGCTGGCCGGTTTTGGCCGTTACGTTGGGTAAAGGGTTAACACCTAGAGACCCTATCTGAAAATAAGAACACACGTTCAATGTTTCGAATTGAAACCCCAAGGAACCTTTCGCCGGAAACTGATTCTCTGCACATCTAGACACCCTACATGAATACATGAACACACTTCCAAAGTTTCGAATTAAAACCCAAGGAGACTGTCGCCGGAAAACGATTATCTATCGACAAATCTGGAGCTACCATGGGGTCGAATCGAATGAAAAATCTGAAACCTTGATGCACATCAAGACACCCCACCTGAACATATAAACACACTGTCGACGTTTCGAATTAATTCGCCAAGGAGCCTTTTGTCAGAAATAGATTCTCTTACGATAAAAATGGGCTACGGGAGCCACATGAGGCCGAGCCAAAAATCCGAAACCTTTGTGAACATATAGAGGCCCTACCTGAAAATATGAACACGCTTTCGGTGTTTCGAATTAAAACTCCTACGAGCCTTTCGCCGGAAACCGATTGTCTGACAAAAGTGGCGTTATGAGGTCCCACATGGGTCCGACTAAAAAATCCAGAACCTTTATGCACATTTAGACACCCTACCAGAACAAATGAACACACTTTCAACGTTTCGAATTCAAACTCCTAGGAGCCTTTCGCTAGAAACCGATTCTCTGACAACTAAAGTTGCGCTACGGGCGCCACATGGGGAGTGGGGCGTATCAAAAACCTGAAACCTTTATGGACATCTAAACACCCTACCAGAACATATCAACACACTTTCAACATTTCGAATTAAACCCCCTACCGGTCTTTCGTCGAAAACCGCTTCTCTAATGGCAAATGTGGCGCTACGAGTGCCGCATGGGGCTGAATAAAAAATTCGAACCCTTTATGCATATCTAGACACCTACCGGACCACATGAACACACTTTCAACGTTTAGTATTAAAACCCCTTGGAGACTTTCGGCAGAAACCGATTCTCTAACAACAAAAGTGGGGCCGCGGGGCCGTATAAAAAATCCGAAACCATAATGCACATCTTGACACCATACGTGAAAATATGAACACGCTTCCAGTGTTTTAAATTAAAACCTCTAGGAGCCTTTCGTTGGAAACCAATACTCTAACTACAAGCGTCACATGGGGCTGAATAAGCCATCCGAAACCTTTATGCACATCTAGACACCCTACCGGAACATATGAACACACTTTCAACATTTTCAAAATAAAAACCCCTAGGAGCTCTTCAGCAGAAAAACGATTCTCTAACGACAAAAATGGTGCTAGGGGCGCCACATGAGGCCGAGTAAAAAATCTGAAACCTTTTTGAACATCCAGAGACCCTTCCTGAAAATATGAACATACTTTCAATGTTTAGAATCAAACAAAACCCCCAGGAGCCTTCTAGAGACCCAATCCGATTCTCGAATGACAAAAGTTGTGCTACGGGCGCTACATGAGGCCGAGTTATAAATCCAAAACCTATAAGCACATCTGGAGACCCAACCTGTAAATATGAACACACTTTCAATGTTCAAGTTGAAATTCCTAGGAGCCTTTCGTCGAAAACTGGTTCTCTAATGACAAAAGTGGTGCTACCGGCGCCACATTGGGATGAATGAAAAAGCAAAACAACCTTTATGCACATCTAGACACTCTACCTGAACACATGAACACACTTTCGACGTTTCGAATTAAATCCCCTAGGAGACTTTTGCCGGAAACGGATTCTCTAACGATAAAAGTGGCGCTACGGACGCCACATGGAGCCGAATCAAAAATCTGAAACCTGTATCTACATCTGGATACCTTACCTGAACCTATGAACACACTTTTAATGTTTCGAGTGGAAACCTCTTGGAGCCTTTCGTAGGAAACCGATTCTCTAACGACATAACTGGCATACAGGCACCGTATGGACCGAATCAAAAATCCAAAACCTTTATGCACATCTAGACACCCTATCTCAACCACATTGACCACGTATGCTCCAAAGCCTGGTCTCGCTTAGACGTGCTGGGGAGGCATAAATTTAACCTTGATCGAAGTGTCCTGGAAAAAATATATTTTCCTTTATTAGAACATTTCTTGAATACGCGGACACTGTCAGTGACCAATGTCGTGGAACTCGAAAAAATACAAATAGCAGCGGCAAGAATCATCACCGGAGCAACAGTATAGTGCCAGTAAGTCTTTGTTATATTCTGAAACACGGTGGGAATCCCTACAAGAAAGACGCCATAAACATAAACTAATTCAGTTCTTCAAAATGTATCATCACATGTCACCTCCATACATCTCCAACAAAGTTCCACCACTTATCTCCTTGACGCATTCATCACGTAGTCTCCGATCTAGTCAAAACCACCGAGTTCCTTTTTGCCGAAACGCAAATGTATCAATCTTCTTTTATCCCCAGTGTTACTGACCAGTGGAATAAGTCCGCGAGAACTCACCATTGTTTAACTTTAACCCTTTACCTAACATGAAAAGCAGACGACACTTGCAAACAAAATTCTTGAATAACTAATTTTTTTCATTTTTTGTCTCAAAAACATAGGTTATGACCCCTCGTTGGAACGAGCTCGACGAGCTCGTTCCAACGAGGGGTCATAACCTATGTTTTTGAGACAAAAAATGAAAAAATAATGAAAATTAATTCGCGATTTTTGAGAATAGCGCTGGCCGGTTTTGGCCGTTACGTTGGGTAAAGGGTTAACACGTTTCTCAGTAATGGTAACCAAAGACCACCAAGGTTCTATAGTAACGCGAAATCTCGTAGGGCTCAAATATATCATTGTAGGCTACGGTTGCGTTGTAGTAGACTCAATTCCAACCCTTTCAACAATCACCTATCACCCAGTCCCTTCTGTCAGTGTGGTGAACGTGAAACGACTGATCACTTTTTCTTTCATAGTCCTTTGTTCTCAAACGCTCGTAATTATATGATTAATTTACTCCCATATGTAGCAAATACATCCACACTTCTATTTGGCTCTGAATTCTTGAATAACGATGACAACCGCCTTATTTCCAAAGTTGTACGTGACTTCATTTTATCAAGCAAGCGATTTCAGTAAGTTGAAACTCAATACTACGCCCCCATCCCCACTCCACATGGGAAAGTCAACAGTGAAATAGCGATTGTTCATTGCATCAGATAGGTATTGCTCAGCTGGCATGATAGGACCCATTCGACGAATGCCTGTTGTGGAATACTCCTTCACGCCTTCGATATTTAACACCTCGAGGTTTATTTACGCCTATTTAAGCCCAATTCGCTATTAAATGAACCAAAAGTAAATAAGTTGCCTACTTACGATTCTCTTGAGTGTTAATTCTATTTAACATATACTCAACATGTACTTCGTCTGTATTAACTCTGATTTATTCCCAAGATATTGTAGGGTAAACACATTATTACCCTCTGCGTGTATGTGTAGGGTGTGTGTTGGAGTCTTACTCCGGCCTCTGGAGATAGATCGTGACTTGTTTTAGACTTGTCGTGAGCTGCCCTTGGAGGCCCGATTGTGACTTCGATACGTGCTATTTTGTATCCACATAATGGTGATAATCTCTATGTATCATGTATTCATCCACATAATGGTGTTAATCTCTATGTATCATGTATTCATCCACATAATGGTGTTAATCTCTATGTATCATGTATTCATCCACATAATGGTGATAATCTCCATGTATCATGTATTCATCCACATAATGGTGTTAATCTCTATGTATCATTTATTCATCCACATAATGGTGTTAATCTCTATGTATCATGTATTCATCCACATAATGGTGTTAATCTCTATGTATCATGTATTCATCCACATAATGGAGTTAATCTCTATGTATCATGTATTCATCCACATAATGGTGTTAATCTCTATGTATCTTGTATTCATCCACATAATGGTGTTAATCTCCATGTATCATGTATTCATCCACATAATGGTGTTAATCTCTATGTATCATGTATTCATCCACATAATGGTGTTAATCTCTATGTATCATGTATTCAAGCTGTTTTCATCATATAAGTTTTCATCATATTAGTTTCTTTTCTTTTTTCCTTTTATCTTTTCAATTTATTAGTGTTCCTGTTCTTCCCTCTTCTTTCTTTCCTTTCATTTCACGTTGAAGTTTAAACATTCCCACAAGTCGTTGCATGGCGGTCGTGGTGCCTTCCTCTGCTTCGCATCTGCTCCGATGTGACGCTTAACCTATCCTCCACTTGACCTACGATCGTAGCAACTAATTTGTAACTTAATTTATAATGGAGGGAGGGTCTCGGCTGTCTTCCGACGACGCGTGGGTTCTTCAATTGATCTCTACCACCTATACAGGAGTAAGTTATAATTTGTCAGGGAGACGACTTACATAAGCTTCAACTTTCTGTCGAATCCCTCCTCTATACAGTAATCTGCTTTCCTCGTTTTGTGTATACTATTGTATCTATTGAATAAATACTGTTTAAACTAAACACCCTACCTGAAAATATGACCACACTTCCAGTGTTTCGAATTGAAAAGCCAAGAAGCATTTCGCCGGAAACTGATTCTCTAGTGACAAAAATGGTGCTACCTCCGCCACATGGGGGTGAATAAAAAAACCCAAACCTTTATGCACATCTAGACACCTCCAACATTTCCAATTAAAACCCCTAGGAGTCTTTTGCCGGAACACAATTCTCTGACGACAAAACTGGCGGTACCATGGGGCCGAATAAAAAATCCCAAACCTTTATGCACATCTAGACTCCCTATGAGAACATATGAACACACTCACGACGTTTGGAATTAAATCCCCTAAAGGAGCTTTTCGGCAGAAAGAGATTATCTAATGATAAAAGCGGCGCTACGGACGCCACATGAGGTCGAGTCAAATATCTGAAACCTTTACGAATATCTAGAGCCCCCACCTGAAGATATGAAAACAGTTTCAATGTTTCGAATTAAAACCCCTAGGAACCTTTCGCCGGAAACCGATTCTCTAATGACAAAAATGGCGCTATGGGGTGCCAGATGGGGCCGAATCTAAAATCCGAAACCTTTATGCATATCGACACACCCTACCAGAACAAATCAACTCACTTTCAACGTTTCGAATGAAAATCCCCAGGAACTTTTCGCCGGAAATTGATTCTCAAATTACAACATTGGTACTACAGGTGTCACATGGGGCCGAATCAAAAATCCAAAACCTTTATGGACATCTAGACACCCTTTCGGAACATATGAACACACTTTCAACACTTCGGCAGAAACAGATTCTCTAGTGACAAACGTGACACTACGGCTACCACATGGGGCTCAGTCAAAAATCCGAAACCTTTATGAACATCTAGAGGCCCAACCAGAAGATATGAACACACTTTCAATGTTTCGAATCAAAATTCCTAGACTTTCGCCGGAAACCGATTCTCTAATGATAAATATGGCGCTATGTGGTGCCACATGGGGCAAAATCAAAACTCCAAAACCTTTATGAACATTTAAACGCCCTACCGAAACAAATGAACACACTTTGAACGCTTCAAATTGAAACCCCAGGAACCTTTCGTCGGAATCTGATTCTCTGATGACAAAAATTACGAGTTCCACATGGGGCCAAATAATAAACAATCCGAAACTGTTATGCACATCTAGATACCCTACAGGAACATATGAACACACTTTCAACGTTTCAAAATAAACCCCTCAGGAGATTTTCGGCAGAAACCGATTCTCTAATGGCAAAAGTGGCAGTACGGGTGTCACATGAGGCTCAATCAGAAATACGAAACTTTTATGAACATCCAGATACCGTACTAGAAAATATGAACACACTTTCAATGTTTCGAATGAAAATCTCTAGGGGTCTTTCACCAGAAACCGATTCTCTAATGACAAAAGTGGCGGTATGGGCGTCATACGAGTCGCCGAATCAGAAATCCGACACCTTTATGCACATCTAGACACCCTAACGGAACATATGAACACACTTTCAACGTTTCGAATTGAAACCACTAGGAGCCTTTCGCAAGAAACCGATTCTCTAACGACAAACCGTGGCGCTCCAGGCGCTACAGGCGCAACATTGGGGGGGAGGGGGGGGGGGGTAAAAATCAAAACCTTTCAGCACATCTAGCCACCCCACCCCAACATATGAACACACTTTCAACGTTTCAAATTAAAACCAGCTTAGCAAAAAAAAAAAGCGGAAAGCAATTCTCTAACGACAAAAGTGGCGCTACAAGCGCCTCATCGGGCCGAGTAAAAAAATCCAAACCCTTTATGTACATGAAGACATCCTACCGGAACATATTAACACATGTTTTCAACGTTTCGAATTGAAACCCCAAGGAGCCTTTTGCCCGAAACTAAATTCTTTAACGACAAAATTGGTGCAACGGGCGCCACATGGGGTCGAATAAAAAAATCCGAATCCTTTATGCACATCTAGACCCCCTACCTGAACATATGAACATACTGTCAACGTTTCGAATTCAATCCCCTAGGAGTCTTTCGCGGAAACCAATCCTCTAACGACAAAACTGGCGGTACCAGGGGGCCGAATCAAAAACCTGAAACCTTTATGCATATCTAGACCCCCTACCTGAACATACTTTCAACGTTTTAAATTAAATCCCCTAGGAGCCTTTTGCCGGAAACCGATTATCTAACGACAAAAGTGGTGCTATCCGAAACCTTAATGAACATCCAGAGAGACCCTACCTTAAAACATGAACACATTTTCAATATTTCGAATTAAACCCCTTAGGAGCCTTTCATCGGAAACCGATTCTCTAATGACAAAAAGTGGTGCTATTGGCGCCACATGGGGGGACCGAATAAAAAACCCGATACCTTTATGCACATCTGGAGACCCTACCGGAACATATGAACACACTTTCAACGTTTCGAATTAAATCCCCAAGGATTTTTCACTGGAAAACAATTCTCTAATGACAAAACTGGCGGTACCATGGGGCCGAATCAAAAACCTGAAACCTTTATGTACATCTAGATCCCCTACCTGAACATACTTTCAACGTTTCAAATTAAATCCCCTGGGAGCATTTTGTCGGAAACCGATTATCTAACGATAAAAGCGGTCCTATCCGAAACCTTTGTGAACATCCAGAGAGACTCTACCTTAAAATATAAACACACTTTCAATGTTTCCAATTACCCTCCCAGGAGCCTATCGCCGGAAACCGATTCTCTAATGACAAAAGTGGAGTGATGGGCGCCACATGGGGGACGGAATAAAAAAAACCGATACCTTTATACACATCAAGAGACCCTACCGGAACATATGAACACACTTCAAACAACTAAAATTACATATCGGAGCCTTTCGTCAGCCCCCCCCCCCCCCTATTTTAATACCTGTTCTTCACACAGTGGGGGCGACAGGATTTCATTTTTTTTTTGGGGGGGGGGGGGCTAACTAAGTAAGATACGGAGGGGGCGATTCAAGGCATCTCCCAAAGGCCACAGGCCTAGCTGGAGGAGGATAGGGAAGGCTGTCCCCCTCATGTATGTGGGGTATGAGGAATCTCCCCCATGAAAAAATTTATTTCATATTTGGACGCCCTTGGAGCGATATCTGAGCATTTCTACAACACCTGACATGATGTGTATTGTTGTGTGCCGTTTGCGGGTGTGATATTGGGTGGCTAAACCACGGTCAGAAAGCTATTTGAGGTTTGATTTGGGAGGGGGAAGTGGAGCAGGCCCCAAGCCCCCCCACACCCGTTGCGCCGCCACTGTCTTCACATGTATATCTGAATAAGTTGAAAAAATATATTACTTAACATTTGAATTCCTGTAAGAATAAATAGCTGCACGTTTTGCCTACTCTACGAATGTGTGGGCAATGGGTTGCGTGGGAGTTGGGAGAAAATTACCTGCAGCATTTAAAACAAGTGTAACCACGGGGTGTAGTTGGAATCACTATAATAGTCATGGACCTTATTTTCAGATGCATCATGTGAGAAAGTGATACCACACCAGCGAGGGGGGGGGGGGGGGGGGTCGCAAAAAATGCCAGGATACAAGGTCCGGGTGGGCGGGCCCAAGCCCCAAAGTGCAGTTTTTGCCGGTGTCATGCAAATTTTTACCAAATATCATTTTACAGACAAGTAATTACAACCAAAGTGAATTCAAGTGCTTAGATTCATAACTTAGAACAGAATAGAGCATTGATAATGTGTTGGGGGCTCCATGTTAGAATTTGTTCCCCATGTTTTACACTTCATTTGGGGGTGGGTCCTGTTCTGAGTCTGGCAAAAATTTGCAGAACAAAAAAGTGATTCCCAGCTATTTGGTCATGATTTTCACTCCTTTATATTTCTACAAAGGCAGTCTGCCTCTTATTAGTGCTTTGTAGCTCCTATTATTTGATTTTTCTGTAAGCCTCAGGGTACCTCATGCCATTGGTCTAGTGTGCTTCCATGTATGGAATAATTGGAAAGATTGATAGAATAAACATCTTGATTATGGAAAACGTGTATAATTTCAAGGTAAATATGATTCTAGTGACACTAACATAAAAAAATAATAAGAGGCAATTCATCTCAGACAAGCCACCCTGGCATGCATGGGTCAAAGAACTTCAGTATTAGGTCTCTCTCAGACCAGCTGTACAAACTGAACATTTAACCGAAAAGTAATGAAATGAAAAACAACTATTTTTTGTGGACAGTTGAAGATATCCAGGTGGGAACAATATATTTTGGGCAGGGCTTCTTGGTGGTGGGATTCGACTGGTGTCTGAACAGCATAGACATGTTGTGCATCGGGGTAAGGGTTGTGTTGCTTGGAACATAAATGGGTGTATATCTGCAATTCAGTTGGTGGAGGCGGGTTCCAGTGGTTACCTGGGGGTCTGATGCTGCATTTCCGTTGTGGCTTTATATGCAGAGAGATTGCTGTGGGGCCATCTGTGGCTAGGGATGCATTGGATGCCCAAGAGCAGAGCTGGGATATCGGACAAGTTGGTTTGCGGCACCTTTCCTGTTTGGGAAAAGTATTTATTTATTTATTTTTTTTTTGATTTAGGTAATTTGAATACTTCGTTAAACAGATTTTATAAATTGGGGGGTGGGTCCCCAATTGTCTTTGAGGAAAAACTGTGCGGGAGGGGTGGGTGTCTAAGATATGACTGGCAAAAATTTGCATTCCGGGGGTGGTGGGTCCCAAAAATTGAAAATGTAAAAATTTCCACCTTGTAACCGTAATTTTTTGCCTGCCCCCACCCACCCCCGCCCCCTCCCCCGACCACACCGGGAATTTGGAAATAAACATTTGGAAATCTTGTTACGTGTACATGGGAATTGGACCGGGATTTTCATTCATCATTGTCGATACTTATAACTTTTTTATTTTAAAGTTAGAAATTGTGTCCTTTCGTCATACCGCCGTATCACGTTGTACGCGAGGTCCCATACGTCCATCATCCGTGGGTGATGCCTACCCCCGGGGGTGGGGATCGAATAGATAAAATCAGCTGTAACTTTTGAACTGATTGCAGAACAGTAGTGTGGTTGGTGTCAAAATGACGGATATCGGGCGTATTTTACGATACACTGTACCGACATGCTATGCCGAACTTAGAAATAAAAAATTGAGATCAAAACATCAATACTCGACGCGACTCTCGCACATTAAAACGCGTCGAGTGCTGTTGTTTGGCGGTGACATGCATTCATTTTTATTCAAGACGATTAAGAAATCTCTCGAAAAAAGATTGGGATAGAAATGGGAAAGATCTGGGCATTTTAACGTACACAACAGAACAATTTCTACTTCCAACCGAGAAACATCTTTCTTCTACTCTATTTGTTCCGCCATTTAAACCCTGTACCTAACATGAAAAGCAGACGACACTTGCAAACAAAATTTCTGATTAACTATTTTTTTCATTTTTTGGCTCAAAAACATAGGTTATGACCCCTCATTGGAACGAGGAATTGAGACAAAAAATGAATAAAATAATGAAAATTAATTGGCGATTTTTGTGAATAGCGCTGACCGGTTTTGGCCGTCACGTTGGGTAGAAGGCTAAAATGGCTGAAGCTGATAATAATAATAACTCTTTGGCCAGCCGCTGATTTGTCGCGGTCCTCATAAGAGAAGGCCATCATTCCCCCTGCACCCCACCCCCTCTTCCCCTCCTCTCCTCCCAGCATTCAGATATAAACTGCTTAATAGTGTCCCTCACTTCCTCTTTTTCAATTTCTTCAATAAGCATTCCTACCCTCTCCCTCGTGTCCCCCTTCAGCCATCTATCCTTTGTTTCTTCACCCCACTTCTGCATTATTCTTCCAGTAAATGTTATTCTATGAGGTATATACTGTGGGCATTCCAAGAGAAAATGTTCCAGGGTCTCCACTACTCCAGAGTGGCACATTTGGCATCCCTTTTCCCCATCTCTCCCAATTTTTCCCCGAAGCTCCAGTGATCTTGATCTCAGTTTGAACAGCAGTGACCCTCCAAAGGTGCCATCTAGGTACTTCTCAAAAGCTGGCTTTTCTTTATATTGTAACCCCTGCAGTGATCTTTTCACGCTAACCCCTGCTCGCCAGTTTCGATTGCAATCTTCCATGACTCTCTCTTTGACAAACCTTTTGCCTTCTTTCATTCCTACTTCTATGTTTGTGACCTCTATAGAGTAATTGTCCATTAGTTCCCTCACATGTTTTGACCACCCCGTTTCTATATTAGAATTCCAAATGGTATCGAGCATCAATTTGCACCACCGGTTGTCAGGCAGGTTTCTCAAGTAGTTAAAGTAACACAGTTTTCCCAAATCTATCCTGTCCTTGATTTTCATCCACCCAAGCTCCCCCCTTACTGCTTCCAAAGCTGCAGCATTACTCGACCCTGTTATCCATCTGCCGGCATCATTTTGAGTATTTTCCAACTTCTTAATAACGGTTTGGTTTAATGGAATCACGTCCGTGCCATACGTTATACTTGGTAAACCCACCCTCTCCCACAGTGTTTTCCCCACAAAGACCTTGTTGAAACTATTTTTCCCTAAAAGTTTTAGTTGGTTCAGAATTCTTTTCCCCTTCAGAATCAGTTTGGCTGAGTAATTTCTGTACACCCCTCTTCCCGTTATATTTATGCTTACCCCTAGATACTCATACTCTCCCGTTTCTCCTGCAGTGATTTGTTTGCTTTCCCCTTCGGGGATTGAGAACTCCTCCACTCTCCATCTCTTCGTCATATCTACCTTGCGTCCAACAGGTATTACCTTGCTTTTATTTTCATTTAGTTCGAGCCGCCAAGTGTTCCCATATCTACCAACAATTTCCAGCAGTTTCTCTAGCCCCTGTTCAGTTCTAGACATTAACACCATGTCGTCCGCAAAGAATAAGCCTGGTATCTTTATGTCTCCAACATTTACCCCCTCCGCACTCTGAATTAGTTCGTCCCCTAAATCTTTAGCATACAATGCAAACAAAATCGGTGAAAAGATACACCCCTGCTTGATAGCAGACCTCTAGGTGAATACCTAGTGGGCTGCATGGGAGACTATCTCTGTCATTGCGGTATACTGTCCATTTGTCTGGGAAAATTTCACTTGATTTTTATAGCTAGTTTTGGGTGATAGTTTCCATGTTTGATTCCCCTAAACCAAGATTCGCAGCCACATACTAACTGTGTCTCGTTTTGTACATTTGAAGAGTTGTTTTGAATTCTGTAGTTTCTTTCTCTAAGGCCACTCAAAGTAGATCTTGTTTCTCAGGCCATTGTTTGTAAAATGGCATGCGAGCGAGCGTTTTTTTTTTTAAATTTTATATTTCATATCTGTAATTATTTCTTAGCCATCAGAAGTTCATGTTCTTGGTTTATGTTTTTGGCCTCATAATCTCCGGAATAGTATTGGCGGTGGTGTGTTTCGTCCCTTGAGAGCAAGAAGGCTTTGCAGTGCTAAGCATTGCAAAGCCTTCTTGCACTCAAGGGACAATTTGATCAATTTTTTTTAACTTCGGTTAAATGTAAGACATAAACCATTTAATTGAAATATTTTTTAAAATTTACATTGGTTATAAAAAGAGAGCTCGCGGCAGCCAAAACGACTATGCGGGGGGCCTGAGAAACAGATTTTTAATTTGTTAGACCTAATGCTGCACTTTACTGTGAGGATGCTTAGATTCTTTTTCTCGGGCACATCGAATATTTTTGAGCTGATTGTATTGTCCGGCATCCTCATTCTTTTGACGTTTGAACTGTATCTTTCTGTGGCTGATGTTGCCTTTGAATTGGGTCGCAGGTTCGAAGTTGTTTGATCCTGTCAGTACGCGTGTTAAATTTGAAGCATGTCAGTTCTGCAGTTGTTCGAAGTCTGCTGTTATCCCGAAAGTTATTTTGACGTTGAGAGAGAGAGAGAGAGAGAGAGAGAGAGAGAGAGAGAGAGAGAGAAAATGTTTTGTCGAGCAATACGGTTTACTATCGTCTCTCAAACAATAATTAACATCCCTCCATACTATTAGAGAATTCCTCCACATTAGTAACAGAGAGGGGAAAAACCCCAAAATATTGTTTTCACAATATGAAAGGTTGTCACCCCCCCCCCCCCCCCCCCCAATAAATTTTAGTTCTAAATTGAATAAAATAATCCCCCCCCCCCCCCGATGGGGTTGGGGAAGAGTCGGCACTGAGAATATTCATCCAGGAAGATTCGGTTCCGGTGGTTGGCCGAATCTTCTCACTTTGGGTTTAATTTTTTGAAATTTATATTTTATTCAGTTATTTAGAAAAGTTACTATTTGAATATATTTTAAGGATTTTTTATCAGAATTTTACATATTTGTGGGAAAACATTCGTTTAATGATTTTTGATAATAATTTAGTCTATTTTGTGACAATTTCTTTTACCTCTTTGCTTGAATGAAATCCATTAATTAAAAGTCCAACGTTTGAATCCAAAATATTAGAAACCGAAACTTGTCCAGTCACTACTATAGAACTATTCCATCAATTGACTTGAAACAACATGTCCAGTCACTACTAGAACCATTCTATCAATTGACCTGAAACAACATGTCCAGTCACTACTATAACTATTCCATCAATTGACTTGAAACATATTGTTAACTGTCTGCGGGAATTTTTTTTTTAACTTCGACGATGACTTCACTAAATGAGAAAGGTTGTTTGTTATTGTCACTTGGAAGTTTCCGCCGAGTTTGTTTAGTTTTGGCGGTACTTCACAAGTTGTTTCTCTCATTGTCAATGTTCATTTGTTTTTATTATGATATTTTGTAGAGATATCTTTATTGTTGTTGACTGACTCTTGGAAGTTACCGCCGAGATTGTTTGTTTCTTTACTAAATAAACTATTATTGCCCCCCCCCCCCCCTTCACTCTATGACCCCTATATGATATACCGAGCGTCGCATAACATGAAGATGGATTAATACGCAAATAAAGTTATTTTGGGTCGCCAGGGATTTCAAATCCCATATCGGCCCTGTGCGCCTTGGGTGCGTTGAAACTTTTCATTCATTGGATTTCAAATCCCACATCGTCCACGTGTGCCTTCGGTGTGCTGAAACTTTTCATTCATCATTCATTCCGGATATGAAACATTTTACACAAAATATTAAAAGAAACTAGAGAACTGTAAATAAGCGTTTTCACGAATACTACACGTATATACATGTATGTCAATACCTCATTTCAATAGATTTTGTGACAAAACAAGTTTGCCAAATTTGGTTGAAATCGAACAGCTTGTTTTTGAGCTATATTAAAAAATGGTGAAATTCTGAAGGTCTTTGCAAAATATCTTAAAAGTAAGCATTTTCACAAACAAGGAGATACCTCATTTCACTAGATTTTATGACATTACATAAGTATGCCAAATTTGGTTAAAATTGTACAGCTTGTTTTTGAGAAGTGCAACAGACAAAATTGACTGTGGAAAAAAAAATAGAAAAGAAAAATTTTTGAAAAAGAAGAATAACAAGAGTCTTTCCCAAACAATTGACAAGGATATGTATTTACCATGGACCAACTTTTGAGATGTAGATGTTAGAACGACCGAATGCCTCCATGTTTACAAATAAAATTTACTGACTTAGAAAAACTAAACAATAACTTTCGTAATTACATTTATATATATTTAAATGATTATACTTGTACCACCACCAGTGTTTTGTGTGACATTTTGTATATATGTGTATAATATGTAAATTGTAGTGTTTGAGTTATTTCTGTTGTTATAATAATGTTATCTAATGTTATTAAAATTAATTTAATAATTACCTCTTGTCATTGTCAATAATATTGTCACTTATGTTAATTGCCAAACTCCCAGACAGAACATGAATAGACTAATTAACAGTCCAGCACTGAGTACACAGGCCGATCCTTCTCGGACGAATCTTCCCAGGGAGGAATCCTCCCCTGCAAATTATCGTTCCTTCAACGGTACCTGCTCCTGTGAATTTCGTGTAAATTAAAAACCCACAAACACCCCGCACTGACAACACTTCTAATTTAGCTGTTCTATTGGGAAGAAATGTGAGATTCCTGGTTTTGATCTGGTAAGAAGGCATTAAAAATCGCGAGCCCAATTTCACTTTTTAATGAGCATTTTAATGGGTTCCGTTTTGGGCCGAGTTGTACCGATTTTGGGGGCCGACTTGTCCCGATTTTTAAAAACATTTTTATGATTTTTTTTTAATTTCAAAAATTTCAAAACTAATTTAGGTGTATTTATAATATGTTTGTGATACATTTTAAAATATTCATTATAAATTTTAACAAAATATGAAGTACTTACATGTTTGAACTAAATTTCATAGTGAAAAAAACATCCTTTATAATCCTTTGAAATATTCGAAAATTATCCAGAATACGTCCACCCAGCATTACATGATCTAATGAACAGACTGAAAATTACTGCGTTCAATTTCAGGATTGTTTTTTTTTAGGTCCGTGCTTTTTTAAAGGTATCTATGTGTACTTATTTTGTAATTGCATTGAGATAATCATCGTTAACAGTGAATAATTTGAGTGTTTATGTTTGTTTAACATTGATATGACTTCACCAATTGCTTGTGCATTGTTTTAACTGGAATGATTACAGTTGTACCCCTAAACCACACAGCTGTTAAGAGCTTGGAGATCCTGCAGAGCGATGCAGGCCGATGGATAACAGGCTCGAGTAATTCCGCAGCGCTAGAAGCGATCAGGGGTGAGCTTGGGTGGATGAGGATCAAGGACAGGATAAACCTATTGAAACTCGGTTATCTTAATTATTTGGTAAATCTCCCCGATAGCCGATGGTGTAAAGTAATGTTCCTGAAAACTTTCAACTCAAATATCAAGACGGGGTGGATTGTCCAAGTGAGGGAGCTAGTAGAAAACTACTCATTGGAGATCTCGGACCTTGACGTTGGGGCAAACCAGGGCAAAAAGATCGTCAGAGAAAGGGTCATGGAGGATTGTAACCGTAATTGACGAGAGGGGGTCAAATCAAAGAGATCTTTGGGTGGCCTGCGTGATAAAGAGAAGCCTGGTTTAGAAGAGTACCTTGATGGCACCTTTGGGGGGTCACTGTTGTTCAAGCTGAGGCCGCGGTCCCTGGAGCTGAGGGGAAAAATTGGGAAAAACGGTGAAAAAGAGTGCCAGATGTGTAACTTGGGCGTGGTGGAGACACTGGAACACTTTCTTATAGAATGCCCAAAATATCAGTCTAAAAGAACAAGATTCACGGGGAGTATAATGGGGAAGTGGGATGGGAGAATGAAGGTGGTTAGGGGGCGACTCAAAGGAGAGGGTTAATATACTAATCGAAGAGATTGGGAAGAATGGGGTAAGGGATGTCATCAAGCAGTTCGTCTCTGGGTGTTGGGAGGAGAGAAGAAGCGCGGGAATAGGGAGGTAGTTGGTAGAACATGGGTAACCAAAGTCTTCTCATACGAGAACCGCGACAAATCGGCGGCCGGCCGAAGTGTTATTATTATTAGTTAATAATTAATCATGTGTTGTTTTTATGTATGTACTTTTTGTAACTTGTTCTTTGAGGCTTTTTTGATGTGACATATAAAAATACATTGTAATATTTTATGTTCATCTTTCATATGCTGTTATGGAGTTGTTCAAAGTATACATTATACTTATATATTTTGGCCATGTTTGTAAAATTCTGCTTGCCCCATGACTGAAATTTCCAAGTTTTCCAATTTATGGCTTCGAATTGCAAGCTATTGCAAATTTGACGAATCATGGGTGTGATATCCCCCTCCCCGTGACAACTTCCCTACAATTTAGTACAAGATTATGGGGGCAGGTTGGAACAAACCCCAGGGTGAGTTTACTCCGCAGCGAATTGGCCGCCAAATTTCAAGTATTACGTCTTTATGTCAGGCATTAAAAAAATTATTCCGGAATATTACGTCTTTATGTCAGGCATTAAAAAAAAAATCCGGAATATCGTTTGATAACCTGTGCCGTTCGTCAATTGGCTTTCAAAGGATTTTTTTTGTCCATTCTCTTATTCTCGCCACAGGATCACGTCGACTCACGAGAGTTTATCCTGGCGACGGTCACTCAAATATTCAAGATGGCCGTGTAGCGAAATGGATCGCATGGATCACAATGTGCAGGAACTTGAAAAGTATTCATTTCTTTTAGGTTCCGCTATACGGAACGAAGACTCAGATCAATTTTTAAGTATATACGACTCAATTATACCCTCTACTCTGGATGAGAGTGAGGTAAATACTCCGCCGAACTTTTTGTTTTGGTTATCAATCAGTTCAGACACACTTTTCCCACTCCCCAATCTCGTTGGCTACCTATTTTTTTTAGTTTTAGAAATGTGTCACGTTTTGAAACAACTTGCCATATTATATCATATGAAATATTTTATTTCTTGTTAAAACTGTGGAGACGATTGAGACATACCAAAAGTGTAACATTTTAATATGGTTTCCGAGACTGAATGAGTTGCAATATTTTCTTTCATATCACCAGGAAGAGTTGTCACCCTTTGAATCTACGTTGCCATTTTCTCAGGTGATGAGAATGACCCATAAAATTTGCATTTTACTTTTTATTCACTGGCGACATTTCTCAAAGCTTCCACCGTACATTTACACACCCGACCTGGAACGACGTGTTTTGAATTGTTCACAATTGCATCAAACATTGCATTCATGCACTGTCACTGATTGGGATGGAAACTTATCCATTACAATTTAGAGCCCAATAATGTGATACATTTGCTCCAGTTTGTGAAAGTCCAGCACTTGCAGCAGTCTTTGCAAGACCCTGAGCGAACTGTAACACAAAACACAACCCCATTGCCCCAGTAACAGTAAGTAAAAGTGTAGAACATTTTGTTTGGCTAGGGACACACAATTTGCTAATGTCAACAGCTGTAAATATTGCATACTATGTGGACAATTGCCTTGATGGACCATTTGCCCCCAGATTTTTGGACAATTCACCCCTATTTTTTTTTCTTTAAATCCCCAAAATTATGCCGACATATTTTTTGTTACCATGAGGCCTTGCAAGTGGTGATGCAGGTTTCAGGCTAATTCGGATCTTTTTCTAATTTTGGCCCCTGGCTAATAGACCATTTTTACAAAGTGCCATCTAACATCCGGGACTCAATTTTCCCCCACAAACCGTCTTTATTTATCAACATTGCACACGTGTGTACTGGGTCTGCATGATATGCAGATTTCAATACCGGTAACGGTATTTTAAAAAATATCGCGATATACCGGAAAATATCGTCAAGTTCAAAACATGTAAAATTCTCACCCAAATTGCCCCAATATTTTTTGACATTCGAAGTCAAATAATTACATTTTAAAAGCATTGAAATAATAAGCCTAGTAACTTGTCTTAATTCATTCTTGTATAAATATTTGGAAATAAACTTCATGATGGCACAATACAGTATGTGGAGAGTGTATTATCACTAAATCACCCACAGAGTGGAGATTCCACCCATGCAATAATTGCAAATTTGTTGCAAAGCACAACCAGCACCAGCAAAGTTTCATCCAATGGACCTCCGGGTTAAACCCGGAGGTCCATTGGCTGAAACATTGCTTGTGTTTTTTGTCGATATGTACAAAATTTGAAAGTTATAGCTTGGGTGATAACTCCACTCCACGGGTGATTTCATTACAATCCACTCTCCACGTACTGTAAATATTGTTTATTTTGAGTTGATAATTTCAAATAAATGTATACTATTTGATCCATTGCTTTACAAAACAAAAATGCTTAACCTGCATTTGTTGTGTACAGTATGTGGAGAGTGTATTATAACTAAATCACCCGCAGAGTGGAGATTCCTTCTGAGGAATAATTGCAAATTTGTTTCAAAGCATAACCAGCACCAGCAAAGTTTCAGCCAGTGGACCTCCAGATTAAACCCGGAGGTCCATTGGCTGAAACATTGCTTGTGTTTTTGTCGATATATACAAAATTTCAAAGTTATAGCTTGGGTGATAACTCCACTCCCCAGGTGATTTAGTTACAATCCACTCTCCATGTACTGTACATGTGAATAGATAACCACTAGAGGGCGTGTGCCATGTACTGGTTAAGCAGGACGCCGCTGGAGGGCTAAGAGTTTGTACACTTTCCACAAATGAATGCAGTCAGTTTTGTCATGTGGTATCACAAACAGCTGAAACGCACATGCGTGATAGGCACGTTTCGATGTGCCGGTAAACCACCCCGTGCAGTGGGTGAATGCTGGCGATGTATAAATACTATTTCAATATTAAATCACTCTTTAACAAAGTGAAAATAAACAATATTATTCCCTTTATATTTTATTAGGGTTTTGGTGACTATCTGTCTAATTTTTAAGATGTAGCATACAAGTCAGATCAAAACGTTCACCTACAGTATGTGGAGAGTGGATTATAACTAAATCACCCACAGAGTGGAGTTATCACCCATGCTATAACTTTCAAATTTTGTACATAGCGACAAAAAAACACAAGCAATGTTTCAGCCAATGGACCTCCGGGATAAACCTGGAGGTCCATTGGCTGAAACTTTGCTTGTGCTGGTTATGCTTTGCAACAAATTTGCAATTATTGGTTGGGTGGAATCTCCACTCTGCGGGTGTTTTAGTGATAATACACTCTCCACGTACTGTACTTTTCAAAACATTAACATGTGCGAACTTATGTTGACAAAAATGAATATTCATTACTGCCGCACTTGGAATTGTGGGTTCATTAATACGTATGCGATTTGTTCATATTGAAAAGCACATTCCAAGTGTGCCGGTAATAAAATAATATTTTTTACTGACGCGCTTGGAATTGCGAGAACAAGTGTAATGAAGTGGGAGGAACTATTAGTATTAAACAAGAAATTTCCTGGTCCAACAAAAGCCATTATTAATGGAAATACGTTCATCATTCTTCACGGTTTACATTTGAAGCCATACTGTTTGGGGAAAATCTATACTTACCCGTGTCATCGGAGAAACAAAAATAAAACAGCTTATGGGAGAATATTTCACTAGTACCAGGACATGAAGTGTATTGATAAAAACAAAAAAATTGCTTTCACAGTTTACTTCTGTTTATATACACATTTTTCAATCAGCTGTGAGATTAAATAGAATTTTTACGGAAAATGTCTGTCACTAAAAAAATTTATATCGCTGCTCGAAATGAATATCGTCACAGATGATATACCGGTATTAAAAAAAATGGACGATATTTAACCGGTTAAGATTTCAATACCGGTATATCGAAATACTGTGCAGCCCTAGTGTGTACTGAGCTGTTGATCGGCATTGAAAGCCTCTTTTTCGTCTCTGTTTCATCAATTAAAATTTGACAATTTATCTAATCTGCGTTTGTTCTCATCCCGGAAGAGAACAATGGTTGGGTGTTAGAAATTTGTGTATTTTGCGATGTTATTTCCATACTTATCATTTTCGTGTTAGAAGCATTCATGAACGTTCCGACGTTCATCACAGCTCTCAACTACAATGTACCTTCGGCTTCTTTAAAGCTAAAATATTTCATTCGAAGAACGGCAGGCAAGCACACAATCAAATTTTGTTTCAAAAGAATGATGGGAATGACAAAAATATATATGTTTTAAGTGGAAAGAAACGATATCAATGCAGCGATCAGTACAGTACAGCAGGCGTGGGTGCCATTTTTAGTAAGAAATCTGAATGGCTGGTTTCTAGGGGGCATTTCAAGTCCTGGATGTAAGATGCCACTATGTAAAAATAGTCTATTCAGACCAAAGCTTACATGTATTTGGACCCATGTTCGAGCTGATTCAGACCATCACACTCCGGTTGATTCTGACACTGAATAAGTCAGAATTAAGTGTCTCATTCTGACTGATTGATTCCGGTCGATTATTTCTGACACTCGTTGATTTGTTTTTTACAGTACAGTCGCTGTGGTCTTGTACGTAATCCACATGTCAACAGTGCAGACCTGGGAATGAGACGAGTGTTGGTGCAATTGCTCCCGTCAGCACCCGTGATTTCTATTTTACGGGAGCTAAAAAATGCACTCGTTGAAAATTAATATACTGTGAGGGCATATAAATGTGTGTTGTTTTGAAAGCAGCACGCTATGCCAAGCTACTGTCATAATTCAGCAATTCCTTATACATTTAACCCTTTATCTCTTGTGGTATCTTCCGTGCCAGTTCAATGGCAGCAATTAGATGAGTCCATATTCATTATTTGGGGTAGACTAATCAATATTTTCAGTGTGCAGCCTCATGCTTGTTGAAAATACTGATTGGTCTTCCCCACACGTTTACTGAACAGCCACCCTATTTAATGACGTTATGACGTATCAAGTTCCTGGCTGGAAAAGTGACTGCTCGGATTCAAAGGGTTAAGGTTTCTGGTGTTGGTGACAGTATTCCATCAAAAATTTGTATACTAACATTTTACAGGTGCAATTTACTCTCGTCTCTGATTTTGCAGGAGCTTAAAACTGCTCTCGTCAATTTTCTTCATTTCCAGCTCTGACAGTTATGTTCACACGTGCGTTTACCAGGTAATAGGGAGCGCGGTGGCTCAGTAGGTAGAGGTGCAGGCTGCAATCCGAGAGGTCCTCGATTCGAATGCCACCTGCGGCAACCGCGTTGTATCCTTGGGCAAGACACTTCATCTCCATTGCCCGCGGGGGGCACGATGACGCTGTGTACTAAGGCGAACTGCACGTCGATGGTACGCATGTCTTCAACCAATCTAACCCTGCCTGTGCTGCAGTGCGGAGTTACGATGATGGGGAGCTGGCAGCTGCTCGTCATTGAACAGTGGTTCTCTTCGGGTACTCCGACTTCCTCCACCCGTAAAACTGTCACGGTCATGATTAGCCATTGTGCATAAACATGTGACCTTAAACAACAATAAATAAATACCAGGTAATAAAAATCATCATCAATAAAATTTTAATTAATGAAACACCGGGTTGTACCCGGCGCTTCATTAATTAAATTTTTAATGATTATTCCTATAATTAGTGTTTGGAATCTAATATTTATGCATCTGTGGAAATATTGCCCACTTGTTGAAAGTGACCAATCCACGGCGGCCATACTGTACTCTTTGAGCTTGTCATTGACTTTGATATACAGGCCTTAAAATTCATCTCGATTCTCGCGTGCTCCCGTTGCGAGAATCAATTTTCAGTTCTGAAATATTTTGAATTTGAAAGTACTGCTATACCTTTGTGAGTGAAACATGTACATATGCCGTAGTAAAAGGCAAATGTTGTATTTTCTAGAGAGTTGACCCATTGAGAACCCAGTTTCCATTTTGTCGAGCTTGTATGTGTAGAACACATGTTCCATCACATGGGCTTTTTATGGTCTTGATGTATCGAGAGCATGGTGTCTAGTGAAGTCTTGGCTGCCAACACAGGCAGCCATGACTTCACTAGACACCACTGCTAAATGAAGTTTTATTACCTTAAAAGGGGGCAAAGACAGAGCATTCTCCTGGTTTTTTAAAGCCACTTCTTAGAATCTACAACAAGAATCAAATGAACATTTTACGCGAGTCAAAGTTGATTCTCATTGTTGGCCCTAAGAATCATTTGCGCGAATGATTTGGATTCGCGCATGAATTTTAAGCCCTGATATACAACTTAATGTTTAACTGGCAGAGTGCTAAATTATTTTTCAAAGGTGATTTGTAACATGAGTATTTTTTTCAAAGATACAATACTCCCAGCAAGAGGAGCCTTAGTTTAGCAAGATTTTGTTCATCAATAATTGTTTTGTTACAATTTATTGGAGAGTGCCTATTGGCTGCCTATTGGCACTCTCCAATAAATTGTAACAAAACAGTTTTATATGAATATTTCTTTATCTACTGCTGCACAAATGACAAGCTAATGTGCACAGTGTAAAACCACTAAAGTGGCTTTCAGCACTTTTCAGTAAAGCCATGATAGTGGCTTCTAGCACTCAACCAGTTTATCAAAATATTGTTTAAAAAGCGACACAAACTTCTTGTTTTAAAAACTTTTACTTCGAACAATATTGTATACTTCTTATTTTACAAGTATTTTCAGAAACGTTCATACCAAGTGAAAAATGTACAAAAGGAAACATTTACAAGAGTCTTTGTTAGTCAGATAATGAAATCAGTTGTAATAATGCAGTTCTAACATTGAGTTTGTTGGAATTCTGAAAGCATTGTACATTTATAAAGATACAAAGTGAACTTAGCGTGAGTACTAGTAACACAACAAAATGTGTCTAATGAGGCAGGCCAAAAACAGGGGTGTTTCTTATCAACCTACTCACAATTGTTTACTACAGGCTTGCACTACAGTGGAAGTCCCTAACTCGGATAAAATACTCTCTATTTTTGTCTTTCCCAAGCAAGTTGGGAAAGAAAAGTGGTGCAAAAGCACCAATAAAAATAAGCCAAAACTGGGTCGAGTGCAACCGGCGCAGACCCAGTACGGGACGCTCTCTCCCAAGTACAACTCCACGACTTCCGTTGCCAGTGCGCATAAACCGTCTCTAAAGACTCATTCTTTTTGAAATCCGCTTCGTGTCGAGATGTTTTTGCACGCTTATCAGTGTTCCACCAGCTCGATGTTTGATGATTCCTGATTCATTATACCACAGTGTATCCTTTGTATTCTCAGGAACAGTGTTTTATATTCTCTTTTTTCTATTATATGTCCATAATGTATATTTATTTGCTCTCTCTCGGGTCGCGCGCGATTTTCGCGGGCCACGCGGTTCGGACTTAGATTTTCACAATTATTGATCATGCTTTTTTTGCAAATTTTTCTAATTGTGTTAGAGTTAGGTGTCAGCGGGGTACCACTCCTGCAGTGTTTCTTCTTTCTGTTGAGAGTAGTCTTCCTGTTGGGTGGTTCCCGGTCGACCGTCTGGGGTCTTTGTTTCTGTCACCTTTCTCTCTTTGGGGGTGTTCTGTTTTCTGATCTCACCTTCTCTGCTCCTCTCACCTCTCTCATGCCTAGGACAATTCCTTGTGGGCAGTGTCTGCTGCCTAAGCATGTGGACGATGTACATTCGTTGTGTTCCTCCTGTAATGGGTGTTCGGCCGAGCGGCCGTGTGGTGTCTGTGGAACATGGTCTTCCACCTTTTGGGCGTCTGTAAATCGTGTCGTTCGTTCTCGTGGCCGTGCCTCCCGCTCCCGCGGGAAAGGAGAACGTGGTCGTTCGGGGCCTCCCGAGCCGACTTTGTCTGGTGAGAGTTATTCCTCCTCCGTGGGGGATGTGCAGTCTTTTCCTGTGGTGGATACTGCGGGAGCCGTTGAGTGTTCTGGTGTAGAGATGCCTGGTTCCGGGACTACGGTCCCCCTCCAGTCGACATCTGAGGCTGTCACTAGGGTTGTGACTCCTCCTTCGGAGCCGAGCCGGTGTGCTCTCTCCATTATTTCACCAGCCTCAACGACTCTCGACGTATCTACTACTGCTGCTGGTCCGTCTGCTTCGTTGTCTGTTTCAGCCGGCCTCGGCTTTTCGCTGCAGGGGACTGCAGAACTGTCCGATACTGTAGACGTGGGATATCGGCCCCAGCCTTCCCTGACTTCAACTCGGCGAAGTCGGAAGGGGCTGCCGGCCGAGCCCATCGCTGTGGTCTCGTCGCCGTCGAGTACCACAGTTGTGTCTTTGGATTCGGATGTTCGTAGTGGAAACACTATGAACTCCGTGGCGTTTCCGTCCACTCACTCTGGTCACACGACCAGTTTTGGGGGACCAACGCCTTTTGTGCAGCCTGGACCTTCTGCCCCGCAGAGGTCCGCGGTGACTCTCATGAGTTCTCGCAATATTGATCCTCGGGGTGCATCGTACCCCTATACACGTCTGCCTTCAGATGTTTCGGCTGCCGCCCGTCGTCCCGCGTCGGGTGTTTTGGAGGATCGTGACCCTTCGCTGGTTAAGAGGGTCAGAGGTGAAGCCACTTTGCCGGTTCGCTCCCCTGTCGAACCGGTCGGTACAGGCAGTGAGCTTAGGGAGGCCCTCTCCTTACTCACTCAGGTTCTCTCAAAGAGCCTTCCTGTTGCTTTCAGCGAGGCTATGGGTGGTTTCCAGGTGCCTCCTATGGCGCCGCCTCCCGGAATTGGAAACAGGCCGGTTTCCGATTCCTCTGGTGTCCCGACACCATGGGAGGCGTCGGCTGGTTTGCCCACGATGGGCTATGTGTCTTCCGACTCTGGGGAGGAGTCCGACATGCTTGAGGTCGAGGGCCAGCAGTCTTCGGACTTGGGGGCGGCTCTTGACTTTGTGTTTGGGTTTCTGCCTGAGCTCAAACCTGCTAACCAGCCGACAGTGTCAGCCTGGCCGCGATCATCGGTCGCGCGCCAACAGCCTATGGAGCAACCTGCTTCTGGGCGCCTTCGACCGTGCCAGTCGGTACAGGTGGTTGAAGCTTTTTCAGCATTGGATGCCAAGCTGAATTCCAAGGCTTTGAAGACTTCGTTCTTCACCAGGGTTGACACCTTTTTGCCTCCTGTGCGTTATCGTTCCTACGATTCCGCCAATCCGTCAGTCTGCCAGACTTTGACGGTTCTGGATCAGGACTCCACTTCCCTCGGGCTTTCCAAGCCCAAGTCTGCCGTCATTCCAATGACGACTCTGGAGTCCACGTTGGGCTTATCTAGAGAGATGCTTGGTATGCTTTCTCTCTCAGATCACGTCGTCTCAGCTTTGGCTGCTTATCTGCCTCCAGATAAGTTTGACGAGGTACAGGCTCCTTTGCGTGTGCTGTCCAAGGCGCTTATGCACCTTACTCACACGCATGCCTGTAACACGGCCAATTTGGAATTAGTTCGAAGGGACGCTGTGCTGGACACAGGACGATCCCTTCCCGAGGAGCAGCGTGCTACTCTTCGATCTGCTTCTTTGGCAGGTCCGCAACTTTTCCATGGTTCCGTGTCGACGGTCCGGGATGACGTCCTATGTCATTCCAAAGATCAGCTGCTGTTTCGTCAGCTTGATCAGCCTTCTCGGGGAGGCAAGGGCCGTTCCAAGCCTAACAAGTACCCTTCTGCTTCCTCTGTGAAGCAAAAGGCTGGTCCTTCTGCCGCCGCCTCTGCTTCTTACTCACGGGGTAAAGGTAGGGGTCGGCAGAATCGAGGGAAGTCTCAGGATTCTTCATTTAGCAGAGGAGGTGGTTTCTCCTCTCGCGGGCCTCGTCGGGGTTCGAAATGAAGGTCCTCACCTCGACTCGTCCCAGGTTGGAGGAAGGATAGCAGAGTTTGCAGACCATTGGACCACCATCACATCCGATCCATGGGTGTTAGATGTTGTTCGGTCCGGGCTGCGCATATCCTTCCGACGGCACCCCACTCTGTCAAGGGTGCCTCTTCCAACCACAGTTCCTTCAGACGTTTTACGTCGGGAACTTTTGTCCACGGAGATTGCCAATCTCCTGGCAAAGGGGGCGATCGAGGTCGTCAAGAACGTTCAGTCAGTGGGTTTCTATTCCCGCCTGTTCTTGGTGCCGAAGAAGGACGGCCGTCTCCGACCGGTTATCGATCTGAGCATCCTGAACCAGTCTATCATTGCTCCCAAGTTCAGCATGGAGACTTTCAGGTCGGTCCGCCAATCAATTCACCAGGGAGATTTCGCAGCCAGCATCGACCTGCGAGACGCTTACTTCCACGTTCCGATGCATCTCAGGTTCGCTTTTCTGGGGCGAGTTTACCAGTTCAAGGCCATGCCTTTCGGCCTCAACCTGGCTCCTTGGGCGTTCACCAGACTGATGTCGCATGTGATAGCGTTCCATCGCACACAGTCCAGGGTGACTACTTCGGCATATCTGGACGATATCCTCCAGAGGCATTCCAATGCTGCCTTACTGGAATCGGATGTCGCCACTCTGTTGAGCTTGCTCACGTCGCTAGGATTCAGAGTCAACGAGGAGAAGTCGGACCTGGTCCCTTCTCAGTCGTTTTGTCATCTGGGGATGTCTTTCCAAACCAAATTCAATTTGGTGGCTGTTCCCCAGGCCAAGGCTGTGATTCTCTCAGCTTTTGCTCTGACTCTGTCCCAGTCCAGGTCCGCGACTGCTCGGAGTTTTCTCCGGCTGATCGGTCTCTGCGGTTCGGTGACGGATCTCATTCCTCTAGGTCGGCTGCGTGTCAGACCTCTCCAACACTTTCTGCTCAGTCGTTGGAGACCGAATGTAGATTCTCTGGATCAGGTGCTTCCGTTTCCGGACTCTCTGTATCCTCACCTTCTTCCCTGGACAGATGTTCAGTGGATTACGCAGGGTGTTCCGCTGGACTTACCCACGTCCGATCGCGTTCTGACGGCAGATGCCAGCGATCTCGGATGGGGTGCGACGTTGGATCCTCTCGGTCTTTCCCTACACGGGATGTGGGACCAGGATCAAGCAGCTCTACACATCAACCAGAAGGAGCTTCTTGCTCTTCTTCTGAGTTTCAGGCAGTGGATCCCTCACTTGTCGAATCGCCAGGTCCTTCTACTATCCGACAATTCGACAGTGGTTGGTTACATTCGGAACCAGGGCGGCACGCACTCACTTCCGATGTACGAGTTAGCTCGGGATCTTTTACTGCTCGCTCAGGAGGTTCACGCCGGGGTGGTTGTTCGTCACATTCCCGGTCGTCTGAACGTCCTAGCCGACTCCCTGTCCCGACAGGGCAGGGTTATTTCCACCGAGTGGATGCTTCACAGGGCAGTGTTCCAGTCGCTTTGCGATCTCTGGGGACGTCCCCACATCGATCTCTTTGCGACTCGTTGGAACCATCAGGTGGACACTTTCGTGTCCCCGTGTCCAGATCCTCTGGCTTTTGCCGTGGACGCTCTGTCACTCGATTGGAACGGTCTAGTCGGCTACGCCTTCCCGCCGGTTCCGATTCTTCCTCAGGTTCTCGCCAAAATTCGAACCTGCAGTTGTCGAATCATTCTGATCGCTCCCCTGTCGCCGCAGCGGGTGTGGATCAATCAGCTCCGCTGGCTGATGGCGGCGGTTCCGGCACGTCTCCCGCTACGTCGCGACCTTCTTTGTCAAGGTCGCCCGAGGAGGTTTCACGTCGACCCGACTTCATTGTGCCTTCACGCATATCTTTTGTCAGGTCCTGTCTCCTCCGTAGAGGTTTTTCGAGACGAGCAGTGGAGTGCATTTCTTCTTCAAGGAGGCACTCCACTGGTTTAGCTTATGCAGCTAAATGGAAGGTCTTCTGTCGATGGTGTGCTGATCACTCTGTTGATTATGCCAATCCTTCGATTTCACAGATTGCGGAGTTTCTGGTATATCTGTTTGATTCTCGGGGTCTCCAGCCTGTTACCATCAAGGGTTACAGGTCTATGCTTTCAGAGACTTTTTCTTATGTGGGGAAGCGTCGTATCGGCACTAATCCTTACCTCTCCAAGCTTGTTCGGCACTTTTCTTTGAAAAGGCCTCGGACTTTGCAGCTTACTCCACGATGGAATCTTTCGTGGGTGCTGCTTTGCTTGGGGGGGGGGGGGGCGCCGTTCGAACCTTTATCCCAGGTGGATATGCCATTTCTCACATACAAGACGGCTTTTCTGATGGCATTTGCTTCGGCCAGACGGGTTAGTGAGCGTCACGCCCTCTCGGTTGACCCGGCCTTTTTTAGGAGTTCTCCCAACAGTGTTACTTTTACCACTGATTGCTCCTTTTTGGCTAAGAATCAGTTACCAGATACTACTCCTCCTCCTATCTGTATCAGGGCTCTTCCCTCTGTTGAGGGTACTCGCCCTTTGCTCTGTCCGGTCCGTGCTATTCGCATTTATCTTGATCGGACACGCTTCATATGGAAGGGCAGAAAACGTTTTTTTCTGTCTCTCATTCCGGGTCGACAGAAGATCTCTCCTCAATCCATTTCTCGGTGGATTTGTCTTGCTATTCGTACGGCTTATAGTCGTTTAGCAGCTGGCGATTGTATTACCAATCGTATTTCTGCCCACGAGGTGCGGGCACTGTCTACCTCTTGGGCTTATTCTAACTCCGTCAAGTAGTCGGATGTTATGCAGGCAGCCTACTGGAGAAATGCTTCTACTTTCTCCACCTTTTATTTACGCCAGTTGCAGGAGCAGTCGGAGGACCTTTTTGCCTTGGGTCCTCTTTCTTCTGCTCAGGCTGTTGTCTGCCATAGCCATTAGGCTTCTTGAAGGTCAGTTTCAGCCTTGTGCTGTTACTGCCCTTTTTTCTGTCTGTGTGTCACACAGGCTCATATGTCTCTTTTCATTGTCCTTTACCAATGATTGCGACATTATGGTTGATAAGCCTCGGGACCTCTTCCTTCTGCTTCACAGTTCCAGTGCACTAGGGTTATGTGGGGGTTGGTTATGCGATTCCCTCCAGCCTTTTGTCTCTTCAGCCTGTAGTAAACAATTGTGAGTAGGTTGATAAGAAATCTAAATTTTATAGTAAATTTCCTTTCTTATTATACCTACCACAATTGTTTACATGGAGGCCCTCCCGTCTTCTTTACGGGTAAAGAATCTTTCCTCCCCGCTGATCACATAACTCTAATGTCTACGGATTCAAAAAAGAATGAGTCTTTAGAGACGGTTTATGCGCACTGGCAACGGAAGTCGTGGAGTTGTACTTGGGAGAGAGCGTCCCGTACTGGGTCTGCGCCGGTTGCACTCGACTCAGTTTTGGCTTATTTTTATTGGTGCTTTTGCACCACTTTTCTTTCCCAACTTGCTTGGGAAAGACAAAAATAGAGAGTATTTTATCCGAGTTAGGGACTTCCACTGTAGTGCAAGCCTGTAGTAAACAATTGTGGTAGGTATAATAAGAAAGGAAATTTACTATAAAATTTAGATATCCTTTCACCAATTCTTTTTGCATTGTACACCAAAATTTAGGAGAAGGATTCCTGGAAAGCGCAAAGGGGCTAGCAGTTTGGATCTTAAGATCCTATAGGCTATTTTCGTAGATGATAATGCAGGGACCGACCTGGGCATGCGCCAGTGCGTATTTGGTTCTGAAACATCAGGACCTTGCTCTTAAATCTCAGAAATAGGCTTCTCAGTTGGTGCGTAACTTCTCAGATCATATTTTGATATTCTTTCAATGGATAATCGAGAGAGACACTCTTACATGTATTGTATATATGATTATCATTTATCATTGTTGTAGAGTGCTTAAGTTAATACTTCAAGTCTTAATTACCAAGCATTAATCTTCACTGTGGTTTCTGATCAAGTCTTGGCTGCCTAAATAGGCAGCCAAGATTTGATCAGAAACCACAGTGAAGATTAATGTTTGCTATAGTGTACTAAATGAAAATGATGAGAGCTATTACATACTTGCAGTGTGTGTTACAAACAGCAGTGTGACTCTGTAAATTGAAATCTGGCGCATGAATTGAAAATATAGGCTCCGAGGCTAGAGTGTATTTTAAATAGTCCTGATAGCGGGGGAGGAATTCGCTAGAATTGTGCACTTGGTGATACCTTCCTGAAATTTGGCATGATGTAAGGGTAGGCATCAGAGATTTCAAAATCGATCGGCTACAAGTTGGCACCATCCTCTAGCCACCACTAGCAGCGAAATCCAAAATGGCCGCCAAGCGGATCGAAAAAAAGCTATTTTCGCCGATCGCACAACTGAAGCTCCAAACCTAACACCATACATGTGCTGTAATTGATGTGAATGATGGAGTGAAGCCCTTGGAACAAGTTGGGGGGAAGATTAATGGATAATGGGATCAGAATTTCCGTCGATGTGTGCGTCTGTGTGTCTGACTGTCAGTATGATCGTCCGTCCGTAGATAAATTAGTGTTGAATGTTTCTCGGGAATGCAATGGTCAAATGAACATGGTATGAGAGATTCCTGTCAACACATGAACAAGGGTACTCGATAGTATGCAGCAGTGGGGATACTTGGACATTTGATAATCCAATTAAAGTGACAGTCTATTCTCAACTTCCGGCATTTTCGATAGATTTATTTTCTAAGAAAATAAAACTATCAAATTTCTAGAGGAGTTCTGGTTCAATCTCAACACCATAGCGACACGTCTGCCAGCAAGGGCAGTGCTGGAATGAACTCGGGATGCATTAGTTCCCGTTGTTAATTATACAATGTTATCTTGCCAGTATAGAACATTGGCAAAATGGGACTAGAAGGGGTGAGTGTATGTTTGCAGTCATTCGAGGTACAGGAATATTTTTTGACTACAAGTAGTATTCTTCATTTTCGGCCAGTTAAGATGTGGTGTGTTCCAAGTCAGGATTAATGTTGCCGACACTTAATGCCCATCCCTCATGGTATGCTACTTTACCAGGGATATAGAGATATAGCCACCACTGGGAGCCAAAACATGACCTTTGATGTCGATGAGTGGTCGAAATGTTTTAGCGAATAACTTATCGAAATATGATCCGGTATGGCAATTTGATACCTTACGTTAGATTTATTAGATCAACTCAGGTATGGATTCATTGAGACATGAGTGCGCTACAAGATGAAGGATTTCCAAGTTGATTTGCTATGGAGTAGGAACTGACTAGTCACATGTGGCCTATGGCCAGAGAAAGACAAGGATACCATAGATGAACACACGGGTGAACGAAGGTATCAACTGTTGTACAGAGGCAAAATAGTTGGGGATATTGTATCATGCTATGCATGAATTAACACCGTCTTGTGCAGTAAATAACAGACTATTTTCCGAAATCTAAAACTGTATTCCTATACCCCGGACAATGTAGCAAGCCACATGGGATGAACATTTGTTAGCAAAATCAACTCAACTAGAAACATGACATGTGTTAACTGGCCGAAAATGGAAAAAAAAATACCAGAATAGGAGATGACTGGTCCTAACATGACAGTATACTACTCAATATTGTTACAACAGCCACCTTCACACTTACACAAAGGTGTGCACCTTAATCCAGCTTTCAAGCATTTGCAATTGCCCTTGCAGGCCTTGGCACAACTACAGTGGAGCATCAGTGCACATGCAGCACTTGCGTCTCCTAGGTGAGTCCAAAATGGGACCAGAATATTGAGACGTGGATTCCACTCCCATCCGTACTGTGATGGGTCTGGCACACATAAGTGTTTCTGCAGAGCACGATGCCAAATGAAAGATGACACAAGAATTACCCTTTTTACATGTTGATACAGAGCTGCTTTGGTGGGCGGGATGTTTTCCATAGACTTAAGGCCATGTGTGAACATATGCCGTCTCGCATCATTGACACGTGTACTGACACAACTGTTACTGTACATCTGTATGGTGAGTTTTTCGATATGCTGCATATGAGGGGAATCCTCTGAAAAGACTTGCGGATTCTCAGTCAATTCTATCATCATTTCAGTTGATGCGGGAAAATTCATCCATGCATTCCATCCTGTCTTCTTCCCAATGCCGAGCATGCTGGATGTTACATCACAACCTGTGAAGGCGTGGAAGAAAGTCAGGGCCTTACAGTAATCAGGTCCAAGTTGTGAAGCTATCTCATGAATTGGCATATCTTTATATGCCTTTCCAATTCCAAACCCAATCCACAGCTCACTGAGTCCAAGGTCACGGAATGTTGCGAAATGGTGCAAAGACAGAATGACGACATCAGAATCAACCGTGCGAAGAAAAGCTATTTTGTGACCTTGTGAGACTGCATGGTTGAGATGAAGCATCATGCGCGTGTCTGCTTCCTCGTGGTTCGATGGAGATATGTCACATAAGCTAACATCCTTATTGCATAGTACATATTCTCCTGATGTCGTTAACAACTGGTACTCGGATGTTGATGTTAATTTCAGCAGTTCAGCAGACAGGAACTTGAAAAATTCGTCTTTATTCTCACTAACTTTCAAGAATGCCTGCCAATTCTTCCCTTTAGGTAAAGGGACGTTCTCGGACACCCGTATCAACCTAACTGCTGTCTCACCGAGGCGTTTTGCTCGCGTCTGATTCTTCAAACTGCCTTCGGGGTAACAGTCATAGATCGCATCAACCCTTGTGGTGTTCGTGTTAATCAGAGATTCGATGTATGGCAATAATTGCAATCGAGCATATTCTCCAAACAGATCCGCTTTCTGTGGTTTGATTACATGGACTACAGCAGGCATATCCAAGATGACAACTGAAGCTTGTCTAGCTGCTGAATTCTTCCCTTGTGCAGGAATAGCTGGTAAACAATTGAGAATTTGAGATTTTGTCCCACTCCGTAGCTTACCTCTATCGGATAATGCTGGCGGATCACGTGCATTCTCGTGCATGAAAAACTCATCCATGTTTGAATCAGGCCGGGCTTGCAGTGAAACGAACATCTGGGTAACTATTGCGGCAGTTGCTTTACTTGACATGAGTTTGTCTCGGCCTTTGTCCAGGTTGGCTGGGGGTGGGTTAAGGAAGGTATATATATTTGCCTTGGGAATAACATCATTCAGGGGTACGGTGCATTCCACAAGCCTTTCCTTCAAGAAAGTGGAATATAAATGCTTGCCCCTTTCGGGTAATGACCGTAAACTCTTACTAACTTCGGGGTCCATATATTCACCAGTATCTAATGTCACCAGCTGACCACTAGTTTCATCATAAGGGTTGATAATGAGTCCCTGATTCACCAGATCGAGGAGAGATTTCAATTGATTCAGAAATTTTTTCTGCTCTGATACCGAACTTTCCGGGTGTTCCGTGTTATCTGATGATGTTGTGTGGAAACTTGCATATTCATACTCATCTATAACACGCAGAACTTCTGACCTTGAAAGCTCAATAACGACTTTCTCTTCAGCCTGGCCATAGAGACCTTTTGGACCACTGTCTTCTTTGAGTAGTTGGATACTATGTTCTTGGCTCTGATCTAAACCCATCATACTGAACTTCCTCTCACTACGCTGGACCACAAAATGGCCTTCCATGAATTTGTTGTGGATTGAAGGATGCCGCCTGGGTAGCTGAGACATGTCTCTCAGAAATACGGGGACCCACCGACAATAATTTGTATGTCCTAGGGCAAAAAAGTAACTGCACAACTCATCGATAGAACACAGTGTACCAGGCCAGTTACCGATTCGTTGGTTCCGAACGAATTGACAGCTTGTCAAGAGAAAGTTCCGAACGATTTCACCCCAATAGCGCGCAGTTGGAGATTGTGAAAGAATCCTCTGTTCCCACATTTCAAATGACTCATGGGGCCCAGTCTGCTGACAGTAAATCTCATAAGCATTCTTTCTGAGGATCTCAAGCCAAGCTAGAGTGAGAAGATATGCCTGTCGCGTCCTCTTGACATGTTTCCCACCAAGTAGGGATGATGCTACACCGGGTGTGAATATCTTTGCGAGGTGAAACATTCGCTCCCAACCAGAACCACCCATAAGCTTACCACCAGCTTCTTGGGTGCACATTTCAAGATGCAGGAATCCAATCATACACACCATTCGATCCTCACCTATCTCCTCTGGGAACAGCCATTGACATTTTTTCTGCCTGGCATACAACGGACAGTCACCTTCAATGACAGGTATCTGGCCGGGGTTTACGAAAGCAGTAGCTTCCCTGACCACATACATAGCATGCTTCTGCATACTGAGTGAGTCCGCTTTCTGCTCACTGAAAACAGGGAATACCCCAATAACTGCACGAGGTTTGACATTGTCTTGATCTTCATGTTTTGAAAAGAAGCCTGAAAAGGTCACAGGGACTTCATCAAGCTGCCAGCTGCCATCAACCTTCCCTTTATTGCTGATCTGTGACACATGAGACAACCAGTCATTCTCTCCCACGTTCAAATCTGCATATTCATTGGGCCGTACATTACATTCATCTGGAGATTCAAGCCTGATGTCCCCACCAAAGTCTTCAACGAAAGGAACAAATGCATAGTCGTCTGGGAGTTCAATTTGTGTGTCTTCTGGAACATCTAAACTCAGTGGTGGGGGATCAGTACCCACATTGTCCCTGCTCAGTTGACCAATGAGTGTGATGGACGTACCATGCATATCAGATCTACCAGATACATCAATGTTATCAGTGGTTCCTATCGAGAAAACATTACGTTTGCAGTTAGCTGGGACTACAACACCTTCGTTCTTGAACCGCAGTGAAACAGCTCTCGCGAAACTCCTGCGAACATCCATTACGCGATCATAAGAGACAGAGAGTCCCATTTGATGAAAATCTCTGATAAGATTTTTCATACGATCATGGGCATGCAACTTCAAACCCACATAAAGAGGCATTGGAGTTTCTCTGTCACGTCTCTGGTGAACATTTTGTGCATGTTCGGAGCGTTTCGCTGAATTGCTGATCAACATCTGTGAAATAGTACAAGCCACTCGAGTCTTGGCATTAACAGTCTCATCATCGCCTAAGTTCTGTATACTACATGTGCCCTCAAGTAGAACTCTAAGAAGAGTCAGGAGTGAGTTGGGTACAGGCTCGCTCAAGCAATAAGATGAAAATGATCCCGTGAAAGGAGCTTGAGATATGAGTATGTGTTTACGCAGAAGAAGACCCACATCAACTATCTTTTTTGCCTCTTCCTCAGACACTATACGAGTTAAAGATTCGGACAACAAGGAGCCAACTCGAAACCTACTTGAAATAAACACATCTCTACCCTGTGTGAAGGCGTCCCAGCCATCGCCCAATTTCTGCAACAAATGTTCTTTGAATCGAGTGGAATGTATTTCTTCACTAAGCCAATCAGAACCGACTTGCTTCAACCTCCGACTGTACAGATTCTTGAGATCGACAAGCTTCATCGCGGAATCGTTGTGTTCAACAAATGTTATGAGCTCTGCCATAACGAGAGGGTCATAGGGCAGCCCTGACGCGGAATGTTCGGCGTTCTTCGACTTTTTAGATTTAGCCGCTCGTGCTTCATTGGCAAGCTTACAATAACAGGTTTTGTGATAGTAAAGATCACTAGCAGCGGAATCAAATGCTGCATTGACCCGAGAAAAAACAACCCAGTTCTCGGCTTCCTTTGCCATAATTTTGAGTTTATTGTTATCAGACATTGATCTGCAAATAGGCTCACTGCTGTCACCTTCGCGTTTGTGACAATAAACACACTGGGGCAGTTTCCTGTCACAGCCAGATTCAAAACTTGTCCGTGTTCTTTTAGGACTCAGCGTGGAGCAGGATGCCACTGCCTCATTTCGCTCTCGCTTGTGTAGCACGCGCTGTACGATGTGAGTCCGAATACTGTCACGGCATGTCTTATGATATATTGCCTTATTCGTCAACAGTGACATCGACATACACTCATCACTCTCTCTCATCAAACAATCAATGGTCAAATTATATGGAAGCTCAACGCCATTATCTAGGAAGCGCGTTATGTCTTCCTCAATAGCTTTATAGGCGTCATGAAAACGAGATTCTCTATACGGACGCATCAATTTCTTGGAACTGTCTTGCTGGCAAAAGCAACAACGTTCCCAGTCAGTACTAGTCCGTACACGAAGAGGATTCTCACTCATTCTGTGAATGATTTTTGTGAACAATCGCGTTCTCGAATTAATTTCGACAGACAAATCAGAATTGCTTGCGGAATTACGCCAAACAAGAGATTGTATGGCAAAGAGACTGCTTCATAAAGAGCGTTGTTTCTCCGGGATCAGCGTCATTCAGGTTTGCCTGAATGACGCTGATCCCGGAGAAACAACGCTCTTTTCAAGTTCCAAGAAATTGATGCGTCCGTATAGAGAATCTCGTTTTATTCTACATCATCTCCCACGTCTGTTTCCAACACGTGCGTGGATCAGAGTTCACTTTCGCGCCCTTACAATCGGATGTATAGTCGGTAGACCGTCGAAAAGGAGGTTCCCTTCAGCCGCTGGCGGCCATTTTGGATTGTGCCGCTACTGGTCGCCACCGGTCGGTGTCAACTTGTAGCCGATCGTTTTTGAGAACCTCATAGCCTACACTAACAGTGTGCCAAATTTCAAGAAGGTATCACCAAGTGCACAATTCACCTGTATGTGACGAATTCCTCCCCCGCTATGATCGGTCCCTGATAATGGTACTAGTGTAACTGTGTTAGAAAGCGAAGAGGATGGGTGAGGTGGAGGTCTAGCATCCCAGTACTAGAAAAAACAATCATCTGGTATGAACAACAGAGTTATAAAAAAATTAAATAAAAATTAATATAAAATATAAAATATAAAAATAACTTCATTCCTCTGTAGTGTTAACTAGCTATAGATACTACTTTAATCCTTCTTTAAACAACTATTGTGTTGTGAGGGCCTCAGGGCTCCATGCGGCCTCTTATTGGTCAGATGTGTGCCCCGGGCTCCCTGGGGCCTCTTGTGTACAGAAGAAATGGTTTAGCATGCTAAAGGCATACAGGGACAGTGTGGAGCAAACCCCTTTCAACCCTGTCTAATTTGTTCACTTGACTCAAACTCATGGGGAGCTCAAGTGTTACTAGTAACTTTCTGTCCATTGTCCATCCATCCAGCATGAACATTACATTATCTTCTTCTCCTCATACACCACTAGACCAAAGAAGAAAAATGTTTTGGTTTGGGTTACCCGACCGACCCTACAGTTAAAACTAGAAGTCCTGTTATGAAATGCGCACAAATAGCACGTCGATCTGCACGTTAATCTGCGTGTTACAACCACAGTAAGGCTATCAAATTCTGTACATATGGATAAGGTCTGTGCACAAGCAATATTTCAGCCAATGGACCTCCGGGTAACCTGCTGTGCTTTGGATGCCATTCGATATGACAATTGCGTGCAATTCCTATGCGCAATTAAGCCTAGATAAGCGCCCAGTTTGTGACAGGACTTCAAGTTTTAACTGTATTTCAAGCATGCGGCTCTAGAAATTTTATCAGCCTTTAAAAAATCACGACCTTTATCTAACACCATAAACCCGAAAATGTTGCTAAATTGGTACAGATTTTACCGAGTGCGTTTCTCCAGTGAAGCAGTACCTGAGCATTTCACGATTTTAATTCGTCGTCTTTGCTGATTATTGTCTGAACGATGTCAACAATCTTGACTTTAATTAAAAAGAAATGCCCTCATTCAGACGAAATTAATTATTTGAAATAATAGCGCAGCAAGTCACCATAGAATCACATCTGATGCACGATAGCATGTCATGATTTCTACAGAATTGTAATACACGATGTCTGATTGTTTAGTGCTTGTAACAGGCAATCAACAGTAATTAAGTTGCACCTTCTACTGACACAAGGTGGCAATAAAATATTAAAATGCAGATACTCAGAGGATGAGATGATCATTCATCTGTTCCCCCCTGCCCCCCTCCCCCTGCCCCTACCCTGCCCCCACCCCACCCCCCCACCCCCCACCTTTTATCAATTCATTTTGCAATAATACAAGAAGTATTTAAAAACGTGCATTGCATGATTTTCATTTTGAAGATTGACAAGAAGAAGATCATGCAGGTTGATTCAAGACTGCTAAACATTGAGAAGGCCGAAATAATGATGTTTTCATTTCAAGACTTTTTAGCCGTCTATCAAGCGCAGCCGTTCTTGTGAAGGAACTATGGGAGAGGCAAGCGTGGTTGGAAACAAAGAACGCTCTCTGCGGAATACTGAACTGACAGTGTGTCGAAAGTGTTGCGAAAGAATTACAAATTTGGAATGCTCAGCTATTTATAAAGAAAGTTTCAGTTTCAAGAGATAGTTGGTGTTCTGTAAAAATAAAATGCATTTGGGTGAAAGCTGAACAAGAAATCAATTATTCACTGAGTATCAGATCAACAGTTTGCCAATACCCTCGCCCTCGCCCTCCCCCTCCCCCATCCCTTCCTCCACCACAACACACACTCCCTTCCCTCTGCAGAACCCTCAAGTCCTCATGCATGTGTATCCCTACATAGAGTGAAGCATGGGTAGCAAATTGCCAATTCCTCAGACACCACAACCCTTCACACCGCTAGCTTCGTTTAAGATACATGTATGTAAAAGGTAAAACAAAAGTATTCTGAAGTTGTGTGGGTGGTCAATGTCATCTTCGATCAATGAGGGCTAAACAGGGCTAACATTTTTAGTTATAAAGGAATGTTGTATCAAAAACATCGATGCATAATTATTTATATCCATCACAGGCGCCAGTGTGAGTGGGGGGAGGGTTGGGGGCGGGGAGATATATTTGTAAAAATTTGCCTTCCTCCCCCCAACACGTTTTTCCATAACAGCATGGTTTTGTTGGCATACTGTGTTCACAATTTATGATTGATAAGGGTGGGCCTATCCTTCACAATACTTTTTCTGGGACCAGCATTCCTACTCTTCCACATTTTGTCAGTTATATTTGGCTTATAATTTAGGGCTGCACTGTATATCGATAAACTGATATATACCGGTTTTCAAACCAATATCGATTGAATACCGGTGTAATTACAAAATTATCGGTTTATCGTCTTTATTTATTTACCAATGATTTAATTTTCAAGATGTCTTGCGTTTTAACTGTAGCCCCAAATGAATATTATCCCTTTCCCCAAAGAATTGCCCACATGTTCCCGCGTAATATACAGCAGTTGAAAAAATAATTTTAAAAAATTTCAACAAAACTATATCATGTGACCCCTCTTTGGAATGAGCTCACTGAGCTCAAACCAATGAAGGGTCACATTATATTGTTTTGTAGACATTTTTGGAAAAATCTGATAAACTATTATTTAAAATAATCAATTTTAATATCGTCTGCGTTGGGTAAAGGTGTTTCTTACCACATCATCAAGGCATGCTGATTCGTTCTGACTTTTTGTAGTCTGAAAATATTTTGTTTGGGACTTCGAAAATTTCCGAACAGAATAAAAAAAATAATCTGTTTTTATGTGTTTATCTCAATTTTGGGACGTAAAAGTGCAGGAACTGAAAATAGAAGGAAAATCCTGTGTATTGTGTGGGCACAACTGCTTCATCTAGTTGGTATATGCTTTTCTAAGGAGGGGTGTATGCAGCTTATTCAAATCACGTCCCTGGTTTGATATTTAGACTACCATGTCAGGTGAGCGCCCTCAGGCCCCTCTTGTTTAAAATCTTCTCCAGAACAATCAATCAGAATCTTTTGATACTTGGTGCACCACATCCTTAGAGGGGTCAGATTCAGGTTTGTTCGATACAAGTCCCTCAGATCACATTTGGGCCCACTATTATTGTAAGCCAAATTTTAACTTGTCCAATAAATACAATATGAGGAGATGTATTTAAAAATCTTCTTCAGTTCTGTAAGTCAAAATCTCTTGATATTTGGTTTACTGCAACTTTGGGAGTAGGGGTGGGTGGGGGGGGAGAGGCAGTTTGAAGTGTGTTCAAATCAAGTCCATGGAGTCATATTTGTACTCTCCATGAGAGTCTGAAATTTAAAGTAGTACATGTATAATATGAGGGATATTCTTTAAAAATGGTCTTCAGATCTATCTGTCAGAATAAATGGTCTTCAGATCTGTCTTGTCAGAATAAATGGTCTTCAGATCTATCTGTCAGAATAAATGGTCTTCAGATCTGTCTTGTCAGAATAAATGGTCTTTGGATCTATCTGTCAGAATAAATGGTCTTCAGATCTATCTGTCAGAATAAATGGTCTTCAGATCTGTCAGAATAAATGGTCTTCAGATCTATCTGTCAGAATAAATGGGCTTCAGATCTATCTTGTCAGAATAAATGGGCTTCCGATCCATCTGTCAGAATAAATGGTCTTCAGATCTGTCAGAATAAATGGTCTTCAGATCTGTCAGAATAAATGGGCTTCAGATCTATCTGTCACAATAAATAGTCTTCAGATCCATCTGTCAGAATATTTTGATATTGTGTGTGTACGCTGTCGCAATCCTTAGTGGGTTGAGATTCTGTTTGTTCAAATCAGGTCCCTATATTCATATTTGGGTGAAATTTAACGCAGTCCAATATGACAATTTTTTTAAACATCATCTTATTCTGATCAGCCTGGCGGGAGTGCGGTGGCTCAGTCAGTAGGTAAACATGCAGACTGCAAGCCAAGAGGTCCTCAGTTCGAATCCTACCTGCAGCAACCGTTTTGTGTTCTTGGGAAAGTCACTTCATCCCAGTTGGCCACGTGGGGGCATGGTGGCATTGTGTACTAAGGCATACTGCACGTCGATGGTGCACTTGTCTTCAACCACTGCTAGCTCTACTTTTGTGGAGTTAGTACATTGGAGAGACTGTTGCCTGGTGGACGTGTGTGGTGGTTCTCTCCTGGTAATCCGGCTTCCTCCAACTGTAAAACTGTCTGACACGAGGTGACCCTGACTGTCAAAAGTGTCGTTAAACCCCCCAAAATAAAAGAAATCAATCAATCTGTCAATCTTTTGATGATTGGTACAGAGCATCATTACTCTTTGTGTTCTTAATTAAAATTCATGTTTATTAATTTGAGGTAATTTTTCCACCTTATTTGGGCCTGTATGTTTATTAAAATTACCCTTTCAACAGGGAGAAGATCTTCAAACAGTGACAAATTAGAGAAAAATGGAGGCGAGTGGAAAATCGCTCACCTCCAAAAAAGTTTGCGGGAGTGAAAAATGTGTGGAGAGTGATTTTCATTGAGAGTGTTGATTTCAATGTATAACTTCATTTTTAGCTCACCTGACTGAAAGTCAGGGTGAGTTTTTCTGATCACTTTTTGTCCGTCGTACGTCATGAAGGTGGTGTTTGGGTCATTTTTTCCCCAAGACACTGGCTGCAGTTCAATGAAAATTCACATGAGTAGCGGTTATATATGGGCATTTGGGTTTTTCTTCAAATTGGGTTTCTGCTCATATTGTGGAGGGGGGTGGGGGCCAAAATGCACAAAATTTTTTAAAATCTTCTTCTCATGAACCAGTCGTAGCAGAGACTTGATATTTGGTATGCAGCTCCCATTTGAGGTTTAGACTCAAGTTTGTTCAAGAGAAGTTTGACGGGCAATATTTACCTTTGTTCTGAGAGGGGCAAGAATTTTTGCCCCACCCAGAACATCTATTTTCTGAGCCGAGAGGCCAATTTGAACCAAATTTAATATGAGGTATTATTGGGTTATAAGTACTTGATTTACGTCAATAAATGTTTTTCCTGCAGCCCTGTGGGAACCGCAGAAGCCAAAAATAGAAAAAACGAAAATGTCCATATCTCCAAAACTGCATAGCACTGAGAATTTTTATTTGGTATGAGGCTTCCTTGGGACCAACAGAAAGGAATGGTAAAAAGAAATTGCCATTGGTTTTGTCATAAGGTACTTTTTCGGGACTTTGAAAACATGCTGAGTCCGCATTTTTTTAAGACTGTGTGCAATGGGAAAAAATTAAAGAATCATTTGCTTCCAAACCACTGCTCCAAAAGCTTTCATATTTTACATATAACATCTTTGAAACATTGATTCAATTATTTGTTAAAAGCAAATCCCTCGGTCCATATTTGGGTTCCCTATGGGAGCCCAAATTTTCAAAACAGTGCAGTATGAGGCATATCCTTTAAAAATCTTCTTCTTCGGATCCACAAATCAGAATCATTTGATATATGGTATGCAGCATCCTTAGGGGGGTAAGATTCAAGTTTGTTCAAGCCAAGTCCCTGGGTTCATATTCAGGCTGAACATTTGGGTTCCCGGTCCGGACTTAGAAATTTTGGACCAAAATCCGGAAATTGTTTTTTATGTGTACCCATACTATGCATGTTACACATAATGCCGGCACCCGGGGTGGCCATCCGTCGTTCATCCATCCTTTGTCTGTCCATCTGTCCATCCAGCGTTCGTATCCATTTCTTTGGCATTCAATAACTTGAAAATTATTGCTTGGATTGTCAAGTTACTTTATATTTGTGTTCAGGTTACTGATGTGCCAAGCTGTATAGTTTTTGGTGTAAATCTGTTATTTTGATCCTGAGATATTAACCCTTTATCCTTCAAATTGAAAATTCATCCAATCCCTTTGGCAATCGATAACATGAAAAATATTGCTTGGATTGTCAAGTTAGTTTATATTTGCGTTCAGGTTACTGATGTGCCAAGCTGTATAGTTTTTGGTGTAAATCTGATGATTTGATCCTGAGATATTAACCCTTTATCCTTCAAATTGAAAATTCCTCCAATCCCTTTGGCATGAGATAACTCAAAAATTATCAATCCGATTGTCATGTTACTTCATATATGTGTTCAGGTTACTGATGTGCTGAGCTGTATAGTTTTTGGTGTAAATCTGATAATTTGATCCTGTGATATTAACCCTTTATCCTTCAAATTGAGAACTCCTCCAATCCATTTCTTCGGCATGCGATAACTCGATAAATATTAATCCGATTATCAGGTTACTTTATATATGTGTTCAGGTTACTGATGTGCTGTGCTGTATAGTTTTTAGCTCAACTTGACAAAGTCAAGCTGAGCTATTGCCATCACTTCTCGTCCGTCGGCGTATGTTCGTACGTACGTACGTACGTCCACAATTTCCTTTGGCACATCTCACAGGTCGCATTTATGATCAGATCGCTTTGAAACTTGATATGCTTGTTTGGGGAGACCTCTAGATGGGAGCTATCGATTTTCTTCAATTTCCGTCAAAAAATGTTGCCGCGGCCAACGTTCTTAGAACTTTGTTTAGTCAAACCTCAATATTTCCCTTCGGCACACCCTACAGGGCACATTTATGATTGGATCGCTTTGAAACTTAGTATGCTTGTTTGGGGTGACCTCTAGATGGGAGCGATCGATTTTCTTCAATTGCTGTCAAAAATTGTTACCGCAGCCAACGTTCTTAGAACTTAGTTTAGTCAAACCTCAATATTTCCCTTTGGCACACCCTACAGGGCACATTTATGATTGGATCGCTTTAACACTTGGTATGCTTCTTTGGGGTGACCTCTAGATGGGAGCTATCAATTTTCTTCAATTTCCATCAAAAAATGTTGCCGCGGCCAACGTTCTTAGAACTTAGTTTAGTCAGACCACAATATTTCTCCTTGGCACACCCTACAGGGCACATTTATAATTGGATTGCTTTGAAACCTGGTATGCTTGTTTAGGGCGACCTCTAGATGGGAGCTATCGATTTTCTTCAATTTCCGTCAAAAAATGTTGCCACGGCCATCTTTCTTAGAACTTAGTTTAGTCAGACCACAATATTTCTCTTTGGCACCCCCTACAGGGCACATTTATGATTGGATTGCTTTGAAACCTGGTATGCTTGTTTGGCGTGACCTCTAGATGGGAGCGATCGATTTTCTTCAATTTCCGTCAAAAAATGTTGCCGCGGCCAACATTCTTACAACTTAGTTTAGTCAAACCTCAATATTTCTCTTTGGCACACCCTATAGGGCACATTTATGATTGGATCATTTGAAACTTGGTATGCTTGTTTGGGGTGACCTCTAGATGGGAGCTATCGATTTTCTTCAATTTCCGTCAAAAAATGTTGTCGCAGCCAACATTCTTTGAACTTAGTTTAGTCAGAAGACTCAATATGTCCCTTTAGCACACCCTACAGGGCACATTTATGATTGGATTGCTTTGAAACCTGGCATGCTTGTTTAGGGTGACTTCTAGATGGGAGCTATCGATTTTCTTCAATTTCCGTCAAAAAATGTTGCCACGGCCAACGTTCTTAGAACTTAGTTTAGTCAGACCACAATATTTCTCTTTGGCACACCCTACACGGCACATTTATGATTGGATTGCTTTGAAACCTGGTATGCTTGTTTGGGGTGACCTCTAGATGGGAGCGATCGATTTTCTTTCATTTCTGTCAAAAAATGTTGCCACGGCCAACATTCTTAGAGGTTAGTTTAGTCAGACCTCAATATTTCCCTTTGGCACACCCTACAGGGCACATTTATGATTGGATTGCTTTGAAACCTGACATGCTTGTTTTGGGTGACCTCTAGATGGGAGCTATCGATTTTCTTCCATTTCCGTCCGTCAAAATATGTTGCCGCTGGCAACGATCTTTGAACTTAGTTTAGTCAGGCATCAATATATTCCTTTTGCATGCCATAAAGGGCACATTTATGATCAGATTTGTTTGAAACTTTGTATGCTTGTTTGGGGTTACCTCTGGATTGGAGCTATCGATTTTCGTCAAAAAATATTGCCACTGGCAATGACCTTCCTTGAACGTAGTAAAAACTTAGTGCAATATTTCCCTTTGACACACCCTGCAGGGCACATTTATGATTGGATCTCTTGCAAACTTGGTATGTGTGTTCGGGGTGATGTCTATATGTGAGCTATTGCTCTTTTTTCATTTCCATAAAAAATTAATGTTGTTATCACCAGCATTTGAAATTACTGCATTTGTGCATCAACTTATCCCTTTTGCACTCTCTGCAGGGTATATTTATGAATTTCCATAAACCCCCCCCCCCCCCCCCCCCCCCCCAAAACCATTGCCACAAGCAATGACCTTCTATTTAGTGCATTTGTTCATTAACATCTTCCTTTGGCATGCCTCCGAGGGCACATTCATTATCAGGTTGTTTTGAAACTTTGTAAGCTTTTGCAAGGTGACAAAGATAGAAGCTATTTATTTTCTTTTCATTTCCGTCAAAAACTGTTGCTGTTAGCAACAATCTTTGAATTTATTGCATTTGTGCATCAACATTCTTTGACATGGCCTACAGGCCACATTTATCAAAGGATTGTTTTTGAACTTGGTGTGCTCATAAGGCAAGACCTTTAGATAAGAGCTATTGATTAGCATTCATTTCTGTGAAAAAAATTGCTATTTACAATAACCTCTGAACATACTGCATTTGTGTATCAACATTCTTCCTTTAGCCAGTCTTACAGTTTACATTTAAAAATGCATGGATTACTCTTGACGTTGTGCACACACAATGCTGTTATGTTGAAATTTCATCAAATAACATTGGTACCAATGATCTTCAATTTTGCCATTTCATATATAACTTAACAAGTTCAAGTTTGTCACGTTGAGCTACAGTGTCATTGACACTTTCATTTTTAGCTCAACTTTGGCGAAGCCAAATTTGAGCTTATGCCATGGTCCGTCGTCCATCTGTCCGTCAACAATTGGATACGGCTCGGGCTAGAGGCCGTATTTATGAACCGATCTTTACGAAACATCTTGGGTACCTTTGTTATGACTGTGGGACGAGAATGAGTGTTTTTGGGTGTGGTCCGAAATTCAAGATGGCTGCCAGCCGCCATTTTGTACTGACGATGCAGAAATTTGTTTTTGTACAGAACTTCCATATGAAAGCTCTGATTTGAATAATTTTTTGTATGAATGTTTAGTACCATGGATACATCACATATAATACGGGTTTTTTTCTCGTGCGTAAATTATGCAAATTAGACTAAACTTTGATGCTTTTTGGTGTTACTTTCAGCACTGTAAGTGCAAATGCCAATACGGCTCGGGCTAGAGGCCGTATTTATGAACCGATCTTTACGAAACTCCTTGGGTACCTTTGTTATCACCGTGGGACGAGAACGAGTGTTTTGGGGTCCGGTCCGAAATTCAAGATGGCCGATGGCAGCCATTTTGTACAAAATTTGGTGCAATCAGATTTTTGCACAGAACTTCCATACAGTTAAAACTAGAAGTCCTGTCAGCAATTGCGCGCAAACACCTCGCCATTTATCGGCGCGTTAGGTCATATGGAAAGGCTATCACATTCTCTATGCAACCTATGCACAAGCAATGGTTCAGCCAGTGGACCTCCGGGTTTAACCCGGAGGTCCATTGGCTGAAAATTGCTTGTGTTTGCTGTGAGTAATGGCAAGACTCTGTGGTAATTTGGGTATTTTCAATAGGAAAATTGCGCGCAATTTCTGTGCGAAATTGTGTCAAGATAAGCGTGCAATTCATGACAGGACTTCTAGTATTAACTGTATGAAAGCGCTGATTTGAATAATTTTTTGTGTGAATGTTTAGTACCATGGGATACATCACATATAATACGTTTTTTTTTCTCGTGCAGAAATTATGCAAATTAGATGAACTTTGATTTTTTCGGTGCTACTTAACGCACAGTAAGTACACATGTCAATACAGCTCCGGCTAGAGTCTATATTTATGAACCGATCTTCACGAAACGTGTTGGGTACCTTTGTTATCACCTTGGGACGAGAACGAGTGTTTCTGGGTGCGGTCCAAAATTCAAGATGCCTGCCAGTGGCCATTTTGTACCAAAATTACGTCTAATCAGTTTTTTGTACACAACTTCTATATGGCTCAGGCTAGAGGCCATATTTATGAACCGATCTTTACAAAACTTCTTGGGTACCTTTGTTATCACCTTGGGACGAGAACAAGTGTTTCTGGGTGCGGTCCAAAATTCAAGATGGCTGCCAGTGGCCATTTTGTACCGAAATTAGGTCCAATCAGTTTTTTGTCACAACTTCTACACAGCTCATATTTGTGAACTGATCTTCACGAAACTTCTTGGGTACCTTTGTTTTCACCTTGGGACAGGAATGAGTGTGTTTTGGGGTGCCTTTGTTATCACTGTGCTATGAGAACAAATATTTTGGGGTTCAGTCAGACCCACTCTGGGACTCAAAGATTTCTTTTCTAGTTTAGCATCTGACTGTCAGCCACCTTTACAATACTTTACCTATACATTTGTTACAGGCAACGGTCCGTATTTATTTACAGACTGTTACAATACTTTATATGTACCTTTGTTATCAGGTTGTTACCTAGATGTTTGTCATTGCTGTGTCACATACTATACACGTACATGTCTTTGTCTTGACAAGTTGAGCTACAGTGTCATTGACACTTTCATTATGTAAATCTAATAATTTGATCCAGAGATATTAACCCTTTATCCATCTAATTAGGTACTTCTCCAATCCATTTCTATATGTACTCATACCATACATGGTGTACATAATCTCAGCATCCAGGGTGGCCCACCGTCATACAGATTTCTACTAGTTGCGCATATGGGTACACATCTGACGATTTCATCGGCCTATTCTTTGTTTTTTTTATGCGTTTCGGTCAATTTTAAGACAAAATTTTATTTTTTTTTACACTGAAAATTTGGGTTCCAGGTGGGGCTTGGAAATTTTGGACCAAAATCCGGAAATTAGTTTTTTGTTTTTTTATTCGTTTTGGTCAATTTTAAGACAAATTTTTATTTTTTTTTTTACACTGAAAATTTGGGGCCCAGGTGGGACTTGGAAATTTTGGACCAAAATCCGGAAATTAGTGTTTTGTTTTTTTATGCGTTTTGGTCAATTTTGAGAAGAAGAAAATAAAATTTTAGTCTGAAAATATTTTGTTAGGGACTTTGAAAATTTCGGAACAAAAATAAAAAAAAATCTGGTTTTTATGCATTTTTCTCAATTTTGGGACGTAAAAGTGCAGGAACTGAAAATAGAAGGAAAATCCTGTGTATTGTGTGGGCATAATCGTTTCATCTACTTGGTTTTTGCTTTGCTTAGGAGGGGCATATGCAGCTTATTCAAGTCCAGCCCCTGGTTTGATATTTAGACTACCATGTCGAGTGAGCGCCATCAGGCCCCCTGGGGCCTCTTGTTTAATTATTTACAATATAACCTACATTATATTATTTTATTATTTACAATATAACCTGTTATAATAATTACAGTATAACTTGTCATATTATTTAATTATTAACAATATAACCTGTTATATAATTTAATTATTAAGGATATAACCTGTTATATTATTTAATTATCAACGATATAACCTGTTACTGTTATATTATTTAATTATTAACGATATAACCTGTTATATAATTTAATTATTAACGATATAACCTGTTATATAATTTAATTATTAATGATATAACCTGTTATATAATTTAATTATTAACGATATAACCTGTTATATGTTAATTATTAACGATATAACCTGTTATATAATTTATTAAGGATATACCCTTTTTTTTATTTAATCATTAATGATATAACCTGTTATATAATTTAATTATTAAGGATATAACCTGTTATATAATTTAATTATTAAGGATATAACCTGTTATATAATTTAATTATTAATGATATAACCTGTTATATAATTTAATTATTAACGATATAACCTGTTATATAATTTAATTATTAATGATATAACCTGTTATATAATTTAAATATTAAGGATATAACCTGTTATATTATTTAATTATTAACAATATAACCTGTTATATCATTTAATTATTAACGATATAACCTGTTATATAATTTAATTAAGGATATAACCTGTTATATTATTTAATTATTAACGATATAACCTGTTATATAATTTAATTATTAACGATATAACCTGTTATATAATTTAATTTTTAAGGATATAACCTGTTATATCATTTAATTATTAACGATATAACCTGTTATATAATTTAATTATTAAGGATATAACCTGTTATATTATTTAATTATTAATCATATAACCTGTTATATAATTTAATTATTAACGATATAACCTGTTATATAATTTAATTATTAAGGATATAACCTGTTATATAATTTATTAAGGATATAACCTGTTATATAATTTATTAAGGATATAACCTGTTATATAATTCATTAAGGATATAACCTGTTATATAATTTATTAAGGATATAACCTGTTATATTATTTAATTATTAATGATATAACCTGTTATATAATTTAATAATTTAATTATTAACAATACAACCTATAATATAATTTAATTATTAACGATATAACCTGTTATATAATTTAATTATTAAGGATATAACCTGTTATATTATTTAATTATTAACGATATAACCTGTTATATAATTTAATAATTTAATTATTAACAATATAACCTGTAATATAATTTAATTATTAACGATATAACCTGTTATATAATTTAATTATTAACGATATAACCTGTTATATAATTTAATTATTAACGATATAACCTGTTATATAATTTAATTATTAACAATATAACCTGTTATATAATTTAATTTTTAAGGATATAACCTGTTATATCATTTAATTATTAACGATATAACCTGTTATATAATTTAATTATTAAGGATATAACCTGTTATATTATTTAATTATTAATGATATAACCTGTTATATAATTTAATTATTAACGATATAACCTGTTATATAATTTAATTATTAAGGATATAACCTGTTATATTATTTAATTATTAAGGATATAACCTGTTATATAATTTAATTATTAATGATATAACCTGTTATATAATTTAATTATTAAGGATATAACCTGTTATATCATTTAATTATTAACGATATAACCTGTTATATAATTTAATTATTAAGGATATAACCTGTTATATCATTTAATTATTAACGATATAACTTGTTATATCATTTAATTATTAAGGATATAACCTGTTATATAATTTAATTATTAATGATATAACCTGTTATATAATTTAATTATTAACGATATAACCTGTTATATAATTTAATTATTAACAATATAACCTGTTATATAATTTAATTATTAACCATATAACCTGTTATATAATTTATTAAGGATATAACCTGTTATTAGCTGATCTGACTGAAAGTCAGGGTGAGCTATTCTGATCACTTTTCGTCCGGCGTCCGTCGTGAAGGTGGTATTTGGGCTTTTTCTCCTAAACCACTGGCCGCATATTAATGAAATTTCATGTGAGAAGGGGTTATGTATGCAGACTTCGATTTTTTGTCAAATTAGGTTTCGGCTCACATTGAGCAGAAGGATGGGGCAAAAATGCTTCAATTCTTAAAAAAATCTTCTTAAGAACCAGCAATAGCAGAGACTTGATATTTGGTATGCAGCTTCCTTTTGAGGTGTAGACTCAAGTTTGTTCAAGAGAAGTTGGAGGGGCTATATTTGACGATGTTAAAGGAGGGGCAAAAATTTTGGCCCCGCCCCAAATTTCTATTTTCCAAACCGTGAGGCCGATTTGAACCAAAATTTACATGGGTGCTTATTGGGTCATAAGTACCTAATTTATGCCGAAATTTTTTTCCCCATAGCCCCGTGGGAACCACAGGCGCTAAAAATAGAAAAAAATGAAAATGCCCATATCTCCAAAACTACACGGCACTGAGAATTCTTATTTGTTGTGAAGCTTCCTTAGGACCAACAGAATGGAATGATCAAAAAAAATTGCCATCGGTTTTATCATGGGGTACTTTTTGGGGACTTTGAAAAAGTGCTGAGTCAGCATTTTTTAACACTGTGGGTAATGGGAAAAACATAAGACTACTTTTCTCCGAAACCACTGCTCGAAAAGCTTTAAAATTTGACATATAACATCTTTGGGAGATTGTTTCACATGTTTATTGAAATGAATAGTCTGGGTCGATATTTGGGCTCTCTATGGGAGCCCAAATGTTTAAATTAGTGCAGTATGAGGAGTATTTTTGAAAAATCTTCTTCTTCAGATCTACCAATAAGAATGTTTTGATATTTGGTATGCAGCATCCTTAGGGGGGTGAGATTCAAGTTTGTTGAAGCCAAATCCCTGGGTTCATATTTAGGCTGAAAATTTGAGGTACCGTTGCGGACTTAGAAATTTTGGACCAAAATCCGAAAAAAAATTTTTTTGTTTTTTCTGCCTTTCGGTAAATTTTAAGACAAAAAAAATTTTGTTTTTTTTTCCCCTGAAAATTTGGGGTCCGGGTGGGACTTAGAAAATTTTGGACTAAAATCCGAAAAATTTTTTTTTTGTTTTTTATGCATTTCTGTCAATTTTAAGACAAAAAAAAAAAAAAAAATTTCCCCTGAAAATTTGGGGTCCGGGTGGGACATGGAAAATTTTGGACCAAAATCCGGAAAAAAATTTTTTTCTGCGTTTTGGTCAATTTTAAGAAAAAAAAAACAAAAATTTTTTTTACCCTGAAAATTTGGGGTCCAGGTGGGACTTAGAAAATTTTGGACCAAAATCAGGAATTTGTTTTTTTTTTTTTATGCATTTCTGTCAATTTTAATACAAAAAAAAAAATTTTTTTTTTTTACCCTGAAAATTTGGGGTCCGGGTGGGACTTAGAAAATTTGGGACCAAAATCTGGAATTTTTGTTTTTTATGCGTTTCTGTCAATTCTAAGACAAAATTTTTTTTTTTTTTTTTTTTTTACCCTGAAAATTTGGGGTCCGGTGGGACTTAAAAACTTTTGGACCAAAATCCATAATTTTTTTTTTTTGTGTTTTTAATGCGTTTCTGTCAATTCTAATACAAAAAGAAATTTGTTTTTTTACACCGAAAATTTTGGGTCTGGGTGGGACTTCGAAAATTTTGGACTAAAATCTGGAAATTTTTGTTTTTGTTTTTTATGCATTTCGGTCAGTTTTAAGACAAAAAAAAAAAAATTTTTTTTACCCTGAATATTTGGGGTCAGGGTGTGACTTCGAAAATTTTTGGACCAAAATCCATAATTTTTTTGTTTTTTGTTTTTTATGCATTTCTGTCAATTTTAAGACAAAAAAAACATTTTTTTTTTACACCAAAAATTTGGGGTCCGGGTGGGACTTCGAAAATTTTGGACCAAAATCCATAATTTTTTTGTTTTTTGTTTTTTATGCATTTCTGTCAATTTTAAGACAAAAAAAACATTTTTTTTTACACCAAAAATTTGGGGTCCAGGTGGGACTTAGAAAATTTTGGACCAAAATCCGGAAATTAGTTTTAGCGTTTTTTATGCGTTTTAAGAAGAAGAAAAAAATTTAGGCTGAAAGTATTTTGTTTGGGAAAAAAATCTGTTTTTTATGTGTTTATCTCAATTTTGGGACGTTAAAGTGCAGGAACTGAAAATAGAAGGAAAATCCTGTGTATTGTGTGGGCACAATCGCTTCATCTAGTTGGTATATGTTTTTCTTAGGAGGAGCGTATGCAGCTTATTCAAGTCAAGTCCCTGGTTTGATATTTAGACTACCATGTCAGGTGAGCGCCCTCAGGCCCCCTGGGGCCTCTTGTATTATTTAATTATTAACGATATAACCTGTTATATTATTTAATTATTAACGATATAACCTGTTATATTATTTAATTATCAACGATATAACCTGTTATATAATTTAATTATTAATGATATAACCTGTTATATAATTTAATTATTAACGATATAACCTGTTATATAATTTAATTATTAACGATATAACCTGTTATATAATTTAATTATTAAGGATATAACCTGTTATATTATTTAATTATTAACGATATAACCTGTTATGTAATTTCATTATTAACAATATAACCTGTTATATAATTTAATTATTAACGATATAACCTGTTATATCATTTAATTATTAACGATATAACCTGTTATATAATTTAATTATTTACAACATAAACATGTTATATTATTTAATTATTTACAATATAAACATGTTATATTATTTAATCTTTTACAATGTAACCTGATATATTATTTTATTTCCATTATTCTTGAAATGTATTGAGAATCAATTTCTGTTTTAAGGTTGAAAGTGTCAAGGTTAAAGCACGAGAGATTTCTGAACTTCCTGACGAACAATTCAATCAGTTGGTTCTGAAAGCACGGGACTTCAGTTTGGCCAACCGGTCTTACCAAGATATGAGTTCTGTCCCAGGTTCCTCTAAATTCAATGATTCAGCTTGTTTGGACAAGATACTTGTACAAGATGACTGCGACGAATGTTTTTTGGAAGATATGGAGTCATCTGTTATGCTCTATAATCAAGCTTCAAAAGCCACCTTGACAACATATATTAACAATGATGATAATGAAAAGAAAACTGATGAAGATTCTGGACTCTTTAATTGTAGTAAAGCAACAAACAGCATTTGTAGTTTATCTGATGAAGAAGACATTAGTGACTCTGAGTCACGTGGAGTCTATGATTATTATCCTACCAGTAAGTTGAAACCTCGAATTCAGATACACAAACAGGGTTTCATACCCAACTATGATGAAGCACATGATGCTGATTCTGACACAGTATCCCACCAAGATATTGACTCACCACGTAGTGATAGCTCAGGTGTACGTGAATATGAACTCACTAATTCAGGTTCAAAGAATTATGAATGTTACTCAGAAAATGGAACTGAAATGAAAACCTTCAGGGACTTTCAGAATGAGGAACAGCAACGAAAAAACACAAATTGTTATGATGAGGAATTTGAAGTGGACAGTGATTGTGATGAACTCACAGGCAAGAGTATACATCAATTACTCTATCATACAGTAAAACATACATCAACAAATAGTGATTATTTTATGGACACTGAGGAATATGATACTGAATTTGAATCCTCCCTGCCAGGTACTGATCGTAGGACTCAATTGAACAGAGAGGAACCTATCCTATTATCTTTTCCACATAGCCAGAAAGCCTTGAAAGATCACAGCATACATTACTATCCCAAGATGCAAAAGTCAGTTGATGAAGGTGTGAGATTTTTTGATTCAGAAATGTACAGTCGGCACAAATATGGCTCTGTTGATAACCAAGGCACTACGTGTACAAGCCTTGGGCAGAAATCTAAACATTCCAGTGTTCCACCATTTGGACATGATGAGCACTCTTTACGTCGTGTTGGTAATTCTCTTGATAGTTTGTTGCCTAAAAGTTCTCACTCAAGTCCCATTGCAAACATGCCAGAAGGAGAAACTATAGACATCACTAAAAAGAAGAGAAGAAAGAAGAAAATAACAACTAAAGGTATATATATATTTATCATATGACTCCTCCATTTTTTTCACTTTAAAACATTTGATATTTTGCTTTCATATTAATCAGTGATAAATAAAGCCATCCGTCAATTTCATTGGTCAATTTCAAAACTAGACAATTTGATTGGCTGAACAAAATATAACTGGGCCACATTTTCATAATTTGCATAATTGGGGTTGAACGATTTCATTGGTCAATTTCAAATATGGACAGCTTGATTGGCTGAACAAAATACAACTGGGTCACATTTGCATAATTTTAGTAGGGAGAATTTACGTTATCTATCCTGTTTAGGTTGGGTTATATTGCATTAACCCTTTACCTAACATAACAACCAAAACCGGCCAGTGCTATATTATACGAAAAATTTTCATTTTTTGCTTCCAAAACATAGGTTATGACGCTTCATTGGAACGAGCTCATTGTGCTCGTTCCAATGAGGGGGTCATAACCTATGGTTTGGAAGCAAAAAATGAAAATTTTTAGTTATATGACGATGTTTTTTCCAAGTGTCATCTTCCACACATGTTAGGTAAAGGGTTAAAAAGTCATACTAAGTCATTAATTTGTGCATATGTGTGTCATACATGTATGATAAATAGAATATGAAATAAGTGTTTTTCTCATATGATATTTATGAAACTCGTCCGAATTTTCCTTTTGGGGCTCGCCAGAGGCTTGCCCAAACAGAAAATTCTCGGACTCATTTCATAAATATCATGTGAGAAAAACGCTCATTTCATTTCCTCTATATACAGTACGTGGAGAGTGTATTATCACTAAATCACCCGCAGAGTGGAGATTCCACCCGTGCAATAATTGCAAATTTGTTGCAAAGCACAACCTGCACCAGCAAAGTTTCAGCCAATGGACCTCCGGGTTAAACCCGGAGGTCCACTGGCTAAAACATTGCTTGTGTTTTTTGTCGATATGTACAAAATTTGAAAGTTATAGGTTGGGTGATAACTCCACTCCGCGGGTGATTTCGTTACAATCCACTCTCCACGTACTGTATTGTCTTATTCTCATCCAGTGGTCTAGATTGATTTCTTGCTGGGTGTGGAGTAGGGATCTGCGATTCATACATTTTGTTTTCGAAATCGAATTGTGTCTCTGATACTGATATGGAATCAAATCTCGAACTGAATCTTACCAGACATGTTATTTCATATTGCACTAAATGGAAGTTACGGTACACTTTGATGACCCTTACAAGACTGACTGGTACCATCGCTGAAACTTCTAGCCCTATTATCCATAGTTTTATTTTTTGAAGGCTTAATTTCTTACTATTCACGCTCTTAAGAATGTGAATAGTAACAAGTTACGCCTTCAAAAACTAAAACTATGGATAATGTTCTGGGCAGAATTCACAACTTACGTGTACTTAACAATTAGCCTTTGTCAATTATTCAATTAAATATGAAATTGAATGGAGCCTACAGTACAGTCTCTGTGGATGGGTCGTAATCCATGCGTGGGCCGTGATGTCCACGCATGCTGTGTTTACCAGGTAATATAATTCATCCATCAGTAAAGTTTTAATTAATGATGTACTGGGTTGTACCTGTGTTTCGTTAATTAAATTTTTGCAGGCCTGGCATTCTTAAAAATGCAGGAGGGCTAAAAATCGCTCTCCTCCAATAGCCTTGGGGAGCGATTAGCTCTCCTCAAGCCTACAAAAGCTAAAAGTGGCAAAATGAAGTTGTACTATTAATGAATTCTGCCTGATGGGCTTTGTACATTTTATTTGGTGCTGCTAACATGGTAGTCTCAGTGAGATGGCTACACTGCCCTTCCCACACCTCCGGGTCCTGAAGTCCCGGAGGTGTGGGAGGAGCAGTATAGCCATCTTACAGAGACCACTAACACAGCAGAGATCTGAAAACCTGTGGGTTTTAGGAACATGCTGTTGTGGTAATCGGTATTTTCTAAGGCTGGGGGGCTATTTTTCGCTCTCCTCAATTTTTTTAAGGCAAGCAGTAGGCGAGCGAATAAATCGCTCTCCCGAAAATGCCAGGCCTGTTACAGATGCCATTGTCAATACAATAATGCCTGTTTTTGATGATTATTCCTATAATTAGTGTTTAGAATCTAATGTTATTGCGTCTGTGGAAATATTGCCCACCCACGGAAAGTGACCATTCCACGGCAGCCATACTGTGCGTGAATGAGTTGTTGAATGTCAATTTTATCCAGTTTTTGTTGGAAATGTAACAAATTGAAGTTAGTACGAGAGATTCGAAAAAATTGAATCTTGAGACTGATTCAGGATCGATCTCGAAATCAAGCGTATGATAACGATATTGCATTGAATCAAGATTATTTCAGAACCCTGGTGTGGGAGCAATTCCCAAATTATCTGACAGACCAACAAAATATTTTGACACATTTCAGATTGGAAAACTTACCGGTAATTTCTACCATTTTTGGTTCCTAAAACAATTTACAGTAGAACCTGTCTTGAGACAGGTAGTCTCGCATAACAGGTTTCAGGTTTTCTTAAGTCAGTGAATAACAGAAATGGAGAAGAATGGATTTTTGTAATGACTTTACAGTTCTTTTTTATGAAGTTTTTGTAACAAATGGAAATGGACTGCTATAAATATAAAAATAAATTAGTGTTGAAAATCTTCATTGAAGATTTTCAACACTAATTTATTTTTATAATTTTTATAACAGTCCATTTCAATTTGTTACAAAAAGATTTTCAACACAAATTTATTTTTATTCCTATCTGTCACATTTCTGGTATGTATGAAATTGTTTATTCTCAATCCTAATCTTTTCAGAGGGGTCTTATAAAAAACATCTCAATCTGTAATGAGTTATGTAGCAATTGAAACCCAATTAAGTGCTTTTAATACTTTTAATTATGTTAGTATAACCACAATGGATTTTCCAATTCCAGAACAGGTAGAAAGTTTTTGTCATGGTTTCAGTCTTCAAAGGGGCGGTCTCTCAAGACAGGTACATTATGGCATAAAAATACAAGTTGGCTTAAAAATACAAGTTGGTACGTACCATAGTGGTCTCCCATAGCAGGTCCATTATAGAGTAAAACCAATCGGTGCCTGGTAGATGTGGTCTCTCAAGACAGGTTTTACTGTAGTTATCAAAAATTCAGTGTAAAAATCTAGGAAGATGATAAAATTATAGACTTGGAGCTTTTTCAAAACACTATATCAGTGAAAGTTTTTGAGAAAATAACAGACTTGTAACATTTTAAAAAAAATATTTGACCCTGTTGATGGAATAATATGAACAAACGTCAAGTTTCCAACAATTTTTGTTATCTGAGTCTGTTGCCATAATATTGTGGATCATGTTTGAAGACTACTTTTTGTTCGTATTTTCTTAACATAATGATGATACAGGATGGTACAGGAGAGGATTTGTTCGTATTTTCTTAACATAATGATGATACAGTATGGTACAGGAGAGGATTTGTTCATATTTTCTTAACATAATGATGATACAGTATGGTACATGGAAGGTTTGTTCATATTTTCTTAACATAATGATGATACAGTATGGTACAAGGTAGGATTTGTTCATATTTTCTTAACATAATGATGATACAGTATGGTACAGGGTAGGATTTGTTCATATTTTCTTAACATAATAATGATACAGTATGGTACAGGGTAGGATTTGTTCATATTTTCTTAACATAATGATGATACAGTATGGTACAGGATAGGATTTGTTCATGTTTTAACGTAATGATGATACAGGATGGTACAGGAGAGGATTTGTTCATATTTTCTTAACATAAAGATGATACAGTATGGTACAGGGTAGGATTTGTTCATATTTTCTTAACATGATGATACAGGATGGTACAGGAGAGGATTTGTTCATATTTTTTTAACATAATGATGATACAGTATGGTACAGGGTAGGATTTGTTTTAAAATTTTTATTTAGCAGTTTTCTTCCTAACTCTTAAAATTGATTAGCAAGCGTGTGTAATTGTTTAGCAGTTTTCATTCATGATGGCTCCACCCTCAAAAGTACTAAAATAAGTCAACTGTTTTATTTAAATCATGTTGTCAATCAACCAAATAAAATATACTAAAACATAACAAAGTCACACTGACTGGGAGATAAACTTTGAAGACTCTATTAATCTTATATCAGGAGAAGGTAAGTTCAAACATTATTCAAAGGCTTTGCTGCCAGGGGGTCGTTTGGATCAAACTGTTTAGCTCATTACTTACCAATTCTCTGCAACATTCTGATCGGAGCCCCCCCCCCCCCCCCCCCCCACACACACACACACTCACACACCCCTCACCACATGCAGTATGCATTACACAACTTCACCACTAATCTGTCCATTGCCCCTTTGTTACGGGCCTAAACGTCTTCATTTAGTGTGAGATTGGTGATATTGGTTGCTTCTTTTAATAATTTTGCAAACAGTACAGTTAAAAGTAGAAGTCCTGTCACGAACTGTGCGCTTATCTAGGCTTAATTGCGCATATGAATTGCGCGCAATTGCCACATCAAATGGCATCCAAAGCACGGCAGGTTCTCCTGATTACTCATAGCAAACACAGGCAATGTTTCTGCCAATGGACCTCCGGTTTACCCGGAGGTCCATTGGCTGAAACATTGCTTGTGCACAGACCATAATTACAGAATTTGATGGCCTTACTATGGTTATATCGTGTAGATTAACGCGCATATCGACGTGCTATTTGTGTGCATTTCAGGACAGGACTTTTATTTTTAACTGTAATCATAGGTAGTGTTATCGTTTCTGAATTCACGTATCACGGCCAAGTTTCCTTCCAAATATTGACTAAATCTAAAGCCGAAAGTACATGTAGCTTATGCTCAGTGACTGGGCATACAAAATTATATTTTTTCATTGCTCCAAATTTTGTGAATTAAAGAATATAATTGTTGTTTTATTTTTTTTAAAATCATACTGGCTTTAATAGGTTCAGAAATAACATCCAAATAGTCAGACCTGTTCAAATCCACACTTAAAAGTATCGACAACATTCAAGTGACACTCGGAATTTTACGCCCTCAGTGAAAATGTGAGAGAAGGGTAGGCAACTCCGCTCAGTAATTTTCAAAAACAAAAATGCCTACTCAACCATTTTTAGCTCATCTTGACAAAGTCAAGCTGAGCTAATCTAATCGCTTCCCGTCCGTCGTCACCATGTTTTGGTCTTCTCCTCCAAAGCCACTGGGCCAATTCAAGTGAAAGTTTGTGTGAGTGATGGTCCCAAAGGGGCATTTCATTTTTGTTCAACTCAGTATGCCTGGCCCCATAGGGAGGGAGTGGGGGAAAATGCTCCAAAATATTTTAAAAATCTTCTTCTCAAGAACCAGTGTGTGCAGTGACTTGATATTTGCTATGGAGCTTCCATGTGAGGTGTAGAATCAAGTTTGTTCAAACGAAGTTCGTAAAGTAATATTTGGCTTTGTAATAGGAGGGGTAAGATTTTTGGCCCCGCCCAAAATTTCTATTTTCTGAACCGATGGTCCGGTATGAACCAGATTTGGTTTGTGGTAGTATTGGGTCATGAGTACTTGACCCATGCAAAAAAAAAATTCCCGCATCCCCGTGGGAACCCTGGGAGCTAAAAATAGAAATATTTTCAAACGCCCATATTTCCCAAACCCCACGGAACAGAGAGCTTTTATTTGGTATGAAGTATCCTTATGACCAGTAGAATTGAATGGTAAAAAAAAATTGCCATCGGTTATGTTAGGGTGTTCTGTAATGGGCATCGAAAAAATGCTGAGTCAGCATATTTGCAAAAATTAAAAAAAATCTTTTCTCCAGAACCAATCATCAGAATCTTTTGATATTTGGTATACAGCATTCATAGGGGGGTCAGATAAAAGTTTGTTGAAATAAAGCTCATTGGTTCATATTTGGGCTCTCTACAGGAGCCCAAAGTTTTAACATAGGGTAATATGGGGAATATTCTCTAAAAATCTTCTTCTTCAGAACCACCAGTCAGAATCTTTTAATATTTGGTATACATCATTGTTATGAGGGTCAGATTCTAGATTGTTCAAACCAAGTCCCTAGGTTAATATTTGGGCTTCCTACGGAAGCCCAAATTTTATCTTTGTTCAATATGGAGGGTAATTTAAAAAAATCTTCTTCAGATCCATCAGTCAGAATGCTTTGATATTTGGTATGCAACATCTCTATGGGGGTCAGATTCAAGTTTGTTCAAATCAAATCCCTAGGTATATATTTGGGCTCACTATGGTAGCCCAAATTTTTACTTAGTGCAATATGAGAAAATTTCTTTAAAAATCTTCTTCTTCAGATCCACCAGTCGGAATGCTTTTATATTTGGTATACAACATCTCTAGGGGGGTCAGATTCCAGGTTGTTCAATTCGAGTGCCTAGGTTAATATTTGGGCTCCATATGGGAACATGAAATTTAACTTAGTACAATATGAGGGAATTTCTTCAAAAATCTTCTTCAGATTCACTTGTCAGAATGCTTTCACATTTGGTATACAACATCTCTAGGGGGGTCAGATTCAAGTTTGTTCAAATCGGATCCATAGGTCAATATTTGGGCTCGCTATGGTAGCCCAAATTTGAACTTAGTGCAATTCGAAGAAATTTCTTTACAATTTCTCTTCTTCAGATCCAACTGTCAGAATGCTTTCATATTCGGTACACAACATCTCTAGGGAAGTCAGATTTAACTGTGTTCAAATCAAGAGCCTGGGTTAATATTTGGGCTCTCTATGGGAGCCGGAATTGGCCATTTTGCTGAAGAATTAAAAATTTTGTATTCAGTACCCTCTAGAGGTACTAAGATTAATCCACATAGGTTGTATCAAGGGGCTTCATAGGGGAGCTCTGCATTTTACTTATGATCAGCTGAAGAAAAGGCATGATGCCCAGATTATTTTTGTCACTCCTGAGGGACTCAAGGATTGACAGTGTAGTCTATGGAGATGGCTTGCTTAATGTAGACTCATTCTTGGACTCTGTTTAAATTGTGTTCTGTACAAGATGAGCGCTTCAGGCCCCGTGGGGCCTCTTGTTTTCTTATGTCACCGAAGGGAGCTCAACTTATCACTTGCCGTCCGTCGTCAGTCATCCGGCGTCGTCTTCCATCGTCGTGAACATTTTTCAAATGACTTCTCCTCTGAAACTGCTGGTCCGATTTTCACGAAACTTCATGTGGATGTTCATTACTATATGGCAATTCAGGTTTGTTCAAATGAAATGGCTACGTCCCTTGGGGGCTCTGTATTGGGCATAACTCTGATAGCACCTTATGAATTATAGAAAAATTATTAAAAAATCTTCTCCAGAACCAGTGGGCAGAATCATTTGATATTTGGTATACAGCATTATGGGGTGGATCTGATTCAAGTTTGTTCAAATCGGTCCCCTGGATTTATATTTGGGCTCACTATAGAAGCCCAAATTCGAACTTAGTGCATTTCAGGCAAATTTCTTAAAAAATCTTCTCCAGATCCAGCAGGCAGAATATTTTGATATTTGGTATGCAACATTGTGGGGTGGATCTGATTCAAGTTTGTTCAAATCGGCCCCCTGGATTCACATTTAGGCTCAGTATAGAAGCCCGAATTCGAACTCGGTGCATTTCAGGCAAATTTCTTAAAAAATCTTCTTCTCCAAATCCAGCAGGCAGAATCTTTTGATATTTGTTATGCAACATTGTGGGGTAGATCTGATTTAAATTTGTTCAAATCGGCCCCCCTGGATTCATATTTGGGCTCACTATAGATGCCCAAATTTGAACTTAATGCATGTCAGGCAAATTTCTTTAAAAAATCTTCTCCAGATCCAGCAGGCAGAATCTTTTGATATTTGGATTGCAACATTGTGGGGTAGATCTGATTTAAGTTTGTTCAAATCGGCCCCGTGGATTCACATTTAGGCTCAGTATTGAAGCCCGAATTCGAACTCAGTGCATTTCAGGCAAATTTCTTAAAAAATCTTCTTCTCCAGATCCAGCAGGCAGAATCTTTTGATATTTGGTATGCAACATTGTGGGGTAGATCTGATTTAAATTTGTTCAAATCAGCCCCCTGGATTCATATTTGGGCTCACTATAGAAGCCCAAATTTGAACTTAGTGCATTTCAGGCAAATTTCTTTAAAAAATCTTCTTCTCCAGATCCAGCAGGCAGAATCTTTTGATATTTGGATTGCAACATTGTGGGGTAGATCTGATTTAAGTTTGTTCAAATCCGCCCCGTGGGTTCATATTTGGGCTCAGTATAGAAGCCCAAATTTGAACTTAGTGCATTTCAGGCAAATTTCTTTAAAAAATCTTCTTCTCAAGATCCAGCAGGCAGAATCTTTTGATATTTGGGTATGCAGCATGCTTAGGGGGGTGAGATTCAAGTGTGTTCAAGCCAAGTCCCTGGGTTCATATTTGGACTCACTGTGATAGCCCGAATTATAACTTAGTTCAAAATGAGGAATTTTCTTTAAAAATCTTCTTCTTCAGATCCAGCAGTCAGAATGTTTTGATATTTGGTATGCAGCATCCTATGGGGGGGGGGGGGGGGGATTCAAATTTGTTCAAGCCATATACCTAGGTCCTTATTTGGGCTCACTGTGGGAGCTTGAATTGTAACTTAGTTCGAAATGAGGAATTTTCTTAAAAAATCATCTTCTTCAGATCCAACAGTCGGAATGTTTTGATATGCGGTGTGTAGCATCCTTGGGGGTGAGATTCAAGTTTGTTAATTATAACTTAGTCAATATGAGGAATTTTTCTTTAAAAATCTTCTTCTTCAGATTCAGCAGTCGGAATGTTTTGATATTTGGCATGAAGCATGCTTAGAGGGGTGAGATTCAAGTTTGTTCAAGCCAAGTCCCAGGGTTGATATTTGGGCTCACTGTAGGGTGCCTGAATGATAACTTAGTTCAAAATGAGGAATTTTCTTTAAAAATCTTCTTCAGATCCAGCAGATGAATGCTTTTGATATTTGGTATGCAGCATCCTTAGAGGGGTAAGATTCAAGTTTTTTCAAGCCATGTCCCTAGTTCCATAAAATTTGTCTCTCATGACTTCATTCCCTTGTAGTGTTGAGGAACCATGTCTAACTGAATGTGATCCCAAATACTTCTTTGAGCCACTTTGTTTGAATCACTTTGCCCGGTGATCGATTAAGACCCCCTTGGGGGCCTCTTGTTTTTATTTTTAGTTTTGTTTCGCATGAAGTGGGTATTTCTCTGTGCTAATTTTATAACCACTGGACACAATATAGATAATCAAAACCTGAACACTTGGGTGAGAAGATTGCATACTCAGGTTACAAATTATTAAGGAGCTTTATTTTACGTGGTAAAATCTGAACACTCTAGATAGGCATCTTGCCTAGAAAAGGTTGATGACCTCCAAGTAAAGCATAGCTGATTAGTCGGTTAGTGATCACGTGTTACTGTACGCCATTCACATTTGTGATAGGGTCCTGCGAATATTCGAGATTCGATTTCAATATCGATACCATACGTCTGCTTCGAGATCGATCCCGCATCAGTTTCAAGATTCGATTTTTTCGAATCTCTCGTACTAACTTCAATTTGTAACATTTCCAACAAAAATTGGATAAAATTGTCCTTAGAAAATTTAATCATGTTGGCTCAATTCCTATTTAATTGAGTAATTGACAATGTTTAAATGTTAGGTAAGTGGTGAATTTTGCCCAGAACATTATCCATGGTTTTAGTTTTTGATGGCTCAACTTGTTACCATTCACGTTCTCAAGAACGTGAAGAGTAACAAGTTAAGCCTTCAAAAACTAAAACTATGGATAATGCCTAGCTATTTCAGCCTCAGTGTTACAGAGAATATTTATTCATTGGTGTTTAAGGTGTTCGCTCAGTCGTGTGATTGTCATCACAGTGTTTCGTAACTTCCGTTTGGTGCAATATGAAATAACTTGTTTTTTAAGATTTGATTCGGGATTTGATTCGATATTGATATCAGAGACATGATTCGATTCAAGATTCGATTTGAAAAAAACTTATGATTCGCAGATCCCTAATTTGTGAGTGACTATTTTTAAAGAGCACCCCTCATAGTTGTGACGTGCTTATACAATGCTGGGGTTCAGATTGTGATTTTGACAATTTGTATTTTTTCAAGCGCGTATTGATCAATGGGGAGGACAAAAAGTAAAAATAATTTAATGGTGAATTCTTCTTGAATCTGATGATGTTGCATATCCAGCTGGGATTGGGAATTTTGGGGCTGAAAATTGAGAAATATAAGTACCATTTTGCACTGGAATGGGGCCGAATATCGAACCTATGAGTGGGCCAAATATTGGGTCCACGAGGGTACGTAAAAATCCATTCAATCGTAAATCATCCTATGTGGGATGTGTGAGTGCCTCTGAACGTCAGGAGAACAAAGAGGATAATCCTATTCTGTTTACTAAAATACACGTGCATCGCTCTTTGCGATCCAGTTTTATGGAAGTGATTTGCATTAGGGGAAAATTGCATCACGAACTGCGATGCGAAACCAAACAAATCCTACCCTGTGGTACAGTGTACTGGTCACTTTCCACGGGTGGGCAATATTTCCACGAACATAACAATATTAGATATCAAACACTAATTACAGGAATAATCATCAATAATTTAATTAATGAAGCACAGCGTACAACTCAGTGCCTTCATTAATTTAAATTTTGATGTTGATGACTTTTATTTTGATGATGACTTTTATATCCCTGCCCACACATGGTTTATGACAAGTCCACAGCAACTTTAGTTCACTGTACATGTACTACATGTATGTCATTTGTTGATTTACAGTACAGCAACCATGGACTGGTTACTTTTCACGGGTGGACAATATTTCTACAGATGCAATAATGTTAGACTTAACCCTTTACCCAACACAGACAATATCAAAATTTATTATTTTAAATATCATTTTTTCAAAATTTTTCCAAAAATTTCAACAAAACCATATAATGTGACCCCTCGTTGGAACGAGCTCGATGAGCTCGTTCCAACGAGGGGTCACATGATATGGTTTTGTTGAAATTTTTTTAAAAATATTTTTTCAACTGCTGAATTTGCATATTACGCGGGCAGATGCGGGTGATTCGTTGGGTAAAGGGTTAAAACACTTATTATAGGAATGATCATAAAAAATGTAATTAATGAAGCAATGGGTACAGCTGGGTGCTTCATTAATTAAAATTGCGCGTATGGTGATTTTTATTACATGATACACACGTGCGTGGACATAACTGCCCACACGTGGATTACTGGATTACATGCATGACAAGTCCACTAGGACTGTACTGTATTGTTATATTTTGTGACCTTCAGTGCAATAACTGAAATATATGTCAGTGGCTTTTAATAATGTGGGGTCCAATATAGGGCTGCAACGATTCATCGCGATTTCAATGCATCGCGATACATTTGTACACGATAAGCATGTTGTATCGTTTCATGTGTATCACGATATAAACGATACACTTCCAGAAGGTTGGCATGATGTAGTCAGAAGGTGCATTTTCAGGGCCATCGAGTCTATTTTGTGCTTTTCCAACTTATAATTCCACAACAGGAGTCTGAAATTCTATCAGTATAGCTATAATTCACTTTCAGCGTGATATTTACGTTCCCAACGTAATCCCCAGAAATAAAGAAGTAAATATCACGTTGAAAGTGAATTATAGCTATACTGATAGAATTTCAGACTCCTGTGATTAATGCACTTGTTCATTTGTATTTCAGTAATATCAACTCTAAATTATCAGGCTTGGCAATTTCAGGAGAGCGATTTTTTATCTCTCCTTACTGCCCTCCTGAAAGAATTTAGGAGAGCGAAAAATTGCCCTCCTAAATATTTTGGTCTGGGATGATTGAGATTACATGTATTATGCTCACATTAAATTTTTATTGTAAACCAAAAATGTAATTTAACTTCGAAGTCACATAACATCACGTAATTTCATTTTAAAAGTGGTTTAGTGGTAAAAGGTAATGGCTGCAACCATACCCAAACACAGTTGCAATCATTTGAAGCAAAATGGGTCACAGCAATATTTTTTTTTCTGTCAGTTTCAAGTTCAACAACTGACATCACAGTTTGAGGGGTAATTATTCAAGGAATATTGACACTATAATATACTACCATTACTACTATCCTGTCACTTGAAGCACTTGGACCAGGATGTGACTGTAGATTCAAGCAGACCTGTTGTCCAAGAAAGTCATACGGCAACACCTACCACTACCACCTTCAACCCCCCTTGGGTGGTAGTGGTAGGCGTATGACTTTCTTGGACAACAGGTCTGGGTACACACACAGGTCTTGTCAAGTGTGTGTTCGGTTGTTGAGTGAGGCATCTAAATGTCTAAGAGATTTCGCTTTACCTTAGTAAAGTTAATAAAATCACTGATGCAGTCTGTTGTTTTCAGTTTCAATGAGTTCGTTCAACTGGATACTTAAAATGCTGTGTGAAGCTAATTGCTCTCCTAAGCTGATTGAGGAGAGCGATTTTTTGCCCTCCTGCATTTTTCAGAATGCCAGGCCTGAATTATAAGCATATTTTGAGGCAACAGACCTCTCACCTCTGAGTTGAACCCAAACACCCAGAGATCCATTGGCTGAAACTTGATTGTCTTTCTCAAGCACTAAAAAAGAATTTGGATGTTACTGGCCAAATGAAAGTTGGACTCTGTGCAGTTTGTGGGGCCTTTTATTACTGATAATTCACTCTCACTGTACTGGATGTAATGTATCGTGAAAAAATCGCATCGTTAAAAAAAATCGCGATACATATTGTATCGTTATTGAGACGTATTGTTGCTGCCCTAGACCAATACTGTACAGTCGCCATGGACTGGTCACTTTCCACGCGTGGGCAATATTTCCACAGACGCAATAGTATTAGATTCCAAACACTAATTACAGGAATAATCATTAAAAATTTAATTAATGAAGCACCGGGTACAACACGGTGCTTCATTAATTAAAATTTTGCTGATGATGATTTTTACTACCTGGTATATAGTTAAGACTAGAAGTCCTGTCACGAACTGTGCACTTATCTAGGCTTAATTGCGCAGAGGAATTGTGCGCAATTGCCATATCGAATGGCATGTTAAGAACGGCAGGTTCTCCCGGTTACTCATAGCAAACACAGGCAATGTTTCTGCCAATGGACCTCCAGGGTTACCCGGAGGGCCATTGGCTGAAACATTGCTTGTGCACAGGCCATATGTAGAGAATTTGATGGCCTTATTATGGTCACAATGCGTAGATTAATGCACAAATCGACATGCTATTTGTACGCATTTCATGACAGGACTTCTAGTTTAACTGTAAACACATGCGAGGACATAACTGCTCACGTGTGGGTTACGGCCAATCCATGGTGACTGTACTGTATCAGCAGAAAAAACTGGTTAAACATGTACATGTACTCATGTTGTCATTCCGATTATGACTACAAAATAATCGTGTCACACTACTAAAGATTTACTGTTTTTCAATAGATGCCAGACATGCTATAGTTGAGGATAACAGCAAATTATTGAAATTCTGTTATGAGTATGAATGTGTGTGTCGTCACAGGAAACTGCTCATAAACATAATGATAATACTAATTATTCTGAGGAAAAATTAAACTGTTATACATGTAGTTAAAACTAGAAGTTCTGTCATGAAATGCACACAAATAGCACAACGATGCGATCTGTTCGTTATGACCATAGTAAGGCTATCAAATTCTGTACATATGGCCTGTGCACAAGCAATGTTTCAGAAACATTGCCTGTGTTTGCTATAAGTAACCAGAAGAACCTGCCATGCTTTGGATGCCATTCGATATGGCAATTGCGCACAATTCCTACGCGCATTTAAGCCTAGATAAGCGCACAGTTCGTGACAGGACTTCTAGTTTTAGCTGTTGACTGATAGAATGCTGGAAATCCATATTTGGGCTTTATTCTGATGTGTCATTACCACAACATGAAGGCTTCATATTCAGTGGCTGTTCTATATACAGTTAAAAATAGAAGTCCTGTCACGAGCTGTGCGCTTAACTAGACTTAATTGCACATAGAAATTGCACGTAATTGCCATATCGAAAAGCAGGCAAAGCATGGCAGCTTCTCCTAGTTACTCATAGCAAATACAGGCCATGTTTCTGCCAATGGACCTCCGGGTTACCCTGAGGCCCATTGCCTGAAACATTGCTTGTGCCCAGGCCATATGTACAGAATTTGATAGCCTTACTATGGTCATAATGCATAGATTAACGCGCAGATCGACGTGCTATTTGTGCGCATTTCATGACAGGACTTCTAGTTTTAACTGTACATGTATCACCTCTGACGAGAAACTATTTAGTCTGTAAAGATGTGCCTTGTTATAGGAGAGCGTATCTATTGGCCAAAAATAATTAAGCACTCTACCAGTAAAAGGGGCAATTAGCTGCTAATTTGGAAAAAAATATCAACCCTCAGATTTTTCTTGTATGTGAAAGAGCCTGTAAAAAGAACAGTTTGCAAAGTGTAAGACATCAGATGCAATGCAAAATAACTTAAAATCTGTAACAAAAAAACCCCAACTTTTCAGAAGACACAACATTGCAAACAAAAGTTGCCGTAAAGTGATCAGGAGTAAACTCAGCAACATGACATAAGATCTGAACACATGTGAAAATAATTTTTTACCTTCACTGCTTTCCGAATCACAAACCATAACCAACAACATATGTGCATATTATAGTAATAATTAGGCATTTTTTGATCAACAGCTTTATATTATTTTAAGTATAGTCCATTAATGCTTCTAATAAAACAGGCTCTGTATTGACAATGGCATCTGTAACAGGCCTGGCATTTTCAGGAGAGAGATTTTTTCGCTCGCCTGCAGCTTGCCTGAAAAAAATTGAGGTGGGTGAAAAATAGGCCTCCTAGCCTTAGAAAATAATGATTACCACAACAGTCTATTCCTAAAACCCACAGGTTTTCAGATCTCTGCTCTGTTAGTGGTCTCTGTGGGGGGCGCGGTGGCTCAGTTGGTAGAGGTGCGGGCAGCAAGCCGAGAGGTCCTCGGTTCAAATCCCGCCTGCGGCAACCGCGTTGTGTCCTTGAGCAAGACACTTCACCCCCATTGCCGACGTGGGGGCATGGTGATGCTGTGTACTAAGGCGTACTGCACGTCGATGGCGCACCTGTCTTCAACCAATGCTAACCCTGCTTGTGTGGAGTTAGTATGTTGGGGAGCTGACAGTTGCTCGCCGTTGCTCGGTGGTTCTCTCCGGGTACTCTGGCTTCCTCCACCCGTAAAACTGTCGTGGTCATGATTAGCCATTGTGCAGAAATATGTGACCTTGAACACCAATAAATAAATCAATAAATTGTGGTCTCTGTAATATGGCCACACTGTCCCTCTCAAACCTCTGGGCCTTACCAAGGCCTGGAGGTGTGGGAAGGGCAGTGTAGCCGTCTAACAGAGACTGCCTGGTTAGCAGCACCAAATAAAATGTACAAAGCCCACAAGGCAGAATTCATTAATAGTACAACTTCATTTTGCCACTTTTAGCTTTTGTAAGTTTCAGTAGAGCTAATCGCTCCCCAAGGCCATGTGAGGAGAGCGATTTTTAGCCCTTCTGCATTTTTAAGAATGCCAGGTCTGCTGTAAATCTGTTTCATGGTTCCATGGTTGCATAAGCTATAATAGTCTGAAGGCCTTGGGAGTTTTAATGATGCTATTGCCAGGATTTTCAGTAGGGTAACCTGGGATCCCCTGAATGGCCCCATTCCCCTCGCCCTAAATTCCCCCAACCTTGCAATCCATAGTTGATATAAATTGCTACAAGAAGATTGACATTGGGGAAAACATGAAATAAAACTCTCATGCTACCAACACAACACAATCGACGGTAATAATCACAGATTACACCAAACAGGAGTAGGAAACATTGTAAAATTAGACACGAATGTTGATCAATCAGTGAGACTCTCCGAGTTTGTAGAGACCATGTTTGGGTCGTGCGACAGAGTACGAGAGCGTCTGCAAACTCTTTAAGTCTATCAGTTACTGACTCCAAAACTGCAGGCTTTTTGATTTCCGGAATTAGTGTCCAATGCTCGGACATGATGTTACATTCTTCAGGGTATACATGATGTTACATTCTTCAGGGTATATTTTTCGGACATCCCGTACACACAATCATTGTTGAACTGGATCATCCCTGCCACCATGGACCGGTATTGCCGTAATTTGCCGGTAAGTACTGTAATCTGTTGTACTCAAACGATTAGTCGACTAGTCGATGTCGACTCTGAGCAAACCAGTAGTCGACTCTCAGTTGTGCAGTCGACTAGTTGGAGGAGTTCAAGCTTTTAGGTAAATAGTATCCCTTCTGTGCCACTGTCAGACAGTTTGAACAGCAATATTGGGCAATCAATGTATACATCTATTGCCATCTAATAGTAGTGACAGTAGTTTGTTTTAACTGGTACTAGTAGAGTGCTGAATTATTTTGGGCTATCAGGATATGTTATTAATTTGCCTTGTTGCAATTTATGGGACTCTCCCATAAATCGCAACAAGGCAAATTAAATAAGACTATATAATTTCACTCTTAGCATAATTAGAAGCACATTAACAGAATAATGTGCCAGTAAGTTTCTGTATATGAATGCCCAAGTGAAGCCAAATTTGGACCTTCAGCACTCTACCGGAACACCAACACTGTTATAAGGAGACAAGTTATCACCAATGACTAGTCGAAGTCGTCTTGACTTTTGGGTATTGACTAGTCGACTTTGGAATTCACCAGTCGTTTGAGCACTAGTAATCTGTATGAATGATTTTTCACTTGAGTTTATCCTCATTGGTCTTTATTCTTCTGTAATTACCGACTCTTGGAATGTGAAAACCTACATAAATATCGCTGTGAGTCTGTGTCAAACCTCAAAATATCCCTCAGATGCAGCGAAATGGGGCTTTTTGGACCCCAGAATTTAATTTTTCCTTCCACTGGTCAGAACCATGGTCAGCCCTGGTAGCGATGACTCTTAGTTGCTCCATAATACAGCCTCATTTATTTTCCTCTAGCAGAAACACTGACAGTTTTCCCCAAATTACTGACCCAACATTTTTAATGTAGCAGAAACCCTGCTATCACATAAGGATTCTATTGAAGATGGTTTGGAGTTCTTAGTACCGTTTTTAGTATCGTTAAACTATTGAAGAAAACTCATTTCTTAAGTTGCACATTACTGGAGTTTATGGGGCAGGGGATAACATTTTTAGCTCAACTTTGGCAAAGCCAAATTTGAGCTTATGCCATGGCCAGTCGTCCGTCTGTCCATCAACTATTCTGTACGGCTCGGGCTAGAGGCTGTATTTATGAACCGATCTTTACGAAACTTCTTTGGTACCTTTGTTATAACCGTGGGACGAGAACAAGTGTTTTTGGGTCCGATCCGAAATTCAAGTTGGCCGCTGGCATCCATTTTGTACAAAATTAGGTGCAACCAGATTTTTGCGCAGAACTTCCATATGAAAGAGCGGATTTGAATAATTTTTTGTATGAATGTTTAGTACCATGGGATACATCACATATAATACAGGTTTTTTCTCGTGCGTAAATTCTGAAAATTAGACTAGCTTTGATGTATTTAGTGTTACTTTCAGCACAGTAAGTGCAAATGCCAATACGGCTCGGGCTAGAGGCCGTATTTATGAACCGATCTTAATGAAACTTCTTGGGTACCTTTGGTATCACCGTGGGACGAGAACGAGTGTTTTTGGGTCCGGTCTGAAATTCAAGATGGCCGATGGCAGCCATTTTGTACAAAATTAGGTGCAATCAGATTTTTGCACAGAACTTCCATATGAAAGCGCTGATTTGAATAATTTTTTTGTGTGAATGTTTAGTACCATGGGATACATCACATATAATACGTTTTTTTTTCTCATGCAGAAATTATTCAAATTGGATGAACTTTGATTTTTAGCTCACCTGACTGAAAGTCAGGGTGAGCTTTTCTTATCACTCTTCGTCCGTCGTCCGTCGTCCTGCGTGAAGGTGGTGTTTGAGCCTCTTTCTCCTAAACCATTTTAATTAAATTTCATGTAAGTAGTGGTTATTTTGGGGCATTTTGATTTTTATCTAAATTAGGTTTCGGCTCATATTGAGCAAAGGTGTGGGGAAAAAATGGCCAAATTTTTTGAAAATATTCTTCTAATGAACCACCAGTAGCAGAGACTTGATATGTGGTGTACAGAGTCCTTTTGAGGTTTAGAATCAAGTTTGTTCAAGAGAAGCTTGTTGGGCATTTTTTGCCTTCGTTATGGGAGGGGCAAAAATTTTGGCCATGCCTAAAATTTCTATTTTCAGAACCTTGAGGTCGATTTGAACCAAATTTGATATGAGATGATAATAGTCCAGTGGCATGGGTGTGGAAAAAAGGGCATACCCCTCCAGGTGGTAGAACAAAGCGGGACCTGTTTTATTTGAAAGGTATGGGTGTCTACTTTATGAAAAGGATGGTTGTACAAAAATTATCCCGTTACAACTATGCTAATTAACCCCTTAATTACCGAACAATAGCAAAATTCTATATCGCCATACCAGTGATATTTCCTTGGCAAACGATACCCTTATTACCATGAGGGCACCAAATAACTGCATTTTTTAGGTCCAGGACATGCTAATACAACTTTCCTGAGTGTTTAATTTGACTTTTATCAGATTATAGGTATATTAACCCCTTAGTATCCATTAAAAAAAAATTTTTTTCGGGCTGTTCACTGAATGTTTTCAATTTCATTGATCAATATGAAAGAAAACAAGTGAAAACTTATATCATTCTATAGATGAAGATGTCCTTTATTATAAAAAAACAAAAGATTGTTTAAAATGGGTACAGCACTGTTAATTAACCCTTTGTTTACGACTAGCGAATTCATGGCTTTAACGGAAAAATCGTAATTTGTGAAAATAAATCAGATATTTTCTCTAGGGCTTAGAAGTACACAAATAAGGGTAGACATGGTTATATAAAGTCGTCTTAGGTAATTTGAGGCATTTTCGATGCAGTTTAATCCCCTCCAGGCCAATTAAAGGTTGATTCGGTTGATCGCTCATATGAAACCGTACTGACAACTTTAAATCAGGTGTGTCAGCATAAGATATTTCTGAATATTGATATTTTACAACATTCATCTTTGTTTTCCATAAGAACCTGTTGTAAACAATTCAAAAATATTTTTGATAGGTACTTCTACGAAGTACAACAATGCCTGAAAAATTAAAGGGAATAGGTCTTGAATTTGGCATAGTACATATTGGTCACAAATAACTACTCCTGTGAATGTTCTAGAGCAACAGGTTGAAGTTATTTTACTTGGCAAATAGCTGAACAAGTATCATACCACTAATTTCTGAATAAATGATCTTTGCTAATTACCGCTAATTCACAAAACAGGAAGTGTTATTTGAAACAAAGAACCCTGAAACTAAATCCAAGACCTAGCCCCTTTAACAGAACACATCATCACATTTTGCAACTCTTGGGATCAGGGCCTTTTGGTCCTGTTAACTTGGAACTAGTGACCTGCTGGCAATATACCAGTACCTTCATTTCAACCACACCCAAATTTCAGGATGTAGAACTATTATCATTAATGGCTGGAAATCTAGATCACCTAGCATCATGCCAAGGGAGGTGTAGAGAAGAGATTCATGTAAAAATGCTTTGCTGTATGTCATTCACATTTCTGCCAATGCCTCCTGATCAGGGGGAACATTTGGGCAGGAAACACACTCGCAAATGTCAATGCAGAATAGCCCTGCTGAAACACAAACACACTTGGCACCTTCTAAGCATTTACCATCTGAGCAGTAGAGGTGTGTGATGTCACGAACTTCAGCGGGTGCTGATTCCTTTGTGTACAATACCTGATGTAATCCTGTCGAGTCCCGAAACCATCCGTGTCCATGTGGGTCAGGTAGATTTGGTTTGGCAATGTGGCTCTGAGTCCAGATCAAGGTCTGTAGGTGTGCTCGAAGGGAATGTTGCTGAAATGCATCCTCTGTGGGGGGCAACTGGGTGGCTGGTTTGTCGCTTGTAGTGGCAAGTAAATAGCGTAGATCATCTAGGGTCTTGCATGCTTTCGCTCGCTTCCCATACATCGCAAGGACCAGTTCTTTAGCAGCTTCCATCCAACATTCGAGCTCATTTGCATTCTTTAGACCAGTTAATGCATTTCCAGAGGTCATATTCTTACTGAGTGTCTGATAAGCAGATTTCTTTCCGATGCCAAAGAGTGAGCTTGTGGAATCGCATCCAGTCAATGCATGTGTTGCCAAGATAGACTGACAGATTTCACTGCCAAGTTTGGAAGCAATTGTATGTATAGGTATGAAGCGTTCCCTGCTAATGAACTGACCAGCATGTCCTGCGTGCATGAAAACCTCCTTACTGAGTTGCCCTTGATTGGCGTAATGCAGGAGGAGTACAAGAACATCGGTGTCATCTGATCTGATTATTGTTCTTCCAGACTGTGGGGTCATGCTGACAGCATGCAGTACCATCCTGGTATCTGCCTCTTCCTGGTTGCTGAATAGTTCATCCATCTGTTCCTGTCCTGCTCCAGTCACTCTGACAACAGTTTCAGCATCTTGAAATCCCCCAGCCATCACTATTGCTGTACCTTCTGGAAGTCTGTCCTTCGCATTCTCAACTATGTAGTGACTGACAAACAGAACAAGGTCAGCCTTGTTCGCACCAACTTTCAGGTACTGCCTATAGTGAGGTACTGTCCGACTTCCGATGATGTGATGGGTTGACATATTCTGTGGAATGGCAGAACCTCGTCGCTGACGTTCATCTGCCTTGATGGAGTTCTTGGAGTCATATCGGTCAAAGACCACGGTCACAATCTGTGCTTGGTATGTTGGACTTCTGAGGATTTTGATCAAGCGCTTCAAAACGATTTCTGCTAGATCATTGAATGTTTTGAAGTGATCCTCGTTGAGAGCCTGCACCATGGCCATTCCATCTACTATGTAGGCTGTCGGTGTGTGAGTATCTTGTGTCAGGTCAAAAATCTCTGAACAATGTGATTCAAGTTTTTCAGCTAAGTCAGCCTTCTTGGTCTTTCTCATCATGCCATCATCATGGAAGAGTGAAGGTGGAACTGCAGCGAGCTCATATGTGAGCACCATTTTCATGTCAATGTCGCGGTTCTTCGAAACTGCTAGTAGGCGTCTGAATAGGACTTCTGTTTCAAGGATGAGCTTTCTGTCCTTGTCATTTGTGAGATGCTTTTTCATAGAGGCAAATGTAACTGCTGTTGCTCTTGGAAGTGGATCCCATAAGCTCTTGCGTTCATCTCCAACCAATCGTTGATCTATGAATTTCTGGAGCGCTGCAGTACCTTTTTCTGGCAAGGATCCAAGGGACTCTTCCACTGCTGCTGAGGCAACTTGTCCACTGACGATGTTGATCAAGGAGCCAGGAACTTCATCAAGGTTGAATGGATCCTGGCAATGATTGGAGATGTAGTCCTGGATTCGACGGACATCATCCAGGTCTTTGGCCTTCCTTGAGAGTCCCAACTCCTCATGCTGTTGCCTCTTCTTAGTTAGACAAAGGTCCTTGAATGCCTCTGCATATTCGCCACTGATGTGCCGAGAAAGCAACCATCGCAGCAGAGCTCCCTTCCTCAGCGTTAACCCGATGATGCCACCATCACTTTTTGCTTCCCTGTTGATGGTCTGTTCGAGAGCCTGATCTGTAGGGACGCTGTTGAACTTGGTTTCAGAGCTCCTTCTCACTACAAATCCACCTCTCATCATATGTTGGAACATCATCGGTTGCTGAGTTTCAAGTTGTCTCATCTCTGCGACATAGACTGGGCTATACCTGGCATAGTTGACTTTCCCAGCTACATGGAAGAATGGTACAGTCTCCATCACAGCATCAAGGTGTAGAAGGAAATCGCCTTGCCTGTCTGCTCGTAACAGCCTCATGAGAATTCCGCAGGCATACAAGAAGCTGTCCCAATATGAAAAGGTTGTTGACTGCTTCCTACCATTCTCCCTGAATGACACCAGAGTAGTGGACAATGCTGTCATGGCATCTTCTAACTGGCTGCAGATGGTTCTCATGGTGTCTGGGTCATTATTCTTGAAGGCAACATCGAGGTTATTGACCAGGACTATGGTTTCTTGGTCCACCCATGGTAAGCCACGTTCCTTGGCATATCTCTCTGTACTCTGAAGAAGGAGATGCATCATGGCCTCATTCACCAGCTTCAATGCACGCACTCCGCGGGCGTAGTGTTTACCCTGTAGCATCAGAATCGATGATGAGGTTGCATATGTTCCCGATGATGTAAGTATGTCCTGGAGCCCACCATCTCCGTAAAGTTTGCCAATGGAGGCAATGAATGCCATCGCAAGGTGCATACCTCCAAGCCTCATGGTAACTTTGCCCTCAAGTACATCAGGCTCCGTCCACAGGATCTGTTGCGCCTTGCTATATATGGCCAGATCAGCTGTTACAAGAATGTGCGATTGTCCCAACTTATCAGCAATGGCTACCAGTTTCAACAATGTGGTGTATATTGTTGAGAATTCTGATGGTGGAGCATGGACGAAGGGAAGATATCGGATAGTTGCAACTGGAAGAATACTTTCACTCAGTACTGAATTGAAACCACTCCAAGCTGGGACAGAGCAGGCTTCCCCCATCACCATTCTTGTCAACTGCCAGACCAAGTCAGTTACCACAGACCTCATGTAGCCATCACATTTCTTTACCTCCAATGTGGATGAAGAACCGAGTCCTCTTGGTTCAGGCCTGGAACGGGGCTTTGCGTATCTTTGGAGCGATGCTTCTTCATATTCTGATACATCCAAGGCTTTTGATGATGAGCGGGGAATACCCTTGATGTCTCCAGGAACAGCTGTTCTCTGATATAGGACAATTGCCATGGAATGGGTTGAAGATTTTCCGCCCAGAGTGTCCTCGTTCTGATCGAAGTTATCAATGGCCGAGTCAACAATGGTTGTCAAGTCCCTGTCATCAAAACTTTTCACCCCACGGGGAATGTAGACCTCTGGACTTGACAATTCATCCTTAGCCACAGAGGTCAGAAACCGTCTCACTTCATCATATGATACAGAGTATCCTATGGAGCCTAGAATGTCCAACAACTGTTTGCTTCCAAAGTCATGATGCATTTGGACACCAAGACCAAATGATATTGGAGTGGCAATTGAGCATGACAATGCGATGATGTTATGACATACGGCAAGCATTTTCAACAGATCTCTGGATTCCCTACCAACTTCAGAACAACCTAATGCACTCTCAAAGAAACGCTTAGAGGTACACCAACCAACAAAATCAAACAAGACATCAGGGACAAACTCTTTACATTTCCCTATCTCAATCTCACCACTGGGTGCATATTCATTTGCTTGAAATTTCAGTCCGGCAATGGCTTTTCGTATGATACCAGCAGCACGGTGCAAGACCTGAGAGTCACTGTCCTCTGCAACTGACAATGCTTCAAACTCTCCTTGTTCACTAATTACCATGTGGAGTTCATTGACCCTTTTCAAAGCATCCCCGATTGTCACATCTTTAGAACACACCAAATCAGACTTTCCACTTTGAGGGATGAAATTGATTTGGTCCCCGAAGTGATCTTTCAGCTTTTCTTTCAGTCTCCAACTGGTAATCCTTTGTTCTGATTCTGATTTCTCCCTCAGAATCTCGGTGTATCTAGAATGCAGTTCGGAAAGAAATACCACAGACTTTTTCTTCGAGAACACAGTACCGCACATTTCATCACATAGCGATTGCAGTGCCTCATTAAAGGCGGATTGTGACATCTCATCGGTGGTTTCCTGGGTAGCTTTGGCTGCCTTCCTAACTGCCGCGAGTATATTCCTCTCGGTGATGTAATGTGTATAACACAGTCGGTGATATTTTGCGTCCTCTGCAAATAATTCGGTATGGAACAGCATTTGTGCACGCATTTGGTGGTCTTGCCTTTTCTCAGCTGCACTCAACATATGCTGGCGAGTTGTCTCTCCAGTCCCAGTCGTGATAGGGGTAAGTTTCTCACCCCTTTTGTATACTTTACCGCACACAAAACAGTCCCTCTTAATGTCAAATGCAGATGTTTCTGCTCGACTAAGTCTCCTTGAGCCTTGTGCCTCCTCACTAACAGTAGGCCTACTTGTCGATGGTTGTGGCGATTCATTCTTAACAAATGTAAGGTTCTGTTTGCTAGTGTAAGATGCTCGACAGTTTTTGAGGTATGCGATCTTGGTTTTTCCTGATAAAATGTCATCTCGTATTGGAAAAATTGCATCATACACACTGTCCCTACGTTGTTCAGCTGCATCGAGTAAAGTCTTAAGTCCTTCACGTTTCGGTTGCTGGACGACATTCAGCCGATCAGATTTTACATCCATATGTTTGTTGCATATGATACACAAATTGTCCTGCGTTCTCCGCTTTTTTGGGGGTGGCTGTTCGCTCAGGTCCATGCTTCACCCTGAAAAAAATGAGGCAATGCATTACTATATAATTTAATCACTCAGGAAAGTTGTATTAGCATGTCCTGGACCTAAAAAATGCAGTTATTTGGTGCCCTCATGGTAATAAGGGTATCGTTTGCCAAGGAAATATCACTGGTATGGCGATATAGAATTTTGCTATTGTTCGGTAATTAAGGGGTTAATTAGCATTGTTGTAACGGGATAATTTTTGTACAACCATCCTTTTCATAAAGTAGACACCCATACCTTTCAAATAAAACAGGTCCCGCTTTATTCTACCGCCTGGAGGGGTATCACCTATTTTTAGAGGTCTTTTCAAGGGTTGGCCACAGCACTAATAATGGGTCATAAGTAGTTGATGGATGCAAAAAAAAAAATTTCTCATTGCCCCATGGGAACCTCGGGAGCTAAAAATAGGAAAAACCTTAAAACTGCCATATCCCCAAAACTACACGGCACAGTGAATTCTTATTTTGTATAAAGCTTACTTTTATCCTGTAGAATAGAATGGTTAAAAAAAATCCCTATCGGTTTGATCACAAGGTACTTTTTTCAGGACTTTGAAAAAGTGCCGAGTCGGCACTTTTTAACACTGTTGGCAATGGGAAAAAGATTAAAAAATCATCTTCTCCAGATCCAGCAGGAAGAATCTTTTGATATTTGGTGTGCAACATTGTAGGGTGGATCTGATTCAAGTTTGTTCAAATCGGTCCCCTGGGTTCATATTTGGGCTCAGTATAGGAGCCCGATTTTGAACTTAGTGCATTTCAGGCAAATTTCTTAAAAAATCTTCTTCTCCAGATCCAGCAGGCAGAATCTTTTAATATTTGGTATGCAACATTGTGGGGGTGGATCTGATTCAAGTTTGTTCAAATTGACTCCCTAGATACATATTTGGGCTCACTATAGAAGCTCGAATTCGAACTTAGTGCATTTCAGGCAAATTTCTTAAAAATCTTCTTCTCCAAATCCAGCAGGCAGAATCTTTAGATATTTGGTATGCAGCATTGTGGGGTGAATCTGATTCAAGTTTGTTCAAATCGGCCTCCTGGGTTTATATTTGGGCTCAGTATAGGAGCCCAAATTTGAACTTAGTGCGTTTCAGGCAAATTTCTTTGAAAATCTTCTCCAGATCCAGCAGGCAGAATCTTTTGATATTTGGTATGCAACATTGTAGTGTGGATCTGATTCAAGTTTGTTCAAATCGTCCCCCTGGGTTCATGTTTGTGCTCAGTGTAGTATCCCGATTTCGAACTTAGTGCATTTCACGCAGATTTCTTAAAAAATCTTCTTCACCAGTTCGAGCAGTCAGAGTCTTGATATTTGGTATGCAACATTGTGGGGTGGATCTGATTCAAGTTTGTTCAAATCGGCTCCCTAGATTCATATTTGGGCTCACTATAGAAGCTCGAATTCGAACTTCATGCATTTCAGGCAAATTTCTTAAAAAATCTTCTTCTCCAGATCCAGCAGGCAGAATCTTTTAATATTTGGTATGCAACATTGTGGGGTGGATCTGATTCAAGTTTGTTCAAATCGGCCCCCCTGAATTCATATTTGTGCTCACTATAGAAGCCCGAATTCGAACTTAGTGCATTTCAGGGAAATTTCTTAAAAAATCTTCTTCTCCAGATCCAGCAGGCAGAATCTTTTAATATTTGGTATGCAACATTGTGGGGTGGATCTGATTTAAGTTTGTTCAAATCGGCCCCCCTGGGTTTATATTTGGGATCAGTATAGGAGCCCAAATTTGAACTTTATGCATTTCAGGCAAATTTCTTTGGAAATCTTCTTCTCAAGATCCAGCAGGCAGAATCTTTTAATATTTGGTATGCAACATTGTGGGGTGGATCTGATTCTAGTTCAAATTGCCCCGCTGGTTTTATTATATTTGGGCTCAGTATAGGAGCCCAAATTTGAACTTTGTGCATTTCAGGCAAATTTCTTTGAAAATCTTCTTCTCGAGATCCAGCAGGCAGAATCTTTTGATATTGGGTATTATGCACCATGCTTGGGGGGGGGGGGGGGGGGGGGGGGGGGGGAAGGGGGGGTGAGATTCAAGTTTGTTCAAGCCAAGTCCCTGGGTTCATTTTTGGGCTCACTCGCTTCTTTTTCAGATCCAGCAGTCGGAATGTTTTGATATTTGGTGTTCAGCATCCTTACGGGGGGTGAGATTCAAGTTTGTTTAAGCCAAGTCCCTGGGTTCATATATGGGCTCCCTGTGGGAACCCGAATTATAACTTAGTTCAATATGAGGAATATTATTTAAAAATCTTCTTTTTTTTTTAGATCCACTGGTCAGAATCTTTGGATATTTGGTGTAAGCTTTTCTTAGAAGGAGCAGATGCAACTTGTTGAAATCGTTTCTCTGGGTTGATATTTAAGCTACCATGTCAGGTGAGCACCCTCAGGACCTTTGGGGCCTCTTGTTTCAGTGCTACTTACACACAGTAAGTACACATGTCAATACGGCTCGGGCTAGAGTCTGCATTTATAAACCGATCTTCACGAAATGTCTTGGGTACCTTTGTTATCATCTTGGGACGAGAACAAGTGTTTCTGGGTGCGGTCCAAAATTCAAAATGGCTGCCAGTGGCCATTTTGTACCGAAATTAGGTCTAATCAGTTTTTTGTACACAACTTCTATACGGCTCAGGCTAGAGACCGTATTTATGAACCGATCTTCACGAAACTTCTTGGGTACCTTTGTTATCACCGTGGGATGAGAACAAGTGTTTTGGGTGTGGTCCGAAATTCAAGATGGCCACCAGCAGCCATTTTGTACCAAAATTAGTGCAATCAGTCTTTTGTGCAGAACTTCTGTATGAAAGCTTTGATTTGAATAAATTTTTGTATGAATGTTTAGTAACATGGAATACATCACATATAGTACATGTTTTTTTCTCATGCAGAAATTATGCAAATTAGATGAATTTTGATTTATTCAGTGCTACTTATACACTGTAAGTGCACATGTCAATACGGCTCAGGCTAAAGTCTGTATTTATGAACCGATCTTCACAAAACTTCTTGGGTACCTTTGTTATCACCTTGGGATGAGAACGAGTGTTTCTGGGTGCAGTCCAAAATTCAAGATGGCTGCCAGTGGCCATTTTGTACCGAAATTAGGTCCAATCAGTTTTTTGTCACAACTTCTATACAGCTCGTATTTATGAACTGATCTTCACGAAACTTCTTGGGTACCTTTGATTTCACCTTGGGACAGGAACGAGTGTGTTTTGGGGTGCCTTTGTTATCACTGTGCTCTGAGAACAAATATTTTGGGGTTCAGTCAGACCCACTCTGGGACTCAAAGATTTCTTTTCTAGTTTAGCATCTGACTGTCACCCACCTTTACAATACTTTACCTGTACATTTGTTACAGGCTACGGTCAGTATTTATGTACAGACCGTTACAATACTTTATATGTACCTTTGTTATCAGGTCATTACCTAGATGTTTGTCATTGCTGTGTCACATACTATACATGTACATGTCTTAACAAGTTGAGCTACAGTGTCATTGACACTTTCATTTTTTGCATATGAGCATGTTTTTCAGATTAAACCTTTTCCATTGTTCACTGATCACAAAAACATAACTTAAGAAACAAATTTTGCAGTCACCCGATTATGGTGGCCAGTTCCTATCATCGGTTTAACACTGCATGTATATCTCTCTTGTATTGATAAACGGTGATGCATGACTGTCAGTAGTGAAAGATGGTACAAAGGTAGCCCACTTAATTGGATATCTCTTAATTGTATATCCCTGTTAATTGAACATAATTTCCAAACACAAAACCATTTACCATCCCTCCAGTACAAATTTGACCTGTTAATTGAATATAGGTTATAGAGTAAACTCCTGTTAATTGAATAAAAATTCTTTTATCCTGTCGAGAAATTACCCTGACTCTCCCCAGTTTTCTTTTGTTTATAGACCTATTTGGCCTCAGTATTTCCAATACAGTCATTTAATCTATTATATCTTGTTTGACAGAGCACATGGAGCTCTGTCAAACAAGATATAATAGAATAAATTCTAAGATTATCTCTAGAATACAGGAAAGTGACACAATCTCTGTTAATTGAATACTCCTGTTAATTGAATAATGTTTACTGGCAAAGTGGCTATTCAATTAACAGGGTTCCACTATACAAAGTTAGCCCACATGTTTCCATCATATCTCCGATAGTAACGATACAGGATGAAATGCAGAAATCATTACGTTCGTAACTGTATTAATTATTCTCACAAGTTATAACGTATACTGGAAGTTTTTCATGTCTGTGTTAGTAAGATAAGTGTTTCTAAGTAGTTTTTTTTTTTTTTTTATTAGGATTTACCGACACATTAACAGCCAGGGTCATATCATGTCGGTGACAGTTTTACGGGTGGAGGAAGCCGGAGTACCCGGAGAGAATCACCGAGCAATGACGAGCAGCTGTCAGCTCTCCAACATCGTAACTCCGAACTCTGCACCGCGGCACAGGCAGGGTTAGATTGGTTGAAGACATGCGCACCGTCGACGTGCAGTACGCCTTAGTACACAGCATCATCGTGCCCCCATGTAGGCGATCGGGGTTAAGTGCCTTGCCCAAGGACACAACGTGGGAGCACGATTCAGTCGCTGAAATGGTCACCCATCCAACTACTAACCGCGCTCGACGTTGCTTAACTTCGGTGATCTGACGAGAACCGGTTATCGCAACGCCGCCATGCCCCCTTCTTAAGAGTTACAGTATAGTCGCTGTGGAGTGGTCATAATCCAAGCATTGCATGATGTCCACGTCTGCATTTACCAGATAATGAAAATCAACATCAACAATTTTAATTGATGAAGCACCGGGCAGGCCAGAAAATAAGCAGTCTGACATTTGCAGAATGAGGTCCCCAGATGGTGAATTTGATGATGCTAACCCATATAATGGGCCAATTTATCCTCTGGGTACCTCTTTCTGTTTAGTTTTGAGATCCTGATTCAGACTGAGGTTAACAGAGGGTGAATTTAGTGATGCTACCCTGCTGTGCAGGGTGGCATCACTAAATTCACCCTCCGGGGACCTCATTTTACAGATGACAGTCTGCTTATTTTGGGACCAGGTTGTATTAAATGTGGTGTCTGTTTAATTCATACAGATTAACGATTTCCTAGGTTGTATTAAATGTGGTGTCTGTTTAATTCATACAGACTAACGATTACTTAGGTTTCAGATGATAAAAATAACAGAATAGGCACAAATATTGGCTCTTCTGGTTGACCAATTTGTTAGCTGTTATAAATTTTCAGAATCACCACAGCATGCAAATGTTGATCAAAATACGACCAACAAACTAGATCGCACCTCAGGGAAATTGATGAGTTGAAGTGGCTAACATAGTGGTTTGTAAGAATTTGTGTAAAATCGTCAAATCGCCACAGTTTTTAGTCGAGTTGTGACGAAGTTAAACACGACTTATAGTTTGGTGAATGGCGGGCGGGTAGTTTGCCGGGCAGGCGGGTGTAAACAATTGGTTTCCAGATGATAACTTGATAATGGTTCAACCCATGTTCATGGAACTTCATAGGTAGGTTGGTATCGGTGAGAGGAAGAACCCTATTAATTTTGGACTTGCTTGGTCACAGAGACCTTGAACATAGTAAATTGTAAACAATTGGTTTCCAGATAACTTGACTACGGTTCAACCCACATTCATGAAACTTCATACAGTTAAAACTAGAAGTCCTGTCACGAATAGTGCGCTTATCTAGGCTTAATTGCACGTTGGAATTGCGCGCAATTGCCATATCGAATGGCACCCAAAGCACGGCAGGTTCTCCTGGTTACTCATAGCAAACACATGCACTGTTTCTGCCAATGGACCTCCGGGTTACCCGGAGGTCCATTGGCTGAAACATTGCCTGTGCACAGGCCATATGTACAGAATATGATAGCTTTAATTGGGCCATAACGCGCACATTAACGCGCATATCAACGTGGTATTTGTGCGCATTTCATGACAGGACTTCTAGTTTTAACTGTATGTAGGTTGGCCTTCGTGAGAGGAAGAACCCTATTTCTTTGGACTCACTAGGTCAAGGTCACATTGACCCTGAACATACTGAATCAAAACAGTTGGTTTCCGAATGATAATTTGATAATGGTTCGACACATGTTCATAAAACTTAAGAGTTAGGTTGGCATCAGTGAGAGGAAGAACCCTATTTATTTTGGACTTGCTTGGTGAAAGGTCAAGGTCACAGTGACCTTCAACATAGTAAATCGTAAACAATTGGTTTCCGGATGATAACTTGATAATGTTTTGACCTACGTTCATGAAACTTTATAGGTAGGTTGGCTTCAGGGAGAGGAAAAACCCTATTTATTTTAGACTTGCTAGGTGAAAGGTCAAGGTCACAGTGACCTTCAACAAAGTAAATCATAAACCATTGGTTTCTGGACTATAACTTGATAATGGTTTGACCCACATTCATGAAACTTCATAGGTAGGTTGGCCTAGGTGAGTGGAAGACCCCTATTTATTTTGGACTCACTAGGTCAAAGGCCAAGGTCACAGTGACCTTGAACATAATAAATCGTAAACAATTGGTTTCCAGATGATAATTTGCTAATGGTTCCACCTACATTCATGAAACTTCAGGTAGGTTGGCATTGGTGCAAAAAAGAGACCTATTTATTTCAGAATCATTAGGTCAAAGGTCAAGGTCACAGTGACCCTTCACATAGTAAATTGCAAACAATTGGTTTCCGGACGATCAATTAATAATGATTAAACCCACTTTCGTGCTATCACAACTCGACATTGGATCGGTGATCCTATCGGCATTTTTATATAGTAGGGGTGGGGGATGTGTGAAGGTTTTTGTATAGTAGGGATGGGGGTGTGTGAAAGTTTTTTATATAGCAGGGGTGGGGGTGTGAGAAAGTTTTTATATAGTAGGGATGGGGGTGTGTGAAAGTTTTTATATAGTAGGGGTGGGGGTGTGTGAAGGTTTTAATATAGTAGGGATGGGGGTGTGTGAAAGTTTTTATATGGTAGGGATGGGTGTGTGTGAAAGTGTTTATATAGTAGGGGTGGGGTTGTGTGAAAGTTTTTATATAGTAGGGGTGGGGGTGTGTGAAAGTTTTTATATAGTAGGGGTGGGGTTGTGTGAAAGTTTTTATATACTAGGGGTGGGGGTGTGTGAAAGTTTTTATATAGTAGGGGTGGGGTTGTGTGAAAGTTTTTATATAGTAGGGGTGGGGGTGTGTGAAAGTTTTTATATAGTAGGGGTGGGGTTGTGTGAAAGTTTTTATATAGTAGGGATGGGGGTGTGTGAAAGTTTTTATATAGTAGGGGTGGGGGTGTGTGAAAGTTTTTATATAGTAAGGATGGGGGTGTGTGAAAGTTTTTATATAGTAGGGGTGGGGGTGTGTGAAAGTTTTTGTATAGTTGGGATGGGGGTGTGTGAAAGTTTTTATATACTAGGAGTGGGTGTGTGTGTGAAAGTTTTTATATAGTAGGGATGGGGGTGTGTGAAAGTTTTTATATTGTTGGGGTGGGGTTGTGTGTGAAAGTTTTTATATAGTAGGGGTGGGGTTGTGTGAAAGTTTTTATATAGTAGGGGTGGGGGGGTGTGAAAGTTTTTATATAGTAGGAGTGGGTGTGTGTGTGAAAGTTTTTATATAGTAGGGGTGGGGTTGTGTGAAAGTTTTTATATAGTAGGGGTGGGGGTGTGTGAAAGTTTTTATATAGTAGGGGTGGGGGTGTGTGAAAGTTTTTATATAGTAGGGGTGGGGGTGAGTGAAAGTTTTTATATAGTAGGGATGGGGGTTGTGTGAAAGTTTTTATATTGTAGGGGTGGGGTTGTGTGAAAGTGTTTATATAGTAGGGGTGGGGGTGTGTGAAAGTTTTTATATTGTAGGGATGGGGGTGTGTGAAAGTTTTTATATAGCAGGGGTGGGGGTGTGTGAAAGTTTTTATATAGCAGGGGTGGGGGTGTGTGAAAGTTTTTATATAGTAGGAGTGGGTGTGTATGAAAGTTTTTATATAGTAGGGGTGGGGGTGTGTGAAAGTTTTTATATAGTAGGGATGGGGGTGTGTGTGAAAGTTTTTATATAGTAGGAGTGGGTGTGTGTGAAAGTTTTTATATAGTAGGGGTGGGGGTGTGTGAAAGTTTTTATATAGTAGGGGTGGGTGTGTGTGAAAGTTTTTATATAGTAGGAGTGGGGGTGTGTGAAAGTCTTTATATAGTAGGGGTGGGGGTGTGTGAAAGTTTTTATATAGTAGGGGTGGGGGTGTGTGAAAGTTTTTATATAGTAGGGGTGGGGCTGTGTGAAAGTTTTTATATAGTAGGGATGGGTGTGTGTGAAAGTTTTTATATAGTAGGGGTGGGGATGTGTGAAAGTTTTTATATAGTAGGGGTGGGGGTGTGTGAAAGTTTTTATATAGTAGGGATGGGGGGTGTGAGAAAGTTTTTATATAGTAGGGATGGGGGTGTGTGAAAGTTTTTATATAGTAGGGGTGGGGGGTGTGTGAAAGTTTTTATATAGTAGGGATGGGGGTGTGTGAAAGTTTTTATATAGTAGGGATTGGGTTGTGTGAAAGTTTTTAAATAGTAGGGATGGGGTTGTGTGAAAGTTTTTATATAGTAGGAGTGGGGGTGTGTGAAAGTTTTTATATAGTAGGGGTGGGGTTGTGTGAAAGTTTTTATATAGTAAGGGTGGGGTTGTGTGAAAGTTTTTATATAGTAGGGGTGGGGGTGTGTGAAAGTTTTTATATAGTAGGTATGGGGGGGTGTGTGTGAAAGTTTTTATATAGTAGGGTTGGGGGTGTGTGTGAAAGTTTTTATATAGTAGGTATGGGGGTGTGTGTGAAAGTTTTTATATAGTAGGGGTGGGGGTGTGTGTGAAAGATTTTATATAGTACGGATGGGGGTGTGTGAAAGTTTTTATATAGTAGGGGTGGGGGGTGTGTGAAAGTTTTTATATAGTAGGGGTGGGGGTGTGTGAAAGTTTTTATATAGTAGGGGTGGGGGTGTGTGAAAGTTTTTATATAGTAGGAGTGGGGGTGTGTGAAGGTTTTTATATAGTAGGGATGGGTGTGTGTGAAAGTTTTTATATAGTAGGGGTGCGGTTTTGTGAAAGTTTTTATATAGTAGGGGTGGGGGTGTGTGAAAGTTTTTATATAGTAGGTATGGGGGTGTGTGAAAGTTTTTATATTGTAGGGATGGGGTTGTGTGAAAGTTTTTATATTGTAGGGGTGGGGTTGTGTGAAAGTTTTTATATAGTAGGGGTGGGTGTGTGTGAAAGTTTTTATATTGTAGGGATGGGGGTGTGTGTGAAAGTTTTTATATAGTAGGGGTGGGGGTGTGTGTGAAAGTTTTTATATAGTAGGTATGGGGGTGTGTGTGAAAGTTTTTATATAGTAGGGGTGGGGGTGTGTGTGAAAGTTTTTATATAGTAGGGATGGGGGTGTGTGAAAGTTTTTATATAGTAGGGATGGGGGTGTGTGAAAGTTTTTATATAGTAGGGGTGGGGGGTGTGTGAAAGTTTTTATATAGTAGGGGTGGGTGTGTGTGAAAGTTTTTATATAGTAGGGGTGGGGGGGTGTGAAAGTTTTTATATAGTAGGAGTGGGGGTGTGTGAAGGTTTTTATATAGTAGGGATGGGTGTGTGTGAAAGTTTTTATATAGTAGGGGTGGGGGTGTGTGAAAGTTTTTATATAGTAGGGATGGGTGTGTGTGAAAGTTTTTATATAGTAGGGATGGGTGTGTGTGAAAGTTTTTATATAGTAGGGGTGGGTGTGTGTGAAAGTTTTTATATAGTACGGATGGGGGTGTGTGAAAGTTTTTATATAGTAGAGGTGGGGGTGTGTGAAAGTTTTTATATAGTAGGGATGGGGGTGTGTGAAAGTTTTTATATAGTAGGGGTGGGGTTGTGTGAAAGTTTTTATATAGTAGGGGTGGGGGTGTGTGAAACAGGGCTTGCCTTGAGTCGGGGCTGATCAGCCCAGGCCCTGAGATCAGCCACAAGGAGCACTTGCTGGGGGCTTTTTTTCAAGCCCCGACATTTTCCACAAAAAAGCACTAACAATAATGGACAAAATGGAAAATCAGCCCCGAAAAGGCCCCGACCTCAATATGTGGGGCACTTTTTTTAGGCCCCGACCATTTTACTCACGGTGAGCCCTGGTGAAAGTTTTTATATACAGTTGGGGGCTTGTATAATGTTCCTACCAGCTGTTAGAGAAATGCCTTGTTTAATGTTCCTACCAGATGTTTGTGCAATGTCTTGAAAGTTTGTATCTAAATTTTAGACAGTTGGAGGCTTGTATAATGTTCCTACCAGATGTTTGTGCAATGTCTTGAAAGTCTGTATCTAAAAATTTTAGACAGTTGGGGGCACGTACAATGTTCCTTCCAGATGTTCGTGGAATGTCTTGAAAGTCTGTATCTAAATTTTAGACAGTTGGGGTGCATATAATGTTCCTACCATCTGTTAGAGAAATGCCTTGTATAATGTTCCTACCAGATGTTCATGCCATGTTTAGAAAGTCTGTATCTAAATTTTAGACTGTTGGGGGGCTTGTATAATGTTCCTACCAGATGTTCATGCAATGTCTTGAAAGTCTGTATCTAAATTTAAGCCAGTTGGGGGCTCGTATAATGTTCCTACCAGATGTTCATGCAATGTCCCAATGCAATAATTGCACACAGAAAAATGACCATACATGTACTGTACTGTGTAGTCTCTGTGGACTGGTCACTTTCCACAGGTGTGCAATATTTCCACAGATGGAATAATATTACATGTAGTCTAAGGGTGGGCGGTTTTGAAATTTGCATTTCGGTTCAGTTTCAGTTTTGTACAAAAACTTGGTTTTCGGTTTTTCAAAATATATTGTAGAACTCCACATTTTAGAGGATAATGTGTGTGTATACATAAAATGTGTGTGTATTTGTCATCCAAGTCATGAGGCTCCTAGAGTGTGTTGAGTCACCCGGGTTACAAAGTGTTGATCACTCTTCTCAGCTAATGGACATATTGTGGTGGGCTGCAGTGGTGGAGCAATGGGGCCCAAGTGCCCCCCTCTCTCCTCCACCCCCAAAAAATCCTACTTGCTCATCCCAAGCCCAGTTTTGAAAAGAATTTTTTTTTCCTGCCCTCAGTACAAGTACAGTACCCTCAGTCCTGAGATCTCCCCTGCAAAAACTCTTCACCCTCATGGTCCCCCTGGATTTCAAACTATGGCTCCACCACTGGTGGGATCTGCCTTGTTCTGTCAGTGAGATTTGGGGCGTTGCCAAAATGCAAACCTTTTCCAGAAAAGCTACATTTTAGCAAAAATCTACATTTCCTTATTTTTATGGAGTCGCAGAGCTCGCATCCTGCTTTTGGTGGATAATATTCAATTGTGCGTATTTCAGTAATTATTACATTGCGTCAAAATAGACTGCCCTACCTCAAATGACAGTAAAATAAAAGGAACACAAATCATATTTCTTGTGATTTTAATAACTATTATTGAAGTAAGTTGTGATATCATATACGAATCACTTTTATTGGTAACTCACTCACTCGAATGTTTTCACTATATCTCTCTTAATTTCGACTGTAGAGGTTCGTTTTTGACTTTTGATTTTACCCAAACAGATATTGGGTGAAGTGAGCGGTGCCAAGGCGAAGATATTACCAACTTCATTTTGCCCTCCTGGCTGATCCCCGCAATGATTCCATCTCAGTTAAGACAGGCGATTGATGTTTTTGAAGGGAGACGGCTGCATAATGGCAGAGTATTTGGTATCACTGAACTAAATATTTGAATTAGAAATACCCGCCTTAAAATGTTCCACTTGGAAATGATGCAATCTCTAAAAATAAACAGCCTTGGGAAAATAAATTGTTTCATTAAATGTTTGAAGCATTCTATTGACATCTTGCATTATTGATGAATATTCCAAATGAAAAAGAGGATGATTTGATGACTTTTGGACCTAAAAAATACAGTTTACATTTGGTGTTGTTTTTGTAGGGAATTTCCTGAAAAATATGAGCATGTGACCGGTACTTCCCTTGCTGCAGTATGGTTAAATGAGACAGATTTTTTCCAAAGATATTGTGTGCTAATGCAGATTTTAGTTTTATTTGGGGATCAGGGTAGTTTTTAACACTTTACCCAATGGATCGCCTGCATCCTCCCGCATAATATGCCAATTCAGCAGTTGAAAAAATAGTATTTTTCGAAAAATTTCAACAAAACCATATCATGTGACCTCTCTTTGGAACAAGCTCGTTGAGCTCATTCCAAAGAGGGGTCACATGATATGGTTTTGTTGAAATTTTTTGAAAAAATTTAAAAAATGATATTTAAAATAATAAATTTTGAAATCATCTGCGTTGCGTAAAGGGTTAAAGAATGCTATAAATTCTCATTCCTCTCAGCTAATTTTTTAGGTAATGGACTAGAAAAATCTTTTTGAGGCAATACCAGTTTTTAATCTCATTTGACACAGTTTGGACACTTTTCCTTAAAAGAGCAAATTTCCCATGTTTTTGACTCAGAAGCCAAAAGTTGGATTCTTATGCAGAAATGATTCTTTTATCTCATGAAAGTGTTAAAATGTCTCTTTGATAGGTTTGGGGCTAATTATAGGTATCACTGAACTAAATATTTGAATTAGAAATACCCGCCTTGAAATGTTCCACTCGGAATGAAATCTCTAAAAAATATACAGCCTTGAGAAAATAAATTGTTTCAATAAATGTTTGAAGCATTCTATTGACGTCTTTGCATTATTGATGAATATTCCAGATAAAAAAAGAGGGTGATTTGATGACTTTTGGACCTAAAAAATGCAATTTACATTTGGTGTGTTTTTGTAGGGAATTCCCTGAAAAATATGAGCATGTGACCAGTACTTCCCTTGCTGTCAATTTTTCTCTCTTATTTGTTGCATGACCCCCCTGTTTTGGGGTCAGAAAAAGTTGCGTGAAGGGCTATACTTGACAAAGATATTTGAATGCCAACATTAAAGTGATGTGATAATATTTTTTTTGCCTGAATGTCATAATGGTCGCCAGTGAGAAAATATTTAGTTCCGTGATACCATTTGATGACTGGATTTGCATCGCAAAAATGTCCAAATGCAAAATAAAAAATACCCTGAATGCATGGGATTTGAAAGTTTGCAATATTGCATCTTGGGATTTGTTGTGTACACAAAATATAGAATACACAGTTGTTATAGCATGTTGATTATAAAAACTACGTATTGGGAATGCAGCGTTGAAACTTGACAGGTTATAGCTGACAACCTGCAGAACTGCACAATTCCTTAAAGTAAGTTCAAATAATATACAAACATTTCCCAATAAGTTTAAAAAAAACTTTCAACAGTTACCTGCCATCCATTTAACAGGATATATTCTATTTTAATTTAACCATTTTCTTGTTGACAAAAAACATAACTACCAATGTGCAGCATTATCTCTGAGCATGTGACTTCAGAGAATGTGCCAGTAGTCGGTTAATTAACATAATTTACTCGTCATTTTTCCCATGTGAACTTTTGAGGTTTCAAAACTCAATAAATTTTATGTTTTTCATGTGTACCCATACTATGTATGGTACACATAATGCCGGCATCCGGGGTGACCATCCGTCGTTCGTCCATCCTTTTTTCCAATCTAATTTACTACGCACCGTACGCAGATGATTTTGGGTCGAAGATGATTTATATTACTTTTACACCATATGATGTCAGGTAATATTAGTTACCTCGTCTCTGATCACGTGGTACAGGTTTTTACCTACCCGAAGCCAGCCGTTTTGGCCTCATGGGATACGCCTGGCTTCGGGTAGGTAAAAACCTGTACCACGTGATCAGACACGGGGTAACAAATTTATCAATTGACTTTCCGTTTTAGAAGTACAATCTATTTCATGTGTGAACACACACAGCATGAGATCTTTTATCTTCCATTGTTGAGCCATACAGGTTTTTGTGGAATTTTTGTGCAAAAGAGTTTTTGTGAAAATATGCCGATATGACTAGTATAAAAAAATTATTGAATTTCTTTTTTGTCTCAAAAACATAGCTTATGAAGCCCACATTGGAGGGTACTCGACAAGCTCATTCCAATAAGGGGTCATGAGCTATATTTTGGAGATAAAAAATTAAAATATAATACATGTACACTGTAAAACTGGAATGATGATTTTTTGCGAATAGTGCAGGCTGTGATCAGACATGGGATAACAAATTTACATGTATCTATTGACTTTGAAGTATTTCATTTATGTGAACATGCAAGGAGGGGGAACTTTATCTTTGACTATTGAGCCACACCATTTTGGGGGGGATTTTTTGTGCTTTTCAACTATATTCTGGTATGGTACGATCATACAAATATTTGTTGTGCTGTCTGACTTCCGCCTTCCAGTTATCGGTAAATTGATTAGGCCATACAAAGTTGATTGTCTGTTTCTCAGGCCATTTTTTCCAAGAAAGCATGCGGGCGGGCAGGTTTTTTTTTTTCTTTTTATTTTCTCTCCGAGAGGTTGTTTGTGGTAATTTGACCCCCACACAAACGCCTGGAGGACCACGCAAAATTTCGCAAATATATTGGTTATTCACCATAGGGGTGTTGGGTCGTAAATGAAGTGGGGTTTGAATGTTTGTTTTTTCAGTGAAACGTGAAAATTATAACACAGTACGAAAGTCACGAAACACCTCGTGGGTAAAACGTCTCGGGTTGAAACTTCTCTGTGACAAATCAAATGTCGAAGTGCCAACTTTCAGAGATTTATTTTACCAAAAAAAAAAAATCCTTTCACAACCTGCCTAATAAAATCGTGAATCGCAATTTTTCCCCATTATATTCAAAATTATCACAACCCATTTGAACGGGCAGTTCATCCATAAATCATATTTTTTTAAATCTGAAAATGAAATGCAAAACAAATGTTTGCATGTTTTTATTATTAACCAATTCTACCGCATATACCTGCCTATATGCGATTTATTTTCAACTACGACTGTTACTTTTATATCAAGCAACGGTTACTATTAGTTATCCAATTATCCTGCATCTCAAATGCATTTATTTAAATTAACTGGGAAACTCGTAACGGTTTCAAATAACAGTACACAAATTCCCAATGACGGCCATTTACAATACAAATGTTACTAAAAATAAATGCCAGAGACTGTGTTCCATTCAACATAGCACCTGACTTTGCAGACTTTCTGAGGGTTGGTGCGAATCAGACGTGGTGCGAATCGACCATTCCCCTTTGTGACTGTTTGTTGTCAGACTGAAAGACACCTTCCTTCTTGCTGTCATTATGACCTACCTTTTACAGAATAAAACACTTTCTGTCGTGAATATTGCTAAAACCCACCCACTTTATTAAGGTATGATGTAGAAAAAGCTTGAAGTGTGTAAATTTAAAATTTGCGAACGCATCGATATCGATTTACCGAAATGAGCACAATATCTCAAATTTTTTTTGGTGTCATAAAAAGGTTGCATGTGCACCAAAAATGACCATGCGCGCAGGCCTGAGAAACAGAGGTTCTTTTTTTTATGGCCTTAATTAAGCTTATTAATATTTATTTATTTATTTATTGATGTTTAAGGTCACATATTTATGCACAATGGCTAATCATGACTGTGACAGTTTTACGGGTGGAGGAAGCCGGAGTACCCGGAGAGAACCACCGAGCAACGACGAGCAGCTGCCAGCTCCCCAACATCATAACTCCGCACAGGCAGGGTTAGATTGGTTGAAGACATGCGTACCATCGACGTGCAGTACGCCTTAGTACACGGGGTCATCGTGCCCCCACGCGGGCAATGGAGATGAAGTGTCTTGCCCAAGGACACAAGTGAACATCACTAAATTCACCCTCTGGGGACCCCATTTTGGCTAATTTTCTGGCTTGCTGACAATGCAGTGTTTATTGAACATTTCAGTTGTGGTGTAAACATGTCATAAACTCCCTTCTGTAGACAAATTCATAACAAATATACAGTACATAGAGAGTGGATTGTAACAAAATCACCCACAGAGTGGAGTTATCACCCAAAGTATCACTTTCAAATTTTTAAGTTTTAGAGTTCGCAAATATATTAAAAGGCTAAAATACAATGAAAAATGGGTCCTGCATGTTCTGGAATCTCAGTCTGGTAGAACACACAACAATTTAATTTAATTCAGTTTTATTTGACAACTGAGCTCATTGAGCTCTTATCAGATTGAAGTGATGTCGTGGAATCTCAGACCGGTAAAACACACAAAGAATTCAACTAAAATCATTTGACAAGACTCATTGAGTTCTTGTCAGATTGAAGTGGTGTCCAGTGTTTCCTGGAATATCAGACCAGTAGAACACACAAAGAATTCATTTAATTCAGTCTTATTTGACAACTGAGCTCATTGAGTTCTTGTCAGATTGAAGTGGTGTCCTGGAATCTCAGACCGGTAAAACACACAAAGAATTCAACTAAAATCATTTGACAAGACTCATTGAGTTCTTGTCAGATTGAAGTGGTGTCCAGTGTTTCCTGGAATATCAGACCAGTAGAACACACAAAGAATTCATTTAATTCAGTCTTATTTGACAACTGAACTCATTGAGCTCTTGTCAGATTGAATTGGTGTCCAATGTATCCTGGAATCTCAGACCAGTAGAACATACAAAGAATTCATTTAATTCAGTCTTATTTGACAACTGAGCTCATTGAGCTCTTGTCAGATTGAAGTGGTGTCCAGTGTATCCTGGAATCTCAGACCAGTAGAACACACAAAGAATTCATTTAATTCAGTCTTATTTGACAACTGAACTCATTGAGCTCTTGTCAGATTGAATTGGTGTCCAATGTATCCTGGAATCTCAGACCAGTAGAACACACAAAGAATTCATTTAATTCAGTCTTATTTGACAACTGAACTCATTGAGCTCTTGTCAGATTGAATTGGTGTCCAATGTATCCTGGAATCTCAGACCGGTAGAACACACAAAGAATTCATTTAATTCAGTCTTATTTGACAACTGAACTCATTGAGTTCTTGTCAGATTGAATTGGTGTCCAATGTATCCTGGAATCTCAGACCGGTAGAACACACAAAGAATTCATTTAATTGAGTTTTATTTGACAACGGACCCCATTGAGTTCTTGTCAGATTGAAGTGGTGTCCAGTGTATCCTAGAATCTCAGACCAGTAGAACACACAAAGAATTCATTTAATTGAGTTTTATTTGACAACGGACCCCATTGAGTTCTTGTCAGATTGAAGTGGTGTCCAGTGTATCCTAGAATCTCAGACCAGTAGAACACACAAAGAATTCATTTAATTCAGTCTTATTTGACAACTGAGCTCATTGAGTTTTTGTCAGATTGAAGTGATGTCCTGGAATCTCAGACCAGTAGAACACACAAAGAATTCATTTAATTCAGTCTTATTTGACAACTGAACTCATTGAGTTCTTGTTAGATTGAAGTGGTGTCCAGTGTATCCTAGAATCTCAGACCAGTAGAACACACAAAGAATTCATTTAATTCAGTCTTATTTGACAACTGAACTCATTGAGCTCTTGTCAGATTGAATTGGTGTCCAATGTATCCTGGAATCTCAGACCAGTAGAACACACAAAGAATTCATTTAATTCAGTCTTATTTGACAACTGAACTCATTGAGTTTTTGTCAGATTGAAGTAGCATCCAGGAATCTCAGACCAGTAGAACACACAACGAATTCATTTAATTGAGTTTTATTTGACAACTGAGCTCATTGAGCTCTTGTCAGATTGAAGTGATGTCCTGGAATCTCAGACCAGTAGAACACACAAAGAATTCATTTAATTCAGTCTTATTTGACAACTGAACTCATTGAGCTCTTGTCAGATTGAAGTAGCATCCTGGAATCTCAGACCAGTAGAACACACAACGAATTCATTTAATTGAGTTTTATTTGACAACTGAGCTCATTGAGCTCTTGTCAGATTGAAGTGATGTCCTGGAATCTCAGACCAGTAGAACACACAAAGAATTCATTTAATTCAGTCTTATTTGACAACTGAACTCATTGAGCTCTTGTCAGATTGAAGTGATGTCCTGGAATCTCAGACCAGTAGAACACACAAAGAATTCATTTAATTCAGTCTTATTTGACAACTGAACTCATTGAGCTCTTGTCAGATTGAAGTGATGTCCTGGAATCTCAGACCAGTAGAACACACAAAGAATTCATTTAATTCAGTCTTATTTGACAACTGAACTCATTGAGCTCTTGTCAGATTGAAGTGATGTCCTGGAATCTCAGACCAGTAGAACACACAAAGAATTCATTTAATTGAGTTTTATTTGACAACTGAACTCATTGAGCTCTTGTCAGATTGAAGTGATGTCCTGGAATCTCAGACCAGTAAAACACACAAAGAATTCATTTAATTGAGTTTTATTTGACAACTGAACTCATTGAGCTCTTGTCAGATTGAAGTGATGTCCTGGAATCTCAGACCAGTAGAACACACAAAGAATTCATTTAATTCAGTCTTATTTGACAACTGAACTCATTGAGCTCTTGTCAGATTGAAGTGGTGTCCTGGAATCTCAGACCAGTAGAACACACAACGAATTCATTTAACCCTTTACCCAATGCAGACGATATGAAAATTTATTATTTTAAAAATCATTTTTTCAAATTTTTCAAAAAATTTCAACAAAACCATATCATGTGACCCCTCGTTGGAACGAGCTCAATGAGCTCGTTCCAACGAGGGGGTCACATGATATGGTTTTGTTGAAATTTGTTGAAAAATAATATTTTTTCAACTGTTGAATTTGCATATTACGCGGATGGATGCGGGCGATTCATTGGGTAAAGGGTTAATTCAGCTTTATTTGACAATTGAGCTCTTGTCAGATTGAAGTGATGTCCTCAGTCCTTCGTGTGAGTAAATTTTACGGGTGCAAAAAAGTGCTCTCGCAAATTGTGTTGCGAGTGCGATCGCACTCGCAAAATTCCCTAAAGTTTCACAACTATGCATGTTTGAGACAGATGTGTTTAAACACAGCTACCGTACTCACCCGTGTCGAAGCTCATATTCGTGATTAGGCCCACCCTCGCTTTTTCAGATTTATGAACCAGAGTGCCCAACTCGAGTCAACCCCCCAGCCCCCCCCCCCCTCCCCTAAGTTTCAAATTGAATGAAAGTTTGTCTGTGTTCAGTGTAATAAGTCTTTATTAAAAAATTATATATCCCAAGCAAAATTGACTTGTTTATTTTTTGTCAACCTCATTTTGGAAGCTGTGACTTGTTTCAAATAAGTGTGCAGACTGTTGTCAATAGTTGTCTGAAACACGCCCATAACATATAGTTTTCACAGTGGTTTGAACATCATCACACAGATACTGATTGCACACTGCCACTTTCGAGCGGTGCACCACCCATTGTGAAAGAACACTGCCACTTTCGAGCGTGCACAATTCACTGTGAAAACGGGTGTTCAGAAATTAATGAGAAAGTGGTAATTAAAAATAAAAAATAATTACAAATCTGGTATTTGAGAATTATATAACAATTTAACCAGCGATATGATGTATGACTTATTGGTTTAATAAAACATGCTCATTTATCATTCCATCATGCTCGGCAACATGTGAAATTATGACTTTCAGTGTAAAATCAATTTTTTGAATTTTGCCAAGGGAGGCAACTATTTTGTTATTCATATTCCGCTATGTAAATTTTATCTGGTCTTCATATTATGATTTTTTTTTATTGATTTTGTGTGAAGCTATATTTTGTTTATTCGTAATAAATGTACATATTTAAAAAAAAAAACAACTATTTTTAAACAGACTATGTTTGTCTGTTTTCAAGGGGGTGGTTTGCAGTGTTGATTGACATACTTTACTTACGTCCATTTCTAGCTTCGAGAGTAACCTGTACAAAAAATGAAAACAACACCGTATGGTTTTCTGTTTGTTTTATTCATTAAATTGAGAATTAAAACCCGAAATCTGAAAATGAAACGTATGTACAAGATAATTATGAGAGTTTTTAAAGCAAATTCTGATTAAATTAGTGCTGTAGTTTCGGTTTCGTTTACTGGATGAATGGGGATGTATAATGACATGCGCAGTGAACAAAGGAAACTGGAAATGTTTCAGTTTTCACTGACAATATCGATTCCGACCTCTTGCGGAGCGGATGGTGATATGAAGGTGGAGGGGTGTTGGGGGCATATAACAGCAGTTTTAATTTTGTTTTTGTTTTACCATTAACCAATGGACAATAACAAAATAGATGTCCATTCTGACTTGAAGCGTGGCAATGCTTGTGAGTTGAGTGCAATTTAAGTAAAGTTGAACTGTTCGATGACGGGTGCGATTTTTTGCACTCGTCTTTTTTAAATTACGGGCGCTTGCAAGCGAGAGCGCAATAGCACCCGTCTCACGCGAAGGACTGTGTCCTGGAATCTCAGACCGGTAAAACACACAAAGAATTCAACTAAAATCATTTGACAAGACTCAATGAGCTCTTGTTAGATTGAAGTGGTGTCCACTGTATCCTAGAATCTCAGACCAGTAGAACACACAAAGAATTCATTTAATTCAGTCTTATTTGACAACTGGAGCTCTTGTCAGATTGAAGTGGTGTCCAGTGTATCCTGGAATCTCAGACCAGTAGAACACACAAAGAATTCATTTAATTCAGTCTTATTTGACAACTGAACTCATTGAGCTCTTGTCAGATTGAAGTGGTGTCCAGTGTATCCTGGAATCTCAGACCAGTAGAACACACAAAGAATTCATTTAATTCAGTCTTATTTGACAACTGAACTCATTGAGTTCTTGTCAGATTGAAGTCGTGTCCTGTGTATCCTGGAATCTCAGACCGGTAGAACACACAAAGAATTCATTTAATTCAGTCTTATTTGACAACTGAGCTCATTGAGCTCTTGTCAGATTGAAGTCGCGTCCTGTGTATCCTGGAATCTCAGACCGGTAGAACACACAAAGAATTCATTTAATTCAGTCTTATTTGACAACTGAACTCATTGAGCTCTTGTCAGATTGAATTGGTGTCCAATGTATCCTGGAATCTCAGACCAGTAGAACACACAAAGAATTCATTTAATTCAGTCTTATTTGACAACTGAACTCATTGAGCTCTTGTCAGATTGAATTGGTGTCCAATGTATCCTGGAATCTCAGACCGGTAGAACACACAAAGAATTCATTTAATTCAGTCTCATTGAGCTCTTGTCAGATTGAAGTGGTTAACTCCCTACACTCTGATGCCAAAGTATCCAAATTTCAGTATTTATTTGGAGTTTGACAACACGTTGGACAGTCAGGTCCACCATGTGTTGGGCAATTTTATGAGTGGAGGAAGCCAGAGTACCTGGAGAGAACCACCAAGCAATGGCAAGCAACTGTCAGACTCCCCAACCGACTAACTCAACACTTAGCAAGGCTAGCATTTGTTGAAGAAAAGTGCAGGCCTGAAAATGAGCAGTCTGACATTTGCAGAATGAGGTCTTCAGAGGGTGAATTTGATGCTGTCCCATACAGTGGCCCAATTTATCCTCTGGGTACCTCTTTCTTTTTAGTTTTGAGACCCTGATTCAGATTGAGGTTCACAGAGGGTAAATTTAGTGACAGCAGGGTAGCATCACTAAATTCACCCTCTGAGGACCTCATTTTGCAGATGACAGACTGCTTATTTTATAGGTTGGACAAGTGCACCATCGACATGCAGTATGCCTTAGTACACAGTGTCACCATGTCATGGCAATCAGGATTAAGTGCCTTGCCTAAGGACACAATAGCTGTTACCCCTGACGGGATCGAACCATGGATCTCTTGATTTGAAGTTATCCAAATTTCAAGAGCCATTTTCCCATAATGCAACTGAAAATTTAACCAATTCAGTCCTGTTTGACAGAGCTCAATGAGCTCTGTCAAACAAGACTGATTTGGTTAAATTTCTAGTTGAATTATGGGAAAAATTTTCATCCTGAACACAAGATATTTCGACATCGGTGTAATGGGGTTAACAGCCTAGTTGCACTATTAGAAAAAAATTCCAGCTTGAAATTTTGAAATTTGAGCATCAGTTTGCAGGGGCATAATAATTGAAGATATACCCCTCAATCAATTGCAGTTTTGAATTGGATATAAATAGACGCTCTCCTCTGCCAATATTCCTTAGTATTATGCATGAAAATATTGATCCTCCCATGGGCTGGAATTTATTTCTGTGATTAAAAGGTCAGAAGGATATAAACAAGTGGTTTTCATCAATTTGTCATCTGGTGCAAACTATAGAACCAATTTTTGAAGCATGAAGACACTTAAAATTCTCCAATTCTTCTCTTCTTTTATGCTGCAGTGTTCTGTATGAAGCTTTGTACAGAATAATTACAAAATGTTGAGATTAAATTCCTAGGGATGATTTTGTTTAGTGAGTTATTGTGGAAATAAATTTTTCTTGATTGGTAAGTTGTATGTAATATGCACAATTCTGCAAACTGTAGATAGACAGTAGTTCACTACTTGGATTTGTGTACGATTTTTATCCTCAAGTGGGGCATGTGGAGGATTATTTCACGAGGTATTAATCGAGTGAAAGAATCTGCGGCCCACAAGAGGATAAAATCGTACTCAAATCCGAGCAGTAAACTTTTGTATTTATTTTATTTCTCCTTACTCTTAGGTTCCAAATAATAGAACAGACCGGACTAATAGTCAGGGACCGACCTGGGCATGCGCCAGTGCGTAGTTGGTTCTGAAACATCAGGACCTGGCTCTTAAATCTCAGAAATAGGCTTCTCAGTTGGCGCATAACTTCTCAGATCATATTTTGATATTCTTTCGATGGATAATTGAGAGAGACACTCTTATATGTATTATATATATGATTATCATTTATCATTGTTGTAGAGTGCTTAAGTTAATACTTCAAGTCTTAATTACCAAGCATTAATCTTCACTGTGGTTTCTGATCAAGTCTTGGCTGCCTAAATAGGCAGCCAAGACTTGATCAGAAACCACAGTGAAGATTAATGTTTGCTGTAGTGTACTAAATGAAAATGATGAGAGCTATTACATACTTGCAGTGTGTGTTACAAACAGCAGTGTGACTCCGTAAATTGAAATCTGGCGCATGAATTGAAAAAATAGGCTCCGAGGCTAGAGCGTATTTTAAATAGTCCTGATCGGTCCCTGAATAGTACAGTGTGGAAAAATAGCCTGAATTTCATTATAGTACAGACCGGAATAATAGTACAGGGAGGGGGTCTCTGGAGTGAGTCAGTTTATGCATGGTAAAATTGTAGTCTCAGACAACATTCCTTGGAAAGCTCTCTTGGAGAGCTTTCTAAGGAATGGTGTCTGAGATAGGTTCATATATGGACTGGTACATGCAGTCTGGTACATGTATGTTTCTAATTATACCTGGGGTATACTGGATTGTGCCTGTGCATGCATCTGTGCATTTGTCCGAACGTCAGTCTGCTCGAACTCAGATGCTTGTTCGCATTATAGCTTCAACATTACTGCTCAGATTTTGATGAAATTTCATACAGATGTTCACTATCATGAGACCTTTAACCCTTTACCCAACGCAGACGATATAAAAATTTATTATTTTAAATATCATTTTAAAAAATTTTTCAAACAATTTCAACAAAACCATATCATGTGACCCTTCATTGGAACGAGCTTGTTCCAAAAAGGGGTCACATGATATGGTTTTGAAATTTTTTGAAAAATATTTTTTCAACTGCTGAATTTGTATATTACGCGGGTGGATACTGCCGATTCATTGTGTAAAGGATTAAGCAGCATTAGCTGTTTTGCTGTTGGAATATTTTTGCTGTGAGTTATAGCTTTTTGAATATACAAAAATAGCCTATTTTTTGTCTGTTTCGCGTCTTATCTCAGGTTTGAGTCATTGGATCTCAATGAAATATGGAATGAAAATTGTTTATGGGAAAGGCTTTCAAATGAGTCTCTAATAATATTTTTTACTTTTCAATTTTTAGCCTTGTATATATCCCTTTACCTAACGTAACGGCCAAAACCAGCCAGCGCTATTCTCAAAAATCGCCAATTAATTTTCATTGTTTTTTTTCATTTTTTGTCTCAAAAACATAGGTTATGACCCCTCGTTGGAACGAGCTCGGCGAGCTCGTTCCAACGAGGGGTCATAACCTATGTTTTTGAGACAAAAAATGAAAAACATAGTTATTCAAGAATTATTTTTGCAAGTGTCGTCTGCTTTTCAGATTAGGTAAAGGGATATATTCGCCCTTTTAAGTTTGAAAATTTGCTATTTGTCTCGGAAAATAGCCTGTTTTTTGTCTGTTGGCCTCGTATTTCAGCTAGGTTTGGGTTATCAGATTTCAATGAAATTTGGAATGAATATCGTTTATGGGAAAGGCTTTCAAATGAGTCATGTCCCTGCAGTGAAACAAAAAAAAAATACATGCATATTACCTCCTCACATGTGGTATTATGTTTTTGCCTTATAAGGTTTGGGTTATCAGATTTCAGCGAAATTTGGAATGAAGATTGTTTATGAGAAAGGCTTTTAAGTGAGTCATGTCCTGTCGAAAAACAAAGAAAATACATGCAAATCACCTCTCCACAAGTGGCATTGTCTTTGTTCTACATCTCTTATGTGGATGGTCCGATTATCACTAGACTTCTGTAACATGTGTTTCTGGCCTTCACAATTACCTTTGTGTAAAACAAAGACAATAATATTGCTGTTTGCCTCGTAAAGTAGCCAATTTTTTGTCTATTCACCTCATATCTCTGGTTTGGGGTTCGCGACTCTCAATGAAATTTGGAATGAAGATTGTTTACGGGAATAGATTTCATGGTATCATGGTTCATTTCTTGTCTTTTCATTGTTTGGCAGTATGCACCTTGGGGGTATGCACCAGGGCGTGCCCCCCCCCCCTTCTTGTTTTAAATATTAGTAGCTGGTGTTACTTTGTGGAATTTTGTCACTTGATTGCAACTAGGAATTTGATAATCATACAGATCGGAATGACCATCATACAGGGCGGAAAAAGTCGTCACAATTAATAATCATAAATGTTTGATTATTTGACACCTAAGGCCTAAAAAAATAAAGAATCTGTTTCTCAGACCCTCCCGCATGGTCCTTTTGGCTGCCGCATGCTCTCTTTTTATAACCAATTTAAACTTAAAAAAAATTAAAATTAAATGGTTCATGTCTGATATTTTATCCAAGTTAAAAAATTTGATGAATGTTTCCCTTGAGTGCAAGAAGGCTTTGCAATGCTTTAGCATTGCAAAGCCTTCTTGCACTCAAGGGATGAAATTCACCACCACCCATGCTATTCTGTAGATTATGAGGCCTAAAACTTGAACCAAGGACATGAACTTTTGATGGCAAAGAAGTAATTACTGAAATAAAAAATAAAATAAAAAAACGCTCGCCCACATGCAATTTTACAAATAATGGCCTGAGAGACAGAAGATCTACTTTGTGTGGCCTAAGAGTATTATATTAATCAATTATGTCATTACTTTCAAAACATGTCAGAAAATAAATAAATAAATAGCTTGTGATCGCCGTGAGTGGAACATGATGCTGGGAGTGGAATACCATTTTTGGCAAGTGTGAATACAATTTGTTTTGAGGGAAGAAAAACAAATGAAACTGAAATAAAAAGTGATTCTGTACTACTAGAAGTGTTATATGGTTGTAGAGGACAGTTAATCCTTTCAACTCGGAGGGTTGCATCAATTTTTACATGATGAAAAATTTCGTAGTGGATGAGCGGGGAGCCCGGTGGCTCAGTAGGTAGAGGTGCAGGCTGCAAGCCGAGAGGTCCTCGGTTCGAATCCCACCTGCGGCAACCGCGTTGTGTCCTTGGGCAAGACACTTCATCTCCATTGTCTGCGTGGGGGCACGATGACGCCGTGTACTAAGGCGTACTGCACGTCGATGGTACGCATGTCTTCAACCAATCTAACCCTGCCTGTGCTGCAGTGCTGAGTTACGATGTTGGGGAGCTGGCAGCTGCTCGTCGTTGCTCGGTGGTTCTCTCCGGGTACTCCGGCTTCCTCCACCTGTAAAACTGTCACGGTCATGATTAGCCATTGTGCATAAATATGTGACCTTAAACATCAATAAATAATAAGTGGATGAGCGGACGATATAAAGAGAAAAAAATCAGAAGCTTCAAGTGAGGCTTGGTAATAATTTAATCTAACAGGTCGACCGAGCTGTTGGATTAAATTATTACTGAATCTCCCAACAAACCAGAATGGTTATGCCATTTCATCATTAATTCTGGTGGTGTGTTCCCATGATGTGATGGGAGCTGAGGATGCGGAGAGCGAATGTCCACATTTATTGGGAAACCTGCCGTTTGGTCTGGCGGTGTGTCATTGTAGTTATCTCTGTTGTAGACAAAGCTGGCTGTATTTGTACCATTATTTGTCGGTGAAGTGTGCCTACATGTACTAGTGCAGCTTGACCTGATAAGCCTCTTGTGGGAGGGGTAACTACAAATTTATACAGCCAGCTTTTTCAGCAAAATAAATTTTTAAAAATATTTAAACAAAATCAAATAATGTGACCCCTCATTGGAATGAGGTCGATGAGCTCATTCCAATGAGGGGTCACATGATATGGCTTGGTGAAATTTTTTGAAAACATTTAGAAAATAGTAATTAAAATAATGAATTTTGATATTCTCTGTGTTGGGTACAGGGTTAAACTCCAATAAATAAATAAATAAATTAATAAATTAATTTGAATCTCACTAATCTCCAAATATAGCACCTAATCTTACAACAATTATCAGTCTTCCTCCAAGTATTGTATTAAATGTTTTGTGGTCATGATAGATCTCCTGTTTGGTCTACATGTTCCCACTCCAGAGGTCGCCATAGAAGCTAAAAGCAGTCTTTTACTGAACAAGTAGATGGGAGCGCAGTGGCTCTGTGGTAGACAGTTGGACGTCTATGCAAGAGGTCCCGAGTTCGATCCCAGTCCGGGACGACTCACATTGTGTCCTTGGGCAAGGCACTTTATCCCGGTTGCCAACATGGGAGCACGATGACGTCGTGTACTAAGGCATACTGCACATCAATGGTGCACAGTCTTCAACCGCTGTAACCTTGCTTGAGCGAAGCTTGAACAGAATTAGAATGTTGAGGAGCTGACAGTTGCTCGCCGATGATTGGTGGTTGGGTACTCCGGCTTCCTCCACTCGTAAAACTGTCACAGTCATGATTAGCCATTGTGCATAAGTATGTGGCCTTAAACACCAATAAATAAATAAATATAAATATTAATAAATAGATAAAAATAATTGAAATGCCTTCAACAGACGTGATCCATTCAAAATTATCTTCTGTTATCTGGGTCTGCAACAATTAATCGTGATATGCTTGAACCATGATACATTGCTCATGATTCAGTACGTATTGTTATTCACTATCGTGATACAATAAATTCAGAGAAACCTTGTTTTTCCATACCAACATTGATAGTGATAAATATGCCATTAAAGGGATTATTCAGTTAAACCAAATATGATGAATTCCCTTTATTGTACTTAATATTTATTTGATTAATCCATGATACAAGGGTTTAAATGTTCAGAACATATTTTCTGAGTGGAAAAAAAGCACTGGAAAATGGGTCTTAAAATAAACAAGAAGAATGTTACTAAGATAACACATGCCCCCCCCCCCCCCCCCCCCCCCCCCCCCCGTGACCTTCACCTTGTAGATGCGGCAGAAACTATTATACGTGACACACCTTCTGACTGTCCTTAACATTTGTGAAAAGTTTAACAATTGTAGTATGATTCGTTTCTGATTTATTGCTGAGACGCGAATATTGACCGATTTTTAGTGTGACCTCGAAATGTGACCTTGACCTTGAAGATACGAACCCAACTATGGTGTGTCACACATTCTCCCATGGTCCTTTATAATTGTGTGAAGTTTGATGACTGTTGCCCTAATAGTTTTGGAGTTATGCTTGAGACACGATTTGTGACCCTGAACATTTGAAGGTCAATTGTGACCTTCACCTTGTAGATGTGGAGGAAACTATTATAAGCGACACACATTCTGACTGTCCTTAACATTTGTAAAAAGTTTAACCATTGTACTATGATTCGTTTCTGAGTTATGACTGAGAAACAAATATTGACCGATTTTTAGCTCATCTTGACAAAGTCAAGCTGAGCTAATCTCATCGCTCTCCGTCCGTCGTCCATCGTCTGTCGTCCGTCAACACCATGTTTTGCTCTTCTCCTCCAAAGCCACTGGACCAATTCAAGTGAAAGTTTGTGTGAGTGATGGTCCCAAAGGGGCATTTCAGGGAGTGGGGGAAAATGCTCCAAACTATTTTAAAAATCTTCTCAAGAACCAGTGTGTACAATGACTTGATATTTGCTATGGAGCTTCCATATGAGGTTAAGAATCAAGTTTGTTCAAACGAAGTTCGTGAAGTAATATTTGGCTTTGTAATAGGAGGGGTAAGATTTTTGGCCCCGCCCAAAATTTCTATTTTCTGAACCGATGGTTCGGTATGAACCAAATTTGTTTTGTGGTAGTATTGGGTCATAAGTACTTGACCCATGCAAAAAAAAAATTCCCGCATCCCCATGGGAACCCTGGGAGCTAAAAATAGAAATATTTTCAAACACCCGTATTTCCCAAACACCACGGAACAGAGAGCTTTTATTTGGTATGAAGTATCCTTATGACCAGTAGAATTGAATGGTAAAAAAAAATTGCTATCGGTTATGTTAGGGTGTTCTGTAATGGGCATCGAAAAAATGCTGAGTCAGCATATTTGCAAAAATTTTTAAAAAATCTTTTCTCCAGAACCAATCATCAGAATCTTTTGATATATGGTATACAGCATTCATAGGGGGGTCAGATAAAAGTTTGTTGAAATAAAGCTCACTGGTTCATATTTGGGCTCAATACAGGAGCCCGAAGTTTTAACATAGGGTAATAATGGGGAATATTCTTTAAAAATCTTCTTCTTCAGAACCACCAGTCAGAATCTTTTAATATTTGGTATACATCATTGTTTTGAGGGTCAGATTCTAGATTGTTCAAACCAAGTCCCTAGGTTAATATTTGGGCTTCCTACGGAAGCCCAAATTTTATCTTTGTTCAATATGGAGGGTAATTTAAAAAAATCTTCTTCTTCAGATCCATCAGTCAGAATGCTTTGATATTTGGTATGCAACATCTCTATGGGGGTCAGATTCACGTTTGTGCAAATTGGATCCCTAGGTATATATTTGGGCTCACTATGGTAGCCCAAATTTTTACTTAGTGCAATATGAGGAAATTTCTTTAAAAATCTTCTTCTTCAGATCCACCAGTCGGAATGCTTTTATATTTGGTATACAACATCTCTAGGGGGGTCAGATTCCAGGTTGTTCAATTCGAGTGCCTAGGTTAATATTTGGGCTCCATATGGGAACATGAAATTTAACTTGGTACAATATGAGGGAATTTCTTCAAAAATCTTCTTCAGATTCACTTGTCAGAATGCTTTCACGATTGGTATACAACATCTCTAGGGGGTCAGATTCAAGTTTGTTCAAATCGGATCCATAGGTTAATATTTGGGCTCGCTATGGTAGCCCAGATTTGAACTTAGTGCAATTCGAAGAAATTTCTTTACAATTTCTCTTCTTCAGATCCAACAGTCAGAATGCTTTCATATTCGGTACACAACATCTCTAGGGAAGTCAGATTTAACTGTGTTCAAATCAAGAGCCTGGGTTAATATTTGGGCTCTCTATGGGAGCCGGAATTGGCCATTTTGCTGAAGAATTAAAAAATTTTGTATTCAGTACCCTCTAGAGGTACTAAGATTAATCCACATAGGTTGTATCAAGGGGCTTCATAGGGGAGCTCTACATTTTACTTATGATCAACTGAAGAAAAGGCATGATGCCCAGATTATTTTTGTCACTCCTGGGGGACTCAAGGATTGACAGTGTAGCCTATGGAGATGGCTTGCTTAATGTAGACTCATTCTTGGACTCTGTTTAAATTGTGTTCTGTACAAGATGAACACTTCAGGCCCCGTGGGGCCTCTTGTTTTTAGTGTGACCTTGAAATGTGACCTTGACGGTACAAAACCCGGCTATGGTGTGTGACACATCCTCCCATGGTCTTTTTTAATTGTGTGAAGTTTCATGGCTGTGGCCCTATCAGCTTTCGAGTTATTGGCTCGGACACACACAGACACACTGACACACACACAGACTGATGGACACATGCACACTTCAATCACTATATGCTACCTGACTTAAGTCAATGGTCATGATTAGCCATTGTGCATAAATATGTGACCTTAAACATCAATAAATAAACAATACTTAAGTCAGGGGGTAATGAGGTTATCACATTTGGAAGTTACCTGTTCAAAGAGTTCATACTCATTCATTATAAGTAAGCTACTGGAAATGCAGTTGCATGCCAAGAGAGAGATCATGTGTATCATGATACATACAGTCATACATTTATCGTATCGTGTGCACTGAATTATGATACATGCACATATCATATTGTTGCGGAAGCATATCATCACAGCCCTATTGTTATCACAGTTCTGTAGTTCTCGGATACTATTTTAATTTACAGTACATGGAGAGTGGATTGTAACAAAATCACCCACAGAGTGGAGTTATCACCCAAAGTATCACTTTCAAATTCTGGTTTAACCCGGAGTTCCATTGGCTGAAACTTTGCTTGTGCTTGTTACGCTTTGCAACAAATCTGCAATTATTGCCTGAGTGGAATCTCCTCTCCACATGTGATTTAGTGATAATGCACTCTACATTCTATGTAGACCTAACAGTCCAAACACCCACACTTCACCCTAACGCACAGGATTTTATATGGGAATCATTCTATGAGGAGGGGGGGGGGGGGGGGGGGGGGTGGAGTATGTGTACAACCTGTTTTGCAAGTAATGTTCTAACTGGAAGATACTGACAGTCTTCAAATGTATTAAACTGTTCTGAAGATGATAACACAGCCATTCATCCTCTTATTTGTCAATGGCAGTATATGTGCTCATCGAAAAAAAAATCTTGGATGTGTGGGTTGGGCATAATTGATTTTAGAATTGTTCTGAAGATCAAGGTCATAATGTGCTGAAAATCTGAATTGGCTTCCACTCAGTGTTCCTGGAGAGGAGGGGTTACTTGGAGAGGAGGGGTTGCCTGGAGAGGAGGTGTTGCCTGGAGAGGATTGGTTCCTTGGGAGAGGAGAGGTTGCCGGGAGAGGAGGGGTTGCTGGAGAGGATGGATTGCTAAGTGTTGAGCACTTGTCCTGCAGATAACTTTGCCATATATGCAAATAAAATATGTTTAAACTAAAATTCTTGAATTAAAATATCTTACCGGTTCGTTGAACAGGATACAGCATACATTATTAATTTTGTATAATAGTGTATGTAACACTACACCTCATGTTAGTCCTACATGTACCCACACTAGGAGTCTGTGTAACACTACACCTCATGTTAGGCCAACATGTACCCACACTAGGAGTGTGTGTAACACTACACGTCATGTTAGGCCAACATGTACCCACACTAGTAGTGTGTGTAACACTATACCTCATGTTAGGCCAACATGTACCCACACTAGTAGTCTGTGTAACACTCTATCTCATGTTAGTCCAACATGTACCCACACTAGGAGTCTATGTAACACTACACCTCATGTTAGGCCAACATGTACCCACACTAGTAGTCTGTGTAACACTATACCTCATGTTAGGCCAACATGTACCCACACTAGTAGTCTGTGTAACACAAAACCTCATGTCAGGCCAACATTTCTGTGTCTTATTCCTGGTCGACAGAAGAACTCGCCTCAATCCATTTCTCGATGGATTTGTCTTGCTATTCATATGGCTTACGATCGTGTCGTTTAGCAGCAGGTGATTGTATTACTAATTGTATTTCTGCGCACGAGGTGCGTGCATTGTCTACCTCTTGGGCTTATTCTAACTCCGTCAAGTTGTCGGATGTTATGCAGGCAGCCTACTGAAGAAATGCCTCTACTTTCTCCACCTTCTATCTGCATCAGTTGCAGGAGCAGACGGAGGACCTTTTTGCCTTGGGTCCTCTTTCTTCTCAGGCTGTTGTCTGCCCTAGCCATTAGGCTTCTTGAAGGTCAGTTTCAGCCCTGCGCTGTTACTGCCCTTTTCTGTCTGTGTGTCACACAGACCCATATGTCTCCTTTCATTGTCTTTTACCAATGATTGTGACGTTATGGTTGATAAGCCTCGGGACCTCTTCCTTCTGCTTCACGGTTCCAGTGCACTGGGGTTATGTGTGGGTTGGTTATGCGATTCCCTCCAGACTGTTGTCTATTCAGCCTGTAGTAAACAATTGTGGGTAGGTTGATAAGAAATTGAAATTTTATAGTAAATTTCCTTTCTTATACCTACCACAATTGCTTACATGGAGGCCCTTCCATCTTCTTATACGGGAAAGAATCCTTCCTCCCTGCTGATCACATAACTCTAACGTTGGTGGAATCAAAATGGCGGACGAAAAAAGAATGAGTCATCAGCGACGTATTTGCACACTGGCAACGGAAGTCGGGAGTTGTACTTGGGAGAGAGCGCCCCGTACTGGGTCTGCGCCGGTTGCACTCGACCCAGTTTTGGCCTATTTTTTCTTGGTGCTTTTGCACCACTTTTCTTTCACAAATTGCTTGGGAAAGACAAAAATAGAGACTATATTATCCGAGTTAGGGACTTCCACTGTAGTGCAGGCCTGTAGTAAACAATTGTGGTAGGTATAATAAGAAAGGAAATTTACTATAAAATTAAAATATCTCGTGTCAGGCTGACATGTACCCACACTAGTAGTGTAATACTATACCTCATGTTAGGCCAACATGTACCCACACTAGTAGTGTAACACTATACCTCACATTAGGCCAACATGTACCCACACTAGTAGTGTAACACTACACCTCATGTTAGGCCAACATGTACCCACACTAGTAGTGTGTGTAACACTGTCTCACGTTAGGCCAACATGTACCCACACTAGTAGTGTGTGTAACACTACACCTCATGTTAGGCCAACATGTACCCACACTAGTAGTGTGTGTAACACTATACCTCATGTTAGGTCAACATGTACCCACACTAGTAGTGTGTGTAACACTAGACCTCGTGTTAGGCCAAAATGTACCCACACTAGTAGTCTGTGTAACACTATATCTCATGTTAGGCCAACATGTACCCACACTAGTAGTGTGTGTAACACTACACCTCATATTAGGCCAACATATACCCACACTAGTAGTCTGTGTAACACTATATCTCATGTTAGGCCAACATGTACCCACACTAGTAGTGTGTGTAACACTACACCTCATGTTAGGCCAACATGTACCCACACTAGTAGTGTGTGTAACACTATACCTCATGTTAGGCCAACATGTACCCACACTAGTAGTCTGTGTAACACTATACCTCACGTTAGGCCATCGTGTATCCACACTAGTGTGTGCAACACTATACCCTCACGTTAGGCCAACATATACCCGCACTAGTAGTATGTGTAACACTATACCTCACGTTAGGCCAACATGTACCCACACTAGTAGTATGTATAACACTACACCTCACATTAGGCCAACATGTACCCACACTATTAGTCTGTGTAACACTATATCTCGTGTCAAGCTGACATGTACCCACACTAGTTGTCTCTGTAACACTATACCTCACGTTAGGCTAACATGTACCCACACTAGTCGTGTGTGTAACACTACACCTCATGTTAGGCCAATATGTTCCCACACTTGTAGTCTGTGTAACACTATATCTCATGTTAGGCCAAAATGTACCCATACTAGTAGTGTGTGTAACACTAGACCTCATATTAGGCCAGCATATACCCACACTAGTAGTCTGTGTAACACTATACCTCATGTTAGGCCAACATGCACCCACACTAGTAGTGTGTGTAACACTATACCTCATGTTAGGCCAACATGTACCCACACTAGTAGTCTGTGTAACTCTATACCTCATGTTAGGCCAACATGTACCCACACTAGTAGTCTGTGTAACACTATACCTCATGTTAGGCCAACATGCACCCACACTAGTAGTCTGTGTAACACTATACCTCATGTTAGGCCAACATGTACCCACACTAGTAGTCTGTGTAACACTATACCTCACGTTAGTCCAACATGTACCCACACTAGTAGTGTAACACTACACCTCATGTTAGGCCAACATGTACCCACACTAGTAGTGTGTGTAACACTATACCTCATGTTAGGCCAACATGTACCCACACTAGTAGTCTGTGTAACACTATACCTCATGTTAGTCCAACATGTACCCACACTAGTAGTGTAACACTACACCTCATGTTAGGCCAACATGTACCCACACTAGTAGTGTGTGTAACACTATACCTCATGTTAGGCCAACATGTACCCACACTAGTAGTCTGTGTAACACTATACCTCATGTTAGGCCAACATGTACCCACACTAGTAGTCTGTGTAACACTATACCTCATGTTAGTCCAACATGTACCCACACTAGTAGTCTGTGTAACACTTTACCTGACATGGGAGAGGCAAAATTTGGGTCCCGCCCGAAATTTCTATTTTCCGAACCGAGAGGCTGATTTGAACCAAATTTTATGTGAGGGCTTATTGGGTCATAAGTACCTAATTTATGCCGAATTTTTTTTTTCCCGTAGCCCTGTGGGAAACACAAGAACTCAAAATAGAAAAAAATTAAAACGCCCATATCTCCAAAACTGCATGGCACTGAGAATTTTTTATTTGGTGAGAAGCTTCCTCAGGTCCAACAGAAAGGATTGGTCAAACAATATTGCCATCGGTTTTATCATAGGGTACTACAGTTTCGAGACTTCGAAAAAGTGCTGAGTCGGCGCTTTTTAACACTGTAGGAAATGGGAAAAAACATTAAAAAATCTTCTCCAGATCCAGCAGGCAGAATCTTTTGATATTTGGTATGCAACATTGTAGGGAGGATCTGATTCAAGTTTGTTCAAATCGGCCCCCCTGGGTTTATATTTGGGCTCATTATAGGAGCCCGAATTCGAACTTAGTGCATTTCAGGCAAATTTCTTAAAAAATCGTCTCCAGATCCAGCAGGCAGAATCTTTTGATATTTGGTATGCAACATTGTGGGCGGATCTGATTCAAGTTTGTTCAAATTGGCCCCCTGGATTCATATTTGGGCTCACTATAGAAGCCTGAATTCGAACTTAGTGCATTTCAGGCAAATGTCTTTGAAAATCTTCTTCTCAAGATCCAGCAGGCAGAATCTTTTGATATTGGGTATGCAGCATGCTTAGGGGGTGACATTCAAGTTTGTTCAAGCCAAGTCTCTGGGTTCATATTTGGGCTCAATGAGGTAGCCAGAAATTATAACTTAGTTCAACATGAGGAATTTTCTTTAAAAATCTTCTCCTTCAGATCCAGCAGTCAGAATGTTTTGATATTTGGTATGCAGCATCCTTAGGGGGGTGAGATTCAAGTTTGTTCAAGCCATGTCCCTAGGTCCATATTTGGGCTCACTGTGGGAGCCCGAATGATAACTTAGTTCAAAATGAGGAATTTTCCTTAAAAATCTTGTTCTTCAGATCCAGCAGTCAGAATGTTTTGATATTTGGTATACAGCATCCTTAGGGGGGGGGGGGGGGGGGGGGGGGGGGGGGGGTGATTCAAGTTTGTTCAAGCCATGTCCCTAGGTCCATATTTGGGCTCACTGGGAGCTTGAATTGTAACTTAGTTTGAAATGAGGAATTTTCTTAAAAATCTTCTTCAGATCCAGCAGTCGGAATGTTTTGATATGTGGTGTGTAGCATCCTTGGGGGGAGGGGGGGGGGGGGGTGGGGTGAGATTCAAGTTTGTTCAAGCCAAGTCCCTGGATCCAGATTTGGGCTCCCGGTGGGATCCCGAATTATAACTTTGTCAATATGAGGAATTTTTCTTTACAAATCTTCTTCTTCAGATTCAGCCGTCGGAATGTTTTGATATTTGGCATGCAGCAACCTTAGGGGGTGAGATTTCAAGCCAAGTCCTTTGGTTTCCTATTTGAGCTCACTATGGGAGATGAATGCTTTTGATATTTTTTGTACAGCATCCTTAGGGGGGTTAAGATTCAAGTTTGTTCAAACCATGTCCCTAGGTCCATATTTGGTCTCACTGTGGGAGCTTGAACTGTAACTTAGTTCGAAATGAGGAATTTTCTTTAAAAATCTTCTTCAGATCCAGAAGTCGGAATGTTTGGATATTTGGTGTGCAGCATCCTTTTGGGGGGGGGGGGGGGGGGGGGGGGGGGGGGGGGGGATTCAATTTTGTTAAAGCCAGGTCCCTGGGTTCATATATGGGCTATATGAGGATTATTCTTTAAAAATCTTTTTTTTTTAGATCCACTGGTCAGAATCTTTGAATATTTGGTATAAGCTTTTCTTAGGAGGAGCAGATGCAACTTATTGAAATCAATTCTCTGGGTTGATATTTAAGCTACCATGTCAGGTGAGCGCCTCAGGCCCCCTGGGGCCTCTTGTCTATTTTCCGGGAGCTAAATAATGCACTTTTTGAAAAATGTTGTGGAGCACTAATATACTGGGAAGGCATATAAATGTGTGTTGTTTTGAGAAATCAGCACTCTGTGGCCAGTGGCAAGTAACTGTCATAATTCACTAATTCCTTACACATTTAACCCCTTGAACCCGAGCGGCGTCTTTTCCTGCCAGGAACATGATATGTCATAATGTCATTAAACAGAATGGCTTTTTCAGTAAATGTGTGGGGTAGACCAATCACTATTTTCAACATGCAGCCCTGAGGCTGCACATTGAAAATATTGATTGGTCTACCCCAAATAATGAATGTGGACTCTTCTAATTGCTGCCATTGAACTGGCATAGCAGATACCACTAGAGTTCAAAGGGTTAAGGTTTCTGGTGTTCGGTGTCAGTATTCCCTCGAAAATTCATATACTAACATTTTATGGGTGCAATTTACTCCCGTCTCTGATTTCAAGGAAGCTTAACCCTTTACCAAATGCAGACGATTTCAAAATTTATTGTTTTAAATATCATTTTTTTAATTTTTTCAAAAACTTTCAACAAAACCATATGTGACACCTCTTTGGAACGAGCTCCACGAGCTCGTTCCAAAGAGGGGTCACATGATACGGTTTTGTTGAAATATTTCGCAAAATAATATTTTTTCAGCTGCTGATTTTGCATATTACGCGGGCGGATGGGGGCAATTTGTTGGATAAAGGGTTAAAACTGCACCCGTCAATTTTGGTCATTTCCAACACTGACATAGCACTTGGGAATTGTTGAACAAGCGTATTGTACATGTCTTGCCCAAGTGCTGATTTTGCAAGTTCACCAGTCCATGTATGTCCCAAAAATTAGCCTTGAAAATGTCACTATAATCAAGTTCACCAGCCCGCGTGTTTCCCTTAAATTCGCCTTGTCTTACAATTGTCACTATCAGTAAAGTTAAGTGGGAGTTAGCTATTATCATATACATTCTAGACTTTGTTCATTGATCTTAACTCATTCACTGTCAGTCAATAATCAATTCAATGTTTGTTCGTCCTCAAAATTGATCAAGTTTGACCTTTCATACCTTTTTTGAAACAGAAATGAAACATATTTTGACAGTTCCCTATTTTTTCCATGCATAGCATTGTTCTGGAAACAAGTAAACACAAATAATAGTATCTGGCTTGGTGTTAGTCAATAAAATATTAAGTCACTGTTGGTAGACACAGACATGACTTTGCATGTACACTGAATTCATATTACCATGCTGTATCATGCAGTGTGTTTAAACTAGGAAAGTTTAGTCACTAGTAAATCTCATCTCAAAAAGATGTTGGTTGTGTAAGCTGTTCAAAAACTGTCTAGGGGTTAATTTATTTATTCATTGTGTTCGCTTTCCAAGAAATGTGGATGGGACGGACATTTTTTCATAATGCTGTTCTTGAGAATTTCAAGTTTTTCAATCTTCCAACAATTGGTCACATTTCTACAGGTAAATTATTTTCTTAGAATTACTATTGACTCTACTTAATTATTTGTGTCACTACAGCAGTGGGGGAACCTGGGACCCTACTTAATTATTTGTGTCACTACAGCAGTGGGGGACCCTACTTAATTATTTGTGTCACTACAGCAGTGGAGGACCCTGGGACCCCACTCAATTATTTGTGTCACTATAGCAGTGGAGGACCCTGGGACCCTACTTTATTATTTGTGTCACCATAGCAGTGGGGAACCCTGGGACCCTACTTAATTATTTGTGTCACTACAGCAGTGGGGGACCCTGGGACCCTACTTAATTATTTGTGTCACTACAGCAGTGGGGGACCCTGGGACTCGACTTAATTATTTGTGTCACTATAGCATTGGGGGACCCTGGGACTCGACTTAATTATTTGTGTCACTACAGCAGTGGGGGACCTTGGGACCCTACTTAATTATTTGTGTCACTATAGCAGTGGGGGACCCTGGGACTCGACTTAATTATTTGTGTCACTATAGCAGTAGGGGACCCTGGGACCCCACTTAATTATTTGTGTCACTACAGCAGTGGGGGACCTTGGGACTCAACTTAATTATTTGTGTCACTACATATAGCAGTGGGGGACCCTTAGACTCTACTTGATTATTTGTGTCACTATAGCAGTGGGGGACCCTGGGACTCGACTTAATTATTTGTGTCACTATAGCAGTGGGGGACCCTGGGACTCGACTTAATTATATGTGTCACTATAGCAGTGGGGGACCCTGGGACCCTTGGACCCTTCTTAATTATTTGTGTCACTATAGCAGTGGGGGACCCTGGGACTTGACTTAATTATTTATGTCACTATAGCAGTGGGGGACCCTGGACCCTACTTAATTATTTGTGTCACTATAGCAGTGGGGGACCCTAGCACCCTACTTAATTATTTGTGTCACTACAGTAGAGGGGGACCCTGGGACACGACTTTATTATTTGCGTCACTACAGCAGTGGGGACCCTGGGACTCGACTTAATTATTTGTGTCACTATAGCAGTGGGGGGCCCTGGGACTCGACTTGATTATTTGTGTTACTATAGCAGTGGGGCACCCTGGGACTCAACTTGATTATTTGTGTCACTATTGCAGTGGGGGACCCTGGGACCCTACTTAATTATTTGGGTCACTACAGCAGTGGGGGACCCTGGGACTCTACTTAATTATTTGTGTCACTATAGCAGTGGGGGACCCTGGGACCCTACTTAATTATTTGTGTCACTACAGCAGTGGGGGACCCTGGGACTCTTAATTATTTGTGTCACTACAGCAGTGAGGGACCCTGGGACTCGACTTAATTATTTGAGTCACTACAGCAGTGGGGGCCCTGGGACCCTACTTAATTATTTGTGTCACTACATATAACAGTGGGGGGGGGGGGGGACCCTGGGACTCGACTTAATTATTTGTGTCACTACAGCAGTGGGGGACCCTGGGACTCTACTTAATTATTTGTGTCACTACACCAGTGAGGGACCCTGGGACTCGACTTAATTATTTGTGTCACTACATTTAGCAGTGGGAGGGGGGGGGGGGGACCCTGGGACATGACTTAATTATTTGTGTCACTATAGCAGTGGGGGACCCTGGGACTCTACTTAATTATTTGTGTCACTACAGCAGTGGGGGACCCTGGGACTCGACTTAATTATTTGTGTCACTACAGCAGTGAGGGACCCACGGACTCGACTTAATTATTTGTGTCACTACAGCAGTGAGGGATCCTGGGACTCGACTTAATTATTTGTGTCACTACAGCAGTGAGGGACCCTGGGACTCGACTTAATTATTTGTGTCACTACATATAGCGGGGGGGGGGGGGGGGGGGGGATTTGGGGGGGCTGGGACTTGACTTAATTATTTGTGTCACTATAGCAGTGGGAGACCCTGGGACCCTACTTAATTATTTGTGTCACTACAGCAGTAGGGGACCCTGGGGCTCGACTTAATTATTTGTGTCACTATAGCAGTGGGGGGACCCTACTTAATTATTTGTGTCACTATAGCAGTGGGGAACCCTGGGACCCTACTTAATTATTTGTGTCACTACAGCAGTGGGGGACCGTGGGACCCTACTTAATTATTTGTGTCACTACAGCAGTGGGGGACCCTGGGACTCGACTTAATTATTTGTGTCACTATAGCAGTAGGGGACCCTGGGACTCCACTTAATTATTTGTGTCACTACAGCAGTGGGGGGCCTTGGGACCCTTCTTAATTATTTGTGTAACTATAGCAGTGGGGGACCCTGGGACTTGACTTAATTATTTATGTCACTATTGCAGTGGGGGACCCTGGGACCCTACTTAATTATTTGTTTCACTACAGCAGTGGGGGACCCTGGGACTCGACTTAATTATTTGTGTCACTATAGCAGTAGGGGACCCTGGGACCCCACTTAATTATTTGTGTCACTACAGCAGTGGGGGACCTTGGGACTCAACTTAATTATTTGTGTCACTACATATAGCAGTGGGGGACCCTTAGACTCTACTTGATTATTTGTGTCACTATAGCAGTGGGGGACTCTGGGACTCGACTTAATTATTTGTGTCACTATAGCAGTGGGGGACCCTGGGACTCGACTTGATTATTTGTGTCACTATAGCAGTGGGGGACCCTGGGACTCGACTTAATTATTTGTGTCACTATAGCCGTGGGGGACCCTGGGACCCTACTTAATTATTTGTGTCACTATAGCAGTGGGGGACCCTGGGACTCCACTTGATTATTTGTGTCACTATAGCAGTGGGGGACCCTGGGACTCGACTTAATTATTTGTGTCACTATAGCAGTGGGGGACCCTGGGACTCTACTTGATTATTTGTGTCACTATAGCAGTGGGGGACCCTGGGACCCTTCTTAATTATTTGTGTCACTATATATAGCAGTGGGGGACCCTGGGACCCTACTTGATTATTTATGTCACTACAGCAGTGGGGAACCCTGGAACCCTACTTAATTATTTGTATCACTATAGCAGGGGGGGACCCTGGGACTCGACTTGATTATTTGTGTCACTATAGCAGTGGGGGACCCTGGGACTCGACTTAATTATTTGTGTAACTATTGCAGTGGGGGATCCTGGGACTCAACTTAATTATTTGTGTCACTATAGCAGTGGGGGACCCTTGGACTCGACTTAATTATTTGTGTCACTATAGCATTGGGGGACCCTGGGACTCGACTTTATTATTTGTGTCACTATAGCAGTGGGGGGACCCTGGGACTCAACTTAATTATTTGTGTCACTATAGCAGTGGGGGACCCTTGGACTCGACTTAATTATTTGTTTCACTATAACAGTGGGGGACCCTGGGACTCGACTTAATTATTTGTGTCACTATAGCAGTGAGGGACCCTGGGACCCTACTAAATTATTTGTGTCACTACAGCAGTGGGGGACCCTGGGACCCTACTTAATTATTTGTTTCACTATAGCAGTGGCGGACCCTGGGACTCGACTTAATTATTTGTGTCACTATAGCAGTGGGGGACCCTGGGACTCGACTTAATGATTTGTGTCACTACATATAACAGTGGGGAGGGGGGACCCTGGGACTTGACTTAATTATTTGTGTCACTATAGCAGTGGGGGACCCTGGGACCCTACTTAATTATTTGTGTCACTATAGCAGTGGGGGACCCCAGGACTCTACTCAATGATTTGTTTCACTGTAGCAGTGGGGGACCCCGGGACTCGACTCTACTCAATTATTTGTGTCACTATAGCAGTGGGGGACCCTGGGACCCTACTTAATTATTTGTGTCACTATAGCAGTGGGGGACCCCGGGACTCTACTCAATTATTTGTGTCACTATAGCAGTGGGGGACCCTGGGACCCTACTTAATTATTTGTGTCACTATAGCAGTGGGGGACCCTGGGACTTGACTTAATTATTTGTGTCACTATAGCAGTGGGGGACCCTTGGACTCGACTTAATTATTTGTGTCACTATAGCATTGGGGGACCCTGGGACTCGACTTTATTATTTGTGTCACTATAGCAGTGGGGGACTCTGGGACTCAACTTAATTATTTGTGTCACTATAGCAGTGGGGGACCCTTGGACTCGACTTAATTATTTGTTTCACTATAGCAGTGGGGGACCCTGGGACTCGACTTAATTATTTGTGCCACTATAGCAGTGGGGGACCCTGGGACCCTACTTAATTATTTGTGTCACTACAGCAGTGGGGGACCCTGGGACCCTACTTAATTATTTGTTTCACTATAGCAGTGGCGGACCCTGGGACTCGACTTAATTATTTGTGTCACTATAGCAGTGGGGGACCCTGGGACTTGACTTAATTATTTGTGTCACTATAGCAGTGGGGGACCCTGGGACCCTACTTAATTATTTGTGTCACTATAGCAGTGGGGGACCCCAGGACTCTACTCAATGATTTGTTTCACTGTAGCAGTGGGGGACCCCAGGACCCTACTCAGTTATTTGTGTCACTATAGCAGTGGGGGACCCTGGGACCCTACTTAATTATTTGTGTCACTATAGCAGTGGGGGACCCCGGGACTCTACTCAATTATTTGTGTCACTATAGCAGTGGGGGACCCTGGGACCCTACTTAATTATTTGTGTCACTATAGCAGTGGGGGACCCTGGGACTCGACTTAATTATTTGTGTCACTATAGCAGTGGGGGACCCTTGGATTCTACTTTATTATTTGTGTCACTATAGCAGCTATTTAAATCCTGGAAATTTTCCCTGGGAAATGCCAAGGGATTCCATGTAATTTTACACTTCTTAGCTCAACTTGGGATGAGTTGTGATCCGTCATGCATCCGTACGTCCATACGCCTGTCTGCCCACAATTACCTTAGCACACCCTGCAGGCTGCAGCTCTCACCCGATCAGTTCCAAATTTTATATGCGGCTTTGGGACAATGTCTAGATGGGAGCAATCAAATTTTACCAAATTCCATTGAAAAAAATGGACTCCAGTGGCAATCTTAGATTTGGCATATAAATTGTCAACAATTCCATTAGCACACCCTACAGGCTGCATCTCTCACCTGATCTTTTTCAAATTCATATGTAGCTTTGGTGTGATGTCTGGATGGGCGCTATCGAATATTTCTAAATTTTGTTGAAAACATGGCCGCCAGAAGCCATCTTTAATTTGGATATAAATTGTCAACAATTCCATTAGCATGACCAGTGATGTCCACACATGTGTTTGCCAGGTAATAAAAGTGGTTATCAGCAAAATTTTAATTAATGAAACACTGGGTTATACCGATGATACGAGATTATAAAATTAATTTTCCAAGTCAACACACATACATGTATTTGTATTGACTGTACATATTGAGCACAACTTCCACTTTAGGCCTAAAAAAATAAAAAATCTGTTTCTCAGGCCCTCCCGCATGGTCCTTTTGGCTGCCGCATGCTCTCTTTTTATAACCAATTTAAACTTTAAAAAAATAAAACTTAAATGGTTTTTGTCTGATATTTTACCCAAGTTAAAAATATTGATGAATTTGTCCCTTGAGTGCAAGAAGGCTTTGTAATGCTTTAGCATTGCAAAGCCTTCTTGCACTCAAGGGATGAAATACACCACCACCCATGCTATTCTGTAGATTATGAGGCCTAAAACTTGAACCAAGAACATGAACTTTTGATGGCAAAGAAGTAATTACTGAAATAAAAAATAAAATAAAAAACCGCTTGCCCGCATGCAATTTTACAAATAATGGCCTGAGAAACAGACAATCTACTTTGTGTGGCCTTACAGGCATCACCGCCCAGTAGGACCTATCTTCTTTATCATTCTGTGTCTTTATTCAAATTTCTGATAACAGGTTGGTGTATTTCATATCTTATCCTCTTTTCAAAGTGCCTGAGACAACCTTTTCATTATCAAATTCGACCCGGATTCCAAGTCCGAGCACAGCTTGAGGATAAAGATTACATGGCAGAGTTAGTGTTTTCACAAAGGGGCAACACAGCATCGATGTATCACACCAACTGTTATCCCCAGTCACATGCAAACACATTGAGTGGTCAAAGGGTGGGATTATTATGATCCCCGATGAGTCTGGCAGTGGTATGGGGAAATCTCACCCGAGGGGCAAGATATTTGAACCATACCTGAGGCTTGCCGAGCGTCTGGTTCAAATATCTTGCCCCGAGGGTGAGATTTCCCCATTGGCATTCCCACATTCAGACTCATCGAGGATGATTTTTCTCCCCCCACCATGCAGCGATTACGTTAGCCAGAGGTAATCGGGAGTCACATGCTGATTCAGTCAACTCCTTTTGTATTCATTGTTTTGAGAAACTGGTGACACCATCGGAAAGAGCATGCACAAGTTATGTATATACCAAAGGTATATACCACGGAATTGATTAGGAATGGTGGCAGCTTGAGGGTTGAAGAGTTTTAGTGCATCGAACTTTGATCACACTGCAGTCCGATGACGTCAATATGAATTAGTTGGTAGCAAGACACTGATACGATATGCATAACGTCATAATAACATTGTAAATGTATAACGTCATGTGGGTGGGGTGGGATGCATCTGTCTCTCCCTGCAATCTCAATCGGGACACGTTGATGTTACACATGCAGTGGGAGGAGAAAGGTTAATTCCACTGACTGGAAGCTCTCTAAAGTGGGTGTCATAGGTATAAAGTTAGCTCCGCTTGACTTTATAAACATCTGTTGCTGTGATGATATAGCCATCCTTATATATTAGTGCTGGAATAGTTGATAATAGGTTTAACCCTTTACCCATCGCAGACGATATCAAAATTTATTATTTTAAATAACATTTTTTTTAATTTTTCAAAAAATTTCAACAAAACCATATTATGTGACCCCTCGTTAGAACGAGCTCGGCGAGCTTGTACCAATGAGGGGTCACATAATATGGTTTTGTTGAAATTAATTGAAAAATAATATTTTTTCAACTGCTGAATTTGCATACATGGGCGGACACGGGCGATTCGTTGGGTAAAGGGTTAAGACTACATCCCTCTCCCCATCATTTTTGAAATTTCATACACAGCTTTGGTGTGATGTCAAGATGGGAGCTATCAAATTTTTCTGAATTTTGTTGAAAAACATGGCCGGCAGTGGCTATCTTGAATTTGGCATATCAATTTTCAACATTCCCATTAGCATACCCTACAGGCCACATCCCTCACCCCATCTTTTTCAAATTTTATATGCAACTGTGGTATGATGTCTAGATGGGAGTTATCAAATTTTTCTGCATTCCGTTGAAAAAGATGGCCGCCACCGGCCATCTTGGATTTGACATATAAATTGTCAACAATTCCATTAGTTCACACAACAGGTCCTATCCTTTGCCTGATTCTTTCAGATTTCACATGTAGCTTTGGTCTTTTCTGTATAAACTTGAGTGAATGACTTGGCATTACTATTTAGTTCAGTCTCTTCTTGGACAAGTTGAGCTGCAGTGTCATTGACACTTTCACACTTGAAAGTGATTGGCTGTTTGCACATGCTAATGTCATGATAGCATCTTGCCTTCATAATAGTGTGCTCAAAGTGTTTGATACAAGATCTACGCAAAGAACTTTATTGTTTTCAGTTTAACAAAAGCAAGTCATTCTTTACCAAGACAAGTACGATGATACTTAACTAGTCCATTAATCACTTAAAAAAGCAATTTATTTTAAGTGCTGAGGTGTGGTAATTTTAACACTTCGTGTGTTAAAGTAGGATATGCAGACACTGCCACTTAAGAATCTGAGGATTGTTGAATAATATGATATGAAGACTCCTCGGAGTCCATTTCATTTCGGAGTCGCAGAATTACACCCAAAAAGTCCAATCGCAAATAAAGTGTCTGCTAATTAACTGCCATTTTGAGTGTAAGTATTAGCAGATGTTTTGGGCTTTCTGGCAGATGTTTTGGGCTAAGTTGCAAGCAGACATTTCATCCCTACAGTTAAAACTAGAAGTCCTGTCATGAATTGTGTGCTTATCTAGGCTTAATTGCGCGTAGGAATTGCGCGCAATTGCCATATCGAATGGCATCCAAAGCGCGGCAGGTTCTCCTGATTACTCATAGCAAACACAGGCAATGTTTCTGCCAATGGACCTCCGGGTTACCAGGATGTCCATTGGCTGAAACATTGCTTGTGCACAGGCCATATGTACAGAATTTGATAATCGTACTATGGTCATAACGTGTAGATTAATGTGCAGAGCGACATGCTATTTGTGCGCATTTCATGACAGGACTTCTAGTTTTAACTGTATACGCTGTTTGGCACAACACAGTCAAAAATAATCGTTATAACAGTATGCCGCGGTATCATTTTTTGAATATCTAGGTATTTAATTATCCCTATACTGCCAAACATCATCATCCACTAGACAGAGAATTTTTTTAATATTTAGTGTATATAGCATTACTATAACTCCAAGATTAAAGTTTGTTCAAAGTGTTACTCTTGACTGATTTTGATGGGCACCAGAGGGGTTTGAAATTTAACACAAAACCACGAGGAGAATTTAAGTTACTATTTGTTCAAATGAACAGTACCAACGAATGACTGAGCATGTAAACTTGAATTAGATTGGAGAATTTACTATTTGTTAAGTGAACTGTACCAATGAATAACTGAGCAGGTAAACTTGAATTAGATTGGAGAATTTACTATTTGTTTAAATGAACTGTACCAATGAATAACTGAGCAGGTAAACTTGAGTTAGATTGGAGAATTTACTATTTGTTTAAATGAACTGTACCAATGAATAACTGAGCAGGTAAACTTGAGTTAGATTGGAGAATTTACTATTTGTTTAAATGAACTGTACCAACGAATGACTGAGCAGGTAAACTTGAGTTAGATTGGAGAATTTACTATTTGTTTAAATGAACTGTACCAACGAATGACTGAGCAGGTAAACTTGAGTTAGATGTATATGTGAGTATGTAAGATTAATGTATGTTCAAATGGGGTTCCACAACTCCACATGAGGCGCAGGCAGAAATTTTGGTCGATTTTTTTTGCTTGAGAACAAGTTTGGGACTTTTCTGATTGGTTTTAATAACTTTCACCCTTGGCAGGGGGTGGGGGGTGGTGGATGAACTGGGTGATTTTTAGCTAAACTTTGGCAAAGCAACTTTCGGTCCGTCTGTCTGTCCATCAACAATTCAATACGGCTCGGGCTAGAGGCCGTTTTTATGAACCGATCCTTACGAAACTTCTTGGGTACCTTTGTTATGACCGTGGGACGAAAACGAATGTTTTGGGGTCCGATCCAAAATTCAAGTTGGCCGCTGGCTGCCATTTTGTACAGACTTAGGTGAAATCAGATTTTTGCGCAGAACTTCCATATGAAAATGCTGATTTGAATAATTTTTTGTATGAATGTTTAGTACCATGGGATACAATCACATATAATATGGGGGTTTTTTCGTACGTAAATTATGCAAATTAGACTAACTTTGATGTATTTTGTGTTTCACTTTCAGCACTATAAGTGCAAATGCCAATACGGCTCAGGCTAGAGGCCGTATTTATAAACCGATCTTTACGAAACTTCTTGGGTACCTTTGGTATCACCGTGGGACGAGAACGAGTGTTTTGGGGTGCGGTCTGGTATTCAAGATGGCCGATGGCAGCCATTTTGTACAAAATTAGATGCAGTCAGATTTTTGCACAGAACTTCCATATGAAAGCGCTGATTTGGAAAAAATTTTTGTGAATGTTTAGTACCATGGGATACATCACATATAATGCAGGTTTTTTTCTCGAGCAGAAATTATGCAAATTAGATGAACTTTGATTTTTTCAGTGCGACTTACACACAGTAAGTACACATGTCAATATGGCTCGGGCCAGAGTCTGTATTTATGAACCAATCTTTATGAAACTTCTTGGGTACCTTTGTTATCACCATGGGATGAGAACGAGCGTTTTTGGGTGTGGTCCAAAATTCAAGATGGCCACAAGCAGCCATTTTGTACCAAAATTAGTGCAATCAGTCTTTTGTACAGAACTTCTGTATGAAAGTTCTGATTTGAATAAATGTTTGTAAGAATGTTTAGTAAAATAGAATACATCACGTACAGTACAGTTTTTTTTTCTCGTGCAGAAATTATGCAAATTAGATGAATTTTGATTTATTTAGTGCTACTTATACACTGTAAGTGCACATGTCAATGCGGCTCGGGCTGGAGGCTGTATTTATCAACCGATCTTCACGAAACTTCTTGGGTACCTTTGTCATCACCTTGGGACGAGAACGAGTGTGTCTGAGTGCGGTGCAAAATTCAAGATGGCTGCCGGTGGCCATTTTGTACCGAAATTAGGTCCAATCAGTTTTTTGTCACAACTTCTAAACAGCTTGTATTTATGAACTGATCTTCACGAAACTTCTTGGGTACCTTTGTTTTCACCTTGGGACAGGAATGAGTGTGTTTTGGGGTGCCTTTGTTATCACTGTGCTATGAGAACAAATATTTTGGGGTTCAGTCATACCCACTCTGGGACTCAAAGATTTTTTTTCTAGTTTATCATCTGACTGTCACCCACCTTTGCAATACTTTACCTATACATTTGTTACAGGCTACGGTCAGTATTTACGTACAGGCCGTTACAATACTTTATATGTACCTTTGTTATCAGGTCATTACCTAGATGTTTGTCATTGCTGTGTCACATACTATACATGTACATGTCTCGGCAAGTTGAGCTACAGTGTCATTGGCACTTTCATTTGAAAAACTTTCACAAAACCATATCATGTTAACCCTCTTTGGAAAGAGGGGTCACATGATATGGTTTTCTTGAATTTTTTTTAAAAATTAAAAAAATTGTATTTAAAATAATAAATTTTTAAACCGTCTGTGTTCGGTAAAGGGTTAAAACTAGAAGTCCTGTCATGAACTGTGCACTTATCTAGGCTTAATTGCACGTAGGAATTGCACACAATTGCCACATCGAATGACATCCAAAGCATGGCAGGTTCTCCTGGTTACTCATAGCAAACACAGGCAACGTTTCTGCCTATGGACCTTTGGGTTACCCGGAGGTCCATTGGCTGAAACATTGCCTATGGACAGGCCATATGTACAGAATTTGATAGCCTTACTATGGTCGTAATGTGAAGATTAACACGCAGATCAACGTGCTATTTGTGCACATTTCATGACAGGACTTCTAGTTTTAACTGTAGACAAAACATTTGGACAGTGATTTCTCGTCTGGTCTTGGCTGCCTTAACAGAAATCACTGCTAAGCAATTTGATATGTACAGGTTGTAGTCTAGTGGACACTTTTATTTTCTTTTTCCTTCATAATGCATTTTGAAGGGGTTTGAGTGATTTTTACACACACACACAAAAAAAATATCATAGAACAGACCCTTCTCCCCCCCGCCCCCCCCCCCCCCCCCACTCCCCTAGGCAAATTAAATTAACTGATTGTCAGTGATTGAGTGCTATAGAAGCCACCACTATAATGGCTTGATTTAAAACTACTGGAAGCCACTACACCCTACACTGTATATAAGCTTGATGTTTGCTCAGCAGTAGAATTTTTTTAGCTCATCTTGACAAAGTCAAGCTGAGCTAATCTCATCGCTCTCCGTCCATCGTCCATCCATCCATGGTCCGTCCGTCCATCCATCGTCCATCTGTCAACACCATCTTTTGGTCTTCTCCAAAGGCACTGGGCCAATTCAAGTGAAAATTTGTGTGAGTGATGGTCCCGAAGGGGCATTCCATATGAAAGCTCTGATTTGAATAATTTTTTATATGAATGTTTAGTACCATGGGATTCATCACATATAATACATGTGTTTTTCTTGTGCGTAAATGATGCAAATTAGACTAACTTTGATTTATTTAGTGTTACTTTCAGCACTGTAAGTGCAAATGCCAATACGGCTCGGGCTAGAAACCGTTTTTATGAACCGATCTTTATGAAACTTTTTGGGTACCTTTGGTATCACCGTGGGACGAGAACGAGTGTTTTTGGATCCGGTCCGAAATTCAAGATGGCCGATGGCAGCCATTTTGTGCAAAATTAGGTGCAATCAGATTTTTGCACAGAACTTCCATATTAAAGCACTGATTTGAATAATTTTTTGTGTGAATGTTTAGTACCATGGGATACATCACATATAATACAGGTTTTTTCTCGTGCAGAAATTATGCAAATTAGATGAACTTTGATTTTTTCAGTGCGACTTACACACAGTAAGTACACATGTCAATACGGCTCAGGCCAGAGTCTGTATTTATAAACCAATCTTTATGAAACTTCTTGGGTACCTTCGTTATCACCATGGGATGAGAACGAGCGTTTTTGGGTGTGGTCCAAAATTCAAGATGGCCACCAGCAGCCATTTTGTACCAAAATTAGTGCAATCAGTCTTTTGTACAGAACTTCTGTATGGAAGTTCTGATTTGAATAAATTTTTGTATGAATGTTTAGTAACATGGAATACATCACTTATTGTACGGGTTTTTTTCTCTTCCAGAAATTATGCAAATTAGATGAACTTTGATTTATTCAGTGCTACTTATACAGTGTTAGTGCACAGGTCAATACGGCTCAGGCTAGATGCTGTATTTATGAACCGATCTTCATAAAACTTTTTGGGTACCTTTGTTATCACCTTGGGATGAGAATGAGTGTTTCTGGGTGCAGTCCAAAATTCAAGATGGCTGCCAGTGGCCATTTTGTACCGAAATTAGGTCCAATCAGTTTTTTGTCACCACTTCTATACAGCTCGTATTTATGAACTGATCTTCACAAAACTTCTTGGGTACCTTTGTTTTCACCTTGGGACAGGAACAAGTGTGTTTTGGAGTGCCTTTGTTATCACTGTGCTATGAGAACAAATATTTTTGGGTTCAGTCAGACCCACTCTGGGACTCAAAGATTTCTTTTCTCGTTTAGCATCTGACTGTCTCCCACCTTTACAATACTTTACCTATACATTTGTTACAGGCTATGGTCAGTAATTATGTACAGACCGTTAAAATACTTTATATGTACCTTTGTTATCAGGTCATTACCTAAATGCTTGTCATTGCTGTGTCACATTCTCTACATGTACATGTCTTGACAAGTTGAGCTACAGTGTCATTGGGGAAAAATGCTCCAAAATATTTTAAAAATCTTCTTCTCATGAACTACTGTGTACAATGACTTTATATTTGCTATGAGCTTCCATATGAGGTGTACAATCAAGTTTGTTCAAATGAAGTTTGTGAAGCAATATTTGGCTTTGCAATGGGAGGGGTAAGATTTTTGGCCCTGCCAAAAATTTCTATTTTCTGAACCGATGATCCAGTTTGAACCAGATTTGGTATGTGGTATTATTGGGTCATAAGTACTTGACACATGCAAAAAAAAAAAAAAAAAATTCCTGCATCCCCATGGGAACCCTAGGAGCTAAAAATAGAAATATTTTCAAACGCCCTTATTTCCCAAACCACACAGAACAGAGAGCTGTTATTTGGTATGAAGTATCCTTAGGACAAGTAGAATTGAATGGTAAAAAAAAATTGCCATCAGTTATGTTAGGGTGTTCTGTTATGGTCATTGAAAAAATGCTGAGTCAGCATATTTGCAAAAGTTAAAAAAAAAACTTTTCTCCAGAACCAATCATCAGAATCTTTTGATATTCAGTATACAGCATTCATAGGGGTGGGGGGGGGGAAGGAGGGGGGGGGGGGGCAGATACAGGTTTGTTAAAATAAAGCCCATTGGTTCATATTTGGGCTCAATACAGGAGCCCGAAGTTTTAACATTGGGAAATATGGGGAATATTCTTTAAAAATCTTCTTCTTCAGAACCACCAGTCAGAATCTTTTAATGTTTGGTATACATCATTGTTATGAGGGTCAGATTCATGATTGAAATTTATTCAAAATGGATCCATAGGTTAATGTTTGGGTTCGCTATATTAGCCCAAATTTTAACTCAGTGCAATATGAAGAAATTTCTTTAAACATTTCTCTTCTTCAGATCCAACAGACAGAATGCTTTCATATTTGGTACACAACATCTCTAGGGAAGTCAGATTCAACTGTGTTCAAATTGAGAGCCTGGGTTAGTATTTGGGCTCCCTATGGGAGCCGGAATTGGCCATGTTGCTGAAGAATTAAAAAAATTGTATTCAGTAACCCCTAGAGGTGTGTAATTAAGATTAATCCACATAGGTTATATCAAGGGGCTTCATAGGGGAGCTCTATATTTTACATTATGATCAACTGAAGAAAGGGCATGATGCCCGGATTATTTTTGTCACTCCTGAAGGACTCAAGGATTGACAGTGTATTCTATGGAGATGGATTGCTTAATATAGACTCATTCTTGGACTCTATTTATATTGTGTTCTGTTCAAGATGAGCGCTTCAGGCCCCGTGGGACCTCTTGTTTTATATAACATTGTTTGGTTTCAATTTATTGGTGAGTGCCTACTGGCCTAATGGCACTCTCCAATAAATTGTAACTAAACAATTATTTATGAACAGAATCTTGATAAACTAAGGATACTCTGGCTGGTACCCTTGAAAAAAAAATACCCCTGTTTCAAATCACCTTTTAAAACAGGGCTTATATTTTGTCTAAATTTGTGAGAATCCATTTGGATTCTCGTGAAAATGGTTGTGAGAATCCATACCTACTATGAGTGTCCCAGGATCCCATGACGCCACCATGGTTGAACCACTGTTGTATACTGATAACACATGTTAACCTTTTACTTAACACAACTTTTTTTTAAATTTTTAAAACTAAGTTTGATAATTTTTAAACAATAAATAATAAATAAATGATAAAATAATTAAATGAACAATACTTACCAATAAAATCTTACAAATATGGTTGTCATTGGAACCGGCTCAGTGAGCCGGTTCCAATGACAGCCATATTTGTAAGATTTTATTGACAAAGTGTCAGGATATTTCAGGTCGTGTTAGCCTTCTATTGGTTAATTTGTTGCCCCTGTGTTAGTTAAAGGGTTAAATTGACTCAATTTTTTTCATGCAAAATCCTAGCAGAGGTGCAGCGAGAATCTACATGGATTCTTGCCGGTTTTATTGCACAAATCTTTGTGCGAATCGATTCTCGTCGAAATATAAACCCTGTAAAAATAATTTATCACTTGATCAGTTAACTATATTAACATTACATGTTGAATCAGTGACCGTATATAGTATCAGTTAACTATATTAACATGTAGATGTTGAATCGGTGACCATATATGGTATCAGTTAACTATATTAACATGTAGATGTTGAATCGGTGACCATATATAGTATCAGTTAACTATATTAATATGTAGATGTTGAATCAGTGACCATATAAGGTAATAAATATGTATGATTTTACAAGTTATGTTGTTTTGATGATTAAAATATGTTTAACCCTTTACCCAACGAATCGGCCACATCCACCCTCGTAATATGTAAATACAGCACCTAAAAAAATATTATTTTACAAAAAATTTCAACAAAACCATATCATGTGACCCCTCGTTGGAACGAGCTCGTCAAGCTCGTTCCAATGGGGGGTCACATGATATATTTTTGTTGAAATATTTTGACAAATTAACCCTTTACCCAATGTAACGGCCAAAACCGGCCAGCGCTATTCTCAAAAATCGTCAATTAATTTTCAAAATATTTTCATTTTTTGTCTCAAAAACATAGGTTATGACACCTCGTTGGAACGAGCTCGTTGAGCTCGTCCCAACGAGGGGTCATAACCTATGTTTTTGAGACAAAAAATGAAAAAAATTACTTATTCAGGAATTTTTTTTGCAAGTGTCGTCTGCTTTTCATGTTAGGTAAAGGGTTAAAAAAAATGGATATTTAAAATAATAAATTTTGATATCGTCTGCGTTGGGTAAAGGGTTAAGCCCCTCCCCCATTGAGATGCTTTACTAGCATCTCTTTATTACTTGTTAGCTGTTTATGTTGGGAATTACTCACTGACCCAACATTACATAATTCATCCCAATAGGGCTATTACCTGTCTATCATTTTTTTTCCATAGGATACCATTATCTGTTGTGTAGTTACATATACATATATCTATATTACCCCCAAAATGTCAAAGGGGACTTTACTCTTGATATGATAACTATGGTACTTTGAGGCTATTACTGCAAAGGTCAGACAGTACATGTATGTAGAGAAGCTGTTTCGGTGGTAATGAAAGGATGTCTTCCCTCTGTTGGTGCACACAATAATTTGAATGTATTGTCAGGCGAATATGGGAAGGTGAGTAAAGTATTTTTCATTATCTCCAGATAAGATTTCAATCTGAAGCCTAATTTGACCAGGACTCCAAAATTAAAAAAAAATAAATTTCAGATTCCAGATTCTCAGCTGCAGTTCAACCCTGATGGACTTGTATGAGATTTTGACTGCAATTGATATTCTGAAAAAGACTTACTCGCAAGTAAAAAAATACCTAGCAGAGAAATTTTCTGTTGCTATTCATGATTTTCTTTTTTTAATAAAAGTAAATTAATTCTTGATAAAGATGACTTTTAACTCTGAGCTTTGGGAGTGCTATGTACCAGTGGTTAGAGCATTGGACTTCAAACTGAAAGGTCCATGGTTAGCTCCTGATGAGTGGTAACTTCAAACTGAATGGTCCACAGTTAGTTCCTGATGAGTGGTAACTTCAAACCGAAAGGTCCACAGTTAGCTCCTGATGAGTGGTAACTTCATACTGAATGGTCCACGGTTAGCTCCTGATGAGTGGTAACTTCAAACCGAAAGGTCCACAGTTAGCTCCTGATGAGTGGTAACTTCAAACCGAAAGGTCCACAGTTAGCTCCTGATGAGTGGTAACTTCAAACCGAAAGGTCCACAGTTAGCTCCTGATGAGTGGTAACTTCAAACCGAAAGGTCCACAGTTAGCTCCTGATGAGTGGTAACTTCAAACCGAAAGGTCCACAGTTAGCTCCTGATGAGTGGTAACTTCAGACCGAAAGGTCCACAGTTAGCTCCTGATGAGTGGTAACTTCAAACTAAATGGTCCACAGTTAGCTCCTGATGAGTGGTAACTTCAAACTGAATGGTCCACAGTTAACTCCTGATGAGTGGTAACTTCAAACCGAAAGGTCCACAGTTAGCTCCTGATGAGTGGTAACTTCAAACTGAAAGGTCCACAGTTAGCTCCTGATGAGTGGTAACTTCAAACTGAATGGTCCACAGTTAGCTCCTGATGAGTGGTAACTTCAAACCGAAAGGTCCACAGTTAGCTCCTGATGAGTGGTAACTTCAAACCGAAAGGTCCACAGTTAGCTCCTGATGAGTGGTAACTCCAAACTGAATGGTCCACAGTTAGCTCCTGATGAGTGGTAACTTCAAACTGAAAGGTCCACGGTTAGCTCCTGATGAGTGGTAACTTCAAACTGAATGGTCCACAGTTGGCTCCTGATGAGTGGTAACTTCAAACTATATGGTCCATGGTTAGCTCCTGATGAGTGGTAACTTCAAACTGAAAGGTCCACAGTTAGCTCCTGATGAGTGGTAACTTCAAACCGAAAGGTCCACAGTTAGCTCCTGATGAGTGGTAACTTCAAACAGAAAGGTCCACAGTTAGCTCCTGATGAGTGGTAACTTCAAACCGAAAGGTCCACAGTTAGCTCCTGATGAGTGGTAACTTCAAACCGAATGGTCCACAGTTAGCTCCTGATGAGTGGTAACTTCAAACTGAATGGTCCACAGTTAGCTCCTGATGAGTGGTAACTTCAAACTGAATGGTCCACAGTTAGCTCCTGATGAGTGGTAACTTCAAACCGAGAGGTCCACAGTTAGCTCCTGATAAGTGGTAACTTCAAACTGCAAGGTCCACAGTTAGCTCCTGATGAGTGGTAACTCCAAACTGAATGGTCCACAGTTAGCTCCTGATGAGTGGTAACTTCAAACTGAATGGTCCACAGTTAGCTCCTGATGAGTGGTAACTTCAAACCGAGAGGTCCACAGTTAGCTCCTGATGAGTGGTAACTTCAAACTCAATGGTCCACAGTTAGCTCCTGATGAGTGGTAACTTCAAACCGAGAGGTCCACAGTTAGCTCCTGATGAGTTGTAACTTTAAATCGAAAGGTCCACAGTTAGCTCCTGATGAGTGGTAACTTCAAACCGAAAGGTCCACAGTTAGCTCCTGATGAGTGGTAACTTCAAACTATATGGTCCATGGTTAGCTCCTGATGAGTGGTAACTTCAAACTGAATGGTCCACAGTTAGCTCCTGATGAGTGGTAACTTCAAACCGAGAGGTCCACAGTTAGCTCCTGATGAGTGGTAACTTCAAACTGAATGGTCCACAGTTAGCTCCTGATGAGTGGTAACTTCAAACCGAAAGGTCCACAGTTAGCTCCTGATGAGTGGTAACTTCAAACCGAAAGGTCCACAGTTAGCTCCTGATGAGTGGTAACTTCAAACCGAAAGGTCCACAGTTAGCTCCTGATGAGTGGTAACTCCAAACTGAATGGTCCACAGTTAGCTCCTGATGAGTGGTAACTTCAAACCGAAAGGTCCACAGTTAGCTCCTGATGAGTGTTAACTTCAAACTGAATGGTCCACAGTTAACTCCTGATGAGTGGTAACTTCAAACCGAAAGGTCCACAGTTAGCTCCTGATGAGTGGTAACTTCAAACCGAAAGGTCCACAGTTAGCTCCTGACGAGTGGTAACTTCAAACCGAAAGGTCCACAGTTAACTCCTGATGAGTGGTAACTTCAAACCGAATGGTCCACAGTTAGCTCCTGATGAGTGGTAACTCCATTGTTACCTTGGGCAAGACTCTTAATACTGATTGTTTTTGTGGTGTCTCAGTGACATTGTGTACTAAGGTATACTGCACGTGGTGCCACAGTGACATTGTGTACTAAGGTATACTGCACGTGGTGCCACAGTGACATTGTGTACTAAGGTATACTGCACGTTGATGGTACACTTGTATTCAACCAATGTTAACCCTGCTTGTTAGTATGATGTTGATGGTACACTTGCATTCAACCAATGTTAACCCTGCTTGTTAGTATGATGGCAGGTTGTATTCAATCAATGTTAACCCTGCTTGTTAGTATGATGGCAGGGCTTTAGTGTTCAAGCAATTACCAAAAATGGCTGCTGAACAATTAACAGGTCTTGAGCTCATAATCGGTTGATTCAGATGCCAATTATGATTTCAATACTGTGCACTACCAGACAAGTTGAGGCCGAAAGAACTATGTTAAATTGAACTTATTTTACGGGTTTATAGTCCATTGACTACTAGATAAGTCGAGACTCGAAAGAACTACATTAAATTGGAACATATTTCCCAATGTTAAACTTAATTGACTCAGGTCCAGTAAAATTACCAGTTATGCACACTTGGGAGGTAAACATGGCTCTCAGAGACACATTTACCACCCAAGTGCATGCAACCGGTAATTTTTGCTGCGACCTGAGTCATTGGGAGTGTAACCTTCACTTTTCCGGTATGAACTGGTGATTGCCACAAGTACACTCAAATGTAAGCTTTACATCTCGTTTAACTTGTATATCCCAAAAGGGGCGTCTACAGAGATAAAGAAGACCCATTGTGGTGGTTTTTCAACTTTATTGAATGGCGTCATTGACATCTTTTCATGTTAACAATTGAATAATTGCAGAAGATAATAAAATGTGGTTAACCCTTTACCTAACATGAAAAGCAGACGACACTTGCAAAAAAAATTCTTGAATAACTAATTTTTTTCATTTTTTGTCTCAAAAACATAGGTTATGACCCCTCGTTGGAACGAGCTCGACGATCTCGTTCCAATGAGGGGTCATAACCTATGTTTTTGAGACAAAAAATGAAAATATTTTGAAAATTAATTGGCGATTTTTGAGAATAGTGCTGGCCGGTTTTGGCCGTTACGTTGGGTAAAAGGTTAATGAATCATCACAAAAAATGCTTAGCAACAATCAGTTGAACCGATGTTCCAGGAGCTGTTACTGTTGTCATCCGATTGCCCACAATCGGCAGATTGGGGTGGCCGATCCCAGGAGCTGTTACTGTTGTCATCCGATTGCCCACAATCGGCAGATTGGGGTGGCCGATTCCAGGAGCTGTTACTGTTGTCATCCGATTGCCCACAATCGGCAGATTGAGGTGGCCGATTCCAGGAGCTGTTACTGTTGTCATCCGATTGCCCACAATCGGCAGATTGGGGTGGCCGATTCCAGGAGCTGTTACTGTTGTCATCCGATTGCCCACAATCGGCAGATTGGGGTGGCCGATTCCTATCATCATTTGAACAAAACAGGGGTTATATTTCTATTGACATTTCTAGAATCAGTTCATGCAAAGATTCACGCAACAAAACAAATGAGAATATCCATTTAGAGTCTCGCTGCACCTCTTCTAGGATTCCCATGAAACGAATTGAGTCAATTTAACCCTTAACCAAATACAGAGACAGCAAATTAACCAATACAAGGCTAACATGACCTGAAATATCCTGAGACTTTGTCAAAAAAATTGTACAAAATATATGGCTGGCATTGGAACTGGCTCAATGAGATGGTTCCAATGACAACCATGTTTGTGAGGTTTTATTTGTAAATATTGTTTATTTTTCAAAAAATTATCAACATTCAGTTTATGTTTTAAAAATTAAAAAGCTGTGTTGGGTAAAGGCAGACAACACTTGACTAGAGGCACTTGCTCAGTGTTTAATTCTCCCCCAGCCCAAATATAACTGAACCGTCACAGCCAGATTACCTGCCGTATTACATCAAAGGCAAGAAATCTCAACTCCCGGCTTCTAAGAGTTAACAATATTGAGGTCAATGTTTGATTTTCAGTCTGGTCCAACAATTTTTAATGAGTTATGCCCCTTTTTTGACTTATAATTTGAATTATATTTGTGCCTTATCCACACTACAACTTTAGTAATACCGGTAAACTTTGTATATTCAGTTATCTGATTATTGATTAACTCTGATTGGCCACATGGGGGGCCATTGGGGGCTGTGTACTGAGACGTTCTGCACGTCGATGGTGCACGTATCTTCAACCAATCTAACCCTGCCTGTGCTGCAGTGCGGAGTTACGATGTTGATGAGCTGGCAGCTGCTCGTCATTGCTCTGTTCTCTCTGGGTACTCCAGCTTCCTCCACCCGTAAAAGTGTCATGGTCATGATCAGTCATTGTGCAGAAGTATGTGACCTTAAACACCAATAATAAATAATGAATCTGATTATTCAGGTCAAGTTCAAATTTTTATCCCCAATAAGGAGACCTTATCATTTTATGGTAATGTCCATCCATTCATTCGCCCATTAACCTTTTGCTCACCGAAGTGATAACTGAAGTTTTTAATTGATGACACTGGGGGCGCGGTGGCTCAGTTGGTAGAGATGCAGGCTGCAAACCGAGAGGTCCTCGGTTCGAATCCCACCTGCGGCAACCGCGTTGTGTCCTTGGGCAAGACACTTCACCCCGATTGCCTGCATGGGGGCACGATGCCGCTGTGTACTGAGGCGTACTGCACGTCGATGGTGCGCATGTCTTCAACCAATCTAACCCTGCCTGTGCTGCGGTGCAGAGTTCAGAGTTACGACATTGGAGAGCTGACAGCTGCTCGTCGTTGCTCGGTGGTTCTCTCCGGGTACTCCGGCTTCCTCCACCCGTAAAACTGTCACGGTCACGATTAGCCATTGTGCATAAGTATGTGACCTTAAAAACCAATAAATAAATAAATAAATTGATGACACCGCCTGGTGGTGCTCTTGTTAGAGTTAATGAAAATCTGGGCATTTAGATCATCTGACAAGGACAACAGTCAGTTATAAATAATTATATGACTTCATTTCTCTACAGTGTTAACAACAGAACCATGAATGCTGAATATGATCTTAACCCTTTACCCAACGCAGACGATATCAAAATTATTTTAAATATCATTTTTAAAATTTTTTCGAAAAATTTCAACAAAACCATATCATGTGGCCCCTCATTGGAACGAGCTCGACGAGCTCGTTCCAATGAGGGGTCACATGATATAGTTTTGTTGAAATTTTTCGAAAAATAGTATTTTTTTACGCGGGCGGATGCGTGCGATTTGTTGGGTAAAGGGTTAAATCCTTCTTTGAACAACTTTATTAGATGAGCGATTAATGCCCCTCAGGGTAGAGATGGACGGACTTAGAATTTTGAGTTCTGTAATGGTTTCAGTATTTTTAGCGGGTATACCTTGTTTCGGTTCGGTATCATTCTACCACAATGCTTATAATAAATAACACTGCCAATGAGCTCAGCAGTGGTATTCTTTTACGACCACAAATCATATCTACAGTAATTTTGTGACTTGTTCTAAACGCACCTCATTGTTTAAAGACCTATTTCAGGCTTTTTTGCCCTGACTATGCCATGTTTAAGAGGTCTTGTTGACAATACAGTTAACCCTTTACCCAACATGATATGGTTTTGTTGAAATTTTTTAAAAAATTCAAAATAATAAATTTTGAAATCATCTGTGTTGGGTAAAGGGTTAAAACTAGAAGTCCTGTCATGAACTGTGCACTTATCTAGGCTTAATTGCACGTAGGAATTGCACACAATTGCCATATCGAATGACATCCAAAGCATGGTAGGTTCTCCTGGTTACTCATAGCAAACACCGGCTATGTTTCTGCCTATGGACCTTCAGGTGGTATACCCGGAGGTCCATTGGCTGAAACATTGCCTATGAACAGGCCATATGTACAGAATTTGATAGCCTTACTATGGTCGTAATGCGAAGATTAACATGCAGATCAACGTGCTATTTGTGCACATTTCATGTCAGGACTTCCAGTTTTAACTGCAGACAAAACATTTGGACAGTGATTTCTCGTCGGGTCTTGGCTGCCTTAACAGAAATCACTGCTAAGCAATTTGATATGTACAGGTTGTAGTCTAGTGGAATTCAGGACAGTTGCTCATTCCATTGAGGGTTAACAAGACAGAAAAGATAATCTGTCACTTCTTTCATGAAAATGAACCTTTCAGCTAGCTGTTATCAAATCTCAGTTTGGACTTATATTTTGTGATTAATGTCGGAAAATTTGAAAATTCAACTTCAGTACGGTATAAGTGTTCAACAATTGGTTTGGTTTTTCAGAACAGTGGAACCCTATTAATTGAATAGCTCCTTTGCCAATAAAAATTATCCAATTAACAGGAGTATTCAATTAACAGAGATTGGGTCACTTGCCTGTTTCTAGAGATAAACTTAGCATGTATTCTGTTATATCTGGTTTGACAGTGCTCCATGAGCTCTGTCAAACAAGATATAATAGATTAAATTCCTGTATATGTTGTACTAAGGCCAAATAGGTCTATAAACACAGGAAAACTAGAGCGAGTCAGGGTAATTTCTCGACAGATTACAAGATTTTTTTTTCAATTAACAGGAGTTTACTGTATAACCTATATTCAATTAACAGGTCAAATTTGTACTGGAGGTATGGTAAAGGTTTTGTGTTAGGAAATTATATTCAGTTAACAGGGTTATTCAGTTTAAGAGATATCCATCTCCTTGGGAACCCCGGGAAGTGAAGCAGTGCCTGTTTTACTGCGGTAAACAGGCTCTTTTAGTGGTAAAATAGGACCCAGTCACCAATGCATGGGAGTTGCAAACCCTCTCTAAAATGGGCAACATGGCTTATTAATGCTCACCCTTGGTCTTGAGTTGATACTCATGTTGTGGTCATGATTAGCCATTAGCCAAAATATGGGACCTTAAACACCAATAAACAAATAAATAAATAAGAGATATCCAGTTAAGTGGGCTCCACTGTATCCCCATGATATCGGTATTGGTTTTTTTTTTGTTGGTATCCCCATGATATCGGAATTGGTTTGGTATCCCCGTGATATCGAAATTGGTTTGGTATTCCTGTGATATCGGAATTGGTTTGGTATCCCTGTCATATCGGTATTGGTTTGGTATCCCTGTGATATCGGAATTGGTTTGGTATCCCCATGATATCGGTATTGGTTTGGTTTTTTGGTATCCCTGTGATATCGGTATTGATTTGTTTTTTGGTATCTCTGTGATATCGGTATTGGTTTGGTATCCCTGTGATATCGGTATTGGTTTGGTATCCCTGTGATATCGGTATTGGTTTGGTATCCCTGTGATATCGGTATTGGTTTGGTATCCCCATGATATCGGTATTGGTTTGGTATCCCTGTTATATCGGAATTGGTTTGGTATCCCTGTGATATCAGTATTGGTTTGGTATCCCAATGATATCGGTATTGGTTTGGTATCCCCGTGATATCGGTATTGGTTTGGTATCACTGTGATATCAGAATTGGTTTGGTATCCCTGTGATATCAGTATTGGTTTGGTATACTTGTGGTATCGGAATTGGTTTGGTATCCCTGTGGTATTGGTTTGGTATCCCCGTGATATCGGTATTGGTTTGGTATCCCTGTGATATCAGAATTGGTTTGGTATCTCTGTGATATCGGTATTGGTTTGGTATCCCTGTGACATCGGTATTGGTTTGGTATCCTAGCGATATCGATATTGGTTTGGTATCCCCATGATATCTGTATTGGTTTGGTATCCCTGTTATATTGGTATTGGTTTGGTATCTCTGTGATATCGGAATTGGTTTGGTATCCCTGCGATATCGGTATTGGTTTGGTATCCCTGTGATATCGGAATTGGTTTGGCATCCCTGCGATATCGGTATTGGTTTGATATCCCCGTGATATCGGTATTGGTTTGGTATCCCTGTGATATCGGAATTGGTTTGGTATCCCTGCGATATCGGTATTGGTTTGGTATCCCTGTGATATCGGAATTGGTTTGGCATCCCTGCGATATCTGTATTGGTTTGATATCCCCGTGATATCGGTATTGGTTTGGTATCCCTGTGATATCGGTATTGGTTTGGTATCCCCATGATATCGGTATTGGTTTGGTATCCCCATCATATTGGTATTGGTTTGGTATCTCCATGATATCGGTATTGGTTTGGTATCCCTGTGATATTGGTATTGGTTTGGTAACCCTGTGATATCGGAATTGGTTTGGTATCCCCATGATATCGGAATTGGTTTGGTATCCCCATGATATCAGTATTGGTTTGGTATCCCTGTGATATTGGTATTGGTTTAGTATCCCTGTGATATCGGAATTGGTTTGGTATCCCCGTGATATCGGTATTGGTTTGGTATCCCTGTGATATCGGTATTGGTTTGGTATCTCAATGATATCGGTATTGGTTTGGTATTCCTGTGATATCGGAATTGGTTTGGTATCCCCGTGATATCGGAATTGGTTTGGCATCCCTGCGATATCGGTATTGGTTTGATATCCCCGTGATATCGGTATTGGTTTGGTATCCCTGTGATATCGGTATTGGTTTGGTATCCCCATGATATCGGTATTGGTTTGGTATCCCCATCATATTGGTATTGGTTTGGTATCTCCATGATGTCGGTATTGGTTTGGTATCCCTGTGATATTGGTATTGGTTTGGTAACCCTGTGATATCGGAATTGGTTTGGTATCCCCATGATATCGGAATTGGTTTGGTATCCTCATGATATCAGTATTGGTTTGGTATCCCTGTGATATTGGTATTGGTTTAGTATCCCTGTGATATCGGAATTGGTTTGGTATCCCCGTGATATCGGTATTGGTTTGGTATCCCTGTGATATCGGTATTGGTTTGGTATCTCAATGATATCGGTATTGGTTTGGTATTCCTGTGATATCGGAATTGGTTTGGTATCCCCATGATATCGGTATTGGTTTGGTTTTTAGCTCAACTTTGGCAAAGCCAAATTTGAGCTTATGCCATGGTCCGTCTGTCCGTCAACAATTGGACACGGCTCGGGCTAGAGGCCGTATTTATGAACCGATCTTTGCGAAACTTCTTGGGTACCTTTGTTATGACCGTGGGACGAGAACGAGTGTTTTTGGGTGCAGTCCAAAATTCAAGATGGCTGCCAGCTGCCATTTTGTACCGACGATGCAGAAATCTGTTTTTTGTACAGAACTTTCATATGAAATCTCTGATTTGAATAATTTTTTGTATGAATGTTTAGTACCATGGGATACATCACATATAATACGGGTTTTTTTCTCGTGTGTAAATTATGCAAATTAGACTAACTTTGATGTTTTTTTGGTGTTACTTTCAGCACTGTAAGTGCAAATGCCAATACGGCTCGGGCTAGAGGCCGTATTTATGAACCGTTCTTTACGAAACTCCTTGGGTACCTTTGTTATCACCATGGGATGAGAACGAGTGTTTTGGGGTCCGGTCTGAAATTCAAGATGGCCGATGGCAGCCATTTTGTACAAAATTTCGTGCAATCAGATTTTTGCACAGAACTTCCATTTGAAAGCGCTGATTTGAATAATTTTTGTGTGAATGTTTAGTACCATGGGATACATCACATATAATACGGGTTTTTTTCTCGTGCAGAAATTATGCAAATTAGATGAACTTTGATTTTTTCAGTGCTACTTACACACAGTAAGTACACATGTCAATACGGCTCGAGCTAGAGTCTGTATTTATGAACTGATCTTCACGAAACGTCTTGGGTACCTTTCTTATCATCTTGGGACGACAAAGAGTTTTTCTGGGTGCGGTCCAAAATTCAAGATGGCTGCCACTGGCCTTTTTCTACCGAAGTTAAGTCTAATCAGTTTTTTGTACACAACTTCTATACGGCTCAGGCTAGAGTCCGTATTTATGAACCGATCTTTACAAAACTTCTTGGGTACCTTTGTTATCACCGTGGGATGAGAACGAGTGTTTTTGGGTGTAGTCCAAAATTCAAGCTGGCCACCAGCAGCCATTTTGTACCAAAATTAGTGCAATCAGTCTTTTGTACAGAACTTCTGTATGAAAGTTCTGATTTGAATAAATCTTTGTATGAATGTTTAGTAACATGGAATACATCACATATAGTACAGGTTTTTTTTCTCGTGCAGAAATTATGCAAATTAGATGAACTTTGATTTATTCAGTGCTACTTATACACTGTAAGTGCACATGTCAATACCGCACGGGCTAGAGGCTGTATTTATGAACCGATCTTCACAAAACTTCTTGGGTACCTTTGTTATCACCTTTGGACGAGAACGAGTGTTTTTGGGTGTGGTCCAAAATTCAAGATGGCTGCCAGTGGCCATTTTGTACCGAAATTAGGTCCAATCAGTTTTTTGTCACAACTTCTACACAGCTCATATTTGTGAACTGATCTTCACGAAACTTCTTGGGTACCTTTGTTTTCACCTTGGGTCAGGAATGAGTGTGTTTTGGGGTGCCTTTGTTATCACTGTGCTATGAGAACAAATATTTTGGGGTTCAGTCATACCCACTCTGGGACTCAAAGATTTTTTTCTAGTTTAGCATCTGACTGTCACCCACCTTTACAGTACTTTACCTATACATTTGTTACAGGTAACGGTCAGTATTTATGTACAGACTTACAATTCTTTATATGTACCTTTGTTATCAGGTCATTACCTAGATGTTTGTCATTGCTGTGTCACATACTATACATGTACATGTCTTTGTCTTGACAAGTTGACCTACAGTGTCATTGACACTTTCATTTGGTATCCCCGTACATAAAAGCAGCATTGCAATGGATTGACATTATACTATTATACATAGAAGCAGCATGCAATGGGTTGACATTATACTATTATACATAGAAGCAGCATGCAATGGGTTGACATTATACTATTATACATAGAAGCAGCATGCAATGGGTTGACATTATACTATTATACATAGAAGCAGCATGCAATGGGTTGACATTATACTATTATACATAGAAGCAGCATGCAATGGGTTGACATTATACTATTATACATAGAAGCAGCATGCAATGGGTTGACATTATACTATTATACATAGAAGCAGCATGCAACAGGTTGACATCATACATAGAAGCAGCATGCAATGGATTGACGTTATACTGTTATACATAGAAGCAGCATGCAATGGGTTGACATTATACTATTGTAAGATAACATCCTGTTTGTAAGTGGGATCCACTTCTTGCATTTAAGAAGGCAGCCATTATACATACACAGACTTGTAAAATCACATGTCTGTCACAGTAAAAATTATTAAGTTCTTCAAAATTGTACTTCTTGTGCTGATGGAGTTATGAAACATTATGTTTATAAAACTGAATTGGAAAATATTTCTGCAAAATGAATAGTATTTTTGTTCTTAACCTTTCATCAATAGGGTCAGTGAATTGACATCACTTCAAACTAGTTTGGCAATGACTGTACATAGATGGCAACAAGGAGCTGACCCAACTTTAATACATATATTTTTGTCTCTGTGTTCTATTAACTTTTACAAAGGATTTCATTCATCATTTAACATAGTGCTGTGCAGCTGATGGTTTCATCTACCATCTTTTTCATTATTTCAAGCTCTTTATCATTCCTGGAGTGAAATAATGACAATTATAACAGAAAACTGTGAGTATCCGTTTACAAGAATTTTTTCCATGTGGTAATCAGTTTAGTAGACATTAAAGTTGAAGTCCAACCCTGTCTGCTTGTTAAGTTTTGGGATTTTTGTGTTTGTCCAAATTCAGTCTCACAGCATTACATCGTTGTGTAAAATTGTTGCTTTAATGAACACCAAAATTTAGAATAAAAGAAAGCAAACTAGATAAAAATGTATTCAACAATCACAGGACGATACACATGAAATGTAGCAGTCGGTAAAGTGCTGGAAATGAACAAAATTGACGGGTGCAGTTTTAAGCTCCTGCAATATCAGAGACGAGAGTAAATTGCTTCCGTAAAATGTTAGTATATGAATTTTCGTCACCAAAAACCATTTTTGTTACCAAACACCAAAAACCTTAACCCTTTGAACCAGAGCGGTTGATTTTCCAACCAGAAACATGATATGTCATAACGTCATTAAATAGGATGGCTGTTCAGTAAATGTGTGGGGTAGACCAATCAGTATTTTCAATGTGCAGCCCAGAGGCTGCACGTTGAAAATATTGATTGGTCTAACCCAAATAATGAATATGGACTCTTGTAATTGCTTCCATTGAACTGGAACGGCAGATACCACTAGTGTTCAAAGGGTTAAATGTATAAGGAATTGTTGATTGTGACAGTAACTTGCCACTGGCCGTAGTTTGCTGCTTTCACAGAACACACATTTATATGCCCTCACAGTATATTAGTGCTTCACAACATTTTTCAATGAGTGCATTGTTCAGCTCCCGTAAAACAGAAATCACGGGTGCTGACAAGAGCAATTGCACTCGCACTAGTACTGAAATGGTTAACCAGATAATCAGTTTAAAACCAGTTAGCTGCCTAACCGATTAGAAAAACAATCAACCGGTTATCCGAAATATTGATATTGATCGTCATTCCACGTTTAAAACGTAGTATATCTGCCGCTTCTCATTTGTGATAGATCACACATCGAAACCGCATTGAAAATATTGAGAAATAATCAACTTTGAGATTCAAGACGCCGTTAATGATCGGCAATTTCCATGAGTAATGAGTAATCGCAGAAACTATTCGGTAGTGTGTATACAAACAAACGTTGTCGAGTACTCTACAACGTTCGTTTGTATACACACTACAGACTAGTTTGAGAATACTGTTTGCCAATTCCTGTAGTTTTGATCCCACATTCGGTGAAATAATGGCCACGGATAAAATCCGTTCATAGCTCTCGGTTAGTCGGTTACAAAAAAATGGAACTAAGTGAAGCTGTCCACTGACCATGATAATGTAGCAGTCAGTCGGTAAATGGAACTAAGTGAAGTTGTCCACCGACCATGATAATGTAGCAGTCAGTCAGTAAATGGAACTAAGTGAAGCTGTCCACTGACCATGATAATGTAGCAGTCAGTCAGTAAATGGAACTAAGTGAAGCTGTCCACTGACCATGATAATGTAGTAGTCAGTCAGTAAATGAAAACAAGTGAAGCTGTCCACTGACCATGATAATGTAGCCGGTTGGTTAGTAAATGGAACAAAGTGAAGCTCTCAACCCACCATGATAATATAGCAGTCAGTCTGTAAATGGAACTAAGTGAAGCTGACCTCCCACCATGGTAATGTAGCAGTCTGTCTGTAAATGGAACAAAGTGAAGCTGTAACCCACCATGGTAATATAGCAGTCAGTCTGTAAATGGAACTAAGTGAAGCTGACCTCCCACCATGGTAATGTAGCAGTCTGTCTGTAAATGGAACAAAGTGAAGCTGTCCACCGACCATGATAATGTAGCAGTCAGTAAATGGAACTAAGGGAAGCTGTCCACTGACCATGATAATGTAGCAGTCAGTCGGTAAATGATATCCACGGGATACCAAAAAAAAAACCTAATACCGATATCATGTGGATACAGTGGAGCCCACTTAACTGGATATCTCTTATTTATTTATTTGTTTATTGGTGTTTAAGGTCACATATTTTGGTATACAACATCTAGAGGGTCAGATTCAAGTTTGTTCAGATCGGGTACCTGAGTTAATATTTGGGCTCCCTGTGGAAGCCCAAATTTTAACTTTGTGCAATATGAGGAAACTTCTTTAAAGATCTTCTTCAGATCCACCAATCAGAATGCTTTCATATTTGGTATACAACATCTCTGGGGGTTTGTTCAGATCATGTCCCTGGGTTAATATTTGGGACCTCTAGTGTTTTACCATAAAATCTGCCTTTCAAACTTCAGTGACATAACAAGCCTTGGAAGTTTGGTAGTGCTTAGTGTCTACAGCTGATAGAATTGGAATCAGTTAGCAAGACATATGATAATAAAAGGCCGTCCAGCCTGGCCTAGCCACACATCCCCAGAATATGAGGTATTTGAATTTTTTGAAGCCGAAAAGGGGACATAACTCTGGCAAACAATGTTGGACCAAAGTGTGATTTGAATTTGACCTAATGTTTATGTTGATACACCTATATACCAAATTTTATTTCAATCACAACTAAAGTTATCATCGGGAAACAAAAAAAAAAGAATTTTCAGAGTCGAAAAAGGGGGGTATAATTCTGGAAAAATTGGTCGCGATTGGTCAACTGTGACGGTTACAGGGGCCTGAAGCCCAAAAACCTTTAGCACAGTCTACAGGTCATATTTATGAAGGGATTTCATCATAACATGGTAGGATGACTCCAGATAATGTCTAGATGAGAACGTCCTCTTTTGGTCGCGAACATTCAGCCATGATGGCTGGCCAAGCCCAAAACCTGAAAACCTTTAGCACAGACTACAGGTTGCATTTACGGAGGGATTTCGTTGTAACTTGGTAGGATGACTCGGTATGTCTAGATGAGTACATCCACTTCTCATTGCGAGCGGTCAACCATGATGGTTGCCTGAGCCCAAAACCCGAAAACCGTTAGCACTGTCTGCAGGTCGTATTCATGAAGGGATTTCATGGTAACTTGGTAGGATGACTCTGTATAATATCTAGATGAGAATGTCCCTTTATGGTCATGATCTGTCAACCGTGACAGCTGTCCAACCCCAAAAATCCCAACTTTTAGCACAATCTACAGGTCATATTTAATATGGAGGGACCAAAGTTAAGCAATGTCGAGCCTGGTTAGTCCTCGGATGGGTGACCATCTGAGCGATCGATTCAGACTCCCGGTGTGTCCTTGGGCAAGGCACCTAACCCCGGTTGCCCACATGGGTGCACGATGTCGCCCGTGTACTAAGGTGTACTGCACATTGATGGTGTGCATGTCTTCAACCAATCTAACCCTGCATGTGCTGCAGTGCAGAGTTTCGATGTTGGGGAGCTGGCAGCTGCTCAGTGGTTCTCTCGGGCTACTCTGGTTCCTCCACTCATAAAACTGTTATGGTCATGATTAGCCATTGTGCATAAGTATGTGACTTTAAACACCAATAAATAAATAAATAATAATATGGAGGGATTTCATTGTAACTTGGTAGGATGACTCTGTTGATGTCCAGATTAGGATGTCCCCTTTTGGATGCGATTTATCCACCGTGATCGCTACACAGGCCCAAAGCCCAAAAACCTTTAGCACAGTCTACAGGCTGTATTTATGAAGGGATTTCATTGCAACTTGGTAGGATGACTCATTTTGGAATAATTTCACTGTAACTTTGGTTGACATGTATTAACTTTGAGGGCCACATACATTAACTGTGAGGGCCACATTAACCCACCCCTCAATTTTTAGCCCGACTGTTTACAGTGAGGGCTATAGTAATGACTTTTGTCTGTCCGTCTGTCTTTTTCTGTTAACATTTAGAGTTTTGGTTAAAGTTTGTGGTTAAAGTTTTTTACTGAAGGTTCAAGTATTTTTTTTTTGTTTTTTTTTCTTATTCATGTTTAGTTGACATTTGGAGTTTTGGTTAAAGTTGGTGGTTAAAGTTTTTTTTTATTCATCCTTCAAGTACAGACTGTACCCGGTATTTCTTGTCTGATCGTCACAAAATTTCATATGCAGGTTTTAGGTCATGTCTACATGAGAATGTCCCCTTTTGGTCGTGATCGGTCAACCGGTATGGCTGCCGGAGCCCAAAACCCGAAAACCATTAGCACAGTCTACAGGTCATGTTTATGAAGGGATTTCATTGCAACTTCATAGAATGCCTCTGTATAATGCCGAGATGAGAACGTCCCTGTTTGTGCATGATCTGTCAACCATGATGGCTGCCCAAGCCCGAAACCCAAAAACTTTTAGCACAGTCTGCAGGTCATGTTTAATATGGACGGATTTCATTGTAACTTGATACGATGACTCCGTATGATGTCTACATGAGAATTTCCCCATTTGGGCGTGATCTATCAACCGTCACGACTGCCCGAGCCCAAAATCCGAAAACCTTTAGCACAGTCTAAAGGTCATATTTATGGAGGGATTTTATTTTAACTTCATAGGTTGACTTCATATAATTTCTACACATGAGAAAGTCCCCTTTTGGACGTGATTGGGCAACTGTCACGGCAATAGGTGCCCGAAGCCCGAAAACCTTCTGCACAGTCTACAGGTCATATTTATGAAGGGATTTCATTGTAACTTAGTAGGTTCAATCCACATGATGCCCAGATGAGAATGTCCCCTTTTGGTTGCGATCATTCAACCATGATGGCTGCCCGAGCCCAAAGCCCGAAAACCTTTAGCACAGTCTACATGTCATATTTATGGAGGGATTTCATTGTAACTTGATAGGTTGACTTCATATAATGTCTAGATGAGAACGTCCCCTTTTGGGCAACTCTGACGGCAACAGGGGCCCGAAGCCCGAAAACCTTTAGCACAGTCTACAGGTCATATTTATGAAGGGATTTCATTGTAACTTGATAGGTTGACTTCATATAATGTCTAGATGAGAACGTCCCCTTTTGGGCAACTGTGATGGGAACAGAGGCCCGAAGCCCAAAAACCTTTAGAATATTCCACAGGCCATAATTATGATGGGATTTCATTGTAGCTTGGTAGGATGACTCCATTTTGAACTATTTACAGTCACTGCATGCGGAACCTTTTTTTAAACTTATGTACCCTACTTCCCCCCCCTCCCCCTCCCCCCCTCCTCTGGAGGCCAATTAGGCACTTTTTTTTTCTTTCGTCAAAAGTGTTTGTTTACAGTTTGGGTCAAAAACCCAAAATGCATTTTGAAGGATTGGGAGTTATTACATGCAAAAATGAAAATTGACTCATATAGCCCAGCATTGCTTTATGTACTGCATCTTTAATCCTTTACCTTACACAAGTTGAAGGGGCGCGGTGGCTCAGTTGATAGAGGTGCAAGCTGCAAGCCGAGAGGTCCTTGGTTCGAATCCCACCTGCGGCAACCGCGTTGTGTCCTTGGGCAAGACACTTCACTCCCATTGCCCAAGTGGGGACACGGAGACGCTGTGTACTAAGGCGTACTGCACGTCGATGGTGCATCTGTCTTCAACCAATGCTAACCCTGCTTGTGTGGAGTTAGTATGTTGGGGAGCTGACAGTTGCTCGCCGTTGCTCGGTGGTTCTCTCCGGGTACTCCGGCTTCCTCCACCCGTAAAACTGTCGTGGTCATGATTAGCCATTGTGCAGAAATATGTGACCTTAAACACCAATAAATAAATAAATAAATACACAAGTTGAAGCCAACAGTACAAATTATTTTTCTGAAACCTCAGATTTTTTCATTTTTTATTTACTTCTAACTATGGCTTATTACTCCTTATTGGAACAAGCTCATCAAGTTTGTTCCATTAATAGGTCATGAGGTATGTTTTGAAGTAGAGAAATGAAAAAATAAAATTTGAATGGCAAATTTTGTATATCATGAGTGCAGATATGGCAGATTCGTTAGGTAAACTGTTAACAAAAAATGGCTCTGACTATTTTGCGTCTTAAGCATTGCCATTCCTGGGACATTCGGGCTGCACGCGTGACATCACTCTAGTTTAATACAGTCTACACCTCAAATTATTTTTATTGAAAACATACATGTAGCATACAGGGAACAGAAATTATCACAATTCTTGTCTTATTTCATAATACTTTCATTGACATTGAACATTATCCTTTTCATCAAACACAACACACAAGTTAAGCTACAGTGTCATTGACACTTTCATTAATCTTATTAGTATCACAGAGCTGCTTGGCTGTTGGTGTTTCAGATGTTTGGCCAAATTTTAAAGAAAACAACTTGACCTTTTGTTTGATTAAGTCTGTGGTCATGGCTTGTTCCCCACACTTTATATCTTGTACCAGATGAGATATAAAGTGTGGGGAACAAGCCATTTTCGGAGAGACTTCGGTTCCGACCGTTTCGGAGTTAGACGCAACAATGCCACGCAGGGCCTCGTGCGAGTGGAATTGCTGGGCAATCCACGAAGCTCCGTTGTATGCCGCTATTATCAGATTAGGTTGACGAGGGCTACAAGCCCGAATTTAGAGAGCAGATTACGAACCCAAGTAACGGCTAAGGTTAGATGTCATTAGCGAGGATCGACTCGCACCTGTCTCAAAGTGTAGGCTTTTGTATTGTGCTATTAACCCTTGTGAACACAGATGTTGATCGCGTAGTAGCCTGTTTAGTATCAGTAACCTGTTTAGTATCAGTAGCCTGTTCAGTATCAGAGTGCTGAGAGTATCGACTCAAGGTCGACAGTGACAATTCACGCAAGCTCGAAGCGCTTATTGAATTTGTGAGTTCTGCATGAACTGTGTGCATTTCAAAGGACAGGAACATTCAAGGAGAGTTCCATCGAAGAACACTAGTACTGAAATGGTTAACTGGATAACCGGTTTGAAACCGGTTACCTACCTAACCGATTTAAAAAAAACGTTAACCGGTTATCCGAAATATCGACAGTGATCGTCATTTCACGGTTAAAACGTAGATTGCACGAAGCAGCGCTGTATATATTTAAAATAATCGACTCGTGTTCAAGTCTTCGATAATGATCGGCAATTTCGGCGAGAACTGTGTAACCGAGTACTCGACAACGTTCGTTTGTATACACACTACGGAATAGTTTCTGAGAATACTGCTTTCCAATTCCTATAGTTTTGATCCCAGATTTGGTGAAATAATGGGTACGGATAACCGGATGTTATCTGGTTATAGCTCTCGGTTAGTCGGTTGTGAAAATGAGCCAACTGTTTCAGCTCTAAAGGACACATGAATAAGATATGTGATGTTTAGACTTGATAAACTAGCCGACAGAGTGGATAAACTGAATCCAAATCAGAACTGTGTTGCCACAAGTAACTAACATTTGCTAGTCGGGATCCCCTGGCAGTCAGAGCTGCAAACGTGCACAGGCGCAACAGATTTAGACTCTGTGTTTTAAGCTCCTGTTGTGACAGAGACATTTTGAGAGTGTACTATACTGCCAGTACAGGGCTATAGATAAACTGAATTTGATGAAAAACTATTAACCCCCGTGATAAATCTTCTACCATGTTGATGAAATTGTTGAATGTGTGGAATACGGAAATTAATTTATTTTGAATGTAAATAAAAGAATCGTTGTTACTTTAATCATTGTTTCCTTTCCGCAGCCTGAAGTGATTAGGAATCACACCTAACAAAGAACGAACATATATTTCGAGTTCACTTGGCAGGGAAGAAAATAATAGTGCTGTCCCAACTCCGCTCTGTGAGCCGAGTTTGGCCCGTGCCCGGATTCCGACCCTCCTAGTTGGCTCGTACCCCAATATTTTCAGTGGCGAGGCTAAACAACCCCATGTCACCCCACCCACGTGGATAGAGGTGCCCTGACAGTATTACTTTTACACCATGTATTGTCAGGTAATTTTCAAAACCTATTTGGTTGAATTACTCGAAGATGAGTGAGGCTGAGGCTGTGTCCGGTTCATTAAATTTACTTAAGGATTCTTGAATCACATGCATGGATTCTTACGTAAGACTTTTTATGTGTACCCATACTATGTATGGTACACATAATGCTGGCATCCGTCGTTCGTCCATCCTTTGTCTGTCTGTCTGTCCATCCATCTGTCCATCCATCCGGCGTCCGTATCCATTTCTTTGGCATTCGATAAGTTGAAAAATATTGCTTGGATTGTCAAGTTACTTTATATTTGTGTTCAGGTTACTGATGTGTAGTTTTTGGTGTAAATCTGATAATTTGATCCTGAGATATTAACTCTATATCCTTCAAATTGAGAATTCTTCCAATCTCTTTTGCATGTGATAAATCCAAAAAATCAGTCCAATTATCATGTTACTTTATATATATCTTCCGATTACTGATGTTCCGAGCTGTATAGTTTTTGGTGTAAATCTGTTATTTTGATCCTGAGATATTAATACTTTATCCTTCAAATTGAAAATTCCTACAATCCCTTTGGCATATTGCTTGGATTGTCAAGTTACTTTATATTTGTGTTCAGGTTACTGATGTGCCGAGCTGTATAGTTTTTGGTGTAAATCTGTTATTTTGATCCTGAGATATTAACCCTTTATTCTTCAAATTGAAAATTCCTCCAATCCCTTTGGCATTCGATAACTTGAAAAAATATTGCTTGGATTGTCAAGTTACTTTATATTTGTGTTCAGGTTACTGATGTGCCGAACTGTATAGTTTTTGGTGTAAATCTAATAATTTGATCCGGAAATATTAACCCTTTATCCTTCAAATTGAAAATTCCTCCAATCAGGGACCAGCCGTGAGGGCGATTATGGCGCCCTCCTAAGCCCAAAGCCGCCTAGAAAAATAGTCGGGGAGATTACAAGTCGCCCTCTAAAAATTAGCCAAAATGAGGAAAGGATGAACTGAGTGATGCGAGGTTTACATAAAAACGATTATTTTCAAGAATCGAATGTGCTTCAATGTGATAAATGGGCATTTTAATTTGTCAAAACGACCATTTATTTGAAATCACACGAAATCAATTGTCCATCGTCGCTTTTGGCAGTGTTTTATTAGCTTAACTTGACAAAGTCAAGATAAGCTATTGCCATCATGCGTGCGGAAGTCTGTTAGTCTGCTGAAGTCTATTAGTCTGTGAGTCTGTTCACATTTTTAGCTCACTGAAGGGAGCTTAACTTATCACTTGCTGTCTGTCGTCCGTTGACCGTCATGAACTTTACATTAACGACTACTCCTCACAAACTACTGGATCAAATTGAACCAAAATTGGTGTGCATGTTCCCCATCAAATGTCAATTCAAACTTGTACAAAGAAACTTGCCGTACCTACAGGGGGCACCACAAGGGGCATAACTCTGATAGCACCCATGAATTTCTTTCCAAAATTCAAAAAAATCATCTTCTTCAGATGCACCAGGCAGAATTCTTTCCTATTTGGTATACATCATCTCTAGGGGAGTCAGATTCAAGTTTGTTAAAATCGGCCCCCTGGATTCATATTTGGGCTCACTATAGAAGCCGAAATTTGAACTTAGTGCGGGGGGCGATTGCCTACATGGGGGCACGATGATGCTGTGTACTGAGGCGTACTGCCTGTCAATGGTGCACATGTCTTCAACCAATCTAACCCTGCCTGTGCTGCGATGCAGAGTTCAGAGTTACGCTGTTGGAGAGCTGACAGCTGCTCGTCGATGCTTGGTGGTTCTCTCCGGGTACTCCGGCTTCCTCCACCCGTCAAACTGTGACGGTCACGATTAGCCATTGTGCATAAGTATGTGACCTTAAACACCAATAAATAAATACTAAATAATGAACTTAGTGCATTTCAGGCAAATTTCTTAAAAAATCTTCTTCTCCAGATCCAGCAGGCAGAATCTTTTGATATTTGGTATGCAACATTGTGGGGTGGATCTGATTCAAGTTTGTACAAACCGGCTCCCTGGGTTCATATTTGGGCTCAGTATAGGAGCCCGAATTTGAACTTGGTGCATTTCAGGCAAATTTCTTTAAAAATCTTCTCCTCCAGATTCAGCAGGCAGAATCTTTTGATATTTGGTATGCAACATTGTGGGGTGGATCTGATTCAAGTTTGTTCAAATCGGCCCCCTGGATTCATATTTGGGCTCACTATAGAAGCTCAAATTCAAACTTAGTGCATTTCAGGCAAATTTCTTAAAACATCTTCTTCTCCAGATCCAGCAGGCAGAATCTTTTGATATTTGGTATGCAACATTGTGCGTTATGTCGGATTCAAGTTTGTTCAAATCGGCCCGCTGGGTTCATATTTGGGCTCAGTATAGGAGCCCAAATTTGAACTTAGTGCATTTCAGGCAAATTTCTTTAAAAATCTTCTTCTCAAGATCCAGCAGGCAGAATTGTTTGATATTGGGTATGCAGCATGCTTAAGGGGGTGAGATTCAAGATTGTTCAAGCCAAGTCCCTGGGTTCATATTTGGGCTCACTCTGGTAGCCCAAATTATAACTTAGTTCAAAATGAGGAATTTTCTTGAAAAATCTTCTTCTTCAGATCCAGCAGTTGGAATGTTTTGATATTTGGTATGCAGCATCCTTAGGGGGGTGAGATTCAAATTTGTTCAAGCCATGTCTGTAGGTGCATATTTGGGCTTACTATAAGAGTCTGAATGATAACTTAGTTCAAAATGAGGAATTTTCTTTAAAAATCTTCTTCAGATCTAGCAGTCAGAATGTTTTGATATTTGGTATGCAGCATCCTTAGGGGGGTGAGATTCAAATTTGTTCAAGCCATGTCCCTAGGTCCATATTTGGGCTTACTATAGGAGCCCGAATGATAACTTAGTTCAAAATGAGGAATTTTCTTTAAAAATCTTCTTCTTCAGATCTAGCAGTCAGAATGTTTTAATATTTGGTGTGCAGCATCCTTAGGGGGGTGAGAATCAAATTTGTTCAAGCCATGTCCCTAGGTCCATATTTGGGCTCACTGTGGGAGCTTGAATTGTAACTTAGTTCGAAATGAGGAATTTTCTTAAAAAATCTTCTTCTTCAGATCCAGCAGTCGGAATGTTTTGATATGTGGTGAGTAGCATCCTTGGGGGGGGGGGGGGGGGGGGGGGGGGGGGGGGGATTCAAATTTGTTAAAGCCAAGTCCCTGAGTCCCTATTTGGGCTCCCTGTGGGAGCTCGAATTATAACTTAGACAATATGAGGAATTTTTCTTTAAAAATCTTCTTCAGATTTAGCAGTCGAAATGTTTTGATATTTGGCATGCAGAATTCTTAGGGGGGGAGATTCAAGTTTGTTCAAGCCAAGTCCCTGGGTTCATATTTGGGCTCACTGTGGAAGCCTGAATGATAACTTAGTTCAAAATGAGGAATTTTCTTTAAAAATCTTCTTCTTCAGATCCAGCAGATGAATGTTTTTGATATTTGGTATGCAGCATCCTTAGGGGGGGTAAAATTCAAGTTTGTTCAAGCCATGTCCCCAGTTCCATAAAATTTGTCTCTCATGACTTCATTCCTTTGTAGTGTTGATGAACCATGTCTAACTGAATGTGAACCAAATACTTCTTTGAACCACTTTGGCTGGTGAGCGATTGAGGCTCTTTGGGGCCTCTTGTTTCAGTTCTTGTCTGATTGTCACGAAATTTCATATGCAGATTTGGGATCATGTCTATATGAGAATGTCCGCTTTTGGTCGCGATCGGTCAACCGGTATGGCTGCCTGAGCCCAAAACCCGAAAACCATTAGCACAGTCTACAGGTCGTATTTATGAAGGGATTTCATTGTAACTTGATAATATACCTCTGTATAATGCCTAGATGAGAACGTCCCCTTTTGGGGATGATCTGTCAACCGTGATGGCTGCCCAAGCCAGAAACCCAAAACCTTTTAGCACAGTCTGCAGGTCATGTTTAATATGGAGGGATTTCATTGTAACTTGGTAGGATGACTCCTTATGATGTCTAGTTGGGAATTTCCCCATTTGGGCATGATCTGCCAACCGTGATGACTGCCGAGCCCAAAACCCGAAACATTTAGCACAGTCTGCAGGTCATATTTATTGAGGAATTTCATTGTAACTTGGTGGGTTGACTTCATATAATGTCTGGATGAGAAAGTCCCCTTTTGGATGTGATTGGGCAACTGTGACGGCTACAGGGGTCCGAAGCCTGAAAACCTTTAGCACAGTCTACAGGTCATATTTATGAAGGGATTTCATTGTAACTTGGTAGGATGACTCCAGATAATAAGAACGTCCCATTTTGATCGCGATCATTCAGCCTTGATGGGTGCCCGAGCTCAAAAACCTTTAGCATAGGCAAAAGGTCATATTTATGGAAGGATTCCATTGTAACCTGTTAGGTTGACTCCATATAATGCCAAGATGATGACATCCCCTTTTGGTCATGATTGGTCAACTGTGATGGCTACAGGTACTTGAAGCCCGAAAACCTTGAGCACAGTCTACAGGTCATATTTATGAAGGGATTTCATTGTAACTTCGTAAGATCACTCCAGATGATGCCCAGATGAGATTGTCCCCTTTGGTTGCGATCATTCAACCATGATGGCCCCCCAAAGCCCGAAAACCTTTAGCACAGTCTACAGGTCATATTTATGAAGGCATTTCAATGTAACTTGATAGGTTGACTTCATATAATGTCTAGATGAGAACATCCCCTTTTGGACACGATTGGGCAACTGTGACGGCTACAGGGGCCCGAATCCCGAAAACCTTTAGAACAGTCTACAGGTCATAATTATGAAGGGATTTCATTGCAGCTTTGTAAGATGCCTCCAAATAATGTCTAGATGAGAACATTCCCTTTCGGTCGCGATCATTCAGCCTTTATGGCTGCCTGAGTCCAAAGACCTTTAGCATAGTCTATAGGTCGTATTTATGGAAGGATTTCATTGTAACCTGTTAGGTTGACTCCATATAATGCCTAGATGATGACATCCCCTTTTGGTCGTGATTGGTCAACTGTGATGGCTACAGGTGCCCGAAAATCTTTAGCACAGTCTACAGGTCATATTTATGAAGGGATTTCATTGTAACTTCGTAGGATCACTCCAGATGATGTCCAGATGAGAATGTCCTCTTTTGGTTGCGATCATTCAACCATGATGGCTGCCAGCCCAAAAACCTTTAGCATAGTCTACAGGTCATATTTATGAAGGGATTTCATTGTAACTTGGTAGGTTGACTTCATATAAAGTCCAGATGAGAACAGCCCCTTTTGGACACCATTAGGCAACTGTGACGGCTACAGGGGCCTGAAGCCCAAAAACCTTTAGCACAGTCTACAGGTGATATTTATGAAGGAATTTCATTGTACCTTGGTAGGATGACTCCAAATAATGTCTAGATGAGAACGTCCCCTTTTGGTTGCGATCATTCAGCCTTGATGGCTGCCCAAGCCCAAAACCCCAAAACCTTTAGCATAGTCTATAGGTCATATTTATGGAAGGATTTCATTGTAACCTGTAAGTTTGACTCCATATAATGCCTAGATGATGACATCCCCTTTTGGTTGTGATTGGTCAACTGTGACGGCTTCAGGGGCCCAAAAACCTTGAGCACAGTCTACAGGTCATATTTATGAAGGGATTTCATTGTAACTTGGTAGGTTGACTTCATATAATGTCTAGATGAGAACGTCCCCTTCGGATGCAATTGGGAAACTGACGGCTACAAGGGCCCGAAGACTGAAAACCTTTAGCCCAGTCTGCAGGTCATATTTATGATGGGATTTCAATATAACTTTATAGGATGACTTGTTTTGGAATAATTTCACTGTAACTTGGTAACTTTCATTGATATACGTTAACTGTGAGGGCCACATACATTAACTGTGAGGTCACATTAACCCACCCCTCAGCTGTTTAGTACAGTGTACACCTCATATTATTTTTATCAAAAACATAGCATACAGAGAACAGAAATGAACATTTTCCCAGTTATCACAATTCTTGTCTTATTTCATAATCCTTTCATAAACATTGAACATTATCCTTTTCATCAAACACAACACACAAGTTAAGCTACAGTGTCATTGACACTTTCATTTCTATTTAATTTTGTTGCGTTTCAGTAGGAGCTTCAAGTGTCGAAACGAAAATAGGTGACTTGCGCGACTCAACAAAATGACCCAGTTTGAAAGTGGGTTACCTCGCTTAAGATGCCGAAAATGTATACACAACAGACGTAATTTATAACACTGTATTTTTATTTCGTTTTGCTGACGTCTGTAACCGTTGGGCCGTCTATTGCCAGAAAAACACGAATGGAATTGACACACATGAAAAAAAGCTTTAGTGATGACAAGAAAAGCTTTGTACAGGGCACAAGTGTGCATGTGGACGATCCTGAGAAAGGGTCCTCCTAAACACCAGAATGATATGGAATGACACCAGAATGCCATAAAAATGATGCGGAATGACATTTCTTTTACAAAATACTCGACCCCAGAATGTATTTTGTTTATTCATTTACAAAGTACCTCCCAAGCAACCTTCTTGCATCTGGTCCTGTTCACACTTTCAGACTTCGGAAATTATTAGCTTAGTAGACTTTGGTGAAGGGCAACCACAGTGGGTGCTGGGGGACTGGCACGAAGAAGAGGGGAGGGGTCATGAAGGAGATGGTAGCAGTGGGGAATTTTCAGTCAATAATTACATAGTGATTTTTTAACCTGGCATAGATGCATCATAGACAACTGGACCTGGATTGATCAGACGTTAATAGAGGATGACAAATTGAAAATATGAAGGGACGGCAGGTGGTGGTACATGGATATTCTTCATTTTCCCCACTTGCTTATGAAGTCTCCCTGCATGACTTTGCAGTCTCCCTATTTCTTCTGGAGGGAGACATGAAGTCTCCCTAAAATTCCCCCCAAGGCTGGTCCCTGCCTCCAATCTGTTTGGGATGAGATAACTCAAAAAATATCAATCCGATTGTCATGTTACTTCATATATGTGTTCAGGTTACTGATGTGCCAAGCTGTATAGTTTTTGGTGTAAATCTGATAATTTGATCCTGTGATATTAACCCTTTATCTTTCAAATTGAGAACTCCTCCAATCCATTTCTTCGGCATGCGATAACTCAAAAAATATTAATCCGATTATCAGGTTACATTTTTTATGTAAGTAAATCTAAAAATTTGATCCGGAGATGTTAACCCTTTATCCATCAAATTAGGCACTCCTCCAATCCATTTCTATATGTACCCATACCATGTATATAGAGGATATTCACGAAAATTTGATGAATACCGAAAATATCTCGTGAGTGGCTACAAAGAAATATGAGGATCTTCACGAGCGACGCAGTCGCGAGTGAAGATCCTCATATTCCTTGTAGCCATGAACGAGATATTTTCGGTATTCATCAAATTTTCGTGAATTTTCTTTTTATTTAATGCTCTACGACTACAAACTCTCCAATTTGTGGCCTTTATTTGCCATTAAGGCGCAAAATTTATGTGCCGAACCGGCGTCCATACAAAAATTACAACAACCAAACTCCAACCATTGGAATGTGTGAATATCCGCACAAAAAGTAGTCCCGTCTTATTTCTCCCCTAACTTTACGATTTACCAAGGCTGGCGAATTGAAATAATCGCAATGTGTTTCGAAGAAATAGAACAATAACAAAAAACACCACTTTCTTATTTTCAATAACAAGACACATCATTTTATTTTTTTTGAAATAAATACGTAGAATTTAAAGTACATGTGATTCGTCATCCGAACCTATGATGAAATATCGATTTCTAAATATCATTTTGATATTTCGTTTTGCCGACCGACAGGGGAATATGACTTAATTTTTCAGCGTAAATTGATGCCTGAGCATTAAATAAAATGTACTTAATGTCAGCATCCGGTGTGGCCCGCCATCATACAGTTTTCTACTAGTTGCGTATATGGGTACACATCTGATGATTTCATCGGCCTATTTTTAATTTTTTATAGTCCTGATGTGGGTCTGTAGATATTGTTTAAGATATAAAAATTTTGCAGCCACTATTTTGGGGAGATTTGTTGTCAATCATCCTGAAGTAGCGTCAAAACGGCACAGCATTTACCTTTGCCCGACATTTTAGCCTTTGGTGTGCGGAACGCATGTGATTGAGAGGTCATAACTTACCAGTTCTGGGAAATTCGTTGAAACCAAAAAGTCTTGTTTTTTTATACGCCCGTTTTGAAAAAACGGCTGTATTATGGTATACCGCTGTCGGTCTGTCCGTCTGGTCACATGTCGTACGATAACTCAAGAACGCTTTGAGAGATTTTCGTGATTTTTGGGTAGGTGGTGTATATCGATGGAGGGAAGCTTCCTTTCGTTTAGTGTCACCATTCGTTTAGTCATTCCAGAGTTATGGGACTTTATTACTTAGAAAATTGTTGATTTTTTTACACGTCGTACGATAACTCGAGAAGAACGCTTTGAGAGATTTTTGTGATTTTTGGGTAGGCGGTGTATATCGATGGAGGGAAGCTCCCTTTCGTTTAGTGTCGCCGTTCCATTAGTCATTCCAGAGTTATGGGACTTTATTACTCAGAAAATTGTTGATTTTTTACATGTCATACGATAACTCGAGAACGCTTTGAGAGATTTTCACGATTTTTTGGTAGGTGGTTTATGTTGATGGAAGGAAGCTCCCTTTCTGTTGGTGTCGCCGTTCGATTAGTCATTCCAGAGTTATGGGACTTTATTTTTCACATGTCGAACAATAACTTGAAAATGCTAAGAGCAATTTTCATGATTTTTTGGTTGCAAGTATATGTTGATAGAAGGAATCTCCCTTTCGATTTGTGTCGCTGTCCGATTTGTCATTCCAGAGTTATGGGACTTTATTCATCAAAATATAGGCAATTTTCCACGTTGGACTTTGAGCAATTTTCATGATTTTTGGGTGGCAAATATATGTAACCTGAGAAGTACACATGTATACTCATATTGTGTGGTTCCCTCTTGTAATTAATAACGGGCGTATCATGCGCTCATGACGCAGCTGTTTATTTGTTAAGGCGGCGGTTCGGTTTTGAAAAATACCCGAACTGAACAAAAAAAAATGATAAACAACCAAGCCCTATTGTAAATGTGATAACAAGAAACAAATATTAACAACGTTTGTCCAAATTTGATATCTGAGAATTTCTCGACAGTGTCTTGAATGAGAAAACGGGTGCATTTTGATTATACAGAGCAAAGTAATGGCCCTTGATTGGGAGTGTGGTGGCTCAGCGGTAGACTGTTGGTCTTCTATGCTAGAGGTCCCAAGTTCGATCCCCATCCGGGACGACCCGCGTTGTGTCCTTGGGCAAGGCACTCTATCCCGGTTGCCAGCATGGGGGCACGATGACGCTGTGTACTATAAGGCATAGTGCCGATGGTGCACATGTCTTCAACTGCTGTAACCCTGCTTAAGCGGAGCTTGAACCAAATTAGAATGTTGCGGAGCTGACAGTTGCTTGTCGATGCTCATGGTTCTCTCCAGGTATTCCGACTTCCTCCACCCATAAAACTGTCACGGTCAAGATTAGCCATTTTGCATAAGTATGTGACCTTAAGCACCTATAAATAAATAAATGGTCCTTAATTAGTTAATCTTTGTGCATTTTCAGCTTCTTGGCGCAATAACTTGTACAAATTTTAACAGATTTGGTCGATATTTGGAATATGAAACTTTCTTACAGTTTAAACTAGAAGTCCTGTCATGAAATGCGCACAAATAGCACGTTGATATGCGCGTTAATGTGCACGTTATGGCCCAAGTAAAGCTACCAAATTCTGTACATATGGCCTGTGCACAAGCAATGTTTCAGCCAATGGACCTCCGGGTAACCCGGAGGTCCATTGGCAGAAACATTGCATGTGATTCCAATGAGTAACCAGGAGAAACTGCCGTGCTTTGGATGCCATTCGATGTGGCAATTCCAACGTGCAATTAAGCCAAGATAAGCGCATTAATCGTGACAGGACTTCTAGTTTTAACTGTAACAATGTATTGAACGAAAACCAGTGCAGTTCGTTCATTCTGAGCAGAGTTATGGCCCTTCATTTGTTAATTTTTGCACATTTTCAGTTCGTTAGCACAATAACTTGAACAAATATTAACAGATTTAGGATATGAGACTTTCTTAACAATGTCTTCAACAAGTTCAAAATCCGGTGCAGTATGATCATACTGAACATGCAGAGTTGTACCCTTAATTAGTTAATTTTGGCACATTTTCACCTCGTTAACGTGATAACTTTAACAGATATTAACGGCTTCGGTCAATATTTGGTATGTGAGACTCTCTTAACCCTTTACCTAACACGAAAAGCAGACGACACTTGCAAATATAATTCTTGAAGCACTAATTTTTGGGGGGGTTTTTTGCGTCAAAAACATAGCTTATGACCCCTCATTGGAACAAGCTCGTTCCAATGAGGGGTCATAAGCTATGTTTTTGTGGCAAAAAATGAAAAAGGTAATAAAAATTGAATGGAAAATTTTGTGAATAGCGCTGGCTGTTTTTTGTCGTTACATTGGGTAAAGGGTTAACAAATTTGTCTTGAACAAGTGGTAACCTGTGCAGTTCGATCAGCATGGAGTCATGACCCTTAATTAGTTAATTTTTGCACATTTTTAGTGTGATAACTGGGGGCACGGTGGCTCAGTAGGTAGAGGTGCAGGCTGCAAGCCGAGAGGTCCTCTGTTCGAATCCCAACTGCGGCAACCACGTTGTGTCCTTGGGCAAGACACTTCACCCCCATTGCCCACGTGGGGGCACAGTGGCGTTGTGTACTAAGGTGTACTGCACGTCGACGGTGCACCTGTCTTCAACCAATGCTAACCCTGCTTGTGTGGAGTTGGTATGTTGGGGAGCTGACCGTTGCTCGCAGTTGCTCGGTGGTTCTCTCCGGGTCCTCCGGCTTCCTCCACCCATAAAACTGTCATGGTCATGATTAGCCATTGTGCAGAAATATGTGACCTTAAACACCAATAAATAAATAAATAAATAGTGTGATAACTTTGGTGACACACCCAACTGTAAAACACCATCACTAATAATATCCAAAGACTCCCAAAATACCATCATGTAAATCATGTAAACACCATCATGTAAATCATGTAAACACCATCATGTAAATCATGTAAACACCATCATGTAAATCATGTAAACACCATCATGTAAATCATGTAAACACCATCATGTAAATCATGTAAACACCATCATGTAAATCATGTAAACACCATCATGTAAATCATGTAAACACCATCATGTAAATCATGTAAACACCATCATGCACACTATAAGAAAACGCCTAACAAGAATAGAAAGTTCTATCATCATGTAAATCATGTAAACACCATCATGCACACTATAAGAAAACGCCTAACAAGAATAGAAAGTTCTATCAAGGAGAAATGTTGGGACTTGATTTTTGCCTTCAGCTGTAGGAGATAATTGAGTATTGGAATGTGTTTAATGAGTTGTTTTATTTGCATCAAGCTGTGGGCTGAATGCAGCTGTATCAATCTTGTGAGTAACATGAAGCCCAGTGTCTGCAGTGTGTAATTACTATAGATACAATCAATACCAGCAAATAACATGCCCACAATCCCATGTCAATAATAACACCAACAAAGAAAATAAATACAACTGGCCAGACAAAAAGAGAATAATTTCACACAAACACATTCTATTCTTTATCATTTACTGCCCTACTTACTTCTGACCTATATCAGTAGGAATGTGGGCATGCTCAATGGAACTTTTTCATCACATGACTGTGGTATGAGCCAGAAAACAAGATATGCCAAATATAGCTACTAGTGTGATGTGATGTGTATATGTAATATGCCCTACACTGGGCCTGCTGTTCAATGTCAGCTTGCAGAGAATATTTTCACTGATTCATTACCACTTTCACCTGCCTGTTTTGTGTGTGTGTGTGTCTCCTGTGGTGTAACCTGGCCAGAAAGCATGGAAGAATGAAATTGTTTAGCCACCAGTCTTGACAGTTACAGACGGGAGTGAAACTGGAGATATTTTGATATTTTGTCAAGACATGAGAGCAAGCCGTATTGATTTTCACACCACAGTTGTGTTGTTTTCACACAATCGTTGCTTAGTCGGTGCCATTATATATTTGCCCACTGATTGCTGGGAGATTTCTCAATTTTGAAGGACCGACACGATTATGTTGGGATAATAACTGTTTCGCTCAGGTAGGTTGAATGATGGGTGTGGTTGTCCTTCTCTTTCCACAATTCAACAGTTTGTATCTCAGAACACTGTCTGTGAATTATGCATGATAATATGAATCACTTGTATGTGTCACATGTATACTAGCACTGCACTCAGAGTGACCTTCAAATTAACCCTCCATGGATACAATTCTCAGGAAAAAATGTGATATATTCAAACCATTTTCTACCTGAATTAAGGTGAGGGCTTATTTTTCATCAAAATTTGGGAGAATTCATTTGGATTGTCACGAAAATGGTTGCGAGAATCCATACCTGCTATGAGTGTCCCAGGATCCCATGAGGCCATCATGGTTGAACCCCTGTTGTATTCTTATAATACATGTTAACCCTCCAACCCAACACAACTTTTTATTAATTTTTAAAACAACTGAATCGATAATTTTTTGAAAAATAAACAATATTTACAAACAAAACCTTTCAAATATGGATGTCATTGGAACTGGCTCATTGAGCCAGTTCCAATGACAGCCATATTTGTACAATTTTATTGACAAGGTGTCCAGATATTTCAGGTCACGTTAGCCTTGTATTGGTTGATTTTCTGCTGCTATGTTATGTACAGGGTTAAATTGACTCAATTCTTTTCATGTGAATCCTAGCAGACGTGCAGCAAGAATCGCTATGGATTCTCACTGTTTTTGTTGCACTAATCTTTGCACGAATTGATTCTCGATGAAATAAAAACCCCTGTTGTTCTATATAAGTAAGGAAAGTTCAGTCCTGGAAATGAGACGGGTGAAAGTGCAATCGCTCCCGCCAGCACCCGTGTTTTCTATTTTACGGGAGCTAGGCAGGGTAGCTTCACAAAATTTACCCTCTGTGAACCTCATTCTGAATCAAGGTCTCAAGCCAAAACAGAAAGATGTACCTACAGGACGAATTGGCCCACTATATTAGCGACAACACAAGTTTTTGCATTTTTTCCAGAAAACTAACCAATGTACGTATTTTAGGAAAGCTCTAACACTGTTAAAACTACAATCCAACATTTTTGGGGGGAACTGGAAAAAAGAAAAAAAAATTCCATGTTTTTGGGTCGGGACGGCAGCTTTTTTTGTCTGTCAAAATCACTAAGTCCACACTTGGATGTCATGCAGTTACTCTTTGCTCAAAATTTCATACTTTGAGATGTGTCAAGTGTGGTAACAGTTAATATTGCAATATATATTACCTGTATTAGAGAAGTATCTTCAGATCACCTGCCTGATATTCCTTCATCAGCTGGTATGTGTATATAGCGATGTCCCCTGAGTATTTTATATTGTACCAGTCTGGATATCCCCTTGCAAACATGCATGATTAGTTTTTGTCACAACCTCTACCAGGGGCGTAGCTATGGGCGGACTGGGGACAAGCCCCCAAAAGTTTGGTGCCCCCTCCCCCCCCAAAAAAAAATGGTTGACGTGAACAATGAGGGAGAATTTTGGCTGATCGGCGTGCCTGTAAATGCTCTCAGGTGCTAACAAAATGCTTGGAAATCGCTCCTAGAGCACTGAATCATGAAATATTTTCTGGGGGGGGGGGGGGGGGGGTGCATACCCCCCCCCCCCCCCCATCTACGGGAGGGTACACCCCCTCCCGTACCCAACCCCTCCTCAGGCCTTCAGGAGATGCCTTCGGCATCTCAACCCAGGAATCCTCATGTAAAGCTCATTTCATCCTTGCAGAATGTCTCAAACAACCAGTTGGGCCGTTCCGTCATCTCTGCGTACATCTTAACATAATGCTAAAATAGTATCATTCTTTCTTTCTTTCTTCATATAATTGCTGCCTTCAACAGGTTGATGATTATGCAATGAATTCAGGAGGTTATGGGATGAATCTCCTCAGCTCCCCTCTAGGCTACCACAGATAGATCTTTAGCATGCACAGGGTGTGTCTCTCCCTGCACAGAGGTCAGCCATTTTACGTCCCCACCCGATAGGATGGTACACTGTGGCAGCATCAACCCCGAAATTGATGCTGACAGAGGGTGTTTGGTCAATACGGAACCTCTCCCCGACTGTGGATTAAATACACGAACATGGGTTACACACTTAAATTTGCAGGACTTATCTCCAGGTTGCGCAAATTTTTAACTCTGGTAGGCTTGTGGTAAACTGCTACCTTTCAGCTAGAAATGTGGGGCCGAATCTTCCAGGGCAGCATCGTTTTGGGGCAGATTCTACCTGGGGTCGAATCGCCATGTATCCCACTGTGGCAGGGTAGTTGCTTTTGATGAGCCATAACACCATGAAATTGAAAACCAAAATGGAAATAAATATATTCACCATGTAGGGAATGGAATTATCTATCACATCGCCCGTGTGTTATTGGGAGTTATTGAATATTTGTTGACGTTTTCCATGCACAAAAATAGGCTATGTTTCGTTGATCAATAGAAATATAAAAATCACAAACCTTGAAATATGACCCAATAAAAAATAAACAATGATGTTTAAAATATATTGTTAGTTATTTGTTTTCAAGGTATTCATCGTCTAAGTGTTTGCGTAATCACAATGGGAATCGATGGGGTCATTTGTTTATCTCGAAATGGTGGCCCCCATGACGCGATTCCAACAAAAAATTATTCATTTATCGGCGACAGAATATCAACTTATAGTCACTTAAATTTGTATTAAGCACTTTCTGTGAGTTTATATACATGTTATTCCTCAAACTTTTGTTTAGGTTTTCCGTACTTTGTTGAATTTTGGTCTATTTACTGCTCATAAACTTACACGTTTTGCACTGTGACAGATATCGTAACCGGAAGTGGCCAACCGTTGTTGTCGCTAACTATATGGGATATCATCAGCAAATTCACTCTCTGGGGACCTCATTTTGCAAATGACAGGTTGCTTATATTCAGGCTTGTGTGCGGGCATGTATTGTTCGTGGAGAGTGTATTACCACTAAATCACCCACGGAGTGGAGATTCCACCCAAGTAATAATTGCGAATTTGTTGCAAAACATAACAATCACAAGCAAAGTTCCAGCCACTGGACCTCCGGGTTAAACCCGGAGGTCCATTGGCTGAAACATTGCTAGCGTTTTTTGCCTATATGTACAGAATTTGAAAGTGATATTTTGGGTGATTACTCCACTCCGCAGGTGATTTTGTTACAATCCACGTACTGTAAATGTGTGTTGTTTTGAGAAAGCTGCGATCTATTGCCAATTGGGAAATTACTCGCAAAGTTCAGCATGTACCCCTTGATTTTCTTGATGTTTTTGTGTACTGTCTACATGTACGTGATGTGTAGGGTATTCAGTCTTCATTTCAACACAAACCCTTATGATTTAATGATTGAATATGGCAAATGCAAATGTAAGACATTTGTCTGAAGCGGAAATGTGGCGGGCTGTAGGGATGGTGGAGCAAGGGGCTACCCATCGTCAGGCTGGTGAAGCCCTTGGTGTGCACCATACGGCGGTGGCAGAGACAGGGCAACAGCTGCAGCTGAAGACCGGTTTTTGATCATTCAGACCCGTAGGAACCGCTTTGCCACAGCAACCCAGCTTCGCAGTGACCTTCAGAATGCATCAGGGTAAATGACTATCCAGGCAAGGTTGCATGAAAGTGGTCTCCGATCAGAAGACCATGTATTCACATTTCTCTGTCCCAGAACCACCACCAGGCACGATATGAATGGGCCATGGACCACGTTGGATGGACCAGAGAAGATTGGCGACCTGTCCTTTTTACAGATGAGTCCAGGTACTGCCCAGAACACACAGATAGGCATTCTAGGGTATGGAAAAGACCAGGAGAGCGATTCCATGCTGCCAACATTGCTATGGTGGAGGGTGGCATCAGCAGGGATGGACTTACAGAGCTTTGTGTCCTTGAATGTGGTACATTGACTACACAGCGGTATATTGTTGAGATCCTGGATGTCCACGTCAGATTGTATGCAGGTGCAGTGGGTGATTGATTCATTCTGATGGACGATAATGCCCCTCCTCATGTTGTCCATGCTGTCAGGGAGTACCAACAGAGGGAGGGGTTTGAGCATATGGGCTGGCCAGCAAGATCCCCTGACCTCAATCCAATCGAACATGTCTGGAATGAGTTGCAGCATGCAGTTTCAGCCCGTCCAGTCCAGCCAAGAAGTGTCCAGGAGCTTGGTGCCATGCTGGTCCAAGAATGGAACAACATCCCACAAAGGACCACCAGGAACCTGATTGGGAGCATGAGTGGGCATTGTCAAGCTGTAATTGACAGTAATGGGTCTCATACTCGATAATGAACCCATACCAATTCGCTCTGTCAACTTTTTAGCAAATTGAAAAATTTCCTCTTTGGCCCAAAATACCCATTTTCCATGGTTATCGTATTCAAAAGCTAAAAAATAATGTCAAACACAAATAAAATCCTAATTTCTTTACTTAAATCATTAAAGGTATAATTAAATAAAAAATACATACACTTTTCATTGCAGTATTTCAACTAAAACGTAAAACAGGTAGTTGGATATACTTGGTGCTAAGCAAACTTTGAGTAGTATATTTTGAAACACAGCAAAAGCTGTGTGGAGGTAAATTCCAAAACTCTCAGCTTTTTTTTTTATGCCCCTGTCATGCAAAGAAGGATTCGGGGGCATCTAATGAAGACTTCCTTCTGTCCATCCAACTGTCCCTCCATCTGTCTGTAGAAATGTTTTGGATTGTAATTTGAAAGCCATTGATCAGATTTGGATCTCCTTTGGTATGCTGATAGACCTGATTGTGGGGAATGGATATGCACAAGGAATGGGTTCTGTCCAATAATTTTACCCAGAGTTATGGCACTTTTTCACTTTTGTACCTTAGAAAATATTTGTGTTTCACTCTTTTGACTTGGAAAATTTTTCTGTCCCATAATACCTACGGTACATGAGAGTGGATTGTGACAAAATCACCCGCAAAGTGGAGTTATCACCCAAAGTATCAGTTTCAAATTCTGTACACATGGACAAAAACACAAGCATTGTTTCAGCCAATTAATGGACCTCCGGGTTTAACCCTTTACCCAACGAATCGGCCGCATCCGCCCGCGTAATATGCCATTTCAGCATTTGAAAAGATATTATTTTTCAAAAAATTTCAACAAAACCATATCATGTGACCCCTCGTTGGAACGAGCTCATCGAGCTCGTTCCAACGAGGGGTCACATGATATGGTTTTGTTGAAATTTTTTGAAAACTTTGAAAAAATGATATTTAAAATAATAAATTTTGATATCGTCTGCGTTGGGTAAAGGGTTAACCCGGAGGTCTATTGGCTGGAACTTTGCTTGTGTTTGTTATGTTTTGCAACAAATTTGTAATTATTGCATGGGTGGAATCTCCATCCCACGGGTGATTTAGTGATAATACACTCGACATGTACTGTGTCAGGCTTGGATTTCTGAAACATCCAGGGTGGCAATAAATCGCTCACCTGGAATCTACTTATTCGAGCAAATTGCTCTCCTGAAATCGTTTTCACTTTTTTGCTTCACAAAGATCTTCTAAAGACTTAGTTAATTCCGGGTTCGGTAATTTCTCCTTCGAGTGCATTCAAGCCAATCAATTTTAAATGAATTAATAAAATGTTAATGAATGAACCTGTATTCATTTTTTACTATCCCCTCCACCCCAGTGTGGTCAGATCGATCAAGAAGTTCAGGGGGACTGGTACATGTAGTGGCCGACACACACATGTACCCAGCATATTCTGTACACACGTTTCATGGTCCGTCACCGTCGAAAATAGCTGAAAGTAGGTGAGCCAAAAAAGGCTTATGGTTCATTAAACTGCGTGACCAGTTACAGCAAGCTAAAAATCGCTTGCGTCAGAATTCCATGACTGCTGTATATGGCTACTTCAAAATTGCCTATGGGTTGGGGGCAGTGGCCCATGCTTTGTTTTCTATTTGTTTACATTTAGGTCAAGATTAACAGGGCCAAATATTGTAGATATACAATGTGGTCTAAAATGAAATAATGAAACTGTTTGCCTTCACACTACAGACTGTTATATGGAGACTTTGCCTTCACACTACAGACTTATATGGAGACTGTTTGCCTTCACACTACAGACTGTTATATGGAGACTGTTTGCCTTCACACTACAGACTGTTATATGGAGACTGTTTGCCTTCACACTACAGACTGTTATATGGAGACTGTTTGCCTTCACACTACAGACTGTTATATGGAGACTGTTTGCCTTCACACTACAGACTGTTATATGGAGACAGTTTGCCTTCACACTACAGACTGTTATATGGAGACTGTTTGCCTTCACACTACAGACTGTTATATGGAGACTGTTTGCCTTCACACTACAGACTGTAAAATGGAGACTGTTTGCCTTCACACTACAGACTGTTAATGGAGACTGTTTGCCTTCACACTACAGACTGTTATATGGAGACTGTTTGCCTTCACACTACAGACTGTTATATGGAGACTGTTTGCCTTCACACTACAGACTGTTATATGGAGACTGTTTGCCTTCACACTACAGACTGTTATATGGAGACTGTTTGCCTTCACACTACAGACTGTTATATGGAGACTGTTTGCCTTCACACTACAGACTGTTATATGGAGACTGTTTGCCTTCACACTACAGACTGTTATATGGAGACTGTTTGCCTTCACACTACAGACTGTTATATGGAGACTGTTTGCTTTCACACTACAGACTGTTATATGGAGATTGTTTGCCTTCACACTACAGACTGTTATATGGAGACTGTTTGCCTTCACACTACAGACTGTTATTTGGAGACTGTTTGCCTTCACACTACAGACTGTTATATGGAGACTGTTTGCCTTCACACTACAGACTGTTATATGGAGACTGTTTGCCTTCACACTACAGACTGTTATATGGAGACTGTTTGCCTTCACACTACAGACTGTTATATGGAGACTGTTTGCCTTCACACTACAGACTGTTATATGGAGACTGTTTGCCTTCACACTACAGACTGTTATATGGAGACTGTTTGCCTTCACACTACAGACTGTTATATGGAGACTGTTTGCCTTCACACTACAGACTGTTATATGGAGACTGTTTGCCTTCACACTACAGACTGTTATATGGAGACTGTTTGCCTTCACACTACAGACTGTTATATGGAGACTGTTTGCCTTCACACTACAGACTGTTATATGGAGACTGTTTGCCTTCACACTACAGACTGTTATATGGACACTGCACAATTGCCATACTACTTACAAGCTATCATGGCACCTGTTTGAATTTTTTTTAGAAATACACAATATTTTTCGAATACATTTTGCAGTATGATGTGACATACATGTTTGTCTGCCATGGAATCCTTCTTCAATATTAAATGGGTAGTGTTGGCATTTCCCAAGTGCAGTCCTGTCACTGCATCGCAAAGTGTTTTGAATACATAGCTTTTTTCTGGGTATCTGAAGCACATTTGTGAAATTATTGTATTTTATTATCAGTTGGGGGGCGCGGTGGCTCAGTTGGTAGAGGTGCAGGCTGCAAGCTGAGAGGTCCGCTGTTCGAATCCCACCTGTGGCAACTGCGTTGTGTCCTTGGGCAAGACGCTTCACCTCCATTGCCCACATGGGGGCAAGGTGACGCTGTGTACTAAGGCATACTGCACGTCGATGGTGCACCTGTCTTCAACCAATGCTAACCTGGCTTGTGTGGAGTTAGAATGTTGGGGAGCTGACAGTTGCTCGATGGTTCTCTCCGAGTACTCCGGCTTCCTCCACCCGTAAAACTGTCATGGTCATGGTTAGCCATTGTGCAGAAATATGTGACCTTAAAACACCTATAAATAAATATTATCAGTTTGGGTATGAATAGGGTAGCAGACTTCTAAGAACCATTGATGCCTGTTGTCAACTCTGTGGGTTGATTGCATATATTTTTTTGAGTTCTAAACACAACAACCCTCTCTTTGATGTATAATTTGTGTATGCTTAGTTTGGATTTATGGAATATCAGAGGTGAGAATTTCAAAGTAAACTAATTTTTATTACTTTCTTTAGCACCTTAGTTCCTGTCAATGCTAACTACTCAGTACTGTTGTGCTGAACATTTTTATCTCCGACGCTGTGCAAGCAAGTGGCTTAGCAGTGATTTCTTGTCAAGCCGTGGCTACTTCTGAAGTGGGTGTCATGGTGATCTGAAATTTTTCTGAAAGAAATCTTCTTAATTGTTCAGAGGTGCACCTGCTGTTAAACCGCAGAATTGGTTTTACAGTTAAAACAAGAAGTCCTGTCATGAAATGTGCACAAATAGCACGTTGATCTGTGCGTTACTCTACACGTTATGACCATAGTAAGGCTATCAAATTCTGTACATATGGCCTGTGCACAAGTAATGTTTCAGCCAATGGATCTCCGGGTAACCGGGAGGTCCATTGGCAGACACATTGCCTGTGTTTGCTTTGAGTAACCAGAACCTGCCGTGCTTTGGATGCCATTCAATATGGCAATTGCACGCAATTAAGCCTAGATAAGCGCACAGTTCGTGACAGGACTTCTAGTTTTAACTGTATGGTTGAAGACAAATTTCAAATTTTACAAACCCACCCACAGCTTGTATAAATAGTGTTTTAAATATTACCGTGATGATATTACTGTGATGAAATATAAAGAGAGGCAAATATGTTATCAGTGTCGGCTGATACCGTTTATTTTAATTGGGATATTGGCGGACACCCATAAATTTAAGTGGTTTTCTGCACTGCTGTATGTTCCTGTGTGGAAAAGATAAAGGCTTGCACGTGAAAATGTTGTGGCACATGCATCCTTCTTTATGCACCCGTTTGTCTGTCTGTCCATCCGTTCTTCCATCCGTTAACATTTTTGGTTTCCAACTGATAACTGCAGTTAAAATTTGAAGTCCTGTCACGAACTGTGCACTTATCTAGGCTTAATTGCGCATAGGAGGAATTGCACGCAATTGCCATATCGAATGGTACCTAAATAATGACAGGTTCTCCTGGTTACTCATAGCAAACACAGGCAATGTTTCTGCCAATGGACCTCCGGGTAACCCAGAGGTCCATTGGCTGAAATATCGCGTGTGCACAGGCCATATGTACAGAATTTGATAGCCTTACTATGGCCATGACGCATAGATTAACGCACAGATCGACGTGGTATTTGCGCGAATTTCATGACAGGGCTGCTAGTTTTAATTGTACAGTTTGGATTATTTGATCTCAACCAAGGTTGGTATGTGTATTACCCAACTAGTAATACAGATCCCGTGCACATGTGGGTTCCGTTCAGTTATTTTCAGCTCAACTTGACAAAGTCAAGCTGAGCTATTGCCATCACTTCTCGTCCGTCGGCGTACGTACGTACGTACGTTAGTATGTTAGTACGTTAGTACTTACGTCCACAATTTCCTTTGGCACACCTCACAAGTCGCATTTATGATCAGATTACTTTGAAACTTGGCATGCTTGTTTGGGGTGACCTCTAGATGGGAGCTATCGATTTTCTTCAATTTCTGTCAAAAAATGTTGCCGCGGCCAACGTTCTTAGAACTTAGTTTAGTCAAACCACAATATTTCCCTTTGGCACACCCTACAGGGCACATTTATGATTTGATTGCTTTGAAACCTGGTATGCTTATTTAGGGTGACCTCTAGATGGGAGCCATCGATTTTCTTCAATTTGCGGCAAAAAATGTTGCCACGGCCAACGTTCGTAGAACTTAGTTTAGTCAGACCTCAATATTTCCCTTTGGCATACCCTACAGGGCACATTTATGATCAGATTGCTTTGAAACCTGGTATGCTTGTTTGCGGAGACCTCTAGATGGGTGCTATCTATTTTCTTCAATTTCTGTCAAAAAATGTTGCCGCGGCCAACGTTCTTAGAACTTAGTTTAGTCAGAAGACTCAATATTTCTCTTTGGCACACCCTACAGGGTACATTTATGATTTGATTGCTTTGAAACCTGGTATGCTTATTTAGGGTGACCTCTAGATGGGAGCTATCGATTTTCTTCAATTTCCGTCAAAAAATGTTGCCGCGGCCAACGTTCTTAGAACTTAGTTTAGTCAAACCACAATATTTCCCTTTGGCACACCCTACAGGGCGCATTTATGATTTGATTGCTTTGAAACCTGGTATGCTTATTTATGGTGACCTCTAGATGGGAGCTATTGATTTTCTTCAATTTCCGGCAAAAAATGTTGCCACGGCCAACGTTCGTAGAACTTAGTTTAGTCAGACCTCAATATTTTCCTTTGGCACACCCAACAGGGCTCATTTATGATCAGATTGCTTTGAAAACTAGTATGCTTGTTTGGGGAGACCTCTAGATGGGAGCTATCGATTTTCTGCAATTTCTGTCAAAAAATGTTGCCACGGCCAACGTTCGTAGAACTTAGTTTAGTCAGACCTCAATATTTCCCTTTGGCATACCCTACAGGGCACATTTATGATCAGATTGCTTTGAAACCTGGTATGCTTGTTTGCGGAGACCTCTAGATGGGTGCTATCTATTTTCTTCAATTTCTGTCAAAAAATGTTGCCGCGGCCAACGTTCTTAGAACTTAGTTTAGTCAGAAGACTCAATATTTTCTTTTGGCACACCCTACAGGGTACATTTATGATCGGATTGCTTTGAAACTTGGCATGTTTGTTTGGGGTGACCTCTAGATGGGAGCTATCGATTTTCTTCAATTTCCATCAAAAAATGTTGCCGCGGCCAACGTTTTTAGAACTCAGTTTAGTCAGACCACAATATTTCCCTTTGGCACACCCTACAGGGCACATTTATGATTTGATTGCTTTGAAACCTGGTATGCTTGTTTGGGGAGACCTCTAGATGGGGGCTATCGATTTTCTTCAATTTCCATCAAAAAATGTTGTCGCAGCCAACATTCTTAGAACTTAGTTTAGTCAGACCACAATATTTCCCTTTGGCTCGCCCTACAGGGCACATTTATGATTAGATTGCTTTGAAACCTGCTATGCCTATTTACGGTGACCTCTAGATGGGAGCTATCGATTTTCTTCCATTTCCTTCAAAAAATGTTGCCACTGGCAAAAAAAATGACATTGGTACCAATGATCTTCAATTTTGCCATTTCATTTATAACTTACCAAGTTCAAGTTTGTCAAGTTGAGCTACAGTGTCATTGACACTTTCATTACATTAGTTACAGCTAGTGATTAACCAATGTTCGGCAATCGCATCTTACATTGGCTGATTTTAAGCCACCTGTAGAAGTGTTTGAACATTGGTTCATGCCGATGGTTACATGGAACACAATGGAATAAAAATTGTTCATATTTACTTTTGATTTACGACTTACATGTAATACAAGCAGTAACAAGATTAATACAGGGTATCCGCTATACCGGCTGCGGGTCCGTCGACCGGACCCATTCCCCCCACCGATCATACTATGATCAGTCAGAAAAGCTGGTGGTTAAAATGTTGAGTACAATGCTGTATCGTAACGACACTCAGGATCCTTTGTTTCCACGTAATATAGACATAATTATGTTGTATACTATGCGTACTATTACTGGCGACAACCTGATACTTTATATCCCCCAGACGAGAGGGGGAAACAAAGTTCAAATCCTAAACGTCGCCTATAAAATTTCGGACTCAAATTGTCGTGTTTGGTCCAAAATCACTGGCTTTTATTTTGAGCGATAAATGATGAAATTGCACGTACATGACGTCACACGTCAGCATCATGGTTCTTTTCGAATATTTCATTCTCTCTGCGTTTCCAATTATTTACTTTCGCAAGTATCGGGTTGTATAAAAAAAAATTGAGGTCAAGCATCGCAGTCACTGTCAGGATTCGTGGATTTTGTGTTTGTATTTTTATGGAACCTCTGACCAGATGTAGTATTGTGTGTCACGTGGGAATTTAGAGAATTGTAGGAGGAAAAAATACATATTTTCCACTTCAATTATTTGGCATTTTAGCGACCAGAATGCCCCCAGAGAGCACCGAAAAATCGAAATTTTCCCAGTCCCCCCTCTAAATGCCTTCGGCGTCTGAGTTTCACTTTCTTTAAACTAGTGGACCCACAAATTTTCCCCTAGCAGAAACCCTGATTAATAAGTAGCCATGACGATTGGCAGTAGTGTTGAAACGATTTGTTGATTATTCAACATAATATCCCACTCCCTGTACTTGTTACACCCCACAAGTGCTATAAATTGCTGTTTCATTGTTTAATATCACTGTCAGCTCATTTGTAAACAATCTAATTATTTATTTATTTATTTATTTATTTATTTATTGGTGTTTTAAGGTCACATATTTATGCACAATGGCTAATCCATCGTGGGTCCCAGATTGTGGAATTCCCTGCCAATTAGTGTCAGAACTTCAGAAACTCTCAATGTCTTCAAAAGAAATCTTAAAACTTTCCTATTTTCTAAAGCATTCTCCTAAACCTCTGTAAGAGGCAACCAAAACAGATGTGACTCTTCATTTCAGAAAAGTGTATTTATTTCTGTCAAGCGTTTTAGAGCACTATTTGTGGTTTTACGCTCTAGAAAATCAGTTATTATTATTATTATTATTAATCATGACCGCGACAGTTTTACAGGTGGAGGAAGCCGGAGTACCCGGAGAGAACCCCCAAGCAGCGGCGAGCAACTGTCAGCTCTCCAACATACTGACTCCACACAAGCAGGGTTAGCATTGGTTGAAGACAGGTGCACCAACGTCACTGTGCCCCATATGGGCCATTAGGATGAAGTGTCTTGCCCAAGGACACAACGCGGTTGCCGCAGGTGGGATTCGAACTGAGGACCTCTCGGCTTGCAGCCTGCACCTCTACCAACTGAGCCACCGCGCCCCCTAACACTCTAGATACCCAATTCTTTATTTATTGTCAACACAAAGTGGACAATAACAAATGAACATAAAATACACTCATCAGTCGATTGTTTTGACAGTCAGAGTTTCAATCTGTTGTGCATGTTACAGTTAAAACTAGAAGTCCTGTCACAAATTGTGCGCTTATCTAGGCTTAACTGCACGTAAGAATTGCATGCAATTGTCATATCGAACGGCATTCAAAGCACGGCAGGTTCTCTTGGTTACTCATTGCAAACACAGGCAATGTTTCTGCCAATGGACCTCCGGGTTACCCAGTCAGGGGAGCTATAATGATCACTCACCATCCGTCGTCCGTGAACTTGGTGTGTGCATCTTCTCCAAAACTGCTGAACCAATTTAATTTACATTTTAGATAATAGTTTATGACATCGCATTTTAATTTTGTTCAAATCAAGTTGCCTCACCCCTCGGTAGGACCATGCCCAAAAAGTGTGCTTATATCTTAAAAAATCATCTTCTCATGAACCAGCAGTAGCAGAGACTTGATATTTGGTGTGCAGCTTCCTTTTGAGGTGTAGATTTGTTCAAGAGAAGTTTGAGGAGCTATATTTGCCTTCGTTATGGGAGGGGCAAGAATTTTCACCCCGCCCAAAATTTCTATTTTCCAAACCGAGAGGCTGATGTGAACCAAATTTGATATGAGGGCTTATTGGGTCATAAGTACTTAATTTATGCAAAAAAAATTTGTCCTGTCACCCCATGGGAACCGCAGGAGCTAAAAATAGGAAAAATTTAAAATGCCCTTATCTCCAAAACTAAACGACACTGAGAATTCTTATTTGGCATGAAGCTTCCTTAGGACCAACCGAATAGAATGGTAAAAAAAAATTGCTATCGGTTTTATCATGGGGTACTTTTTTGAGACTTTGAAACAGTGTGGAGTCAGCATTTTTTAACACTGTGGGTAATGGGAAAAACATTTAAGACAACTTTTCTCCCAAACTGCTTCTCCAAACGCTTTCAAATTTCACATATAGCATCTTTGGAAGATTGTTTCACATGTTTATTTAAATCAAATCCTTGGTCCATATTTGGGCTCTCTATGGGAGCCCAAATGTTTAAATTAGTGCAGTATGATGAATATTCTTTAAAATCTTCAGATCTACCAATCAGAATCTTTTGATATTTGGTATGCAGCATGCTTATTGGTGTGAGATTCAAGTTTGTCCAAGCAAAGTCTGTGGGTTCATATTTGGGCTCACTATGGGTAGAGATGTGCGATATATCAAATTGTCGATACGATATTGATATTGTTCCAATATCGAATATCATATCAAGTGCAACTGAAAAATATCGAACCGACGATTTCAGTTTCTGTTCCATAACTAAACAGGAAGTTGGGAATCCCAGTGTTACTTATGCATTCACTGTTATCATGGCGGAGCAAATTAAACAATCTATTTATATACAACAAATTGACAACATTGGGTTAATCCCTTTGACAAGCTTAACTTAGATTTCAGTTGAGTTGTTTCTCTATACTAATTTTTAACTCAACTTTGGCGAAGCCAAATTTGAGCTTATGCCATGGCCTGTCGGCCGTCTTTCCGTCAACAATTGGATACGGCTCAGGCTAGAGGCCGTATTTATGAACCGATCTTTACAAAACTTCTTGGGTACCTTTGCTATGACCGTGGGACGAGAACGAGTGTTTTTGGGTGCGGTCCGAAATTTAAGATGGCTGCCAGCCGCCATTTTGTACCGACGATGCAGAAATCTGTTTTTTGTACAGAACTTCCACATGAAAGCTCTGATTTGAATAATTTTTTGTATGAATGTTTAGTACCATGGGATACATCACATATAATACGGGTTTTTTTCTCGTGCGTAAATTATGCAAATTAGACTAACTTTGATGTTTTTTGGTGTTACTTTCAGCACTGTAAGTGCAAATGCCAATACGGCTCGGGCTAGAGGCCGTATTTATGAACCGATCTTTACGAAACTCCTTGGGTACCTTTGTTATCACCGTGGGATGAAAACGAGTGTTTTTGGGTGTGGTCCAAAATTCAGTATGGCCACCAGCAGCCATTTTGTACCAAAATTAGTGCAATCAGTCTTTTGTACAGAACTTCTGTATGAAAGTTCTGATTTGAATAAATTTTTGTATGAATGTTTAGTAACATGGAATACATCACATATAGTACGGGTTTTTTTCTCGTGCGTAAATTATGCAAATTAGACAAACTTTGATGTTTTTTGGTGTTACTTTCAGCACTGTAAGTGCAAATGCCAATACGGCTCGGGCTAGAGGCCGTATTTATGAACCGATCTTTACGAAACTCCTTGGGTACCTTTGTTATCACCATGGGACGAGAACGAGTGTTTTTAGGTCCGGTCCGAAATTCAAGATGGCCGATGGCAGCCATTTTGTACAAAATTTGGTGCAATCAGATTTTTGCACAGAACTTCCATATGAAAGTGCTGATTTGAATAATTTTTTGTGCGAATGTTTAGTACCATGGGATACATCACATATAATACAGGTTTTTTTCTCGTGCAGAAATTATGCAAATTAGATTAACTTTGATTTTTTCCGTGCTACTTACACACAGTAAGTACACATGTCAATACGGCTCGGGCTAGAGTCTGTATTTATGAACCGATCTTTACGAAACGTCTTGGGTACCTTTGTTATCACCTTGGGACGAGAACGAGTGTTTCTGGGTGCGGTCCAAAATTCAAGATGGCTGCCAGTGGCCATTTTGTACCGAAATTAGGTCTAATCAGTTTTTAGCTCATCTTGACAAAGTCAAGCTGAGCTAATCTCATCGCTTCCCGTCCGTCGTCCGTCGTCCGTCAACACCATGTTTTGGTCTTCTCCTTCAAAGCCACTGGGCCAATTCAAGTGAAAGTTTGTGTGAGTGATGGTCCCAAAGGGGCATTTCATTTTTGTTCAACTCAGCATGCCCAGCCCCATAGGGAGGGAGTGGGGGAAAATGCACCCAAATATTTTAAAAATCTTCTTCTCAAGAACCAGTGTGTACAATGACTTGATATTTGCTGTGGAGCTTCCATATGAGGTGTAGAATCAAGTTTGTTCAAACGAAGTTCGTGAAGTAATATTTGGCTTTGTAATAGGAGGGGTAAGGTTTTTGGCCCCGCCCAAAATTTCTATTTTCCGAACCGATGGTCCAGTATGAACCAAATTTGGTTTGTGGTATCATTGGGTCATAAGTACATGACCCATGCAAAAAAAAAATTCCCGCATCCCCATGGGAACCCTGGGAGCTAAAAATAGAAATCTTTTCAAACGCCCATATTTCCCAAACCCCACGGAACAGAGAGCTTTTATTTGGTATGAAGTATCCTTATGACCAGTAGAATTGAATGGTAAAAAAAAATTGCCATCGGTTATGTTAGGGTGTTCTGTAATGGGCATCGAAAAAATGCTGAGTCAGCATATTTGCAAAAATTTTTAAAAATCTTTTCTCCAGAACCAATCATCAGAATCTTTTGATATTTGGTATACAGCATTCATAGGGGGGTCAGATAAAAGTTTGTTGAAATAAAGCTCATTGGTTCATATTTGGGCTCTCTACAGGAGCCCGAAGTTTTAACATAGGGTAATATGGGGAATATTTAAAAATCTTCTTCTTCAGAACCACCAGTCAGAATCTTTTAATATTTGGTATACATCATTGTTTTGAGGGTCAGATTCTAGATTGTTCAAACCAAGTCCCTAGGTTAATATTTGGGCTTCCTACGGAAGCCCAAATTTTATCTTTGTTCAATATGGTGGGTAATTTAAAAAAATCTTCTTCTTCAGATCCATCAGTCAGAATGCTTTGATATTTGGTATGCAACATCTCTATGGGGGTCAGATTCAAGTTTGTTCAAATCAGATCCCTAGATATATATTTGGGCTCACTATGGTAGCCCAAATTTTTACTTAGTGCAATATGAGAAAATTTCTTTAAAAATCTTCTTCTTCAGATCCACCAGTCGGAATACTTTTATATTTGGTATACAACATCTCTAGGGGGGGGGTCAGATTCCAGGTTGTTCAATTCGAGTGCCTAGGTTAATATTTGGGCTCCATATGGGAACATGAAATTTAACTTAGTACAATATGAGGGAATTTCTTCAAAAATCTTCTTCTTCAGATTCACTTGTCAGAATGCTTTCACATTTAGTATACAACATCTCTAGGGGGGTCAGATTCAAGTTTGTTCAAATCGGATCCATAGGTCAATATTTGGGCTCGCTATGGTAGCCCAAATTTGAACTTAGTGCAATTCGGAGAAATTTCTTTACAATTTCTCTTCTTCAGATCCAACAGTCAGAATGCTTTCATATTCGGTACACAACATCTCTAGGGAAGTCAGATTTAACTGTGTTCAAATCAAGAGCCTGGGTTAATATTTGGGCTCTCTATGGGAGCCGGAATTGGCCATTTTGCTGAAGAATTAAAAATTTTGTATTCAGTACCTTCTAGAGGTACTAAGATTAATCCACATAGGTTGTATCAAGGGACTTCATAGGGGAGCTCTACATTTTACTTATGATCAACTGGGGAAAAGGCATGATGCCCAGATTATTTTTGTCACTCCTGAGGGACTCAAGGATTGACAGTGTAGCCTATGGAGATGGCTTGCTTAATGTAGACTCATTCTTGGACTCTGTTTAAATTGTGTTCTGTACAAGATGAGCGCTTCAGGCCTCGTGGGGCCTCTTGTTTGTACACAACTTCTATACGGCTCAGGCTAGAGGCCGTATTTATGAACCGGTCTTTACGAAACTTCTTGGGTACCTTTGTTATCACCGTGGGATGAGAACGAGTGTTTTTGGGTGTGGTCCGAAATTCAAGATGGCCACCAGCAGCCATTTTGTACCAAAATTAGTGCAATCAGTCTTTTGTACAGAACTTCTGTATGAAAGTTCTGATTTGAATAAATTTTTGTATGAATGTTTAGTAACATGGAATACATCATATATAGTACGGGTTTTTTTCTCGTGCAGAAATTATGCAAATTAGATGAACTTTGATTTATTCAGTGCTACTTATACACTGTAAGTGCACATGTCAATACGGCTCGGGCTAGAGGCTGTATTTATGAACAGATCTTCACAAAACTTCTTGGGTACCTTTGTTATCACCTTGGGACGAGAACGAGTGTTTCTGGGTGTGGTCCAAAATTCAAGATGGCTGCCAGTGGCCATTTTGTCCCGAAATTAGGTCCAATCAGTTTTTTGTCACAACCTCTACACAGCTCATATTTGTGAACTGATCTTCACGAAACTTCTTGGGTACCTTTGTTTTCACCTTGGGACAGGAATGAGTGTGTTTTGGGGTGCCTTTGTTATCACTGTGCTATGAGAACAAATATTTTGGGGTTCAGTCAGACCCACTCTGGGACTCAAAGATTTTTTTCTAGTTTAGCATTTGACTGTCACCCACCTTTACAATACTTTACCTATACATTTGTTACAGGCAACGGTCAGTATTTATGTACAGACCGTTACAATACTTTATATGTACCTTTGTTATCAGGTCATTACCTAGATGTTTGTCATTGCTGTGTCACATACTATACATGTACATGTCTTTGTCTTGACAAGTTGAGCTACAGTGTCATTGACACTTTCATTTTCATTTGGTGCAAAAGAAAAATTCATGAAACTTTCGTAATGTTTGTCAATCATTCTGTTTTATGTTAATTAGCTCAACTTTGACGTAAGTAAAATTTGAGGTTATGCCATGGCCGGTCGGCCATCTGTCCATCAACAATTCAATACGGCTCGGGCTACAGGCCGTATTTATGAACCGATCTTTATGAAACTTCTTGGGTACCTTTGTTATCACCATGGGACGAGAACGAATGTTTTTGGGTCCCGTCCGACATTCAAGATGGCCGCTGGCAGACATTTTGTACAAAATTAGGTGCAATCAGATTTTTGCGCAGAACTTCCATATGAAAGCTCTGATTTGAATAATTTTTTATATGAATGTTTAGTACCATGGGATTCATCACATATAATACATGTTTTTTTCTCATGTGTAAATTATGCAAATTAGACTAACTTTGATTTATTTAGTGTTACTTTCAGCACTGCAACTGCAAATGCCAATACGGCTTGGGCTAGAGGCCGTATTTATGAACCGATCTTTACAAAACTTCTTGAGTACCTTTGTTATCACTGTGGGATGAGAACGAGTGTTTTTGGGTTCGGTCCAAAATTCAAGATGTCCACCAGCAGCCATTTTGTACCAAAACTAGTGCAATCAGTTTTTTGTACAGAACTTCTGTATGAAAGTTCTGATTTGAATAAATTTTTGTAGGAATGTTTAACATGGAATACATCACATGTAATACAGGTTTTTTTCTCGTGCAGACATTATGCAAATTAGATGAACTTTGATTTGTTCAGTGCTACTCATTATACACAGTAAGTGCACATGTCAATACGGCTCAGGCTAGAGTCTGTATTTATGAACCGATCTTCACGAAACTTCTTGGGGTACCTTTGTTATCACCTTGTGACAGGAACGAGTGTTTCTGGGTGCCTTTGTTATCACTGTGCTATGAGAACAAATATTTTTATGTTCAGTCAGACCCACTCTTGGACTCCAAAGATTTCTTTTTTTGTTTAGCATCTAACTATCACCCACCTTTACAATACTTTACCTATATATTTGTTACAGGCTATGGTCAGCATTTATGTACAGACCGTTACAATACTTTACATGTTCCTTTGTTATCAGGTCATTACCCAGATGTTTGTCATTGCTGTGTCACATACTTTACATGTACATGTTTTAAACAAGTTGAGCTACATTGTCATTGACACTTTCATTTTTCATTTGCAGCAGAAATAAAATTTGGTAAACTTTGTGTTTGTCAATCACTTGGAAGTTTAATTCAGTTTTATTTTTAGAACATAAGGAAATGTCCTGGTATGCAACATCCAAATAACATTAGTTATTTATTGAGATTTACTGATATTTTATCAATTGCCTGATAATATTTTTGTTGATAGAAAGTGTGGAAAAAAGAATTCCCATTTAGTACTTTCATACAGTTAAAACTAGAAGTCTTGTCACGAAATGCGTGCTTATCTAGGCTTAACCCTTTACCCAACGAATCGCCCACATCCGCCCGCGTAATATGCAAATTCAGCAGCTGAAAAAATATTATTTTTCGAAAAATTTCAACAAAACCATATCATCTGACCCCTCTTTGGAACGAGATCGTCGAGCTCGTTCCAAAGAGGGGTCACATGATATTGTTTGGTTGAATTTTTTTCTTAAATTTAAAAAATGATATTTAAAATGATAAATTTTGAAATCGTCTGCGTTGGGTAAAGGGTTAATTGCACGTAGGAACTGCACGCAATTGCCATATCAAACGGCATCCAAAGCATGGCAGGTTCTCCTGGTTACTCAAGGCAAACACAGGCAATGTTTTGGCCAATGGACCTCCAGTTCAGCATAATTTGATAGCTTTTACTATGGTCATAATGCGTAGATTAACGCACAAATCAACATGCTATTTGTGCGCATTTTTATGACAGGACTTCTAGTTTTAACTGTATACACTGTCAAGTAAAACTAGATAAGTCAAATAGAAACAATAAATCGAAGTCACATTGTTGTGTTCAATTCCAATCGATTGGGGAGTACTCTTTGCACATCAAGGCGCCCTGTTGAATAATTTCATATTTTGCGATACTTCTGTGGTGTTGGAATGTTAGTCCTTGTGTGGAAACATTCTGTTTTTTTTATAAATTCCCCATAAAAATTAAAGTAACAATTATTTTTGGCTAGGAAATGTATTTACATCTTTCTGAGAGATATAACAAATTTGTAGTTTACTTTTGGTTTTCAGATTTTACACTTTAACGTCTGTTACGTTTTTTTTTTTTCATTGAAATTTTAGTTCATCACACTAGTATTTTATGATTAAGGAGAGTAGCCTCCCTTGAGTGGAATCTTTCAGTCCATCTGATAGAGAAGCATGCCGTTTCTTGACAAAGCTTTCACAAATGGTGTATTCTTAAAAAAATAAGACACCTAGGTTATTAGAAAATTCAAAATAGGTATTTTCTGGCCTAGTGCTAGTGTACAGAGTGACTAATTAAACATCAACTTCATAATTAATATCGAGATATTTGTAAAAAAAAAAAATCGATATCGAAGTCAAAAATTCAATATCGCTCAACTCTAACTGTGGGAGCTTGAATTATAACTTAGTTCAAAATGAGGAATTTTCTTTAAAAATCTTCTTCAGATCCAGTTGTCGGAATATTTTGACATTTGGTATGCAGCATCCTTAGGGGGGTGAGATTCAAGTTTGTTCAAGCCAAGTCCCTGGGTTCATATTTGTGCTCACTGCGGGAGCTCGAATTGTAGCTTAGTTCAAAATGAGGAATTTTCTTTAAAAATTTTCTTCAGATCCAGCAGTCTGAATCCTTTCATATTTGATATACAGCATCTCTAGGTGGGTCATATTTGATATACAGCACCTCTAGGTGGGTCATATTTGATATACGGCATCTCTAGGTGGGTCATATTTGATATACAGCATCTCTAGGTGGGTCATATTTGATATACGGCATCTCTAGGTGGGTCATATTTGATATACGGCATCTCTAGGTGGGTCATATTTGATATACAGCATCTCTAGGTGGGTCATATTTGATATACGGCATCTCTAGGTGGGTCATATTTGATATACAGCATCTCTAGGTGGGTCATATTTGATATACAGCATCTCTAGGTGGGTCATATTTGATATACAGCATCTCTAGGTGGGTCATATTTGATATACAGCATCTCTAGGTGGGTCATATTTGATATACAGCATCTCTAGGTGGATCATATTTGATATACAGCATCTCTAGGTGGGTCATATTTGATATACAGCATCTCTAGGTGGGTCATATTTGATATACAGCATCTCTAGGTGGGTCATATTTGATATACAGCATCTCTAGGTGGGTCATATTTGATATACAACATCTCTAGGTGGGTCATATTTGATATACAGCATCTCTAGGTGGGTCATATTTTATATACAGCATCTCTAGGTGGGTCATATTTGATATACAGCATCTCTAGGTGGGTCATATTTGATATACGGCATCTCTAGGTGGGTCATATTTGATATACGGCATCTCTAGGTGGGTCATATTTGATATACGGCATCTCTAGGTGGGTCATATTTGATATACAGCATCTCTAGGTGGGTCATATTTGATATACAGCATCTCTAGGTGGGTCATATTTGATATACAGCATCTCTAGGTGGGTCATATTTGATATACAACATCTCTAGGTGGGTCATATTTGATATACAGCATCTCTAGGTGGGTCATATTTGATATACAGCATCTCTAGGTGGGTCATATTTGATATACATCATCTCTAGGTGGGTCATATTTGATATACAACATCTCTAGGTGGGTCATATTTGATATACAACATCTCTAGGTGGGTCATATTCCTGTTTGTTCAAATCAGGTTAAGCAGTTAGTATTTGGGCTCCCTATGAGAGCCCAAATTTTAACTTGGTGCACTATGCGGGAATTTATAAAAATCTTCTTGTTCAGATCCACCAGTTAGAATGCTTTCATATTTGATTTTCAACAGTGGGTGAGATTCAAGTTTGTTCAAATCGAGTGCCTGGGTTAATATTTGGGCTCCCTAGGGCAGCCAGAATTGGCCATGTAGCTGACGAATTAGAAATTTTTTAAGTACCCTCTGAATGTGTGTAACTAAGATTAATCCATATAGGTTGTATCAACGGGCTGCATAGGGGAGCTCCACCTTTTATACGTCTGTTTTGAAAAAACGGTTGTATTATGGTATACCGCTGTCCATCCGTCTGTCTGTCTGTCCCCATGCCGTACAATAACTCGAAAACGCTTCAAGCAATTTTTGTGATTTTTTGGTGGAAAGTATATGTTGATGGAAGGAAGCTCCTTTTCGATTTGTGTCGCTGTCCGATTTGTCAAATCAGAGTTATGGGACTTTATTCGTCAAAATATAGGCAATTTTCCACATGTCGGACAATAACTTGAAAATGCTTTGAGCAATTTTCATGATTTTTTGGTGCAAGTATATGTTGATGGAAGGACTCCCTTTCTATTTGTGTCGCTGTCCAATATATTATTCCAGAGTTATGGGACTTGATTCATCAAAATAAAAGCTATTTTCCACATGTCGAACATTAACTTGAAAATGGTTAGAGCAATTTTCACGATTTTTTAGTTGCAAATATAAAAAAACCTGACAAGTACACATGTATACTCATATTGTGTGCTTCCCTCTTGTAATTAATGCGCTCTTGGCACAGCTGTTTATTATGATTGACTGGAGAAAAAGCATGATGGTTGGACCATTTTAGTCACTCCTGAGGGGCTCAAGGGTTGACAGTGTATCCTATGGAGATAGATTGGTTAATGTACATTCATCCTTGGACTCTGTTTATATCAGGTTCTTTCAAGATAAGCGTTTCAGGCCCCATGGGGCCTCTTGTTTGTTCTACTCCTAAACATCAAGCTAATGCATACAGTGTTAAGGCCTATAGTGGCTTTAGTGGAAGCCCTGTCATGAAATCGCACAAATAGCACATTCATCTGCATGTTATGACCAGAGTAAGGCTATCAAATTCTGTACATACATGTAAGGTCTGCGCACAAGCAATGTTTCAGTAACCCAGAGGTCCATTGGCAGAAACATTGCCTGTGTTTGCTATGAGTAACCAGAACCTGTCATGCTTTGGATGTCATTTGATAAGCACTAGTACTCAAACGATTAGTCGACTAGTCGATGTCGACTCTGCACAAACCAGTAGTCGTCTCTCAATTGTGCAGTCGACTAGTCGGAGGAGTTCAAGCTTTTAGGTAAATAGTATCCCTTCTGTGCCACTGTCAGACAGTTTGAACAGCAATTTTGGGCAATCAATGTATACATCTATTGCCAACTAATAGTAGTGACAGTAGTTTGTTTTAACTGGTACTAGTAGAGCGCTGAATTATTTTGGGCTATCAGGATATGTTATTAATTTGCCTTGTTGCAATTTATGGGAGACTGCCTATAGGCACTCTCCCATAAATCGCAACAAGGCAAATTAAATACGACTATATAATTTCACTCTTAGCATAATTAGAAGCACATTAACAGAATAATGTTCCAGTAAGTTGCTGTATATGAATGCCCAAGTGAAGCCAAATTTGGACCTTCAGCTCTCTACCGGAACACCAACACTGTTATAAGGAGACAGGTTATCACCAATGACTAGTCGAAGTTGACTTGACTTTTGGGTATTGACTAGTCGACTTATTTATTTATTTATTTATTGATGTTTAAGGTCACATACCTATGCACAATGGCTAATCGTGACCGTGACAGTTTTACGGGTAGAGGAAGCCGGAGTACCCGGAGAGAACCACCGAGCAACGACGAGCAGCTGTCTGCTCTCCAACATCGTAACTCTGAACTCTGCACCGCAGCACAGGCAGGGTTAGATTGGTTGAAGACATGCGCACCATTGACGTGCAGTACGCCTCAGTACACAGCGTCATCGTGCCCCCATGTAGGCAATCGGGGTGAAGTGTCTTGCCCAAGGACACAACGCGGTTGCCGCAGGTGGGATTCGAACCGAGGACCTCTCGGCTTGCAGCCTGCACCTCTATCAACTGAGCCACCGCGCCCCCGACTAGTCGACTTTGGAATTCACTAGTCGTTTGAGCACTTATAAGCGCACAGTTCATGACAGGACTTCTAGTTTTAACTGTAGTGGCTTTCAGGCACTTTTCAATAAAGCCATGGAACTGGTTTTTAGCACTAAACCAGTTAAAATTCTCAAAAAGGCCTAATCCTACTTGTTTCAACCGATATTAATCTAAATATATAATAAAAATCACTTGAAATATGAAATAAATAATTCAAAATACTTATAAAGAAATCACTAAGTTAATCTCTGTTTTTCTCTCTAAGCAGTATTCACTCAGACCACTGTGGGAAGTATATGTTTACAGCTTAACCCTTTACCTAACAAAGTGGTCAAAAAAGGCCAGAAATTTAACCAGAATTCAGACAATTTTGATTGCCCGCGTGCAGCCCATGTAATTCCGATTCCACGTGGATGACATTTTCGTCTACGTTGGCTTCTGACATCAAAAGTACTTTTCATGGTTATTATGGCGAGTCAGGGGTTAAAACCAGCTGTGGTTGAAGCCACTCAGTGTTGAGTCGGGGGTTAAAACCAGCTGTGGTTGAAGCCAGTCAGTGTGTAATGTCGTCATTGTCATCTATTTCCTTTGATGTTGCCACTCCGTGGTATGCAATATTTCAAGTTTTCCCACGGTGCTATCATTACATGACCAGTGAGCACAAGCCTGACATTCACAAAAATTATGTCAGCATTCCACATGTCATTGTCGACATCATCAAATGGCTGATTTGCCCGCCCCAATGTTTTTGCAAGAGTCTTTAGTGCACAGCCTGTATTTCTTATTAATCTACCGTGTGGTGAATTTCATTCACTAAATTAATTTAGATACAGTTAAAACTAGAAGTCCTGTCATGAATTTCAGAAATGCGCACAAATAGCACGTTGATATGCGCGTTAATGTACACGTTATGGCCCAAGTAAAGCTATCAAATACTGTACATATGGCCTGAGCACAAGCAGTGTTTCAGCTAATGGACCTACAGGTAACCCGGAGGTCCATTGGCAGAAACATTGCATGTGTTTGCTATGAGTAACCAGAGAACCTGCCGTGCTTTGGATGCCATTCGATGTGGCAATTGCGTGCAATTCCAACGCGCAAATTAAGCCTATATAAGCACACTATTCGTGACAGGACTTCTAGTTATAACTGTAGTGTAAACTTGCATATATTGAAGTTGGAACATGGCTCAAAAAGGCTGTTGTGTACAATTCAAGACATTTGATGATTGGAAAACGGGAGAGCAGATAGCTTACGGTGTTGTTTATGATTTTTGAAACATGCTGTTAAAAAAACGTAATTTTCACAGTTAAAAAAACCAAGAGGATTTTTTGCCAAAAAGCCACCAGAATTCTTCATTTAATAGTACTTTTCAAAAATTTTCCTGAGGGGGGAACCCCACCCCCGAACCCCCTTCAAGCATTCACTTTGTGACGAGTGGCCAGATCCCTTCAAGATCTGGGTCCTATTATTGTAAGAAAAAGTTTCAGGGCGAGGGCTAATAGCCTCATCATTGGGTTCACATGGGCGATGTTATAGCCCCTGTTCATTTTTTTGTAATAAGCCTATCACAGCCTGAAATATCTCGGAAGTTTCTAAATAAAACCATGCAAATATGGATATCATTAGAACCAGCTCGTTGAGTTCCCATAGTTGGTTCTTATGATATCCGTATTTGTATGGTTTTATTGAAAAATCGTGAAATCTGTTTTCGAAAAATGTGAAATTTAATGTGTTGGGAGTATTGATCAGTGTGTGGTGTGAGTATTGATTGCTGAGGGTGTGGTGGGGTATTGGTTGATCAGTGTGTGGTGGGGGTATTGATTGATCAGGGTGTGGTGGGTTATTGCTTGATCAGTGTGTTCTGGGAGTATTGATTGATCAGGGTGTGTTGGGGGTATTGATTGATCTGGGTGTGATGGGCTATTGATTGCTCAGGGTGTGATGGGGTATTGGTTGATTAGGGTGTGGTGGGGGTATTGATTGATCAGGTTGCAGTGGAGGTATTGATTGATCAGGGTGTGGTAGGGGTATTGATCAGTGTGTGGTGGAGGTATTGATTGATCAGGGTGTGGTGGGGTATTGATACGTGTGTTGGGGGTATTGATCAGTGTGTGGTGGGGGTATTGATTGATCAGGGTGTGGTGGGGTATTGATTGATTAGGGTGTGGTGGGGTATTGATTGGTCTGGTATTGATTGATCAGGTTGCAGTGGAGGTATTGATTGATCAGGGTTTGGTAGGGGTATTGATCAGTGTGTGGTGGAGGTATTGATTGATCAGGGTGTGGTGGGGGTATTGATACGTGTGTTGGGGGTATTGATCAGTGTGTGGTGGGGGTATTGATTGATCAGGGTGTGGTGGGGTATTGATTGATTAGGGTGTGGTGGGGGTATTGATTGGTCTGGTATTGATTGATCAGGTTGCAGTGGAGGTATTGATTGATCAGGGTGTGGTAGGGGTATTGATCAGTGTGTGGTGGAGGTATTGATTGATCAGGGTGTGTTGGGTTATTGCTTGATTGGGGTGTTCTGGGAGTATTGATTGATCAGGGTGTGTTGGGAGTATTGATTGATCAGGGTGTGGTGGGGGTATTGGTTGATCTGGTTTTAATTGATCAGGTTGCGGTGGAGGTATTGATTGATCAGGGTGTGGTGGGGGTATTGATCAGTGTGTTGGGGGTATTGATCAGTGTGTGGTGGGGGTATTGATAAGTGTGTTGGGGTATTGATCAGTGTGTGGTGGGGGTATTGATTGATCAGGGTGTGGTGGGGTATTGATTGATCAGGGTGTGGTGGGGGTATTGGTTGATCTGGTATTAATTGATCAGGTTGCGGTGGAGGTATTGATTGATCAGGGTGTGGTGGGGGTATTGATCAGTGTGTTGGGGGTATTGATCAGTGTGTTGTGGGGGTATTGATAAGTGTGTTGGGGTATTGATCAGTGTGTTGGGGGTATTGATCAGTGTGTGGTGGGGTATTGATTGATCAGGGTGTGGTGAGGTATTATTGATTAGGGTGTGGTGGGGTATTGCTTGATCAGGATGTGGTGGGTGTATTGATCAGTGTGTGGTGGGAGTATTGATTGATCAGGGTGTGGTGGGTGTATTGATCAGGGTGTGGTGGGGGTATTGATTGATCAGAGTGTGGTGGGGGGTATTGATTGATCAGGGCATGGTGGGGTTATGATTGATCAGAGTGTAGTGAGGTATGGGCCCTCATCCATACATAACATTGATACCAATGCTATCCACAAAGATTGCCATTAAATTTTTTTTAATAGTTCCAATTTTTTGTCTCCAAAACATAGGGTATGACCTCCCAATCATTGGAACAAACTCATTTTTTTGTTAGAAGGATTCAAAACATTTAAAAAACAAATCCAAGTTGAAGACACGATTCACCTTTCACAAGGTCTCACATACAATTAAAACTAGAAGTCCTGTCACAAACTGTGCGCTTATCTAGGCTTAATTTTGCCTGGGAATTGCGCACAATTGCCGTACCAAATGGCACCCAAAGCACAGCAGGTTCTTCTGGTTACTCATAGCAAACACGGGCATTGTTTCTGCCAGTGGACCTCCAGGTTAACCCTTTACCCAAAGAATCGCCTGCATCCGCCCACGTAATATGCAAATTCAGCATTTGAAAAAATATTATTTTTGAAAACTTTTTAACAAAACCATATCATGTGACCCCTTGTTGGAATGAGCTCATCAAGCTCGTTCCAACGAGGGGTCACATGATATGGTTTTGTTGAAATTTTTTGAAAAAAATCATATTTAAAATAATAAATTTTGATATCGACTGCATTGGGTAAAGGGTTAACCAGAGATCCCTTGACTGAATCATTGCTTGTGCACAGGCCATATGTACAGAATTTGATAGCCTTACTATGGTCATAACGCATAGATTAATGCACATATCGACATGCTATTTGTGCACATTTCAGGACAGGACTTCTAGTTTTAACTGTAGCAGGATCAGGATTTTGAAATGTTTGAAACTATCATCTTTTGTCATGACTGACATAAAAAAAATTTACAGTGAGTCTCAAGATTTTCAAATTTTCATTTTTTCTTTTCTTCACAGATGAGGAGAAGGGTAGCAACTCTAAGAAGTTTGATGTAAACGGAAACCCTTTGGAGTGCCCAACATCAAATCGTGGATTTCGTGACGTTTACAGGCAAATGAGAGAAACTTCCATAAACGAAAGTACGCAACTTAGCTCAAGCCAGTCTCATTATGGGTCACCCAGTCACCAAGCAGAGACTAATGCAAACTTGTCCACCAGTACGATCGACTCACAAATTGACACAAGTAATGTGGAAAAGAAGAAACAGCAGCGTAAGAAGGCTAAGGAAAAGGTGATACTATCAGAAAACATAGAAAATTATCAAGGAAATAAGGGACTCGATGAACTATTAGATTTCATTGAAAACAATAAGAAAACAAAGAAACACTCACAAGTAAATGGCTTAGATACATTAAAAAACAGTCGAAAATCTAACAAAGACTCCAAAAAGATAAGCAATAATAAATTAGAAGATTTATATGATGTGAGTAATAAATTGGAAGATGAGGAGGAAGCCGTCAATCATATTCATTCCATAGATAGTGCTCAGATTAATCTCTCAGATATTGCTTCCAAAAACTCTGTGTGTTGTATAATGGGAAACTCCCAAAATAAAGATTTGAAATCGAATTGTGACAGTGACATTCTTAAATGTGGCCAAAAAGAAGAATTGTGTCGTAAAGTAAATGATAAAGTTATGGTATGTAATGATAACAGTATTAAACCAATTAATGATATATATTATCGAGCCAAGTCAAAAGGAAAAGATATTCTCAAACGTGACGACAATAAAGACATGGAAACGGAAAATAAAACTCTAGCAAATGAAAAAGACAACAATAAACGTACAAACAAAAATAAACCCAAGACAGACACAAAAGCAATCGAGAAGTCTAAAACAAATAATAACAAAAACATGACTTCAGATTTAAAACGAGGATCTGAAACTTCATCTGATGCTCCCGTTTCACTAGAGAGGACTGATTTTCGTTTTACTGACATTGATAGCTTGCCTCCAGTTGAAGCTCCATTTACTGTTGTTAACAATAGCAAAAAGAAAAAACGCCCTGTTGTTAATAATATACAGTTGAACCACAAGGAATTTCCAAAAGAACAGAAGGACAATTTTAGTAAAGTTCATAATTTTACTAGAAATAATATAAAAACTCTTGAGAAAGCCCAACCGAGATCTATAACTCCCCCATTGTGCACGGCGGCACCGGAAATAGTTACATTACCTGCTGCTCAAGACTTGAGTCCCTCATCATTCCCTGCATTGTCATCTACAAATCGTGATGGTCGCAGAAACTCAGCTGGTGATGTTCCTACAGAAGTGGCTGTGCGATTTTGTGATGACAGTGATTTAGAGTCGGTTAAATCGTTCCCTGCAACACAGACTGGAGGCTACAATAGAGCTGTGTCTCCCCGTCTGTCTGCAACTACTCCCATTTCATATGCAAAAATTGCTGCTTCTCCCAAACCAAATTGTGCACTTCCTTCAGGCTCTCAGAATGAACATAATGGCCCTTCAGACTTTGAGAATGATTCCAAAGTGACTGTGTGGAAAGGTAAGCCAACGGAGCGCCGTCATTCCATTGGCACTCGTCCAGAAGATGGAAAAGATAGTGAAACAGTTACTTCAAGTAGTTTACAAAAATCTGGACTTGTTAGTCCTCGTTGGAATGAACTTGAAGAAGCTGTATCATTGAGAGGCAATAAGAAGTGTTTACAAAAATGTGGTAGTCAGGAATTAGTGAAGTCTTCTGTTGATACGGATGTTGTTTTTAACAAACATGACTACAGTGTTAATGCCAGTGATGTTAGTGTCAATGTTTCAGTAATGGAGTTGAACTCTTCAATAGAAAATTCAGTTGTAATTTGTGATAATGGTGTGCAAGGTCATCAGGTTGAAAGCTCTGATATCCCCACCTCAGATGTACTACTTCATCCTGAGACCAAGCCTGTGACATCCTTGGAGAATTGTAACATATCCAACCTTGACACTAACTCTACAAGTGCATTAAGCAGTATTCATGGAGAAACTAATAATTCAGTTACTAAAGGGATATCATCAAGACAAACTAATAAAAAATTTCATAAATCTGTAATCTTCATGGATAAACGTGTTAGTGAAGAACCTGAGAATATTGGAATTACGTTTGGTTTTGAGGATGATAGTAATAATTTATTGACTAGTTCCACGACTGGTGTTGCTCAAAATGCTGATGAAGTCAACATCAAATCAAATAATGACTTACAGAATACCAGTGCTTTCGAGGATAGTTACAACACCTTCTTAGATAGTGAAATTATTATTAACAAAAAATTTATGAACAAAATCTTACCGAAGACGGTAACTCGCTTGAATGGCATATCTCAAACAGTTGTGTCTCATTCGAAAACTGATTCCAAAGAAAATTTTGATAATTCCAAAATAATCCCAACGGTTATCGCCCAAGGTGATGAACTTTGTCAAACATTCACGTATGGAGATTTTATTCCACAGATCTCATCAAACTCATCAACTTCCATAAACAGTGTTAGAAATAAACCTTTGCTGAGGTATTTAGAGAAATCTGGTGGCGGTAAATTCGATGTCTATGAGGCAGTTGTTCTTTTAAAGAAAGGTTTGTATCATTTTTTTCAGTTTTTTCTCAGCTGCTGGAATTTCATTATCATTGTCTCTTGTATAGTTAAGCATAGGGCTGTCAAGATTATTATACTCCCCAACTTATACATTTCAGGCATGTGGGGGGGGGGAGGTATCACTTTGTGAGTTTGCTCACAGTACCTCTAGTTCGATTAATCGATTGCTGATCGATCACACCGGAATCGATTAGTATTTTTCATTGTCGAAGAATCGGTAAATTTTATCCAGGTTTAGTAGACATTTAATAATTAAAAAAAAAATGAAAAAACTATTGTTTCTTAAGGCAAAGTGTCAAGAACGTCAATGTTAAATCTCAAGAAGCCATTAGAAGCATTTGCCTTTTAGGAATATTCAAAGCTTTGATGTTCTGAACTTTTGAACCGTCAGTGTAATAATCAAGACCGGTCGGCAGTTGCGAAGTTCGCAACTGACGACCGGTCTTGATTATTACACTGACGGTTCAAAAGTTCAGAACGTCAAACCTTTGAATGTACCTAAAAGAGGATCGTCTTCGTTGTTTACTTGAGGAAGGTCACTGACTTGAACTTCATTTTTAACGACTTTAAGAGAGGGAAATGTGGGGACGGGGTCATCTATGTATGATTAATCAATTATTTGTGACGATTAATCGATTCCTAAATTCAAAAATTGTGACAGCCCTAGTTAAGCATCACTGTGGGTGTTGTATATTTGGCAGCTGAAGCAAGCAAGCCGGAGTGGAACAACGAAATATATAAAACAAGGGGTACCATATATTGTGAGATTTTATTGGACATTTTAGGAGGGACAGATTCAAGAATATAGTGGGAGGGGACAAGAATGTAAATGTTAACTCATTGAGTGCTGGGAGCCCATATTTGGGCTTTACTAAATATCACAGTCTGTGACTGTAACGTCTATAGTTAAAACCAGAAGTCCCGTTATGAAATTCGCACAAATAGCACGTTGATATGCGCGATAATGTGCGTGTTATGGCCCAAGTAAAGCTATCAAATTCTGTACATATGGTCTGTGCACAAGCAATGTTTCAGCCAATGGACCTCCGGGTAACCCGGAGGTCCATTGGCAGAAACATTGCATGTGTTTGCTATGAGTAATCAGGAGAAGCTGCCGTGCTTTGGATGCCATTCGATATGGCACATGCGCGCAATTCCAATGCGCAATTAAGCCTACATAAGCGCACTATTCGTGACAGGACTTCTAGTTTTAACTGTACACTTTACTGATGGTTGTTTCATATTGACCCTGGCAAGAATCAAATTTGGTTGTTGACACCGTGCTCAAGTTACATTTGATTGGTTAGTGCCTCTTGGCACTGTTCAATCAAATGAAACAGAACAATATGGAGAAAGGAAATCTGTAGTCAAGAAAAATGTAGCACTCTACCAATTAATTGTAGAAAACGTCTAGAGTTTACAAAACGTATAGAGTTTACAAAATACCTGGGTCTGAAGATATTGGATAAACATGCAAAGTATAAGGGGTAAATGAATCTGGGAAAGGAATGACAGACAGTTATATGCTATGTACTCAGACTTTGTTAGTTAGATTGTTATCACAACATGGTAACAGTGAGGGTTAGGGGAATAACAAAACACAGAGGGGTGCGAGTAAAGGTTTGTGGAATAACAAAACTGAGGTGTTGACAGTAAGGGTTAGGAGAATAACAAAAAACGCAGAGGTGTTAACAGTAAGGGTTAGGGGAATAACAAAACAGAGGTGTTAATTGTACGGGTTAATAATAAAACTGGTGTTAACAGTAAGTGTTAGGAGAGTAACAAAAACACTGAGGTGTTAATTGTAAGGGTTAGCGGAATAACAAAACAAAGGTGTTAACAGTAAAGGTTAGGAGAATAACAAAAACACTGAGGTGTTAGCAGTAAGGATTAGAAGAATAATACAACACAAATTAAGTGTAAGGGGAATAACAAAACCCTGGTGTTAACAGTAAGGGTTAGGGGAATAACAAAACAGAGGTGTTAATTGTACGGGTTAATAATAAAACTGGTGTTAACAGTAAGGGTTAGGAGAGTAACAAAAACACTGAGGTGTTAATTGTAAGGGTTAGCGGAATAACAAAACAAAGGTGTTAACAGTAAAGGTTAGGAGAATAACAAAAACACTGAGGTGTTAGCAGTAAGGATTAGAAGAATAATACAACACAAATTAAGTGTAAGGGGAATAACAAAACCCTGGTGTTAAAAGTAAGGGTTAGGGGAATAACAAAACAGAGGTGTTAATTGTACGGGTTAATAATAAAACTGGTGTTAACAGTAAGGGTTAGGAGAGTAACAAAAACACTGAGGTGTTAATTGTAAGGGTTAGAGGAATAACAAAACAAAGGTGTTAACAGTAAAGGTTAGGAGAATAACAAAAACACTGAGGTGTTAGCAGTAAGGATTAGAAGAATAATACAAAACAGAGGTTTTAACAGTAAGGGTTAGGGGAATAATAAAACATAGAGGTGTTAACAGAAAGTGTTAGGGGAATAACAAAAGACAAGGGTTAGGAGAATAATAAAACATAGAGGTGTTAACATTAAGGGCTAGGAGAATAATAAAACACTGAGGTGTTAACAGTAAGGGTTAGAAAAATAATAAAGCACAGAAGTGTTAACTGCAAGGGTTGGGAGAATAAAACACAGAAGTGTTAACATGTAAAGTTAGGGGAACAACAAATCACAAGTGTTAACAGTGAGGGTTAGGGGAATAATAAAACACAGAGGTGTTAACTGTAAGGATTAGGGGAATAACAAAACACAGAGGTGTTAACTGTAAGGATTAGGGGAATAACAAAACACACAGGTGTTAACAGTAAGGATTTTAGAAGAAGAATAAAGCACAGACAAGCAATCTTTGGAAGCTGGGAATGGAAGCAGACTGGGTGCACATTGGGAGAATTTGAAATCAAAGCTAGAAAATGTACAGTGTGTGTAGAATGTATTATCCGTAAATCACCCACAGAGTCGCCCAGGCAATAATTGCAAATTTGTTGCAAAGAATTACAAGCACAAGCAAAGTTCCAGCCAGTGGACCTCTGGGTTAATCCCACAGATCCATTGGCTGAAATATTGCTAGTATTTTTACCTCAACTTTACAAAGTAAAGCTGAGCTATTGCATCACTTCTCGTCCTTTGTCGTACGTCCGGGTGTACGTACGTAAGTCCACAATTTTCTTCGGCACACCTCACAGGTCGCATTTATGATCAGATTGCTTTGAAACTTGGTATTATACTTGTTCGGGGTGACTTCTAGATGGGAGCTATCGATTTTCCTCTATTTCTGTCAAAAAATGTTGCCACTGGCAATGACCTTTGAACTTAGTTTAGTCAGGCATCAATATATTCCTTTGGCACACTGTACACGGCACATTTTTGTTTAGATTGGTTTGAAACTTGGTATGCTTGTTTGGAGTTGCCTCTGGATGGGAGCTATTAAATTTTCTTTGATATCCGCCAAGAAATGTTGCCCCTGGCAATGACCTTTGATGAACTTAGTGCTGTTATGCATCAAAATTACCCTTTGGCACACCCTGCAAAGCACATTTATTATCTGATCGCTTTGAAACGTGGTGTGCTAGTTTGGGGTGAGCTCTAGATGGGAGCTATCAATTTTTTTCCATATCCGTCAAAAAATGTTGCCGCTGGCAATGTTCTTCGAACTTAGTTTAGTCAGACCTCAATATTTCCCTTTGGCACACGCTACAGGGCACATTCATGATCAGATCGGTGTTAAATTTTGTACGCTTGTTTGGGGTTACCTCTAAATGGGAGCTATCGATTTTCAATTTCCGTCAAAATATGTGGAAACTGGCAATGACCTTTGATGAACTTAGTAAAAACTTAGTGCAGTTAAGCATCAATATTTCCCTTTGACACATCCTGCAGGGCACATTTATGATTGGATTGCTTGCAAACTTGGTGTGCTTGTGTGGGGTGACATCTGTATGGGAGCTGTCGATTTTCTTCCATTTCTGTCAAAAAATGTTACTGCTGACCTTTGAACTTAGTTTAGTCAGACCTCAATACTTCCCTTTAACACACCCTTCAGGGCACATTTATGATCGGATCACTTTGAAACTTTGTATGTGTGTTCAGGGTGACCTCTATATGTGAGCTATTTGCTTTTTTTCATTTCCATAAAAAAATATTGTCGACATCACCAGCTTTTGAACTTAATGCATTTGTGCATCAACTTATCCCTTTTGCACTCTCTGCAGGGTATATTTATGAATTTCCATAAAAAAACCCACATTGCCACAAGCAATGACCTTCTACTTAGTGTATTTGTGCATTAACATCTTCCTTTGGCATTCCTCAGGGGGCACATTCATTATCAGGTTGTTTTGAAACTTTGGATGCTTATGCAGGGTGACAAAGATAGGAGCTATTGATTTTCTTTTCATTTCCATCAAAAACTGTTGCTGTTAGCAACAATCTTTGAATTATTAACATTCTTCTTTGGCATGGCTTACAGGCCACATTTATCACAGGATTGTTTTTGAACTTGGTGTGCTCATTAGGCAAGAACTGTAGATAAGAGCTATTGATTAGCATTCATTTCTGTGAAAAAAGTTGCCATTTACAATAACCACTGAACATACTGCATTTGTGTATCAACATTCTTCCTTTAGCCAGTCTTACAGTTTGCATTTAAAAATGCATGGATTACTTGGACATTGTGCACACACAATGCTGTTATGTTGAAATTTCATCAAATAACATTGGTACCAATGATCTTCAATTTTGCCATTTCATATATAACTTACCAAGTTCTTGTGATGGGCCGATTGTGAAATTCCCCCATGAGCCGATTGCCGATTGTTGGCCTTCAACAATCGGCCGATTCCGATCCGATTGCCGATTGTAAGCCAGTTCCTTACTAAACATGGATATATTGCAAAGTACCAATCAAGTCGGTATTTCATGATCCCTAATTAGTAATTACCTGACCTGATCGAGTTGTGTTTCAGTTGTTCACTGTTTCTTTGTCAGCAGAAGTTGCGGAACCGGTTGTACTAAATTGAGACCGCAAGAGACCCGACCACAAGCAAGGCCTACTTTTCATGGCATTCTGTGCATCGATTATGTGAAGTTGTAAACATATAGGTTTAAAGGTTTTGTAAGTGTAAGCAATGCTGTCTCAAAAATATATTTTATGACCCCTCTATGAAGCGTGATAAAATATATTTTTCTGATCAGAAACAAGATCTCTAAACGTTTTGTGTCTCATTACGAGAGGCAGATGTGTTTGTTTTCCTCGTACCCGGTGAAGATATATACAATGCTCAGCCCATATTTTAGAAATATGGGGCCGGACAGGGGGGTGGGGGGAGCATTCCGAGTGCGGTGATGCCTGAATTCGTGTTGCAGTTTGTGTATTTACCCTAACAACAGAGACGTGTACGCATAGAATGTCCCCCATTATCAGTGACATACCTGAGTTATAAACAGCAACACATGGAGGATTTCCCTCTCGCAAAACAATGACAGACGACAACACCCAGATCTTCGTGGTAAAGCAGTGAATATCTTTCCAAGTTCTTTCAAGATTAAATTGTATATTTCGAAAAAATAATTTTAACAGCACATAGCTTTTCAAGTGTAATATGACAGTCCTGTGGAGAAAATGGCACCTGTCACCCGGGACAAGCGATTTTAATTTCTGGCTTTCACGGATAGAAATTACTTGTCGGCAACAAGCAGACATGAAGCGTTATTTCGATTTTTGACCCCAGCAATCGGCACTACCGATGTTTGACAAGGACTTCCGATTGTGCCCCAATTGCCCAAATCGGCAGCTTCCGATTGTCACTACCGATCATCGGCCCATCACTACCAAGTTCAAGTTTGTCAAGTTGAGCTACAGTGTCATTGACACTTTCATTCAAAATGCTAACCCTGCATATGTACAGAATTGGAAGTGATACTTTGGGTGGTAACTCCATGGATGATTTGGTTACAATCCACTCTCCACGTACTGTACCAACCAGGGTGACATTCATGAGTTGGCTAATTCAATAGGAACATGTGTAACATACAGTACGTGGAGAGTGGATTGTGACCAAATCACCTGTGGAGTGGAGTTATCACCCAAAGTATCAGTTTCAAATTCTGTACACATGGACAAGAACACAAGCATTGTTTCAGCCAATGGACCTCCAGGTTTAACCCTTGAGGTCCATTGGCTGGAACTTTGCTTGTGTTTGTCATGTTTTGTAACAAATTTGTAATTATTGCATGGGTGGAATCTCCACCCTGCAGGTGATTTAGTGATAATACACTCGACATGTACTGTATACTGAGAGGGGAATAGGAACAATTAGAGTGTTGGCAAAGGAATGGGGATAAAGAGTAAATAATGTGCTTGGCAGTAAAAGAGACCAGAAAAAAGTCTTATGTACTAAGATGAAGTAGAAAATTTAAGGGAAGAGAATTATATAGTACGTGGAGAGTGCATTGTAACTAAATCACCCGTGGAGTGGAGTTACACCCAAGCTACAACTTTCAAATTTTGTACATATCGACAAAAAACACAAGCAATGTTTCAGCCAATGGACCTCCGGGTTTAACCCGGAGGTCCATTGGCTGAAACTTTGGTGGTGCTGGTTATGCTTTGCAACAAATTTGCAATTATTGCTCGAGTGGAATCTCCACTCTGCGGGTGATTTAATGATAATACACTCTCCACGTACTGTAGTTACATGTACTAAAATGGCTCAAGAAGTACAGGAAGAGGCAAGAAAAGTAGTTAATGTAATCAAGAACAAAACTTAGTGTCCACCTGATTACCAAAAATGGCCACTGACCGATTACAGGTTATTTGAGCTCACAGTCGGCTGATGCCGATTCTGATTGTAATATTGTGCACTACTAGACAAGTCGAGGTATGAAAGAACTACATTAAATTAAATTATTTTACGTGTTTACAGTCTGTTCACTAGTTACTAGATAAGTCGAGACCCAAAAGAACTACATTAAAAATTGAACATGTTTCACAATGTTAAACTCCGTTCACTCAGGTCCAGTAAAATTACCAATTGTGCACACTTGGGTGGTAAATATGGCTCTCATTACCAACAGGTACTTTTTAGTGCGACCTGAGTCATTTGGAGTGTAACTTTCACTTTTCCGGTATGAACTGGTGATTGGCGCAAGTATGCGTAATTGTAAGGTTTACATGTCGTTTAACTTGGTATATCCTGTGAAAGGACATCTAGAGAGATTAAGAATACACATTGTGGTGGTTTTCAACTTTATTGAATGGTATCATTGACATCATTTTACGTTAACAAGGGTAGTGCGGTGACTCAGTAGGTAGAGGTGCAGGCTCCTCGGTTCGAATCCCACCTGCGGCAACTGCGTTGTGTCCTTGGGCAAGACACTTCATCTCCATTGCCCACGTGGCGTTGTGTACTAAGATGTACTGCACGTCGATGGTGCACTTGTCTTCAACCAATGCTAACCCTGCGTTTGCGTGGAGTTAGTATGTTGGGAAGCTGACAGTTACTCACCGTTCCTCGGTGGTTCTCTCCGGGTACTCCGGCTTCCTCCACCCGTAAAACTGTCGAGGTCATGATTAGCCATTGTGCAGAAATATGTGACCTTAAACACCAATAAATAAATAATAAATTACGTTACAGTTAAAACTAGAAGTCCTGTCATGAAATGCGCACAAATAGCACGTCGATCAGCGCATTAATCTATGCGTTATGACCATAGTAAGGCGATCAAATTCTGTATACTTGGCCTATGCACAAGCAATGTTTCAGCCAATGAACCTCTGGGTAACCCGGAGGTCCATTGGCAGTTCACACACACAAACATTGCGTGTGTTTACTATGAGTAACCAGGAGAACTTGCCATGCTTTGAATGCCATTCGATATGGCAATTGCGCACAATTCCTACGCGCAGTTAAGCCTAGATAAGCGCACAGTTCATGACAGGACTTCTAGTATTTAACTGTAACAATTGAACAATTGCAGAAGAAGAAGAATAAATAAGATGTGATTAATGAATCATCACAAAAATGCTTGGCAACAATCGGCTGAACCGATGCTCCAGGAGCTGTTGCTTTTGTCATTCGATTACCCACAATCGGCCGATTGGGGTGGCCAATTCTGATCATCGGTTGAACACTAACAAAAATAGGAGAGATCAGAATAGTATATTTATTAACCCTTTACCCAACGAATCGCTCGCATCCACCCGCATAATATGCAAATTGAGCAGTTGAAAAAATATTACCGTATTTACTCTATGTATTCGGACACTCTATGATTTGGGACACTCATTTTTTCTAGAAAACTATATTTTTTTTATGCTCCAAAGTTTGGGACATTCAGGAGATTTGTTTCCAGTTGGCCTGTCGCTAGTAGCAGACGACACTCATAAAAAAAATTCTTGAGTAACTAAATATTTTCATTTTTTGCTTCCAAAACATAGCTTATGATCCCTCATTGGAACGAGCGCAATATCATAAGCTTTGTTTTAGAAGCAAAAAATGAAAATATAAAAAAAAATTGGACGGTGATTTTCGTATATAATGATGGAAAACGAATCACACACAACTTTATTTAGCATCAAATCAAGACCAGGCTGTGTTCTTTCCCCATTTTCTAAGAATTGGGACACCTTTGAAAATAATTATTTTTAGCTGTCCCAATACATAGAGTAAATATGGTATTTTTAAAAAAATGTCAACAAAATCATATAATGTGACCCCTCGTTGGAACGAGGGGTCACATTATATGGTTTTGTTGACATTTTTTGAAATATTTAAAAAATTGTTATTTAAAATAATAAATTTTGCTATCTCTGCGTTGGGTAAAGGGTTAACCCTTTGAACCCTACTAATGGCCTCTTTTCCAGCCGTGATCATGATATATGTCATAATTTCATTAAATATGATGGATGCTAAGTGCGTGTGTGTGGGTGACCAATCAATATTTTCAATGTGCAGCCCCAAGGCTGCACACGTTGAAAATATTAATTGGTCTACCCCTAAATAATGAACATGGACTCTTCCAGTTGCTATCATTGAAAGGATCCCTCCAGACTGCAGAATGAGATAGCATGGCAGCAAAATTTGGTCAAGCATTATTAGAGGGTAAATGATAGAAGATGGGGGAAAGGATCCCTCCAGAATGCAGAATGAGATAGCATGACAGCAAAATTTGGTCAAGCATTATTAGAGGGTCAGTGATAGAAGGTGGGGAAAGGATCCCTCCAGAATGCAGAATGAGATAGCATGACAGCAAAATTTGGTCAAGCATTATTAGAGGGTCAGTGATAGAAGGTGGGGAAAGGATCCCTCCAGAATGCAAAATGTGAAAGCCTGGCAGTAAAATTTGGTCAAGCATTATTAGAGGGTCAGTGATAGAAGGTGGGGAAAGGATCCCTGCAGAATGAGATAGCTTGACAGCAAAATTTGGTCAAGCATTATTTAGAGGGTAAATGATAGAAGGTGGGGAAAGGATCCCTCCAGAATGCAGAATGAGATAGCATGGCAGCAAAATTTGGTCAAGCATTATTAGAGGGTCAGTGATAGAAGGTTGGGAAAGGATCCTTCCAGAATGCAGAAAGAGATAGCATGGCAGTAAAATTTGGTCAAGCATTATTAGAGGGTCAGTGATAGAAGGTGGGGAAAGGATCCTTCCAGAATGCAGAAAGAGATAGCATGGCAGCAAAATTTGGTCAAGCATTATTAGAGGGTCAGTGATAGAAGGTGGGGAAAGGATCCTTCCAGAATGCAGAATGAGAAAGCCTGGCAGTAAAATTTGGTCAAGCATTGGTAGAGGGTAAATGATAGAAGATGGGGGAAAGGATCCCTCCAGAAAGAGATAGCATGGCAGCAAAAATGGTCAAGCATTATTAGAGGGTCAGTGATAGAAGGTAGGGGAAAGGATCCCTCCAGAAAGAGATAGCATGGCAGCAAAATTTGGTCAAGCATTATTAGAGGGTCAGTGATAGAAGATGGGGGAAAGGATCCCTCCAGAAAGAGATAGCATGGCAGCAAAATTTGGTCAAGCATTATTAGAGGGTCAGTGATAGAAGGTTGGGAAAGGATCCCTCCAGAATGCAGAAAGAGATAGCATGGCAGCAAAATTTGGTCAAGCATTATTAGAGGGTCAGTGATAGAAGGTGGGGAAAGGATCCCTCCAGAATGAGATAGCTTGACAGCAAAATTTGGTCAAGCATTATTAGAGGGTCAGTGATAGAAGATGGGGGAAAGGATCCCTCCAGAAAGAGATAGCATGGCAGCAAAATTTGGTCAAGCATTATATATTAGAGGGTCAGTGATAGAAGGTTGGGAAAGGATCCCTCCAGAATGCAGAATGAGATAGCATGGCAGCAAAATTTGGTCAAGCATTATTAGAGGGTCAGTGATAGAAGGTTGGGAAAGGATCCTTCCAGAATGCAGAAAGAGATAGCATGGCAGTAAAATTTGGTCAAGCATTATTAGAGGGTCAGTGATAGAAGGTGGGGAAAGGATCCTTCCAGAATGCAGAATGTGAAAGCCTGGCAGTAAAATTTGGTCAAGCATTGGTAGAGGGTAAATGATAGAAGATGGGGGAAAGGATCCCTCCAGAAAGAGATAGCATGGCAGCAAAAATGGTCAAGCATTATTAGAGGGTCAGTGATAGAAGGTTGGGGAAAGGATCCCTCCAGAAAGAGATAGCATGGCAGCAAAATTTGGTCAAGAATTATTAGAGGGTCAGTGATAGAAGATGGGGGAAAGGATCCCTCCAGAAAGAGATAGCATGGCAGCAAAATTTGGTCAAGCATTATTAGAGGGTCAGTGATAGAAGGTTGGGAAAGGATCCCTCCAGAATGCAGAATGAGATAGCATGGCAGTAAAATTTGGTCAAGCATTATTAGAGGGTCAGTGATAGAAGGTGGGGGAAAGGATCCCTCCAGAATGCAGAATGAGATAGCATGGCAGCAAAATTTGGTCAAGCATTGGTAGAGGGTAAATGAAAGAAAATGGGGGGAAAGGATCCCTGCAGAATGAGATAGCATGGCAGTAAAATTTGGTCAAGCATTATTAGAGGGTCAGTGATAGAAGGTGGGGGAAAGGATCCCTCCAGAAAGAGATAGCATGGCAGCAAAAATGGTCAAGCATTATTAGAGGGTTAGTGATAGAAGGTTGGGAAAGGATCCCTCCAGAATGCAGAATGAGATAGCATGGCAGTAAAATTTGGTCAAGCATTATTAGAGGGTCAGTGATAGAAGGTGGGGGAAAGGATCCCTCCAGAATGCAGAATGAGATAGCATGGCAGCAAAATTTGGTCAAGCATTATTAGAGGGTCAGTGATAGAAGGTGGGAGAAAGGATCCCTCCAGAATGCAGAATGAGATAGCATGGCAGCAAAATTTGGTCAAGCATTATTAGAGGGTCAGTGATAGAAGGTGGGGAAAGGATCCCTGCCTGCAGAAAGAGATAGCATGGCAGCAAAATTTGGTCAAGCATTATTAGAGGGTAAATGATAGAAGATGGGGGAAAGGATCCTTCCAGAATGCAGAAAGAGATAGCATGGCAGCAAAATTTGGTCAAGCATTATTAGAGGGTCAGTGATAGAAGGTGGGAGAAAGGATCCCTCCAGAATGCAGAAAGAGATAGCATGGCAGCAAAATTTGGTCAAGCATTATTAGAGGGTCAGTGATAGAAGGTGGGGAAAGGATCCCTGCAGAATGAGATAGCTTGACAGCAAAATTTGGTCAAGCATTATTTAGAGGGTAAATGATAGAAGGTGGGGAAAGGATCCCTCCAGAATGCAGAATGAGATAGCATGGCAGCAAAATTTGGTCAAGCATTATTAGAGGGTCAGTGATAGAAAATGGGGGAAAGGATCCTTCCAGAATGCAAAAAGAGATAGCATGGCAGCAAAATTTGGTCAAGCATTATTAGAGGGTCAGTGATAGAAGGTGGGGAAAGGATCCCTCCAGAATGCAGAATGAGATAACATGGCAGCAAAATTTGGTCAAGCATTATTAGAGGGTAAATGATAGAAAATGGGGGAAAGGATCCCTCCAGAATGCAGAATGAGATAACATGGCAGCAAAATTTGGTCAAGCATTATTAGAGGGTAAATGATAGAAAATGGGGGAAAGGATCCCTCCAGAATGCAGAAAGAGATAGCATGGCAGCAAAATTTGGTCAAGCATTATTAGAGGGTCAGTGATAGAAGGTGGGGAAAGGATCCCTCCAGAATGAGATAGCATGGCAGCAAAATTTGGCCATTCATTGGTAGAGGGTATATAATAGAAGATGGGGGAAAGGATCCCCTCCAGAATAAGATAGCATGGCAGCAAAAAAAAGCATTGGTAGAGGGGAAATGATAGGAGATGGCGGAAAGGATCCCTCCAGAATGCTGAATGGAAATGTAGCAAAAACATTTTACAAGTACAAAATGCACTCACTCATCAAGTTGAAGAATATCAAAACTACAGCTACTTACAAGATTTCCAGTGAGTTTTTAGCTCACCTGACCTTCAGACAGGGTAACTTAAGTGATCGCTTCTAAACCATCAACCTAAATGAAGGTTTGTGGCTTTTCAAAAACCATTGTTCAAATCAATTTTGAAGACCATTTATGGAGTAGTTGGTAGTCAAATTGCGTTGTGATTTTATTAAAATCAAGTCGTCATGCCCAATGGGAAGGGTGCTTGGAAAAATTGCCTCAGTTTCAAATAAATCTTGACCGTTTCATGATCCAGTGAATGAAAAGGGTTGATATTTGGTTTTCTAAAGTTTGTTGAAGGGAAATGAGGCTATTTGTACACTTACATGTAAAACTAGAAGTCCTGTCATGAAATGTACACAAATAGCACGCCGATCTGCGTGTTAATCTATGTGCTATGACCATAGTAAGACTATCTAATTCTGTACATGTAGCCTGTGCACAAGCAATGTTTCAGTCAATGGACCTTCGGTAGAATTGAATGGACAGACAAAAATTGCAGTCACATGTGTCATAGGGTACAGTATGGTAGTGATTAACCGATTTACAACCGCCATCCGCTTGCCGATTTATTGAGTGTTTAATTGGCTGATTGTGAGTGCAGATGTCAGAAGTCACAATCAAAATGAGTAGTATGTTTAAGTACGCATAGAATAGGATTAATTTTACAGTACAATCAGGTTGATAGGTTCATTGACCTCAAGGGGGGTGGGGGTGCAGTGGCCGCATTGTGTCCTTGGGCAAGACACTTCACCCCCATTGCCCACGTGGGGCAGGGTGACGATGTGTACTAAGGCGTACTGCACGTCGATGGTGCACCTGTCTTCAACCAATTCTAACCCTGCATGTGTGGACTTAGTATGTTGGGGAGCTGACAGTTGCTCGGTGGTTCTCTCCGGTTACTCCGGCTTCCTCCACCCGTAAAACTGTTGTTCATGATTAGCCATTGTGCAGAAATATGTGACCTTAAACACCAATAAATAAATAAATAAATTGACCTCAAGAGTGTCGCTGTGTGCATCAAAATAAAAATACGACGTCGGTGGAAACAAGTTAACATTGCGGCATTTATGATCAAAGATGTCACACTGTTAACTTGTGTGTATTGATGTCGTATTTCATAGTCATCACACCACACGTGGCACGTGCATCATTAGCAGCAATCACAGGGAAGATCAGACCAATCAATGAGATTAGACCAATCATGATTCCTGCCAGTCATTGTAGCAACTTATTAAGCTTGTTGCTGCTTGTATGAGATCATAAATCAAATGTAAATATGAACAATTTGTAACCATCGGTGTGAAACGATGTTAAACATTTCTATCGATGGTCAACAGATGGCTTAACGTAGGCCGATGTCAGATGCGATTGCCTATCATCAGTTATTTACTACACTATGGGGTTACTGTTTGTATGAGATCGTAAATCAAACATAAATATGAACAATTTGTAACCATCGGTGTGAAACGATGTTAAACATTTCTATCGATGGTCAACAGATGGCTTAACGTAGGCCGATGTCAGATGCGATTGCCTATCATCAGTTATTTACTACAGTATGGGGTTACTGCTTGTATGAGATCGTAAATCAAACATAAATATGAACAATTTGTAACCATCGGTGTGAAACGATGTTAAACATTTCTATCGATGGTCAACAGATGGCTTAACGTAGGCCGATGTCAGATGCGATTGCCTAACATCAGTTATTTACTACAGTATGGGGTTACTGCTTGTATGAGATCGTAAATCAAACATAAATATGAACAATTTGTAACGATAGGTATGAACTGATGTTAAACACTTCTATCGATGGTCAACAGATGGCTTAACATCGGCCGATGTCAGATGCGATTGCCGAACATCGGTTAATTACCTGTTAATACCTTGAAGCTTCATCCAGTTAGGTGGAATGCTGTTAATACTTTGAAGCATCCACTCCATCCAGTTCAGTTGTACACTGTTAATACCTTGAAGCATCCACTCCATCCAGTACAGTGGAACCCTGTTAATACCCTGAAGAATCCATTCCATCCAGTACAGTGGAATGCTGTTAATAGGTGGAAGCATCCACTCCATCCAGTACAGTGGAACCCAATTAATACCTTGAAGCATCCACTCCATCCAGTACAGTGAAACCCTATTAATACCTTGAAGCATCCACTCCATCCAGTACAGTGGAACCCTGTTAATACCCTGAAGCATCCACTCCATCCAGTACAGTGGAATGCTGTTAATAGGTGGAAGCATCCACTCCATCCAGTACAGTGGAACCCAATTAATACCTTGAAGCATCCACTCCATCCAGTACAGTGAAACCCTGTTAATACCTTGAAGCATCCACTCCATCCAGTACAGTGGAACCCTGTTAATACCCTGAAGAATCCACTCCATCCAGTACAGTGGAATGCTGTTAATAGGTGGAAGCATCCACTCCATCCAGTACAGTGAAACCCTATTAATACCTTGAAGCATCCACTCCATCCAGTACAGTGGAACCCTGTTAATACCCTGAAGAATCCACTCCATCCAGTACAGTGGAATGCTGTTAATAGGTGGAAGCATCCACTCCATCCAGTACAGTGGAACCCTGTTAATACCCTGAAGCATCCACTCCATCCAGTGCAGTGGAATGCTGTTAATAGGTTGAAGCATCCACTCCATCCAGTACTAGTACAGTGAAACCCTGTTAATACCTTGAAGCATCCACTCCATCCAGTACAGTGGAACCCTGTTAATACCCTGAAGCATCCACTTCATCCAGTGCAGTGGGATGCTGTTAATAGGTTGAAGCATCCACTCCATCCAGTACAGTGAAACCCTGTTAATACCTTCAAGCATCCACTCCATTCAGTACAGTGAAACCCTATTAATACCTTGAAGCATCCACTCCATCCAGAACAATTGAACCCTGTTAATACCTTGAAGCATCCATTCCATCCAGTACAGAGAAACCCTGTAAAAAGGTTGAAGCATCAGCTCCATTCAGTACAGTGGAATGCTGTTAATACCTTCAAGCATCCACTCCATTCAGTACAGTGAAACCCTATTAATACATTCAAGCATCCACCCCATTCAGTACAGTGAAACCCTGTTAATACCTTCAAGCATCCATTCCATCCAGTACAGAGGAACCCTGTTAATAGGTTGAAGCATCCACTCCATCCAGTACAGTGGAATGCTGTTAATACCTTGAAGCATCCACTCCATCCAGTGCAGTGGAATGCTGTTAATACTTTGAAGCATCCACTCCATTCAGTACAGTGGAATGCTGTTAATAGCTTCAAGCATCCACTCCCTTCAAGCATCCACTCCATTCAGTACAGTGAAACCCTGTTAATACCTTCAAGCACCCACTCCATCCAGTACATTGGAACCCTGTCAATAGGTTGAAGCATCCACTCCATCCAGTACAGTGGAATGCTGTTAATACTTTGAAGCATCCACTCCATTCAGTACAGAGGAATACTGTTAATAGGTTGAAGCATCCACTCCCTTCAAGCATCCACTCCATTCAGTACAGTGAAACCCTGTTAATACCTTCAAGCACCCACTCCATCCAGTACATTGGAACCCTGTCAATAGGTTGAAGCATCCACTCCATCCAGTACAGTGGAATGCTGTTAATACCTTGAAGCATCCACTCCATTCAGTACAGTGGAATGCTGTTAATAGCTTCAAGCATCCACTCCATCCAGTGCAGTGGAACCCTGTTAATAGGTTGAAGCATCCACTCCATTCAGTACAGTGGAATGCTGTTAATACCTTGAAGCATCCACTCCATTCAGTACAGTGAAACCCTGTTAATACCTTCAAGCATCCACTCCATCCAGTACAATGGAACCCTGTTAATAGGTTGAAGCATCCACTCCATCCAGTACAGTGGAATGCTCTTAATACTTTGAAGCATCCACTCCATTCAGTACAGTGGAATGCTGTTAATAGGTTGAAGCATCCACTCCATCCAGTACAGTGGAATGCTCTTAATACTTTGAAGCATCCACTCCATTCAGTACAGTGGAATGCTGTTAATAGGTTGAAGCATCCACTCCCTTCAAGCATCCACTCCATTCAGTACAGTGAAACTCTGTTAATACCTTCAAGCATCCACTCCATTCAGTACAGTGGAATGCTATTAATACCTTGAGGCATCTACTCCATCCAGTACAGTGGAACCCTGTTAATAGGTTGAAGCATCCACTCCATTCAGTACAGTGGAATGCTATTAATACCCTGAGGGATCTAGTCCATCCAGTACAGTGGAACCCTGTTAATAGGTTGAAGCATCCACTCCATTCAGTACAGTGGAATGCTGTTAATACCTTGAAGCATCCACTCCATCCAGTACAGTGTAACCCTGTTAATAGGTTGAAGCATCCACTTCATTCAGTACAGTGGAATGCTGTTAAAAGCTTCAAGCATCCACTCCATCCAGTACAGTGGAACCCTGTTAATAGGTTGAAGCATCCACTCCATTCAGTACAGTGGAATGCTGTTAATAGGTGGAAGCATCCACTCCATTCAGTACAGTGGAATGCTGTTAATAGGTTGAAGCATCCACTCCATTCAGTACAGTGGAATGCTGTTAATACCTTGAGGCATCTACTCCATCCAGTCCAGTGGAACCCTGTTAATAGGTTGAAGCATCCACTCCACTCAGTACAGTGGAATGCTATTAATACCTTGAGGCATCTACTCCATCCAGTCCAGTGGAACCCTGTTAATAGGTTGAAGCATCCACTCCACTCAGTACAGTGGAATGCTATTAATACCTTGAGGCATCCACTCCATCCAGTACAGTGGAACCCTGTTAATAGGTTGAAGCATCCACTCCATCCAGTACAGTGGAATGCTATTAATACCTTGAAGCATCCACTCCATTCAGTACAGTGGAATGCTGTTAATACCTTGAAGCATCCACTCCATTCAGTACAGTGAAACCCTGTTAATAGGTTGAAGCATCAGCTCCATTCAGTACAGTGAAACCCTATTAATACCTTCAAGCATCCACTCCATTCAGTACAGTGGAATGCTGTTAATACCTTGAAGCATCCACTCCATTCAGTACAGTGGAATGCTGTTAATTGCTTCAAGCATCCACTCCATTCAGTACAGTGGAATGCTGTTAATAGGTTCAAGCATCCTCTCCATTCAGTACAGTGAAACCCTGTTAATACCTTGAAGCATCCACTCCATCCAGTGCAGTGGAATGCTATTAATACCTTGAAGCATCCACTCCATTCAGTACAGTGGAATGCTGTTAATAGCTTCAAGCATCCACTCCATTCAGTATAGTGGAATGCTGTTAATAGCTTCAAGCATCCACTCCATTCAGTATAGTGGAATGCTGTTAATAGCTTGAAGCATCCACTCCATTCAGTATAGTGGAATGCTGTTAATAGCTTCAAGCATCCACTCCATTCAGTATAGTGGAATGCTGTTAATAGCTTCAAGCATCCACTCCATTCAGTACAGTGGAATGCTGTTAATAGCTTCAAGCATCCACTCCATTCAGTACAGTGGAATGCTGTTAATAGCTTCAAGCATCCACTCCATTCAGTACAGTGAAACCCTGTTGATATCTTCAAGCATCCACTCCATCCATTACAGTGGAACCCTGTTAATAGGTTGAAGCATCCACTTCATTCAGTACAGTGGCATGCTGTTAAAAGCTTCAAGCAACAGGAATGAGGGCACTACTGAGCATTTATTCTGTTATATCTTGTTTGACAGAACTCATTGAGCTCTTGTCTACAAGGTATAATAGATTAAGTGCCTTTACTGGATGTAATAGAATAACTGGTAGAATGATGAATTATTTTTGGAAGTACAAATTTTCTTGGTTGTCCTGGACATTTTATAATTTAGGGGAGACTGCCAAGAGGCTGAGCCAAATCCACAGAGACTTAATAATTTGACTTCAAATATAACATAAAACACATCCACAGAATATGAAGCCCTTTAATTGGAACACCTGCACTGCAGAATAAAGACCAGATATGGGCTTCCAGCACCTTACCAGTTAAATCCCTATAATGGATGTGTTTGGGGGGCGTGGTGTCTCAATGGTAGACTGTTGGACTTCTATGCTAGAGGTCTCGAGTTCGATCCCCGTCCAGGACGACCCACGTTGTGTCCTTGGGCAAGGCACTTTATCCCGGTTGCCTACATGGGGGCACAATGATGCCGTGTACTAAGGCATACTGCACATCGATGGTGCACATGTCTTCAACCACTGTAACCCTGCTTGAGTGGAGCTTGAACAGAGTTAGAATGTTGAGGAGCTGACAGTTGCTCGGTGGTTCTCTCCGGGTACTCCAGCTTCCTCCATCCGTAAAACTGTCATGGTCACGATTATCCGTTCTGCATAAGTATGTGACCTTAAACCCCAATAAATAAATAAATGGGTGTGTTTAGTGCCCAGTGGCATTGAGGTAACTAGTTCTCATCAGATCACCGAAGTTGAGTAACGTTGAGCCCAGTTAGTCCTTGGATGGGTGACCGTCTGATCAGTCAATCCGGACTCCTGTGTTGTGTCCTTGGGCAAGGCACTTAACCCCAATTGTCCACATGGCGACATGATGACGCCATGTACTAAGGCAAATTTGTATTGAAGGTATGTTAAATGGTTTGGTGTCTAGAAGTAAAAAATGTTAACATTTTCAGCAGCAAATATTTCCCATAATGCAGTCTGAGATTTAAACAAATATATCTTATTTGACAGAGCTCAGTGAGCTCTGTCAAACAAGATATAATTGGTTAAATTCATAGTTAAACAATAAAAAAACAGAGTGATTCGAGAAAATTCTGAACATTGTACTAACTAGTGTTGAAACGATTATCCGACTTATCCGAGTCGACGCGATTAATAAATTAGTCGATCCCAAAATCTGCTAGTCGATTAGTCGGGAAAACCACCACCTCCATGCAATCAGGTCATCAGTGTCGTTGAACATTATCAGGACACATGATTAATTTGTTAAAGCCTCAATGCATTGTTGCGTTGATGATTGCCACTGCCGACAGTCTGTGGGGTGATCTTGGTGACCCGAACTGAACTCAAAGTCTCAAACTTCAAAGACAAGTGTCTCCGCGGTTTCATTGTTTTATGTTGAATCGTTGATTACATACAGTTCCAACTGCGACCTTGACCTTGTTTATTTTGCTGTAATGCAATTCATCTGATTCATCTGAGTGATACAACTAACTTGTCACTGTGCCTGTGGCACGTGCCGCATTTTCCTTTGATGTGAGCACAATCAATGAGGGTCAGGGACTACTTAGTAGGGTATGATAGAACCTGGGACAAATGTGATATTGACATCTTGACTTGTAGCTCATGTTCTATTCAAAGGTTTCACTATAACAGCACCGGTGTAGAATCTCGGTGAATAGCCTCATTTTGAGTTTTGTGTATGCATGGTGAACAGCTGATTTTAAAAACCCATGTTATGATATGAGCCAGTAAGCTGCCCGTTTATTGGTTTATAAGTGACACAACTGCTTAACCCTTTACCCAACGCAGACGATATCAAAATTTATTTTAAATATCATTTTTTTTAATTTTTCAAAAAATTTCAACAAAACCATATCATGTGACCCCTCGTTGGAACGAGCTCGACGAGCTCGTTCCAACGAGGGGTCACATGATATGGTTTTGTTGAAATTTTTTGAAAAATAATATTTTTTCAAATGCTGAATTTGCATATTACGCGGGCAGATGCGGGCGATTCGTTGGGTAAAGGGTTAAGCAAAGTAAATATATGACTAACCACTTTCAATTGTGTCGGTTTAGCATTTGAACGTTACATTCTCACACGCAGAGTTGGTGGATACTCATAACTTATGAAAATATCAATGCCACACTGTCCATTTCATACTGTAGGCACAGAAATGGAAAATTTCTGGAGGGGTCCAACTAATCGACTAGTATTCGATTACCTCTGTCGACTAGTCGACTCCTGAAAATCCCTAACCGTTTCAACACTAGTACTAACGGAATTCTGGGGGTTAATAGCGATATTCAATTAAGAGATATCAAATTCAATGGAGCTCTACATACTGCATCCTATCCAAGAATCGACTATATTATAGTCATAGAAGATATTTTACCTTGTCCGAACAAATTAAGAAAAGCTCTCCCTCTTCCTCGCTTACGCCATCTAGCTTATCCTATATTCTCTGTAGATAACTTTACCCAGGTGAACATTTTAAGGAAGCTCCACCTTTCGTTAACTTTCAAGGGCTACATGGCATCACAATGAGAAATATGTCAAAGTTTATGAGTTTGTCATTCGTATTTCTTTCATTTTATTTGTCTCCTCATACATATCAGTTATCAGTATAGAAATATTCACATTTTCAATTTACGTTTTTCAGAATGGGATAAAATTGAAGATCTCCGACACAAACGTAAGTTCAATAATATTTAAACTTCTAAGAGTCAGAATCACCCGAATTAAAACTAATACACAGCCAAGAGCTCATCAACCAGTGCCTGAGGATGGGGGTTATGGCAGGGCTGATCACTTAGGTTTTTATAACTCATTTATTATTTGCTTTAGGCCAAAAAAAATAATGGTTTGGTTCCGGTTACCTGACCTACCCTAATTTTGCACCGCGAGTAGAATGATTTTTTTTGTTGAAATTGAAAAAGAAACAGAAAAAACCCCACAAATGCCAACTTTTACAACGACACAAATAGTGATTTATATATATACTCGCCCAAAAAAGAAAGCGTGCATTGCAGAAATTGATCAAACTCCAAAAAAATAATTTTGTAGGTGTAAAGAGTGTTAACCTGTTCATGAATAAGTTATATTGAACACAAAAAACAGCTTTCCCTGTTAAAATTGCATTAACGTTAAATGACGTGCTGCACGTTTGTGAAAAGGCATGTTTTGCACGTGGAGAGTCTGAAAATTAATGCAGCAGTGTGAATCCATGGGTATTGAAACACTAAAGTAAGGCCTTCCTATCGTTCACATTCAAACTTGCGCTGCTGTTAAAATGACTCCACATTAGCATGCCAAGATTGACAATGAATCAACGTCTCCTTGCCCTGGGTAGGGTTAGAGCTGGCAGAAGACACAGAGAGGTTGCCCAGCATTTGAACTGCCACTGTAACACTGTAGACAGGCTAGTCCATCGACATGCACAACATGATGACGTTCGAGACCGACCCCGCTCCGGGAGACCCTGAGTTACCACCCCTGCACAAGATCGGTATATCCGTGTCGTCCATCTCCGGAACCGGCAACAAACGGCAACAACGACAGCCAGGAACATCCCTAACCTGAGACGGATACATCCTCAAACAGTAATCAACCGGCTGAGAGAATACGGCTTACATCCTCGAAGACCTGCAATTCGTCCGATTTTGACGTTACATCACGGCCCCGGCGTCATTCTACAGCAGGACAACGCCCGACCCCACGCAGCTTGTGTTGTTCAACAGTATCTGCAGCAACAACAAGTGAATGTTCTTCCCTGGCCCGCAAATTCGCCCGATATCTCACCCACTGAGCACGTATGGGACGAAATGAAACGTCAGCTACGCCGGCTTCCCCATGCACCGTCAACATTTGTGGAACTCCAAAGACAGCTTATCAGAATATGGAACAACATCCCGCAACACTTCCATGCTAACTTGTTCGCTTCCATGAGGCGTAGATGCACAGCAGTAGTCGATGCAGACGGAGGTCATACCAGATATTGAGTGTGTGACTTTTGTGTTTGACCGTTAGTGTCTTTGACTCTCCATGGCACCAAGAGTATTCGTCGTAGGGTAATGAAATTTCTCGTGTTGATCACAAATTGATTCATCTGTGATTGAATAAAATTTCCATGAATGAAAATGACATATATCTTTTTTTAGTGTTATTTTTTAGCATGCACACTTTCTTTTTTGGGAGAGGTAATAGATATACCACACTTTTTGTGATGTGTGGCGAGATAATTGTACAGTTTGCAGGTGTCCTGTGGTATTGGACGAGGCCGTAGGCCGAGTCCAATCGCACAGGACTCCTGCAAACTGTACAATTATCTCGCCATACATCACAAAAAGTGTGGTATATCTATTTTAATCCACAGCCCTTTCCTATTAAGGAATGTCAACAAAAAAAAATTGGCTTAATTTATTTTAAGTGAAAATATGGTCAAAATGCGTTTTACAATTACTTATCGCCCCCAAAATTAAATGGATATATCTCATTGTTACTTATCTGAAACGTCCACTGAATATACAATAGATATGTTAAGTGTAAGTGTGACAGTACGATTGATATAAACTGAACACGCATCACATCGTCATCCGTGCGAGTGATTGTGTGAGCAATGTGATATTCCAATTGCAAATTTAATAATATTCGCGAGTTAACGACTGTGTACACACAAATTTTAAAGTATCTATTTCCAAACCCATATTTTTAACAAATATTCGATATCTGAAGAGTGGAATCATGTGGAATGGTGATGACGGGGAAGGTTTTTTATTGAGTCAGGCAGTAGAAGATTCTGAAAACAAAACAATTTGGCATACCGATGGAATAGACGATTTAACACTTTCGCAAATTCAAGTTCAACAATTGACAAACGACAAAACGATCGACAAGAGAGAGAGAGAGAGACAGACAGACAGACAGAGACAGACAGACAGAGAGAGACAGAGACAGAGAGAGAGACCAAAATAATATTTAAGGGTTGTTGTGAGTGGAAGGGGTGGGAGGGGGCGGGCTTACAATGCTCTTGGGTAGTGGAAGAAATGGGGTACACATGCTGTTTACTCCTCAAGTATGATCAAAGGTACCTCGTATGATTTATCTAAAAAGTGCAAACAATTCACAAAATAATTAACCCTTTACCCAACGTGGTTAGAAGATGTTTAAACTAATTCTCAAATTTTGTCTTAAAAACATAACTTATTGCCCCTCATTGGAACGAGCTCAATAAGGTCGTTCGAATAATGGACCATAATCTATATTTCTAAGACAACAATTCAAAACATAATAACAGTTTAATGAAGATGTAATGGATATAGCGCTGTGTGGTGTTTGGCGTTAAGTTGGGTAAAGAGTTAACATAACATGTTTCTTCACCGGGACGAAACAATCTTCACCTGTTTGGTGAATTGGTCAGAAAAGTAGCAAACAATGCGTTTTCTTTCTCAGAGTAGAATGTTTTAGTTCCAAAAATAGCTTTGGGCACCATGTCAGACGCGGAGGTTCGTAGGCCACCAATAACAAATATCAGTGTGCTAGTTCCTTTCTATGACCGTTCCTCCGAGTGCACAATGCTTCTTACACACCTGTTGTAAACAATCACTCCCTACCCCCCCACCCCCACCACACACACACTCCCATAACCGAGCGAATCAAATATTTTCTGAATGTGTGAAAATTAAAAATAAAGCGATATAAACAGGACTGGAAGAGTTTCCTCTCTTCAATGTTTGCAACACTCGCGACAATGTCTTTCTGTGTTAATCAATCTCACTTAACTCAACAAACAATGGTCTTTTGTCCAGATATTTGTACCGTCCAAATATCTGAAACGATACAAATATCTGGGCTTATCACCTTTTACAGTACATTATGCCGATATATTTGTACGATAAAATATCAACAGAACAAAGGAAAAGTGACGTAGCTGTGGATTAATATATAATCAGTACCATGTTCAAAACTGTCATCAGCAAATTAAATCATACCTGGTATTTGTATACCAAAGTTGCTTTTAACTCTGGTATGCAAATTTCAACTTGTTTATCATGATTTACGAGAAGTGAATTTACCTCACTGGGGTGGATTACTGTTGGTTCAAATTTGGGTATTTCCATTTTTACCACCCTGTCTAACCTCGCAGAATATAGGACCATTCTTGATTACTTTTCATTCCAAACTGTTCAAGTGGTTTGTTTGTTGAGCTAATTTTAACACTTCCCATGATAAAGTGAGATATGCAAATGCGCACGTCACTTCAGAATCTGAAGACAGCTAATGAAAATATTATCAAGACACCTCGGAGTCTGTTTCATTTTGAAGTTGCGGAATTACACAGTGTCTGCTCCAGTCGCGAATAAAGCATCTGGTGATAAACTGCCATTTTGGGTATAATTTCGTAATTCAGACTCAACAGAATATCAAAGCCATATACTTCAGTCACAATTGTTGGAAGAATTTGGTCCTAAAAATTAACTCAAGCACAAATTCAAGGAAAAAAAATATATAAAAAAAAAAAAATTTCCTGACCTGCCGACCCTATTTTTTTCTGCTATGTAACCGGAACCAAGCTATTCATTCTTTTTGGCCTTAGCTGGTTAATGACACACCACATGACTATGCTAAATACAGAGAAATGTGACAGGTAAGAGAAACTAAATAGACCTGGAAATTTGCATGTGCAGTTGCTCCTGTCAGCACCCGTGTTTTCTATTTTCCGGGATCTAAAAAATGCACTCATTGAAAAACTTTGTGGAGCACTAATATACTGTGAGGGCATATAGATATGTGCCAGTGGCAAGTAACTGTCATAATTCAGCAGTTCCTATACATTTGAACCCGAGTGGCTGCTTTTCTGGCCAGGAACATGATACGTCATAACGTCATTAGATAGGATGGCTGTTCAGTAAATGTGTGGGGTAGACCAATCAATATTTTCAGCGTGCATCCCCCGAGGCTACACGTTGAAAATATTGATTGGTCTACCCCAAATAATGAATATGGTCTCTTCTAATTGCTGCCATTGAACTGGTATGGAAGATACCACTAGAGTTCAAAGGGGTAAGGCTTCTGGTGTTTAGTGTCAGTATTCCCACGAAATTCATACACTAACATTTTATGGGTGCAATTTACTCCCATCTCTGATTACATGGGAGCTTAAAACTACACCCGTCAATTTTGTTCACTCCCCGCACTGAACTAAAGCAGTCCTGGGTTAATTTGTCTGATAGTCTCCTGTATATCAATATTCCTTCTCTGGCCCTCAAAATTAGCAGCAGCACTAAGCAGTATCATTGTAAAAGCCATCGTCACCAGGCTCATCATTTTTAGATGAACAATCATTTTTAGCTCAACTTGACAAAGTCAAGCTGAGATATTGCCATCACTTCTCGTCCGTCGGCGTACGTACGTACGTTAGTACGTACGTCCACAATTTCCTTTGGCACACCTCACAGGTCGCATTTATGATCAGATTACTTTGAAACTTCTTATGCTTGTTTGGGGTGACCTCTAGATGGGAGCTATCGATTTTCTTCAATTTCCGTCAAAAAATGTTGCCGCGGCCAACGTTCTTAGAACTTAGTCTAGTGAGAAGACTCAGTATTTCCCTTTGGCACACCCTACAGGGTACATTTATGATCGGATTGCTTTGAAACCTGGCATGCTTGTTTGGGGTGACATCTAGATGGGAGCTATCGATTTTCTTCAATTTCCATCAAAAAATGTTGCAGCGGCCAACGTTTTTAGAACTCAGTTTTGTCAGACCACAATATTTCCCTTTGGCACACCCTACAGGGCACATTTATGATTTGATTGCTTTGAAACCTGGTATGCTTGTTTGGGGAGACCTCTAGATGGGAGCTATCGATTTTCTTCAATTTCCATCAAAAAATTTGCCGCAGCCAACGTTCTTAGAACTTAGTTTAGTCAGAAGACTCGATATTTCCCTTTGGCACACCCTACAGGGCACATTTATGATCGGATTGCTTTGAAACCTTTCATGCTTGTTTGGGGTGACCTCAAGATGGGAGCTATCGATTTTCTTCAATTTCCATCAAAAAATGTTGCCGCAGCCAACATTCTTAGAACTTAGTTTCGTCAGACCACAATATTTCCCTTTGGCTCACCCAACAGGGCTCATTTATGATTAGATTGCTTTGAAACCTGGTATGCTTATTTATGGTGACCTCTAGATGGGAGCTATCGATTTTCTTCCATTTCTGTCAAAAAATGTTGCCACGGCCAACGTTCTTAGAATTTAGTCTAGTCAGACCACAATATTTCCCTTTTGTACACCCTACAGGGCACATTTATGATCAGATTGCTTAGAAACCTGGCATGCTTGTTTGGGGAGGCCTCTAGATGGGAGCTATCGATTTTCTTCGGTTTCTGTCAAAAAATGTTGCCACTGGCAAAAAAACTGACATTGGTCCCAATGATCTTCAATTTTGCCATTTCATTTATAACTTACCAAGTTCAAGTTTGTCAAGTTGAGCTACAGTATCATTGACACTTTCAGTTTTCATAGACTCAGTATTCTGTAAAAAATAACCTTCTCATGTCATATTCCAAGAACATTGAAAGTTAATTTTGTATTTCTGAAAGCATTGATATTGACCTCCTCAGTTAGGGTTATTCAGACAGACATTGAAATGATGCAACAGTGGCCAATTCTCTCCCTTTATACATTCTTAGGTCATTCTATTAGTTGAGTATTATCCATACTTTTTAGCCTACCTGACTGAAAGTCAGTGTGAGCTTTTGCCATTACTTGGCGTCCGTCGTCCATTAACTTTCACAACTTGGTCTTCTTAAAAACCACTAGCCCAAACCCTAACAAATTTGACATACAATATTTTGATGTATCCTCTTTCCAGTTTGTTAAAATGAACTGTGTGCCCTCACTGGGGTGGGGGTGATGTCCCAAAAGCATCAGTTTCTCCAGAAATCGTCTTCTTATGGACCACCAGTCAGAATGTTGAGATATTTGGTATGTAAGCTCTTTTGGTACACAAGATTCAAGTTTGTTCCAAGAATGTTTCTCGGTCAATATTTGGGCTCGCTACGGGAGGATCCCCATTTTGTGCCCCGCCCAAAATTTCTATTTTCCGAACCGAGTGGCCGATGGAACCAAATTTGCTATGAGGTATTGTTGGGTCCTAAGTACTCGATTCATGCCAAAAATAAAAATTTCCCGCTGCCCCATGGGAACCTCAGGAGCTAAAAATAGAAAAAAATTCAAACGCCCACATCTCCAAAACTGCACGGCACTGAAACTTTTTATGTGGTGTGAAGCTTCCTTTGGACCAATAGAAAGGAATGGTGAAAAAAAATCGGTCTTGTCCTAAGGTACAGTTTCGGGACTTTGAAAAAATGCTTAGTCAGCATTATTTAACTCTGAAGGTAATGGGAGAAATATAAAATAATCTTTTTCTCCCTGACCACTGATCCAAAATCTTTCATATTTCACATTTCACATCTATGGAAGATTGATTCACATGGTTGTTGGGCACTCTACAGGAACCCAAATGTTCAAATTAGTGTAGTATGAGGGATATTCTTTACAAATCTTCTTCTCCAGATCCAACAGTCATAATCTTTTGATATTTGGTATACAGCATTCTTTGGGATAGGGAGATTCAGGTTTGTTCAAGTCAAGTCCCTGGGTTCATATTTGGACTCCCTATGGGAGCCCAAATTGTAAATTGTTAAATCTCTTTCTTCAGATCCAGCAGTCAGAATCTTTTGATAATTGGTGTATATCATCCTTAGGGAGGTGTGATTCAAGTTTGTTCAGGGGGCATTTTTTTTGTGCCCAGTGGGAATCCCCGGAGCAAAAAATAGAAACAAATTCAAATTGTACACAGTTTCTGGCACCAACAAGTCAAACAAGTTTTCTGAAACAAGTAAATATCCTCCTCAGATTGAAAAGTTAAGATCTCTACAATAATCACTGACAAAGAAACAAAAATTAAGATCTCTATGATAATCGCTGACAAAGAAACAAAAATTAAGATCTCTATTTATTAGCTCAACTTGACAAAGTCAAGCTGAGCTATTGCCATCACTTCTCGTATGTATGTACGTACATTCGTTCGTTTGTACGTACATCCACAATTTCCTTTGGCACACCTCACAGGTCGCATTTATTTTCATTTCCTTTAAAAAATTATTGTCGTTTTCACCAGCCTTTAAACTTACTGCATTTGTGTAGCAACTTATCCCTGTTGCACTCTGCAGGGTATATTTATGAATTTCCATAAAAAAAGAAAAAAAAACATTGCCACAAGAAATAACATTCAAACTTAGTGCATTTGTGCATTAACATCTTTCTTTGGCATGCCTCAGAGGGTACATTCATTATCAGGCTGTTTTGAACTTTGTATGCTTATGCAGGATGACAAAGATAGGAGCTATTGATTTTCTTTACATTTCCATCAAAAACTGTTGCTGTTAGCAACAGTCTTCGAATTTATTGTATTTGTGCATCAACATTCTTTTTTGAAATGGCCTCCAGGCCACATTTATCAGGATTTTTTTTTTGAACCTGGTGTGCTCATTGGGCGAGACCTTCAGATAAGAGCTATGGATTAGCATTCATTCTACTCCGGCTTCCTCCACCCGTAAAACTGTCACGGTCACGATTAGCCATTGTGCATAAGTATGTGACCTTAAACACCAATAAATAAATAAATAATAGCATTCATTCCTGTGAAAAAAGTTGCCATTCACAATAACCTCTGAACTTACTGCATTTGTGTATCAACATTCTTCCTTTAGCCAGTCTTACAGTTTACATTTATAAATTCAAGGATTACTCTTGATGTTGTGCACACACAAAGCTGTTATGTTGAAGTTTCACCAAATAACATTGGTACCAATGATCTTCAATATTGCCATTTCACTTATAACTTTCCAAGTTCAAGTTTGTCAAGTTGAGCTACAGTGTCATTGACACTTTCATTTCTGAATTTTGTCAAAAAGTGTGGTCATCGGCAGCCATCTTGGTCTTGGCATATAAATTAACAATTCCATTAGCACACCCTGCAGGCTGCATCTCTCACCCAATCTTTTCCTAATTTCATACATAGCTTTGGTGTGATGTACAGATGGGAGCTATCAAATTTTTCTGAATTCCATTGAAAAACATGACTGCCAGTGGCCATCTTGGATTTGGCATATAAATTGCAAACAATTCCATTAGCACACCCTACGGGGGCACGGTGGCTCAGTTGGTAGAGGTGCAGGCTGCAAGTCGAGAGGTCCTCGGTTCGAATCCCACCTGCGGCAACCGCGTTGTGTCCTTGGGCAAGACACTTCACCCCCATTGCCCACGTGGGGGCACGGTGACGTTGTGTATTAAGGCGTACTGCACGTCGATGGTGCACCTGTCTTCAACCAATGCTAACCCTGCTTGTGTGGAGTTGGTACGTTGGGGAGCTGACAGTTGCTCGCCGTTGCTCGGTGGTTCTCTCCGGGTACTCCGGCTTCCTCCACCCGTAAAACTGTCACGGTCATGGTTAGCCATTGTGCAGAAATATGTGACCTTAAACACCAATAAATTAATAAGCACACCCTACAGGCCACAACTCTCACCCAATCTTTTTTATTAGCTCACCTGACTGCAATTCAGTGTGAGGTATTGCCATCACTTGGTGTCCGTCATCTGTCATCCGTTAACTTTTGCAAACCTGGCTTCTTCTCCACAGCCCTTCAGCCAAAGTTTAATTTAGAGCAATATGAGAAAATTTCTTGAAAATTCTTCTTCTTCTTCAGATCCACCAATGAGAATCTTTTCATATTTGGCATGTAACATCTCTGGGGGTGTCGAATTCAAGTTTGTTCAAATCGATCCACTTGTTTGTTTTTTTTAATTGTTTTTTTTTTTTTTTTTTTTTTTTTTTTGGAGGGGGGGGGGGGGGTGGGGGGGAGACGCTGGAGAGAACACAGTAGTTTGAACCAAATTTGGTTTGTGGTAGTATTGGGTCATAAGTACTTGACCCATGCAAAAAAAAAATTCCTGCATCCCCATGGGAACCCTGGAAGTTAAAAATAGAAATATTTTCAAACGCCCATATTTCCCCAACCCCACGGGACAGAGAGCTTCTATTTGGTATGAAGTATCCTTATGACCTGTAGAATTGAATGGTAAAAAAAAATTGCCATCGGTTATGTTAGGGTGTTCTGTAATGGGCATCGAAAAAATGCTGAATCGGCATATTTGCAAAAATTTAAAAAAATCTTTTCTCCAGAACCAATCATTAGAATCTTTTGATATATGGTATACAGCATTCATAGGGGTCAGATAAAAGTTTGTTGAAATAAAGCTCATTGGTTCATATTTGGGCTCTCTACAGGAGCCTGAAGTTTTAACATAGGGTAATATGGGGAATATTCTTTAAAAATCTTCTTCTTCAGAACCACCAGTCAGAATCTTTTAATATTTGGTATACATCATTGTTATGAGGGTCAGATTCTGGATTGTTCAAACCAAGTCCCTCGGTTAATATTTGGGCTTCCTACAGAAGCCCAAATTTTATCTTTGTTCAATATGGAGGGTAATTTAAAAAAATCTTTTTCTTCAGATCCATCAATCAGAATGCTTTGATATTTGGTATGCAACATCTCTATGGGGGTCATATGCAACATCTCTATGGGGGTCAGATTCAAGTTTGTTCAAATCAGATCCCTAGGTATATATTTGGGCTCACTATGGTAGCCCAAAGTTTTACTTAGTGCAATATGAGGAAATTTCTTTAAAAATCTTCTTCTTCAGATCCACCAGTCGGAATGCTTTTATATTTGGTATACAACATCTCTAGGGGGGGGGGGGGGGGGGGGGGGGGGGGGGGGGGGGAGCAGATTCCAGGTTGTTCAATTCGAGTGCCAAGGTTAATATTTGGGCTCCATATGGGAACATGAAATTTAACTTAGTACAATATGAGGGAATTTCTTCAAAAATCTTCTTCAGATTCACTTATCAGAATGCTTTCACATTTGGTATACAACATCTCTAGGGGGGGTCAGATTCAAGTTTGTTCAAATCGGATCCATAGGTTAATATTTGAGCTCGCTATGGTAGCCCAAATTTGAACTTCTAAAGTGCAATTTGAAGAAATTTCTTTACAATTTCTCTTTTTCAGATCCAACAGTCAGAATGCTTTCATATTCGGTACACAACATCTCTAGGGAAGTCAGATTTAACTGTGTTCAAATCAAGAGCCTGGGTTAATATTTGGGCTCTCTATGGGAGCCGGAATTGGCCATTTTGCTGAAGAATTAAAAACTTTGTATTCAGTACCCTCCAGAGGTACTAAGATTAATCCACATAGGTTGTCTCAAGGGGCTTCATAGGGGAGCTCTGCATTTTACTTATGAGCAACTGAAGAAAAGGCATGATGCCCAGATTATTTTTGTCACTCCTGAGGGACTCAAGGATTGACAGTGTAGCCTATGGAGATGGCTTGTTTAATGTAGACTCATTCTTGGACTCTGTTTAAATTGTGTTCTGTACAAGATGAGCACTTCAGGCCCGGTGGGGCCTCGTTTTTAATACTTCACAGAGCAGAGTTTGCTAGGAAGCTTTCCTAGGACCAGCAGAAATGAATGGCCAAAAAAGTTGCCTTTGGTTGTGTCATAGCGAATCAAAAAATTGCTCTTGCTGCTGACCACTTACTGATAGACTCATCTGTTTTGACAATTTGAGCCAGGTGAGCATTTTAGGCTCACTTGAGCCTCTGATATGTAGTAGTTTTCCTCATTTTAACACCTCTTGGAGTATATCTGTTCCTAATCAAGTGGTCTCAGAATTTTCTCAAGATCAGGGCTTTCAGGTTATCTTTCCTTTTTAGCCAATATATAAAGGTCTAGCAATTAGAGCAGTAGGTTTTTAAATTTCTTGTTCAGTTTCGGTTTTTGTTTTTCAGGTGGAGTAAAACCTCGGTTCGGTTCGGTTTTCGGTTTGTTCATGAGGCCAGATAAAATTCAATAAAACTCATTCTTATGTCCGGAATCATAACTGAATGGCAGTGAAATTGAATGAAACTCAATGAATGCCCAAAATAAGCTATAATACATGTACATGAAGAATCAGGAAGGCCAATATAATAATTACCTAAATATACAGAACTTTTATTGTGCTTGGCCATTTTTCGAGGTCTGACACCTACACGCAACTTGAGGAAAGCTGCAAACACAACTAAGCTGAAATGTCGGAAATCCACAATGTAGCCTTCCCAGAGTAGTGAGAGAACCCAGACACTGCCATTGGCAGTGTCTGGGTACTCTCACTACTCTGGGATGGCTACAACATTCTGTGAATTTCTGCAGCAAGAGAGTATTTTAATAAAAAACAAAAAACTGTAGATTACCTGATGTAGACGGTTTCGGTTAAAAAAAAACACAAAAAAACCTTGGTTCGGTTTTGGTTAACCTACAGCTCTACTAGCAGTTTCACCAGTATTTTGATTTGATATTTTATGGTAAACATTACTAAACAACCATGTAGCAATATGAAACATTACTTCCTCATATTTTGGCTTATCCTATTTGTGTTTTTTATCTTAAATTGTTTGGCATACTTCGTCCTCAGACTACCATTATTCATTCATATTTGGGCTGATGCCAAACAAGATTCTCCTGTTGATTCTCATAAACAAATATTTAAGGGACTCGAGTCTCAAATTACCACAAAAATGATGAAATTCTAACCCTACCTGACCCTAACCCTACCTGACTGAAAGTCAGCATAAGTTCTTGCTACCACTTGAACTCAAATTCTCCATGGGAACCCCAGGAAATGAAGCAGTTTCTTTTCATTGTGGTAAACAGGCTCTGTTTTACTGGTAAAATAGGACCCAGTCACCAATTCTTGGGAGGTGCAAACTCTCTCTCTAAAATGGGCAACATGGCTTATTAAAGCTCACCCCTGGTCTTGACTTGACACTCGTGTTGTGGTCAGGATTAGCCATTGTGCAAAAATATGTGACCTTAACCTTTACCCAACGTAACGGCCAAAACCGGCCAGCGCTATTCTCAAAAATCACCAATTAATTTTCATTATTTTTCATTTTTTGTCTCAAAAACATAGGTTATGACCCCTCATTGGAACGAGCTCGTTCCAATGAGGGGTCATAACCTATGTTTTTGAGACAAAAAATGAAAAAAATTAGTTATTCAAGAATTTTTTTTGCAAGTGTCGTCTGCTTTTCATGTTAGGTAAAGGGTTAACCCTTTACGTAACATGAAAAGCAGACGACACAAACAAAATTCTTGAATAACTAATTATTTTCATTTTTTGTCTCAAATACATAGGTTATGACCCCTCATTGGAACGACTTCGTTCCAAAGAGCGGTCATTACCTATTTTTTTTAGACAAAAAGTGAAAATATAATGAAAATTAATTCGCGATTTTTGAGAATAGCACTGGCCGGTTTGGGCCATTACGTTAAACACCAATCAATAAATCTTACCAGTCCTGGCATCTATTCTGGTGGTGGGGGGTGGGGGAGGGGGGGGGGGGATGGCTTAAACACCAATAATAATAATAGTAATAATAATTGGACTCAAATTGGTGTATAGTATTATTATGTGACACGTTCTTGATTTATGTGAAAATAAGTTTCCCTAAATCACTGACTGAAATACGTTTCCCTGAACCTCTGTGATAGAAAATGAGTTTACCTGATCCTCCTTGACAGAAAATAAGTTTCCCTACATCTACATATTAGAAAATAAGTTTCCCTGAATATCCATGACAGAAAATAATTTTTCCTGAACCTCTATCACAGAAAATTGTGACAGAAAATAAGTTTCCCTGAACCTTATTACATATTAGAAAATAAGTTTCCCTGAACATCCATGACAGAAAATAATTTTTCCTGAACCTCTATCACAGAAAATTGTGACAGAAAATAAGTTTCCCTGAACCTTTGTGACAGAAAATAAGTTTCCCTGAACCTCTGACAGAAAATAACCTGAACCTCTATGACAGAAAATAAGTTTACTTGAACCTTTGTGACAGAAAATAAGTTTCTCTGAACCTCTGTGACCGAAAATAAGTTTACCTGAACCTTTGTGACAGAAAATAAGTTTCCCTGAACATTTGTGACAGAAAATAAGTTTACCTGAACCTCCATGACAGAAAATAAGTTTCCCTGAACCTTTGTGACAGAAAATAAGTTTACCTGAACCTCCATGACAGAAAATAAGTTTACCTGAACCTTTGTGACAGAAAATAAGTTTCCCTGAACCTTTGTGACAAAATAAGTTTCCCTGCACCTCCGTGACAGAAATTAAGTTTTACTGAACCTCCATGACAGAAAATAAGTTTCCCTATACCTCCATGACAGAAAATACGTTTCTCTACACCTCCATGACAGAAAATAACTTTCTCTACACCTCATTGACAGAAAATAAGTTTTCCTGAACCTCTGTGACAGACAATAAGTTTCCCTATACCTCCATGACAGAAAATAAGTTTCCCTACACCTCATTGACAGAAAATAAGTTTTCTTGAACCTCTGTGACAGAAAATAAGTTTCTCTACACCTCCATGACAGAAAATAAGTTTCCCTACACCTCATTGACAGAAAATAAGTTTCCCTACACCTCATTGACAGAAAATAAGTTTCCTCAGCATCTTTTGATATTTGGTATACAACATCCTTCAAGGAGTCAGATTCTGGTTTGTTCAATATTAGTCCCTGGGTTCATATTTGGGCTTCCTTATGGGAACACAAATTTTAAATTGGTGCAATACAGGGTGTGTGTGTGTGTGTGTGTGTGTGGGGGGGGGGGGGGGGGGGGGCTTGTGGCTTGAAGTTTGTTTAATGAAGTCCCTGGAGTCAAATTTGGCCTCCCTGTTGGAGCTCTAAATTTAAATTGGTGTCATATAAGGAATATTCTTCAAAAATCTTCTTCAGATCCATCAGTCAGACTCTATTTATATTGGAGAGCTATAGTGTTGAAATGATTAATGCCATTTGGATTTTTACTTATCAACTTATCGCCGGGTAGTAGTCGATGATTAATCGACTAGTCGGTTATGTAATATCAGATGCTAAACTAAGCAATAAATTCTACAAAACTGTCGTTTTAACGGAATTCATTGGCTGCAGTGGCTTCCAAATTGCAATACAATTAATGGGTTTAACTGGGTAACTGCTGAACATTACAGAAGCCAATGTCTCTGTGTCCTTACGACCAAACAAGCAGTTCCGCAAAAAATAAATTGGTCTAATAAATCTTTGGTGTTCCAATATTTGGTTCTGTGAAGTATTTTTAAGCGAAATTGAACTTTTCCCCCCAAATTCCCTTGTATATTGTGGTCTAATAAGAAATTTCTGCACTTTTGTTATTGTGCTAAAAAACTTTGAGAGCAGAAAACAGGTCATTGAAGAAATGTTCACTGATGACGTGCAGACCTTCATTTAAAAAAAATCCTGGTGCGCTACACATCACGCGCCCAAGATGACGCCAAGGCACGTGGTTTCTTTGGTGGCACGCCAGTTTGGGAAAATGCCTCTTACTTAGGGCACAAAAAGGAAAAAGGAGATGCAATTACGAAATAATAATATAAAGAACTGAAATAAAGTACAAATTGGTTTAAATTTAATGATACAAACATTACAATTTTTTACCACTAAATTTCTAACTTTTAAGCATGATATACAGTGGAATAATTAGCAAGGTACATGTAAATGCAGTTCAAAATTCTGACAACACAAGTGAAAATCAAAGCATCATCTGGACTCTGGAATTTTCATTTGGGTCATTTTGGGGGATCTAGAAACTGTTTGCTTGATGAAAATTGCCAGGAATATAGCACATTATGTTTATTCAAGCCAATCAGGTCATCTAAAAACTAGGGTTTACCGGGAATCCTTATTGACGTAATCAACTTTGTGTCGGTCACTGTCACGTGATGCTAAAACTTCAAAGTATGTACATTCTTTCAAAAGTTTAGTGTTAATACATTCCACATCGATATTAAATTTATCGGATTTAAAAATTAAAATGGCAAAAATTAACATGGATTATCAACAATTTGTTCACAATAGCTTGATCCAGAGTGGAGTTTAGGTATGCCAACGTGAATTTCACAAAATAATATGCGAGGGTAGAGTCAAAATTACTGCCTATTTTCATGATATAAACAATGAATACGAAGAATAACAGGTACCAAGAAACGTTACATGTCCCTTGCAGACCAATATTATCATTCAGTAGCATGATGTATACGGCTGAAAAAAAAGTCACTATGAAAAATTATAGTAGACTGTAGCACCTTACGGCGGTTATTCGGTTAATCAAATAGGCGAGGCAGCTTAGTGTTTACAGACACAGTTTCTGATACTCTGACATTGTTGACGTAAACTAAAAAAAATGTGTGATCGATTGTTCGCCACAAATTGTAATTGCACGAGCGATGGCACGTGAGAGCGACCACGCACCATTAAAATGAAGGTCTGGACGTGATTGTTCCATGACCTGCATAATAGGGCTGGGCAGTTTATCAGTTTTGGGGTTCGTTTTAGTTTTCAAAACCGAAACCAAACCGCCGCCTTAACAAAAAACTGAGACTTTTGGTTTCAACTAATTTCCCAGAATTGGTTATGTTTTTGACCACTCAATCACTTGCTTTCCGCACGCCAAAGGCTTAAATGTCGGGCAAAGGTAAATGCTGTGCCATTTATGCTTCCTTCGAGAGGACTGACAACAAATCCCCCCCCCCCCCCCACCCCCAAATAGTGGTAGAAATTTCTTATATCTTAAATGATATCTACAGAACCACCACCAGAAGGAATATGAAAAATTAAAAAGTCTTACGTAAAAATCCACACATGCAATTCAAGAATCGTTAAGTAAATTTAATGAACTGGGCACAGCCCCATGCCCACTCATATTTGACCAATAGGTATTGAAAGTTACCTGACAATATATGGTGTAAAAGTAATATAAATTACCTTTGACCCAAAATCATCTGCATATGGCACGTTGTAAATTAGATTGGAGGTAAACATAAAATTTATTGAGTTTTAAAACCTCAAAGTTCACATGGGAAAATGACGAGTAAATTATTTTAATTAACCGACTACTGGCACGTTCTCTGAAGTCACATGCTATGAGATAGCACTGCACATTGGCAGTTCTGTTTTTTGTCAACAATAACATGGTTAAATTAAATTAGAACATATCCTGTTAAATGGATGGCAGGTAACTATTGAAAGTTTTTTTTAATTATTGGGAATTGTTTGTATACTATTTGAACTTACTTTAAGGAATCGCACAGTACTGCAGGTCTGTAAGGTAAACACTGCATTTCCAATACAAAGTTGTTATAATCATGTTTTCCCATGACCATGTGTATTTTGTGAACACAACAAATCCCAAGAGGCAATATTGCAAACTTTCTTTCAAATCCCATTATGCAGCCGTCTCCCTTCAAAAACATCAATTGCCTGTCTTGACTGAGATGAAATCTATGCAGGGATCAGCCAGGAGGGCAAAGTAAAGTTGGTAATATTTTTGCCTTGGCACTGCTCACTTCGCCCAATTTGGTTTTCAGAAAAACGGTCGTATTATGGTATAACAGGCGTATCATGCACTCATGACGCAGCTGTTTATTATGTTTGGGCCAAATCAAAGTAAAAAACGAACCTCTACAGTCGAAATTAGAGATATTGTGAATTGGAGTGAGTGAGTTACCAATAAAAGTGATTCGTATATCATGACTTACTTCAATAATAGTTATCAAATACAGAAGAAATATGATTTGTGTTCCTTTTATTCCACTGTCATTTGAAGCAGGAACCATTAAGAAACACAGGGCAGTCTATTTTCAAGCGATGTGATAATTACCGAATTAAGCACAACAATTGCATTTTATCCGCCAAAACCAAGGTGAAAGGTTAGGGACTCCATAAAAAATTTGGAAATGTTGATTTTTGCTAAAATGTAAGTTTGTACATTTCTGCATTTCGTCAAGGCTCCAAAGCTCACTGACAGAAAAAGGCAGATCCCCCCCAGTGGAGGAGCCATGGTTTGAAATCCTTGTGGACCATGCTGGTGAAGAGTTTGGGGGATGGGGAGTCTCAGGACTGAGGGTACTGTTCTTGTACTGACTGAGGGCAGGAAATCAAAAAGAATCTTTTCAAATTTGGGGATGGGAGGAGCAAGTGAGATTTGGGGTGGGGTGGGGGGGGGTGGTTCTCCCTAGATACTTCATGGCTCCACCACTGTAGCTACTACAGTAGCCCACCACAATATGTCCATTAGCTGAGAAGAGTGGTGAACACTGAGTAACCCGGATGACTCAACATGCTGTATGAGCCTCATGACTTGGATGACAAATAGACACATTTTATGTGTACCATACCCTCTAAAATGTGGATTTCTACAATATATTGTAAAAAACCGAAAACTGAGTATTTGTACAAAACCGAAACTGAACCGAAATGCAAATTTCAAAACCACCCAGCTCTACTGCATAACTTAATCAACCCCCCAGTGAAAAGTTAGACAAACTATAAACAATATCCTCATTGAATATTAAATACATCATGTGACCAAACAGTGCGATTTGTTTAGTCAGTATGTGCACTACGTAATGCGAGTTGTAAAATTTCATTCAATAGTAAATATCATTATGTGATGTTTTGTTCTCTGACCAATCTTATTACAGCAACATTTACCCAAAACAAGGACATGTTGAAAAATCATGAACATCTGTAGAGAGATCTTGTTTCGAATGTAGAAGTGCGAGTGCAATAGCACATCTCAAATCGAAAGCACTGAATTAATTTTAATAAAATTGAATTAAATTTCATAGAAGTTAAACAAAGTGGAAACTTCAAGGCTTTAGAGAGTACACTCAGGCAAGTAATCAACAAGTGATTCACTAATCGGTTAATAGATTTGTTTAGTACTAATCACGTCGACATCAACTAGTCAAAAAATTGTTTCAACACTAGAGAGCTAGCTTCCTATGTGGGGTGAGATTCAAGTTTGTTCAAATCAAGTAGCTAGGTTAATATTTGGGCTCCCTATTAAAGATTGCTGTATTATTTGCTCTTTATATTTATATTTCCCTATGGGAACCCAAATTTTAACTCGGCAAATAGGACAAAAAAGTTTTAAAATCTTCGGATCCATGTTTTAGAATCTGTTGATGATTGGTATACAGCATCCGATGATTGGTATAGAGCATCTTAAGGAGGGTCTGACTCAAGTTTGCTCAAATCAAGTCCTTGGGGGTATATTTGGGATCCCATAGGAACCCCAAATAAATATTGGGCTGGAAGGGGTAAAACCCACTCGATGGCGCAGGCAATATTTGGTCTTGTCTAGAAAGGGGAAAATCCTCTTGATGGTGTAGGCAGTATTTGAGTTTGAAGGGATAAAACACACTCGATGAGGTAGGCAATATTTGTTCTTGTCTTGAAGGGTTAAAACTCACATGGGAGAGGGGGGGGGGGGTGAGGGGGGTGCACAGGTAATATTTGGTCTTGTCTTGAAGTGGTAAAACCCACTCGGATGTGCGGACAATATTTGGTCTTGTCTAGAAGGGGTAAAACCTACTTGATGATGCACTCAGTATTTGGTGTTGAAGGGGTAAAATCCACTTGATGGTGCAGACAATATTTGGTCTTTCTGGAAGTGGTAAAACCCATTCGATGGCGCAGGCAATATTTAGGTTTGAAGGGATAAAACCCACTCGATGGTGTTTGCAATATTTGGGCTTGTCTAGAAGTGGTAAAATCCACTCAATGGTGCAGGCAATATTTGGGCTTGTCTAGAAGTGGTAAAATCCACTCAATGGTGCAGGCAATATTTCGTCTTGTCTTGAAGTGGTAAAATCCTCTCGATGGTGCAGGCAATATTTGGTCTTGTCTAGAAAGGAGAAAACCCACTCGATGCTGCAGGCAATATTTTGTCTTGTCTAGAAGTGGTAAAATCCACTCAATGGTGCAGGCAATATTTGGGCTTGTCTAGAAGTGGTAAAATCCACTCGATGGTGCAGACAATATTTGGTCTTTCTGGAAGTGGTAAAACCCACTCGATGGCACAGGCAATATTTCGTCTTGTCTAGAAGTGGTAAAATCCACTCGATGGTGCAGGCAATATTTGGGCTTGTCGATAAAATTCACTCAATGGTGCAGGAAATAGTTGATCTTGTCTGGAAGCAGTAGAACCCACTCAATGGTGTAGGACATATTTGGGCTCGCCTAGAAGGGGTAAAATCTGCTCGATAATGCAGATATTATTTTGTCTTGTCTAGAAGTGATAAAACCCACTCGATGGTGCAGGCAATATTTGGGCTAGAAGTGGTAAAACCCACTCGATGGTGCAGGCAATATTTTTTCTTGTCTAGAAGGGGTAAAACGCACTCGATGGTGCAGGCAATATTTGGGCTAGAAAAGGAAAAACCACAGCAAAGGCCCTTAGTCAGGCCTGGCAATCTAGAAAATCAAGGCGTGCAAAACAATAGCCTTCCTCGGATTGCTCAGGAGTGCAATTGCACCAGAAATTTTCAATGCAAAAATTTGTATGCTATTTTGGTTATATTCACTTCACGGTATTAATATTTTGACTGAAAAAATGAACTACATTCAGCTACATAGTGGGAAAAATTGGCACACACATCTCATTATTCAAAATGATGCAATCAAATCTTATGTGGCTGTCTTCTGTACTCAAAATGTATGGAAATGCAACGCATAATGGGTCATGAATTATTGCAAATCAGTGCAACATTGACAAATCGTCCCCTGAGTTCCAATGTGTTCTATGTGCCAGTAGGCACATAGAACGCATTGGTACTCAGGGGACGAAATGATAATAGATTTTAAAGGCAGTCCCAAACAGGTCTGGCATACCAGAAAATCAAGGGGTGCAAAAAATTGCCCTCCTCAATTTTTTCTAGGCGTGCGGTAGGTGTACAGCACTCTTTCACTCATAAAGAATGCCAGGCCTGCTTAGTTAGTTGACACCGTTAGTAATGGAAGGAAAACATCAGTCACTTGATTCTGAATTTCTGATTATTGATTTGATATAAAGTAATGTTTATTCATGTCTTTTCAAAGGAGTTTCTTTAGCAATATTGGGCTTGTTCCTGTTCTTTAGCAATATTGGGCTTGTTCCAGTTCTTCAGCAATATTGGGCTTGTTCCTGTTCTTTAGCAATATTGGGCTTGTTCCAGTTCTTCAGCAATATTGGGCTTGTTCCTGTTCTTCAGCAATATTGGGCTTGTTCCTGTTCTTTAGCAATATTGGGCTTGTTCCAGTTCTTTAGCAATATTGTGCTTGTTCCTGTTCTTTAGCAATATTGGGCTTGTTCCTGTTCTTCAGCAATATTGGGCTTGTTCCTGTTCTTTAGCAATATTGGGCTTGTTCCAGTTCTTTAGCAATATTGGGCTTGTTCCAGTTCTTCAGCAATATTGGGCTTGTTCCAGTTCTTCAGCAATATTGGGCTTGTTCCAGTTCTTCAGCAATATTGGGCTTGTTCCTGTTCTTTAGCAATATTGGGCTTGTTCCAGTTCTTTAGCAATATTGTGCTTGTTCCTGTTCTTTAGCAATATTGTGCTTGTTCCTGTTCTTTAGCAATATTGGGCTTGTTCCTGTTCTTCAGCAATATTGGGCTTGTTCCAGTTCTTTAGCAATATTGTGCTTGTTCCTGTTCTTTAGCAATATTGGGCTTGTTCCAGTTCTTTAGCAATATTGTGCTTGTTCCTGTTCTTTAGCAATATTGGGCTTGTTCCTGTTCTTCAGCATTATTGGGCTTGCTCCTGTTCTTTAGCAATATTGGGCTTGTTCCAGTTCTTTAGCAATATTGTGCTTGTTCCTGTTCTTTAGCAATATTGGGCTTGTTCCTGTTCTTCAGCATTATTGGGCTTGCTCCTGTTCTTTAGCAATATTGGGCTTGTTCCAGTTCTTTAGCAATATTGTGCTTGTTCCTGTTCTTTAGCAATATTGGGCTTGTTCCAGTTCTTCAGCAATATTGGGCTTGTTCCAGTTCTTCAGCAATATTGGGCTTGTTCCTGTTCTTTAGCAATATTGGGCTTGTTCCAGTTCTTTAGCAATATTGTGCTTGTTCCTGTTCTTTAGCAATATTGGGCTTGTTCCTGTTCTTTAGCAATATTGGGCTTGTTCCAGTTCTTCAGCAATATTGGGCTTGTTCCTGTTCTTCAGCAATATTGGGCTTGTTCCTGTTCTTTAGCAATATTGGGCTTGTTCCTGTTCTTTAGCAATATTGGGCTTGTTCCTGTTCTTTAGCAATATTGTGCTTGTTCCTGTTCTTTAGCAATATTG